>CM036618.1:111669307-112275254 GCA_020746105.1 Trogon surrucura | reverse complement strand
GATGGGGAGTCTTAAATTAGATTTTAAATACAGAGTTGGGTTTGACACCTTCCTTTAAGTATTATGTCCAACAAGGACAGAAATTGAGGTCACTGCCAACAACATAGGCTTGTTCAGCACTGGGGAGCATTTACAGAACATTCCCACTCTTGCATCTCCACTGACATTAGTGGTAGGAGGAGCTGCAATATTCACAGCTCTCCAGCACAAGCAGCTGTTTCAGCACTGTGTTAATTAGATTGGCACTGTGCTGGTTCAATAGACATGGTGCTACTGACAGCTGCTGGGATACCATCTACACTAGTTCTGCCAGCACTGATAAAGCCGTAGTGTTGGTAGCTGTGGTAATTATTTGCAGAGTTCTCCACAGTAAGTAAAACTGAGATATGTGGGCTGGAGTTACAGTTTGTGTGTGAATGCATGTGTGTGATTTATTTTCCCCTAGCATCCTAGTCACATGTATTTGGTCATTTGTGAAGAACTGAAAATCTCAGGAATTGTGTGTCTTCTGGTTTGATATAGTCTTCGATGAGGGAGAGTGGAGGGAACAGGAAAGTTTGATATTTAGAATCAAGTATGTGAAGTACACTGTGTCTGGGTGGAAGTAAAATAGAGATGATAATTATTATTTCAATGTGCATTGTGCTGTCTGTGAAGTGGTGATGAGTTTGGTATCGATTGGTAAAGCACTTGAAAAGGCTTTCAGTGCCCAACACAAGTTAACTGTGCTGATCTCATCCACATGTATCTATGTGATACGCGCTTTCCTCTTTGAAGCAAGATATGTTTACATGAACCAACCGTATTTCTAATGAAATATAAAGAACGGTGTATGTACATAAGACTGTGCCTGATCATTAATTTTTCATACAAGGTTTTGTCATTTGTCTTAAAATTTTAAGCAGGTACAAATACTTTATTTCCATTTTCCTTATTCCATTTACTCAAGGTACTATAGTTCTTGACATTTCTTTTTCCTTTATTGAAAATTAGCACTGCTTGGCTTCACCTACATGCAAGGTTTATTTAACTCTTTGAAGGTTAGATCTTTAAAAGAATACTGTTTGTCAAACAAAGACTGCCATTGTCCCTTTCCTGTTCCTTTCTAATACAGTTACCTTTGAACCAGCTGGGATGAGATTTTTTGGAAGTAGCCCTTGGACCTCATATGGAAATAACTTTGAGACAAGTCAGTTCTACAAAAAGGTGTTTCTGTGCATGGAAAAACATGTAAACGAATGAGAACAAAATTGCAGAGAGAGAGTCTTTAAAACATCTAGTACTCCTAAGAATAAAGGAAAGTTTCGGTAGTTCTCTACATTTATAGATGTCAGCAACATGCTCTTTTAAATTGCGTGAAATACAGACAAAAGGCAGCAAATTGTGCGGTGTTGTTCCCCTCTTTATGTAGCAGAATTAGCTGGGCACCCTCTGCTCCCATGCTTTTGCCCATACAGAGGACCAAAGTCAATGCCCGTCTCCTCTTCCAGAGAAATGCACACACATTCAAGCAAAATTAAATACTCGTTTGCAGCTAAATTGCTGATGGCAAACATTCTCAAGGACTCTACTGGTTGCCTGATAAATCATTTATCCAGCCATGCACGTGCTTGGTTCTAACCATGGTTTTACTCAGTGCCACACTCACACAGAGTTTAGCTTTAAAACAACCAGTAGTCTACATTTGGTAAATTTTCCTGAATATGAAAGAAAATGCCCATCTGTTTGAACTGTTCTGTGTAAAATGTCTTTACTTGTCTTATAAAATTTCTTATTTTTTGAGGAAAGCTTGCAGCTTTGAAAAAAAGTATGTCAGGTTTACATTTGTCTTGATTACTTCGCTATTTTTTTGTGCTTTAAGTACAACGTGTATTGAAGAACCTATGCTGGAGTGACTGGAAAGCAATACATGCAAATGAAGTTTACTCTTCCATTTTTGTGTATCCTAGTATGTATTACCTATGCTGGAAAATGGTAAAAACTGTTGTGAACTCCAGTCATTTGAGACAGTAAGAAGATTGTAGTGAAAGGTCTTAAACAATGGGCATCTGTTGTATCAGACAGCAAGCATATTTATTAAAAATCAGTACAATTATTTTACCGGGTAAGGCCATGCTTTAGCTCTGCTGTTGTGCTGTGTAGTTAGTTTCTAGTTCCTAAGCCTCTGTAGAACTAGAAGCCCTCTTGTGCAGCAGACGTGATAATGTTACATATCACATGCTGTGCTTTGTCTTCTTTTGTACCTGTAAACATCATCCTTGAGTAAATATAAATATTTATATCACAACTAACTATTAAATATTCATGATTGCCTTATGTGTGGGGGAAAATAAAAATGCACACTTTATTTTTCACCTAAACCATTCGTTGAATTCAGTAGTGAAAGTTTTGCAGAATTACTGAATTTAGATTAAGGTTTTCCATGGTTCAGTAAAGACTAAAATTTTACAAATATGTAATGCAATGTTGCAGTGAGAACCTTGGATGACCTAAATTTTTGTCCTTCTCTCATTGTGTGTGATATTTGGAATGTAAAAGTAATTGAATAAGCAAGGTCTGTTTAATGATTTCACAGTATGTTCCTACTCCCTGTTAGCTTGTGTGATTCTTAGTTGTTTTTATTTCTTCATCTGTAATTCCATATTCTTTTCCCAAGAGATTTCATCATTTTGTGTGCTGTGACACTGCAAAACTCTTTACAGTAAGATCAGACCCACAAGAGCAGAAAACTGGTACTATTAGTAGTGACACCATTTTCCATAGACAAAGGAGAATTTGATCTGACATTTCAGATTTTTTTGGTGATTTATAGATCCTAGACATTATTGCTGAGAGAAGCATATAAATTAGAAGAACTGAAGGCACCCACTTGACAATAGCTCTCAGCAAGCATTAGAAAGTGGTCAGGAGGTGAGAAGGATCAAAGTGTGAAGGAACCATTTAAAGGACTGGAGATATGGCCCGTTTGCCTCATCTGACTCTATTCCTTTTTCCATTCAACACTTCTGTGTCAAGTTTTGCTCCAGAATTCATAGTCATAAGCACTGAGGAAATGAACAAAAAAAAAACTGAAATCATTTTTCACACAGTGTTTTCAAACCTCAGTGAAAACTAAATGTGTATAGAATTTCTGATTAGAAATGGATGTACAAAAGCAACATGGAAAAAAAAATCACCACCAATTCATCATGGTTTAAAACATTGAAGGTTTTAGTAAAAGTTAAAGAGTAATTAACAATGGTTTAGTCTGGTTTCTGACAGGCAATATTATTTTGGTTTCTTACAAGACAAAAAACTGTTCGAAAAGATACTACATTAAGAAGATTCTTTCACCAGCTACTGAAAATCTTCATGCAACTGCCCTCTATGCTAATTTACAATATTGTGAGTAAACAAATCAGCAATGGGTTTATGTTTAGACCAGCAAGGAGGAATTGTAAGGGTAATATTAAATATGATTAACTGGGATCAGTGAATTACTTTGGGTAGGAATCTAATTTAGCTAGTTAAAGTGAAGCAGTTCACTTTAGGATTTGAATAAAATGAACTTGGCTTTAAAGTGAGAATGGCAAGCATGAGAAAGCAGAAATGGAAAAGCATTTTTTACAGTAGTGTGGGACCAGTTGGTGTAATCTGCTCTTGCTGATATGAAGCTACAAAGTTAAGACTGTTTTAGCTTGAGAATGTGTTTTAAAGTGGCTTCCACCAGCAGTAAAGATTAATGATGATCTCAGATACTAACACTCATACTTTTATCTTCAGCAAGCCCAGCAAGATAATCTGGGAATGGATCCAGATTCTTAAACATAGTTATGTAGTGCCACCTCGCATGTCCTTGAGTATTGGGAGGAACATGGCTGGCAGGTAAAGGAGTAGATGTCTTGCAGGATGTACTTCTGTAGCAGCTGCTGAAAGCCATGTGGGAGATGTATATAAAATGGCATATAGCACAGTAAATAACTTGTATTCCCTGTACTAGAGGCGTCCAATGCCTCTCTATTGAAATGCTAGAAGTGTCATTACATTTAACTCATTTTTTTTCAACAGAAGCAAGATGGAAGTCCAAGTTATGGTTTTCCTTCAAAAATAAATGTCTGAAGTTACTGTTTTATCATAAAGGGCTTTCAGTTTTACCCAGACTTACCTCTGGCTAAACAATCTGTAAGGCCATTAAGTCTTACATCCACCTTGTGATACACAAAGTGTCTATATGTCTGGACACAAACTGATAAATCAATTACCACATGCATTAAGTGTGGCTGTTTATCTGCAGAGATAGCACTGCTGTTGTCCTTCAGTAACATACTAGATTTAATGCTCAATATCCCCATGATATATTATAATTCTAGCCTCCAGCTAGATAGTTCTGCAGGTGGTGCTGTGGGAAATGTTTGCAGTTTGGAGACAAGGCTGGAATGGGAGTGGAGAAGGAACAGCTTCATTCCTCTTAAGCTTTTTCCAGCACAGAAATATCAAGGCTGTTTTGTCCAAAAATCGTGGTTTTATTTTTTAGATGGAAACTCTGCTAAATACATGATACTCATTTCCTTGGAGCACTCACCCCAGGACCAGCAAAGTCTATAATGGATGCAAGGTGCCTTATTCATCTGATGGAGCTTTTAATGCACTTTCCTATACTGTGAATGGCAAGTGTTTATTTTGCATATAGTATAACTAGACTTTTGTTTCCCATAGTAAGAATATAGTACAAGAGCAGTAGTGGAAAAGAATAGCCCTCCCAAAAAAATAAAGACAAAAATATATTCACAGAGATATTACTGGATGTTAACAACAGAATTTTGCTACTTAAAGGCAGGAAAAATGGAAGTTTTCTGCGTATATAACATATGAACTGGCTCTGGGGATTTGATATACTTTTTACTTTTCTGAAGTTAGCATCCTTTGTAAAGATTTTGTAAAAACTTGTAAAAAATTGGAAAGATTTTTTTGCAAATATGTTTGTATCGAATTGATACAGGGTGCCAATGTTTCAGCCCAGTGCTTTTTCTGAACTGGCAGATGTTTTGTTAGGTTTGATGGCTGTCGTAATCGTATCAGCAGCAAAACTGTAGTTCAGAAAGTAGAGTGGACAGAGGCATTGGCAGGAAACTTCAATGTTTTGCAAGATTAGTTACTTTCTGTAGTAATTGGGGGAAGGAATGTGGGGGGCGAAGTATTAAAGGTCTTCCTAATTTGAATGGGATGTTTGGAAGGCCCTGGTTGATACTCTTTTGAACAACAAAATATTAAAAAGTCCTTCTCTGCCTGGACACCAGCACGTTTGTGGGAGGTGCAATTGTTGTGGACTCTGTTTGGCCCCTGGATCCTGCACAGCCCGGGACCCTTTCTCTCTGTTGCTATCCCCCAACACACTTGTCAAAATGTGAGTAATGCAAACGAGAAACTCCTGTGGGCCTAAGTGTGAAAGGACTAAGCCTGAGGAGGGAAATGGAGGCAGAGAGCTTGTCTGATGGTGAAGTTGGAGGATCCGGTGAAATTGAGTGTCCACTAAATGCTTACATTTGCTGCTGGTTTTGAGGGATAAGACATGCTCTGAGCACTGAGGGAGGCTTCAAGGGTAGCATATGAAAGGCTGCACAAGGCTCTGGAGGGTGCCAGCTTCCCTAACATTGCCGGGGGGTGGAAATCAGTATCATCCACCAAAGGAAGTATTTTTTTTCTGTAGCTCACATCATCTGCAAAACTTCCCTGCCTTTTCGAAGGACAGACCTCGTATGTAGCTTCTGTGATGAAGTCATATGCAAGATACTATTTTTCATGTGTTTGAGTCTTTAGGCAATGATTCAAATCCATGCCAGACTGTCATATTTTTGACCTTTTTGAGGACTGTTGTGGTTAGGATAGAGGAAAAAGTTTGAGATACATGTGTGTATATTATATATGTGTGTACGTAGAAATATGTATCTTGTACTATCTACTACATGGACTCATGAATAGAGGGTTCGGAATCAAAACTTGTGAAGGAGAAATATGTGATGTTAAGTTGCTGCTGGAGTCTGGCTCATAGCCACAGGGTTGGGAAAAGGAGCTTCTGCACCTGCACCTTCTATCAGTGTAAGGACTAACTATAATTTGCTGGAAGAGAGAATCTGGCTGGCTTATGATGTCCTCTCTAGTGATAATGTTGAAAGGACTGGAGTGTATCCAGCCAAGAATCTTACAGATTTCTGAATATACAAAGCATTATGTAAGTGCCTAATGTAATTTAAATTAGACCTCTCATATATGCTCGGAGTACGTATAAGGGTGCCATATGGCCATAAAAATGGGAAAGGTATGTGCTGAAATGTGCTAATAATTAACTGTAGCAGACAATTGAATATTCTGCTTGAAATGACAGTCTTACTCACAGACATGATCTTCAATTGCTTTTTTTTTTTCCTTCTAGTTACAAGCTAAATTATTATTACTCTTTGTGTTGGTTTATTTCCTTACCATACCAGCTGCTTTTCACTTTATTTGCTCTATTTGCTAAATGATGCAATACTTGCTCAACCCATACAGTCTGAACAGCTAGCAAAGGCATCAGCAGTAACCATTAAAGTAATTATTTTTAAATCACCTTGAACATACAGCTGTAGTTATGCCTACAGTAAAGAATAGAAATGACCTCTAGAGAATGTGTTTGCGTTTCCACCTAACATAAGGCTGTCGGAGTAGCACTGTATTATCTCCTTACTCAGTTCTGACATCAGAAACAAGCCAAAGAATAGTCAAAAGAGAAAATGGAAAAAGACATCACCAAAGCTTTGTGACTAATACCCGCTCTTATTCCAACTTCTGTTTCATGCGGTGTGGAAGCTGAAGTAGTTTTTCAGCAGCTATAATGACACTGGGGCTTGATGAAGGTCCTGAGATACTTTCCTGTAAAACTGAGTGGAGAATATACAATGACTCTATCTGATGCTTGATAAAATAGTCAATGAAGTTAGTGGGTAAGATGTCCCAAGAGTAACAAGACAATACAACACGAAAAGCAGAAGTGCTTTAGTGCTGTGAAAGTAAACTTAATGGAAATAAATAATGAATGCTGCAAAGGAAAATAAATGTGTGCTCCTACCACAGCCACTCAATCCCCACAGCTGACTTCATTTTATTTGAGCATCCCCCTAAGTGCTTCAGTACTTTTTGGGAAGTGGATTAAACTTAATAGACTTTTTCTTTCAAATACCAGTGTAAGGCCAAGTCGATCTTTTTTTCTTTATTTCAAATCTGTAATTTGCTGTGGATATGTCTTTCCTTAAATATTTTGTGAGTAGGTTGCTAGTGTAGTCTGTGTTATACAAGTCAAAGCTGATGGAGCCATAGAGACATAGGGCTGCAAGGAACTTTGTGGGGTCACTAGTATGGGAATATTTTCCCTATATCATTCCTGATAGATTTTTCCATTCTTAATCCTATGAATGGCTGTCCTTTTCTTAGAAACTACCAAAGACTGACTCTATGACTTTCCCAGGCAATCTGTGACAGTACTTCATTATCTCTATTATTGAAAGCTGATTTATTTTTTAATCCAAACCCCCTTCCTATATCCTGTGTCTTTTGTCTAATCAGCTCTCATTTCTTGTCCCTATCTTTTGTGGACGTGACGAGTAGGATTATTTCCTCCTTCATTCCAGCAGACTTTCATGTCATTGACAGTGTTAGTATGTTCCGTTTTTCTTTTTTTTTTTTTTTTTACCCGCTTTCCACTATTCTAAGCAACCCTTACTCAAATGATCATGACAGGTCTAGAGGAAGAAATCTTATATTTCAATCTAAGCCTAATATTAGTAGATACATCAAGTGGATTTGAGAGGCCAACTTCATTAGATTTTGAAATGAAATTGGGATTCACTGTTCCTTCCAGCCGTGGATGACTGATCACTCTCCACATGAAATCAGCCTGTTGCTATGGCCTTCTGTGGGATTTTTGCTGCAGTGATGATAAAATATTGCAAACTAAAGAAACAAAGACATGCTTAAGATACCACAAGAGAAAAAAAAGAAGTTTGTTGAGAGACTCTGTTTTCTATGTGGTCTTTTGAATGTGGAGAATCAACAGTGAGAAGATAGGTCTGTGAAGCAGGGTTATTAATTGAATAAGGAGGATCAAGGTCAAAATATTTTAATTGGCTCAGCTGAAGCGGGAAGTTTGAGAAAAGAGAGTCCTTTGCAACTCAGATGGTAAATATGGAGTAAAACTAGTCTCTCAAAAGTTGTATTTAGCATAGAAATATACTGGTCTTCTAAATATGCTCGATGGGAGAATCATTTAGCAGTTTGCATGTAGTATCAGTTTGTGTTCTAAGTTAAAGTCCCAATTTAAAGAAGGCACCATAGCTAGTATGTATGCAGCCTTTTCTGAATGAAGCAAACTACTGAATTTTAAGGGGAAAAAATAGAAGAACTATTGTGAAGTTTAAAAATGGCTCTTGTTTTTATGTGGCTTTCTTTCATGTTCCATCACTGGGAAAATAATGCAGTAAATAACCCAGTGATTTTCATTGTGTTTTGAATAGGTCCCTTTCAGGAAAAGGACATGTAGCAGCTTGCAGTATTTGATATGGTCCTAGTACTCAGAATGGAAAAAACCCGTCATAGCAAATTTGTTAACACAAGTAATAAATTGCTTGGATTTTCACATCATGTATGTAGTCAAATGAGTGATTTTGTGATGATAGGGCATTGTTCTAAGAAAATGCTAATGGGATTTGCTTGAAGAGGCATTTAGACCGTTCGTGAGAAGGCAATCAACTAGCAGTCTGAGAAAGTACAATTGTTTAAGGGTTTCAGCAGTATACTAAGGCCTGAAGATGTGAATTCTGTATTCTACTGGCTTATTGAGCTGTCTTGCTATTTAACTCTGCTGTCTGCCTAAATCTTTGCTTGTGGTTAAGTGGAAGTATACATGTAAAGTACATGGAGACTTGCAGGTAAAAGGAACTAGGTGTTACTGGGGAAAATAGCAACACTAATTAACCATAGTGAGATATGACCTGTACATACTTCTACAAACAGGTAGAATCAGTGCCTTAGGTAGATGTTCGGTATATTGCAGTGTCTGGTGAGAGAAGTCGTATGCTCTGTTTCTTTAGCACTCTGTCTACACTTACCTGCTACTAAAGCAGCATCAGAAAAAAATTGTGAGTTTTGCTAGATATGCACTAATGTTATCAAGTCTCAAGTGTGTTTTGGAACGGCTCTGAACCACCTTGCTAAGTCATTCCTACTCCGTCTTTCCAAATTCTGCTTCAAAACTATGACTTAACAAAAAAAAAAAAGTAGCTAGTTTAACAGTCCCAGTGCCTAGAGTCCCAGTAGTAACCTGTAGAAGGGGCTTTGTCTATGTCTATGGTAGCTTTTCTTGCCTTGTATGTGTCATACCTTTCCTCAGTATTTCTCTGTCCAAGGTGGAGCTAGCAGTGCTGTAGTGTGCTGTTCACAAAGATGAATAATCCATGGGTTAGTGTTCCCTTGTGGAACTGTGAGGCCAAATAGAACAGTAATTTTAAATACCTTCTTAGTTTCTCTTGTTAGCCCTTCTCTCTTACTTAGGCCTGCTGATCCTGAGGTTACAGCCAGACTTGCTTTTCTTCATGAAAACTGCTGATCTCAAGCAGTTTCATGAATGTGTACTTATATGATGTTACAAGCATTTACACCCCTGGGAAACCCACAAATTATTTAAAAATGTGTGATAAAATTGCAAGAACAGGCAAGTTCTGAATATAGGACTATTCTCGGCTCACGCCCCCACTGTCTGATGCTCTCCTTGGTTGTAAGTCCATCCTTGCATGTCGAGAAAGCAGTGAGCACTAGAGAGTGGCAGTTGCTGTTGTTCACTGTGATAGAATCATTAAAGAGTATATCAGCTGTGAAAATTTAGCAGCTGTAAGAAAACATGATCACATTTGCATTTCTGGAATTCCCACGGTTTTAAAGAAACAGGGTAAGTGAATTTCTGTCCTCTGTCCTACGCTCTTGCTGATGCAAAGGAGCTGGGCACAGAGCTACATCCATTGTGCTGAATTAATAACAAGATGTTAAAATGGCATTGTGTTTTCTTTAGTTTTAACTCCTGTAGAAGTTGTTATTAAATATTCTTGATTGCTTGTGAAAAGTCTAAAGGTGTTTATTAGTTGCTATCGTCTGAAACTAATTTGGCTACATATATATCTAGTTCTATATGCAAGTATATTGTATTTACTCCCTCTGAATAGAAGGAATACTAAAATTAATGACCCTGAGGGTGCTGCTATTGAATGCACAAAGCTGTTCTGTATGCTTGAATTGATGCTTCACTCATTAGTTGATGCAGAGCACTGAGAAACCCTGCATATGTATCATGCCATTAGGAAAAAAAGACCAACCAACGCAAACCACATTAAATTGCTTGCTGTGCTTAGTTTGGTCACACAAAGACAGTAGTAGATCCTTGTTATTATGCTGAATGACTTATTTCCTTTAGGCATTAAAGTAAATCTGGATGATCCAAAAAGCATAGCATGAAAAATACACCTCATATACACAGAACTCTGGAGAACAAATATCAGAGTTTTACCATGTGAATTCTGAAAGGTTTGTGTGCATTCTTCTAGCCTATGACTAGTCCAGTGAATTCCGGAAATCTAATCACCTATAGTATATTTGGATGTTTTTATTGAAGGGTATTGTCTGTCAAGCCATATCTTAAAAAAAAGGGGGATATTGATTCTTACTTGTTTTTTGGGGGTTTTTTTTATGAACTCAAAGTGTTCAGTGAATCTGACAATTACTGTGATTGAGCTCTAATGATAGGCATTACAATGTGGTTGGTTTTCTGAGCCCAAAATTTCACTGTCTTTCCAAAGGGATCGACATTCTTCCATCCTGACTTCTAGTTAGACATTCTGCAAAGTGTTCTGTCTGTGTAAAACCCTGCAGGGTTTAGGGTTAGAAAACTAGTACCACACAAAACCCCAGCGTTCTTTAATGCATATCATGGAAAAGAATCTTACTCTTTCAGTACACTTCAGTAAAAGTGGGTGCTTCAGGTAGTGACCTATGGAGTTGCAGAGGATGAGTCAAAACACTCAAGTGCCCTATAGGTGTCACTGACTGTGTGGAAGGCAAAGCCGTATTTCAGGCATGTGTTAACTGAATAAAGTCAACTGTGTGAATATCCTGTTCAACCATTTGAAGTTGGACACAATTTTTATTTATTTGTGTTCTCCTATAAGCAAAACTTTTTTTTTTTTTTTTTTAGATGAAGTGCATTGCTATATACATGTCTGAAAAGAGAAGCAAGTAAAGTGTGGAGGAGTGTTTAATTACTTGCAATACTAAGTGTTTAAGTTCTATAGCAATGTCTGTTGTCACAGTTTGCTCAGGCATTTTTGCTCTTGTATGCAAAGTAATAAAACTGCTCATGTTTCCCCTTCAATTTAAAAGGAAATGATTTTCTGATGAGCTGATGGAGAATTAAGAGGCTTTCCCTCTTAGTTTTTTTTCTTCTGTACACCAAATCTGTGATCTTCTGTTTGCAATTACTTTAGTCTGATAATCTTAGTACAGTTTGGCAGGAACTTCTCTCAAACTGGACTAAAAGAGATCTTTTGACAGCATGAACACAGGTAAGAGTAAAGAAGCCAGCCAATAGGCAAGCCTCTTTTTCTTGCATGACTAGGTAGTTTCTTGAATAAGAAGGAAAAGTCCCCATTGGTGGGTGATACAGCAGAAAAAAAGTATATTTCATCATTGGGGACTGCCTGCATTTCCCGATACATTGCTGGTGCTAAGTTCATTGCGATGAGTCTCTACCCTTGTAATGCCCTGCACATCACACAAAAGTTTCAGGTTTCTGCAACAGTTGGATTTAACTCTTCATATAGCTGCAGGTCTGTCGTCCATGTTTAGTCAGAGCTTTCGTTTTCTCACTTGAACTCTTTGAACAGTTTTCTGGAAAGAGCAATTTCTTTTCATACTGGCTAGACCTTCATCTTATGGCGCTTTCAAGGGTTGTGGGATCCTTTAAAAAAAAAAGAATATATATGTATATATGCAGGGCCTGTTGTCTCTAATTTAAATTACTGAATATTTTGTGTCACACAGAGTACAGGTGCTCATTTCTGTTTCAGTCAACAAGGCAGAATAAAATCTTGTAAGCTGAAAGCAGGTACATTAACAAATGTTTTGGGAGTTGATTAATACCGTTCATGATGTTGATTTTCACTAATATGTCTATCTTAAACATTTCTTTGCTGTTCTGCAGTGATTGTTTCAGGATGGAGTAGATTAGACTGAGACAACCGCATGATGTAAGCCTCATTTTTGAAATAGATACTTGTATGCTGAACTAGACATGGATTTTTATGGTGTGAGTATGAAACAGTATTTCAAATCCTTTTTTTTTCTAAGCAGTTGTGTATATCTTTGCTTTTCAACTGGATATTTTCCCTTCCTCTTTCTGTCAGCTGTCACCTTTGTTGTGATTTCCCTGAAGTCCCTCCTGTTGCAGAAAAGTCTATTCAGTGACTTAAGGAGAGGTGGTCAGCACAGTACCATGTGCTATATGGGAACTGCTGGGAGGATTTAGATGCACAGAAGCAGTAGCATCACTGTTAAGTACTACAGAACTGGTATCTGTACCAAGCAGTCTGAATGCTCTGGAGTAAACCATGATGGGGAAAGGGCAGGACGAGACATAGAGTCATAAAATGATTTGGGTTGGAAGGGACCTCAAGGATCATTTAGCTTCAACTTCCCTGCTATGGCAGGGACCTCTGCCACTAGATCAGGTTGGTCAATGCTCCATCCAGCCTGGCCTTGAACACTTCCGGGGATGGAGCATCCTCGACCTCCCTGGACAACCTGTTCCAGTGCCTCACCACCCTCAGGGTGAAGAAGTTCTTTCTTATATCTAGTCTAAACCTACGCTCTTCCAGCTTCCACTCATTACCCCTCACGCTATCACCACAGGCCCTTGTAAGCAGTCCCTCCCCAACCTTCCCGTAGCCCCCTTCAGGGACTGGAAGGCCGCTATGAGGTCTCCCTGGAGCCTTCTCTTTTCCAAGCTAAGCAAGCTTAACTCTCTCAATCTGTCCTTGTAGGAGAGGTGTCCAGCCCTCTGACCATCTTGGCAGCTCTCTTCTGGGCTCACTCCAACAGCTCCATGCCTTTCTTGTGTTGGGGGCTCCAGAGCTGGACGCAGTACTCCAGGTGGGGTCTCACAAGGGCAGAGAGTGCTCTTCCTTCAGCAGATCAGTGGCTGCTGACAGACAGAACCAAGTATTGTGAAACCTAAACCATTTATTTCCTGAAACTTTTAGGGGACTTTTTTTTTTTTTAATGACAGACACCTCATGAGTATCTCTACCTTGGGTTGTGGAAAAGTGCAAAAATTTCCTTTGAGCAGTTCTACACAACCTTAATAACTGACTATTTTATCTGACCATTAATTAGACTGTAAGTCTCATGTACTCTTTGCAGTAGTTCATTTCAGAACATTTCAATTTAATGTTTTTATAAACATCTGCATCACTACTTAATAAATTACTCATTGTACCTTAAAGCAAAATGGTAATGCTTGTAATAGTACTTCAGTATAGTAAGTGAATGAATAATACATGTTTGTTTCATGGGAAGTACAAGGAAATGCTGCTTCCGTTCAGTGTATCGGATGTGCAATTATGGGATAATTAAGTTCAGCTTACATGACAGGTGAATGACATTTCCACATCACTGTTTCAAGTTGACTACTCAAGCGCCCTAAATGTGTTGTGCAATAAAATTTCAAGCAGAAGCAATGCAGGCAGCTGCTTTAGCACATTTCATGAGCCAAAATGGCTTCAGTCTGTGTTTCTGCTATCATGGATAGGCAAGTTATGCTTTTGACGGCGGGTATATGAACCAAGAGACCCAATAAGCCAGTGAAGTTCCTTAATTAGAGTAATCACAACAATGTATAAGTGTGGAGCACTGGAGTTGTGATGGTTAGAATGAGTGAAGTTTAATTTCTTCTGTTGTATAATTTCTGTCTTTTCTTTCTTTGTTTAAATGTGACTACACCCATTTGTCAACTGACAAGAAGTCCCATACCACATTTGCAATTCTAAATGACTGAGCCCTGTGAATCATTTTGCAAGAGACGTGTAGGAAGTCAATCTCAAGGGAAGAAAAATATTCCTCTAATCCAATCGATATAGCCTATCTCTCACTGCAGCTCTAAAGAGAGCATTGAGGAGTTATTTTTGTTTGAAATTATTGAACTTGTAATTTTTTAAAAAAAAATACATAGTCCTTGTAATTGCATTCACAAAGCTGTAATAGTTAACTCTTAAACTGCTCTTTAATTTAAGGAGATTGGTTTTCACGTGGTACACCAATTAACGTTTGTGTTATGAAATGATGGTGTAGAGGCATTATAGTCAACGAACAGCAGATTTTATCTTCGCTAGGTTTTTCCACTTACGAGTGTTTCAAATGCAAATTCAGAAAACTTGTTGGGAAGATAGGTACTGCTTCTGTTACTACAAAGTTATGAATGAACTATGCAGAGTCGCAATAAAATCACTGTTTTTCACAATGTTAAAATAAACAGCATTCCCCAAGTCTGCTCAAGGGGCAAGCCAGAGAATGATATTTCAGAGTTCTTTTGTTCAATCTCTACTCAATGGGTGTGACTTTATTTTATTCTGTCTTTTCCAGGGGTTTTCCATGGGGCTTGTCTATGCAGCATGGGACCCAAATAAGAGTTTTGCCCTTCATTTCAGCCCATAATGAAGAGCTCCTTCTGAGGTTAGAGAGAAACGTAACATGGTGAAACGTTTTGTTTAGATGTGAACTCTGGTCCACATCTGTTAAATTTAAAATGTGAAGGAATTTGGTTTTGCCAAGTGCCCAAAAATTTCTAGTCAGAAACTGTTAGGTGAGCAAACGGTAACTCCCCCCTGCATTCAAATCAGAAAATACAATAAATGTGTAATCAAATATTTTATTTAATCAAACAGAATTTGAAAGAAATTCAGAGGATTTTTGTAAAAAAAATCAATGAGAAAAATTCCTCACCAGTTCTATTCACAATGTCTGGAGATAAAACACATTCATAATTTTTGAAGGCTCAGGAATCTACTTATATTTTTCTTCCATTCTGAAATGTGCAAGTGATGTGATACAAAGGAGGGCTGATTGTGCAGGAATGAAGAAGTTTTATTACTTCTGTGTTCACTGATTGGAAGTAAGAGGTGTGAAAAATCAAAATAAATAGTAACTATTCTTTCTGAATGGTTCACAGTTCCTATTTCTTGTCATGTTTGGTTTAAGAAATATCAGACATAAAATGACAAGAGTGACTAATATAATTTTTTTTTGGTATTAGATCAGTGTTTGTCCAGAAACACTTACTACTTTTGTCTGTTATTTCAAAGTTATGAATACAAATTTTTAGAATAGATTTGTTACCAGTGTTTGACCAATGTGAAATTTTTGTACAGTGAAATGTCATTCCATTTCTGCTCTTCTTGTTTTCAACATTGTCCATTTTCTGTACTCATGATGCCTCCCAATACTGTGGAAAAAACATGTTCCATTAGTACACTTCTGCCAGGGTCACTGATACAAATTTTGAGTGATAATGAGAAATAATAGACTTTCTTGCACTGAAGTATTCACTGGTAAGAGTCATTCTTATACTAGGTGGAAATTTATTCCATGTCTTGCGATATATAAAAATATATTATATACATAACAATTACATTTTAGCTATTCTCTTTAAAATTATTACCATTAATGTCAAATCACCATCAGAGCATTGTTAAATACTTCTGGTACTGGCAAGCAGAAAACAAATCCTTCAAGTTAATCTCTGGCTCCTCTATCTACATACAGTTCAGTTCATTTTCAGAATGTTTATCCATCAAATATTTCCATGTATGATCATTGCCATGATTTCATGCTAATTACTTACACAGATCACGGGTACCTTCAATAAGTAAAAAGAAAGATCCTTCATGGATTGTGCTTATACACTGAGTATGTCCTTGTTTTTTATATTGTACCAAAGGAAATCCTGAATGGTCTTCATTGTCCCTAGCATGGTTAACAACTTTTTCTGCTTTAAAATACTAATTGCATTAAATAAGTATTTTCTTACAGCACCTTTGATATCATTTGTATGGCTTAACAAAGCTAACTCTGCTCCTGAAAGTTCTCTGTCTGATGGAGGTAGCATTAAAAATAAGCACTTATGTTGTGGCTGTTTGACAGATCTCAGAAACTAGTAAAAATAAGTGGCCTGATCTAGGAAGCATCAGTGGTTAGTAAGCGAGGAAGATCATAAAAATACAGGATTAATAATCATCTGGTTCTGCACATCATCAATGAAAGTTCGTAAGTGTGCATGGTTACATGTGCATTGTTCAGAAAAACTCTTTTAAGTACTCTGTTGCCATTAGAATGATTTTGAAGACTGTGCCAAATACTTGGCTTCACTTTTTCTCCAGAAGCAAGTAAACATTCATTATATGTTTTCAAAGGGAGTCAAAGGTGTTCTGCAGTACTGCTTTAAGTAAGGGCACCCAAAATTCTACTTATGCTTAGAATTCAACTCTTTCCAAGTATTTCCTCAAATAGAGAATGTAGTAGCCTGTAACTAAGATGACATTTTGTTTTCTGTGAGAAGGTCACAGAATCCCACCTGACCATGGGTAAGAAAAGGCCTAATTAAACATCACAGCTCCATAATTTTCAAAAGCTCTTGTGGATGCTAAGTAGTCTCTTCTGAAGGCAGTCTGAGGAGAGATGAATTTTTGATGCTGGTTGCATATTCGGTAATAATTTGACTTTGGTACTTCTCTGACAACATCACTGCCTTATTTTCTGGAAGAAACTTTGGTGACTTATTTTCAAGATTTGTGTCAGACTTTGAAAAGGCTCACAATTGATATATTTGAGTGGCGTTCAGCACCTTAACTGATCTACAGATAAGAGAAATTTTTAGCCATGGTGTGTAAAGAAACATATTTCAGTTCATAATATGTTGGATCTGGGTAACAGTGTCTTCCTCCATATGTATTTTAACAATGTACTATATTCTCTGCAAAGAAGTGCACAACTACTTTAACTCAAGAAAATGCTTAGTGTCTTAGTAAGGAAATAAAGTCGATGGTACTAAGACTGTTTGTTGTGTGTTAACCTTAAATTAGAAGTAAAATAAAAGTAAAATGGAAACAAATGACAGGATTCAAATATGTTCTGTTTTTCTGGAGAATGTGACGTTAATAAGTAGGTAGAGGAAACAGACTTGTGGGTACCTTCTGTAGCTGCCACCCATGGCTGTATTATACAGTTGGGATGGTCAAGCAGGTGGTGATTAACCATGGTTCAAAAACGATGTATCATGGCAGCCATCCACAACAGGGAATGAATCATGACGTTCAGCAATATTCTGCTGGAATTCACATGCTGGGGTCAATGAGGTGACGCGCAGATGCTGTGGGTAGGAGAGTCTGGGAGGACACAGGAGTTTCGTCTCCTTTGGAAATTGTCAGCATTGTTCAGGTGTCCGATGGTTCTGTAGGGCTGTCCAAAGCATTGCGGGAATAAGGACAAGCTGCCTTATGTTTACTTTTCATTGGGATTTACACAGATAGTTCTAGAACTCTCAATATATTATTAAATAAAATAATAAAGGAAGTCCTTTATTCTTCAGTGCCAAATGAGAAGAAACAGACATACTGGATGGAGTACAATTCCAAGTCCTCTTCAAATTATTCCATTTTGGATTCTGCAAGGGGATAGGTGTGACTGAGAAAATAAGTGGAAAAGGGTAATCTACACAAGCTGTAGGTCAGTTAGTGTCCTCGCAGTATTTTGTTTGATTTTGGAACAATTGGCAAAAGAAAACAAGATATAAAGATACATGTAAATGGCATACAATTCCACATGTTTAGAAAAGCAGGATTAATGAGCCTGCTTTTTATGTTTTCTTTTGTGCAAGAGAACTTGCTGACCGTCTAATCTGACTCAAAGTCAATAGAGCATTTGGGATGGAGAATATAGATATTATTAATATTTTGAAGTTGTAAATTCAGAAATCAAGAACCTTTTCGAAGTGAAATGTTAATACTGTCCTGCACTGCAAATTCATTCAGAATTGTGTCATTTTTGCAAAAGAGCAGTTAATACACACTGGAGCAGGCAAAGAACATCACAACAATCAGAGTAAAAGAATATCGTGCAAGAGAGTAAACAAGCTTGACTAGTTTGAGTTAGCAAAACGCGGAAGGAGGGATACAATTTTACTTTGAGTAAAATTGTGTTTCTAAAGAAGGATAATCCCTATCATAACAACACTGAGGCTATTGAAAATGCACTGGTTTTGACAATCCATCTAAATTTCACAAAACTGCATTAAGCTCAGGTACCTTCTCCCAGTCATACAGTGCACTGAGCTTGCATTTCAGAGAATTTACCAGTACTTCAGACTCCAAGAAGATCAGTCAGATTACTCATTCACAGTTTTGCCCAAGGCAGAAAATAATCTTGGTGCAAAATGGGAGAAATGTGTACAAGAAAGCTGACAAAGATGCAATTTTTGAACCAGCAAAATTTCTCAGGAGGCAGTTCTTTAGTATTTGTATTAATTTTGGCTGTATGGTATGACATGGTTACTTTCTCCAGTTTCTGCTGCTCCCATAGCTTCTATCCCAAGATTACTTTCTGGGTTGTGTATTTTGTTTTAGTTTTCACCTTCGGTCCAATAAACAAAGATTCCCTCCCATGCAAAAAGTCAGGGACTTGTGGCCTGGCTTTCTTCTCGCACAGTCTTCTAACTTAGAATGAGTCAGCGCTGGCTTCCCCCCTTCATTGCCAAACTCTCCTTTTGACTTGGCTGGAGAACGTCATGACTTTTCTGATACTTCACCTTAGCAAGATACTGTTTTCTTTACAAGCTCTTGATGTTCATTCCATTCTCATCTGAGATATGAGGACCTAGCAAGAAACTGTCAGTCTTACTGCTCCTGCAATTCTGGCACCTCCTGCCTTGTCTGCCTGCTATGGTGCCTCACAGAATTTCTTCTTAAGCTCATACCAGGTGTTGCAACCTATTTAAGGCAGTGAAGACCTACCATTTCTTCCCATTCTCGTTCTCTCTGCCATGCACCCCAGTTGTTGTGGTTTAAGCCGAGTGACCGGCCGGGAGAGACAAAGAACCACGTGGCCGCTCTCTCACTCGCTCACCCCTGCCGGGAGTGAGGGGAAGAGCCCGGAGAGAGCAGGAGAGGCGGAGGCTCGTGAGGTTGAGATAAAAACAGTTTGTTTTAATGGTGAACTTAAATGGTAACAATAACAGTGAAATAACAGTAACGTTTAACCAGATATAACGCGAGTAACATGTAACGCGGACCTCACCACCCGGAACCCAGCGCCGCGCCGCCCTGACCCAGCACCGGGAAGAGAGAGAGCCCCCCACCGCGACCAGCCCCCCTCTATACACCGCGAGCATGAGGTCAGGATGGTATCGAATATCCATTCAGCTATTTTTCCCGACTAGCCCTTTTACTGAGAATTAACCCTATCCTAGCTGAACCCAGTACACCCGTGAAGGAAGATGTTTCGTGCTGCTGCCTATCGTGTGCAACACATACTGTTTTCCTCCTACCATTGACATCTTCTGTTTGAGGATTACAGTTCTGTGAGTATTTGCCTGAATCCACATGATTGGTCATGTCTTCAAGTGATCTGCCTGCCCAGTAGGCCCGTATTCGTAACTCTAATTTCTAATGTCCTGGCTACAAATCAAGTTTCAATCTTTCCTATAAAACACTGTTCATTTTAATCATAATTATGTAAACTAGACTGTGCAGTGCTGCACAGAGTGAATGACTGGTCTTCTATTCCCAGCCTTTTTTCCCTGCAAATGCATGATCTTTGGACATAGTCATAGCATCGTTATTTGCTTCCATGTAAGCTTGGTACAAAGTAGATGATGTAAAATGTGAAGGCACAATTAGGTTTTCTTCCAGAGGACCAAGACTTAAAGGGAAATCTTTATTTTTGTGAATTATCTTGCTTGGAGAAAACTCTTTAGGACAAGATCTAGTATTTATGTTGTTCTTCTGGAGCCAGTTCGTATATGAGAATCTGACCACATTGATGATTTACAAAGTATTTTTTGTCATATTATGGCTTTCACAATGCTAAGTGAATTGAGAAAACCTGCATAGCAACTCTGTATTTTTTTTTCTCATTTAGGTAGGGTCTGTTTATTGCTCAGTTTACTTTGTTCTAGGTCAACCACTTTAATGAGTGTATTTTTAGCAGGCCATGAAATACAAATGCACACAGACAGGGATCTACATTAACTAGTTAGGCAATTGGTGGTATACCTTTTTGTTCCTCTATGAGAAGAAACAGTTACTTCCTTGTAAGTATCACTAGGCTTTTTTTTTCTTTTTCTTGAGCTCACACTACCGTTTCTCCATGTCATAGTTTTGGTTTTACTTGACTTTTATTTGTCCTGTAAAAACATATTTCTAACAAGCAAAATTTAATTAAAAGCACGCTTCAGATGTTATGTGTCTGCTCTAACTGTAATAGTTAAACTGATCAAAACTTTTCTAGGATATGATGTTCATGCCTTTACCATGGACTGAAGTTGAATTGGTTCCTATATTTCTAAAGGAAATGTTAAGGTGGGATATGGGAATTTCAGTGTTGATATGACCGATAGGAAAAAAACAGAACAATTGGATTTGATTTTTTTAACATATGCTGGAGATTTTTTTGCAGCTAGACTTTGCCACTTGAGAGATATTAGAAGACCTCAATTAATTAGTTAAAGTTCAACAGTAGGGATTGTGGTCTTTTGTCCTTGTTTGAAAGCCCCAGGATAAAAGTTCTCTGGGACTCCTGGCACAGATGTCAGTCACCACAGGGCAGGGGGACCAGCTGTGCCTATGGGGTAGAGAGGATGGGTCAGGTGACCTATATGGACCAACCACAGTGTTCCTTCCCATGTGCTCGGTATAAAAGGGCCCATAAGAAGAGCCCTTTAGTGCTGCTGTGCTGGGGTGGTTGCTGTTGGCTGATCATTTCTTGCTGCGCTCCTGATGTTCGTGCCTTCTGGTTTTGTGCTGCAGAGGAGCTCTGTTCATTGGGACAGGTTGTATTTTCCTGCCTTCCTGGGTGGGAGTGGCACAGCTTGTTTTTTGGGTTTTTCTTGGACTGGCTTTGGAACTCTGGGCTTGGGTGCTCCCACCTGCCGTTGAGTCTCATCTAGCACTTGTTTTTTCCTGCTCAGGGCCTAGCTGTCATCCAGAAGGCACAGGCACTGTATTAACTTGTTTTCTTTTCTCTTTGAATGTATTTGCATGCTTGTATCATATCTGTATATAGTTCAACATCTTTATTGTTATTCTAAGTATTATTTTCTTTTTCATTATACTGGTTCAAGTTTCTTTCAACCTCAAAGTCTCTCTCCCTGGTTTCCCTGTTATCCTCCCCAGGAAGGTGGGCGGGGGTCATAGAGAGCAGCTGTCAAAATTTAGTGGCCTCCCTAGCCTTAAACTTTGACATCCTTGAATAGTTACTAGGTCTGGGAAAAAAAGTTTTTGTTGTACTAGTGTACCTGTGATTATTTTTGAAGTGGAGATGTTGTCTGCTCGTCCAAGGCTCTGTTAAATATTCACTTCCTAAGTTAGTGTTGTTGCAGGCAGAACAACCTTTAACAAACCTAGACTTTTAATACAATACAATTTTTGTAAGGAATCAGAAGCTACCATCTGCAGCTTACATTTTTCTGATATTCAGTTCTTGTCACACCCATGCTCCAGTGTCTGTAGTTCCCATCGAGCCATGTGGTGAAGCAGGACTGCAGTTCCCATACTGATGCTCTGGTAGCTGTTGTATAGGTAATGTTTTGTATCAGTCTGGAATCAATTTGATGGGAGCTTAGGAGAAGGTTAAGTGGAGGACAAATTACAGTTGTGGTTTTACAGCAGCAGTTAACACTGATCTTTATAGCAAAATAATATACATACTGGCATTGCACTTATTGGATGCTGCACGACAAGTGATAAAAGTTATGAATTACTTCTATCAGGCTTCATTTTTTTCCTGCTTTTTAGTTAATATTACAAAGCCTGATGTAATTATCCATTTGGCAGTTCTCCTTGTCAGTCATCTGCTGATTCATAAGCCAGTCAAACAATATATTACATAGTGGATCATCTGTGGGGACTTTCTGGCGCAGTTCCTGGCATTGAATTCAGTTTTTCAGGTTATCTCGATGGAGTCAGGACTATCTACATTGTTCCTTGCTGGACACACAGCTGGAGGCTTGTAGGCTGCCTGATACGATTCATATGCCTTTCCTCTCCAGAAAAAGAGACAACTGTGCTTCTTTTGGCATTAGTTTTTCATGTCAGAAAATATGAGTCAGATACCAATTTTGCAGTTGTTTTGGGGATGTCTACAGTTGTGTGAAAACCTGCTGGTTCAGCTTGAGGACATTCAGTTAACTTTGTTTCCTGCGGTTTTGTAACCTCTACTTATTAGGGGTCCTGCTTCACTGCAGATGGCAACAGAAAGGTGTAAATTACAAGCCCATGAGGGCCAGGAAGAACTTTCTTCATGTTTTTACTAGTAAGAAAAAGCTAGGAAAACTTACTGAGTGCAAACTACTGGCACACTGAAGTTCCACCTAGAGCAACTTTATCTCCTTGGTGCACTTCTCTGCTGCAGCTGTCTTCTTTGTGGGGACTTTTAAATTTCCACCTCTGACTAGTCTTGCTGTGTGTATTAAGTAGGTCCTCCTGGGTTATTAAGCGCTGGCAAGGTAAACAGTGCACACTGCTGAGGTCTAGATTTAGGAAAAAAAAAAGGCATTGTTTTCACAGATTGCCATGAGGAAATGTCAGTTACCACGTTTTCTGGTTCCAGAAAGAAAACACGGACAACCCTTAATACTGTAACTGTGTATGGAAATGAAAGTAAATGGAAAGGAAGGTATGAAACTGCAGGAAAACATGGAAGGAGTGATCCCAATGTTTAACAATATGAGAAGATGATTACGTACTACAGGATAAGCTAATTGTGTATCCTGTAACAAATGTTCTCTTCCATACAGACTCTTACAGATAGCTTTTAAGTTGTGCTACATGAAGAAGTAGAAGGTAAAGAATGTTGATGACCATTAGTTGCCAGTCTTTTCTAAATGAACCAGTTCTCTGGGAACAAAACTTTTTGCTACCCACCTCTTCCCTAGGAAGCCTCTTGACAACTCCAATCCCACTAGAGCTCTAGGCTGTCACTCAGACTAAACTTTAAGCAAGACCAGCCCTAATCAGAGACAAATTGTATCTCAAGGCTTGGGCTAAGCCTTAGCACAAGCCCCTCATCCCTATCCTTAATGAGGAATTTCTCAGTGGAGAACAACTCTTGGCAGACTGTGCCTTCCTTTGGCAGCCTTAGCAAAAGCCTCTGTGCTCAAGCCAAATGAAGAAGATCTCAGGGAAAAGATGTGACTGCAGCTTACCCCTTGCTTTGGCAACCCCTTTTCAGCCTCACTCCAACAGGAGCTTTAGAAAATGCCTCTCACACAAGCTAAACCCAGTTATAATTATGGCTGGGCTTGAGAGAGGAAAGCCTTAGAGGTCCGCTTGAGCTGGGTTACAAAGGGACTGCCGGGGGGGAGACATAGGATGGAGAAAGGTGTTCCCTGAAGAATTCTTAATGTAGGGCAGGTCTAGGTTCAGTCCTTTGCCTGTTGGTAGGATTAGGTTTATGATTAGTCCTCGGAGAGGCATTCTAGAGCTTCAGTTGGAAAGGGAGCTGGAAGAGGTAGGCTGCAGACAGACTTCTGCCATGAGAAATTATCCTTCCTCTTTGGCCATCCTTTTGCAGCTACGCTCCAGCTGAGGCTCCACATTTGTCCATCTTTGTCACTTAGCCTGAGCTCCTTGAACATGGCCCTGAGGAAAGGGGTCTAAGGGGAGAGTGCTCTAGCACCTTGATTTAGAGTTGGACTCTTTCTAGCAACAAGAGGGCTACGTGAGGAGTGTTTGACTTGCCTTTTTTCCAACCGTTTGTTTTCATGGTTTTCTCATGAAACAGGAGTTGGTACAGGGATTATGCTTTAGTTGTTACTCATTGTAAACACAGATGTGCTCGTACCAGCTGAGCTTTGCTGGACTAGACATCACAGTAAGTTACTCAAAGCTAATGGAACTACCAGACTCAGACTCTAGTGATGGACCAGCATCTGTTCAAGATTTTAGCCCGTGAAGGAAATCAAGTAGTGCATCTAATAATTTTGATTTGTGTCATGTAGTTACTGTAGAGGAGGTGTCATTATGGTTGCCTTTTCTGTAGAGAAGAAAGTTACCTAAGACATTCAGTTCTCTGCTCTGACACTTTACTATTCGAAGTACAATTTTTTTGTATTTAGTCATTAACCTGTATACACCTAAGCAGCCACTTATGTGGTGACACAAATTGTTACAATTTGTCACTTCTGTTGGTGTGCTGAAACTTTGCCCTGTCTTTTGCATTTCCCTTTAATTAATATAGATTTTCCCTTTAACACAGTTCATAGCTTTTTATCAAAGCTTTCACACAGAAACCTGAGAGTTTTAATGTTTCCTTTTTACCTTTTAACAGATCTAATTTCAGTGCTTGTGGGAAATGTTAACAAGTGAGAATTTTTTGAAGTAATTTGTAGGAGTATAATTTTGCAAATGGTAAATTAAATGGAAACTCATTTGCTGACCACTTATTAGTCAGGAATAGGAACTGCAAAAGTATTTTTTTTTTTGCAGTTAGTTGTTTGTAAATGAAATTATTAATAATCAGTTTAAGGATGTTATCCAGAAATAGGAATTAAACTTAGAACTAGTGTGAGTGGGGGAAGGAGAAATGCGTGTCCAGAAGTTACACACAACTTATTCTGAAATCTGGAAAATTCTAAGTATAGTTTTCCATAGTTTATAGATTTTTAATCATGTTGGTTTTCCTTAGCAGCCACTGAAGCTGAAGAAAGTAGTGCTAGAATCTCATGGAGAAGGGTGTTCTTCCTTTATTTCTAGACAGAATGTAGATGGAAAATGCTGAAAATTTTGGTAGGATGTCTTATTTCTTTTTCTCTTTTTGAATCAAAGGTGTGAAAGCAAAATAGCTAATGTGCAAAATAGCTTATTATTATTATTCCTTTTACAAGTCAAAGAGCATCTGAAACCTGAAGTTTGTATATCTTTAGAAAGAAGGATAGCCCTCAGACACATCATGCAAACCAGGTGACAGGGATAATTTTAGCATAAAAATTATAGTAGGTGTTAACTCTACGCTATAGTAGTAAGTGCTAATGCTACACTGTCCCTGAAAATAAAATGTCACTTGAAAACCAAGGTCATTTCTTAAGAGGATGCTGAAGTTTCCTCGGTAAGGCTGTCCTTTTTTGATTATTTTGTTTAGCAGTAGCACAGGTAACAGCAGTAATGTTAGGTTAACATTACCAAAGCTAACACTCCATTGACTTGAATGAAGAAGTTTGGATTCATACTGAGCCCTCTAGGCATAACAGGACTAATGTGTTGTAGATCTCAAGGTTGCAAAATGTTGCTGGGCTAGATGGACTGGCTTAAAGTCTCAGCAGTTCTGCTTTTCTGTCACATGCCTATCAACAAGTATTTTACAAGGTATCTGGGCTGTATCACAGTTTTTTTCTGACACTGGAGAAGTGACAGACAGGGGATTAAGATTTTCTTCCCACTGGAAATTGCTCCATTGCTTACAGTAGGTCATAATTAAGTCAAGATGTCATTCGTGCCCTCTCTCCAGGAAGAAACTGGTATCCTGAGTCCACAGCTTGCGCAAGTGAACAGTGTCTATAAGCTTCTCCAAAGTAGCCACTTATGTTTCTGAGTGTTTCTGGTCTCTGTGGTGTTAGAGCATTTTTGTTTTCTATGGCCTGAAATTTAGATAACCCCAGTATATACACTGGTGGAAGAGTTCGGTCCTGGGGAGTTTTGCAAAACAGTGGCAATAGCAATGGAATCAAATTCTTATGGATGTGAGCTGGAGTAGTACAGCCAGAATGATCCTGATACTATCTCTATATGTGAAATAAGTAAGAGCTATGTGTCAAAGATTGCTTTTAATTGATGTTGAAAAACCTGGGTGGTATGCGGAAAACAATAAAAAACTGCTTAAAGTTCCAATGACAAAGCTCTTTTCATTAGAGGCCTGAGAATTTTAATGTATAATTTTTGTTTCCAAGCAAAGCTGAAGAAGTGTTGCAATGTATGGCATAGCAGATGACTGTTTAAAGGTAACAAAAAAAACAGGAAAAGACACAAACATTAGAAATTCAAATTAGAAATGAACTGGACATGTTTAGCGCTTCGGGTTACTTTTGAGTTACCTCTAGAATGGCTTATTTAATGATGTGGTAGATTACTGATTACTTCTAATATAAATCCATTTCTTAAATACTTGATTTTTTCCTATCTTCCTGCACATGAAAATAATTGTTTTATTTAAATATATAAAAATTATCATCTTTTCATCAAGTCAGATTGTGAACCACCCTTAAAGAGTGATAGCACACCACTACTCATAGGTGCATCTATTCTGCTTTTAAAAATAATATATCTAATTCTAAACAAAATTGTGCTAAGTTGTTTGCCAAATCCTGGTATGAGTTAATGTTTTCTTAAAGAAGTAAAATTTAAAATGCAAGAAGTATTTTTGTGGCATGGGAAAATGGTACCTGCTTTAAAACTGACAAGTATGTTGCTGTGTGGTTACAAATACTGAAGAGGATTCCCTTTCTATAGAATGCAGTAATTCATTTTAGCATTGCTGTTTCAGCCTGCCTTCAGAAGTCTTTTCAAACCAGATATAAAATCAGTCAAAAGTTAAACTCTAAGTGCTGTATTTGAGCTTTACCTTGTGGAGTATTTCCCTGACTGCTTTCATTCTGCTGTGCCCCCTCACCTTTAACTGATGAGCTCTTTTACACTTTGCCATTTCATTCTTCTGCCAATGAGCCTTTCTTCTTACCTGAGGTGGTTATTGTGCATCCTTTTTTTTCTTTATTGAGACTCCATTTACAACAAAGCTCAGCTAAAAATAACTATTTTCGTCTTTTCCAATGCCCAGTCATTTTCTTACTCTGATTTTTTTTTTTCTTTTTAATATATAAAGAGATGTGCCAATAGCTTATTATTCCTTTCTAAGGAAGAAAGAAGAGTGGGGGCACTTTATGATCATGAAGCTAATCTTGTTACTGTTTGGTGATTTTTTTTTTTTTCATGTTCTCTGACAAACCAAGGCTTCTTTTTGAGATCTGTCCTTGTGAATTCTATTTCAGGATTAGGTTTGTTATGCTGGTTTTGGATATTCCTGGAAAGCACTTTGAGATACATTTTGGAAGCAACTGACAAAATTAATATACTTTTTTTTAATGCATTGTGCAGCTTTAGATACCAAATGTGGCAGAGCCATTTCTAACAGACTTGAATTCAAGAGGTGTCTGCTTTTTACTCTTTTAGCATGAACATTTAGATACATTTTAGATACTCTTTTAGCATGAGTGTTTAGATACAAACCAAAACACACAATAAGAAGCTGATATTAGATTCCAAATAAAATTTAAGTACTGAGTTCTGATTAAATCTTGGGAGTTTTGCTTTGCATTTACATTTGACTCACGGGAATCTCATGAACTCTTTTCAGCCTTCAGTATTTCAGCCTTGAGATGATACATAAAATTGCTTCTTGTCATGTTATAATCTGACCAAGGCAAAAAAAAGACTTCAATTTCCTTGAAGCCAGCTACATGTAATGGAAGACTTCATGCTTTTTTGAGTATGACTTGGACAATTTCAAGCCTCACATTTGGGGGTGTTAAGCATGTGCATCATCCATAACTTCTGTGAAAAAAGTGACCCACAACCCACGCTCCCATCAGATTGCCTGGTGGGACATCCAGTTTGACTCAGCTTACGCTATGTTGTTTCTCTATGAGGTCCTGATCTGTTTTACTTCCCAGCTTCACAGATGTGGGGGAGGTACTGCAATCATTTAAATCTGCTGTGTTGCCTGGAAAACAGTTGGAACATGGACCAACCTGCACAGATGCATCTAGATAAATACTGAGGTTGATTTGAGCAGAAACATATTTAAATGCAACAGACATCTAGGACCACAGGAAAGGGAATTGAACATGGTGTAGATGATCTAGAAAACTAACAGTATGGGTTTTCTATGTAAGCTTCTCAATGTTTCTCACAACACATTTCAATCGCAGCATCTCCCTTTAGATAGATGGTCTCTTTCTCAGAAATTTTTCACCTAGCTGTGTCAGTCTTCATCTCACCATGAGCTTAACAATGAATTCCAGTGTGGCTTGAAGGAAGGTGGCCTAGCTTCTCTGCAATTATCGTTGATTTTCATGCACAAGCAGGAGCATTATTGAATCAGAACCCATTTTTGCAAGCTTCTTTATTATTCCCCACCCTGGGAGAGAGCATTATTAGCTATACTGCTGGTGTACATGGTCTGCTGTTTTCCCTCACAGGAAGTGTTGCTTTTCATATGCAGGACCTAAAATGATGTTCATGGACATTAACAGGTGACATTGTGTTTATTTCAATAGACTTTGGATTAGATCCAGGTATCCCTAAGACTATTCTTTCCAGTTTCATTTGATAAATGTCTTCATGAAAGAGAAATTTTGCAATAGTAATGTTAAAAGGTGTGTTTTACACTTCATCCTCCCTTCTGCTATTATATTCTATTTTGTTTACTTCCTACTCTTTTGAAGTTCAGTGGGTGTGAATAGTAAGTAATTTAGGACTTGTGGCTTGCTTGGTAACAAAGGTTAGCTGTTTTAGGTGAAATGAAGCAGTGGTGCCAGGCATTGTAACACAACAGGCCGACCTCTCTAATCTGATAATTTTGCCAACAACATCTAGCTTTGAAAGTCTATGCACATTTATAAACCTGGAGAGGGAAATTCCTGAACAAAAGTATTTTACAGATCGTACTGACATTCTACTTTGCATGTAAAGGAAGAGTGCTTACTTGTAATTCTTTGCGTGTCTTCTGTGTTACACCACCAAGACATTTTAAAAACTGATTTGTGAAAGGCTCCTAGACACCTCACAGGTTCTTCACAGCTAATAGATTTTCACTCTGTCTTCCATTCAGGACCTACTCACTTTGTGTGCAATTTTTTTCATGCTTCTCTGTAAAACCGTTTGAACCATTGCTTCCCTAGATCTTTGTTATGCCACATCTCTTCAAGGCAGTTAGTTTCTCTGGTTTCTGCTTTATTTCTTTTTGGAGATTAATCAAGTCAATGCAGTACAATCAGATGAAAACAGTTTGCTAGGTTGTTTTTCCCTTTGGAGGTAATGATGGTTGTTTTCCTTGTTCAACTCATTTCACATCATTAATTAACCTAAAATATTTACCTATTTTTCTTTAATGAAAGGTTGGCGAGTTTAGATGTTTCTGGCTCCTCTGCACGTATAAGAGGCTCCAAAGATAGACAACACTTTTGCTAGTTCGCCCCCCAGGTTGGTTTTGTGTGACCCAATTTTATTTCCACTGAAATCCATGAGAAGCTTGCTGTTTATTTTCATGACTTCAGGATCAGACATGCAAATGGATGTTTTTTTTCAATAAGCACTTGAGGAGGAAATGATTCCTCATTGCACCATAGGTAGTGGTGCTACAGCCATAGGTGAAACCCTTGCAGGCTGGTAGGTGTCCCTTACAGAACAGTTGTATGGACTGGTAAGCAGATTGCAGATTTAAAGATATTGAGGGGAGGACTCACATATGGAATTTATTCCATAAGTCAACTTTAAAAATCCCATTACAGACCACAGAGTCACTGACTTAGCAGCTTTATCTAAACCATTGATTCTTGAGAGCTTTAAGCATAATTTGCTTAAATCAAGGTTACCTTAATTATGGAAACTTGATTAATTGCTGCAGTGCTCTGGCTTTCTTGAAACATATTAATCCTAATAGAGGCACCTAAGTACCAAAAGCCTTGACAAATACCAAGTGTTGTCTGTGTGGCACATAATTTATGTTATCGGCAATGTAACTGTTATGTTCAAAGATGCATTGTTTCTAGCAAGTGTTACTGCACCATTTTATGTAATTGTTCCTGACTGGCCTAGCAATGTGTATGACAAATGAAATATAACACAATCAAATAACCCAGGAATACATTGTGCATTGCTTGCAGAAATGCAGCACATAAATACAATATGAGCAAGAAAGAAATGAAGTTGACTTTGATTGGAACATGGCTGAATAGTGTAGATCTGCTCCCTGTGTAGTTTAAACAACCTGGGAAACCAATTTATAACTTAATAAAGTGCTGGGTGTACTTATCTGAAACTGCAAAATAGAGCTGCTGGATTCCGAAGTTCAGATGAAATCGTATGATGTTCTTTGTCTCCTGCTCGTTTTATTTAATCTCTTCTCCCAAGGGAGCAGGTGGCTTGGTCTTGGCAGTGAGATCTGGTATTTTCTGCTTTTTTTTTTTTTTGGGTGACACATTGAAAGAATTCTTAACTTTCGTTCTGGAATGACACTCAAAAGAAGAAACAGTAAGTAAGCAAATGCTTTTTTATAAATATTCAATCTTAACATTTTCTTTCTCTCTTAAATTTGCCACTGGTGGTAAACTGGCAGGTTAATATTCTCCTCCGCAAACCTGTCGCACCATTCCTGTTGTATGTGACATCACATTTCAGCGAGATGGTTGCCTTCAGCATGCGATTCGGAAATGTCTATTATATCTGCCAGCTTAAACAAACAAATTTCAGTTTTCTATTGACAAGTGTTTCTTAGCTTGTTAACTTTTTGACTGTTCAGCTGAACATAATGGGCATCGTTTAGTTTTCATAGTTGTTCACCGTTTTACTTGCTTGTAAGACAAAAAGGGCTCGAGCTCTCAGCAGCAGCTGAGCAGCAAACAGCAGAGCTTCAGAAGAGTAGGTACATGAGTGATAATACATATACACACCCACTTACACCCTCACACGCAAATAGCTTCATAGGGTAAATTTATGAAAGTGTGTAGGTTTACAGATGAAAAACAGGAGGCTAATGGACTTCAATGCTTAGACACATTTGCCAGCTTTACTAAGCACCCACTTGAATCTCATAGCACCTAAATACCGTTTATAATATAGCCCTGAGCAACATTGTCCTCCTTTGATCCCCAAATGAGTAGAAAGAGCCTGAAGGCAGTTCCATAGCAGGTGGGTTATTTAAGGTCCTAGTAATCTGTAACCAATCGTGACAGCGTTCTGCCTTCACACACAGCCCAAGAGCTGGGGGCGGGTGGTGATGAGGATGCTGCAATGGAGAACCTCGCCACAGAGTGCCAGGTCAAGCTTCCTTGAGGTTGCTTGAAGCTGCTCCTCCTACTGCAAGGATTAAATTCAAGACACAAGTCTAGTCACAGATGCTGAACACTCAAAAGGGAGTAAGTAGAGGCACAGTGCGTGGTTATGCAATCTTTACATGTAGAAAAACTTACTGGTTTTACAGGGAGTTAGTTTTATGGAGATGTAGGCTAAAGCTTGGTGTAGCCAATATTGAGAATTCGTGCTATAGAAATATTGCCCAGTTACCTAAAAGCAACAATGCGTTGTTTGCACGTTGCATGTAAGAAAAGCTGTCTCTTCAGTTTATTTTAAGATTCTGGGAATGGCTACGCTAATAAAGCTGAACTACAATTAACACTCTGAAGTGTATTTTCATCTAGTTAGGCATTTTATAAATAATTAGGAGTGGGAAAAGAGTCCTCATCAATGTCCTGGATCACCTGAGACATAAGAAATGAGTGAATTGGTAAATAGAGGCTATTTGGTCTTATTTGGAGTTTACTTTGCTTCTTGTTGTTCCTGTTTCTTTTGTGACCCTGGCAAACAGACAGATTGTCTCAAGAAAAGGGCATGTGTTTGTCTCTTTGCTAAGTGTAGTGAAGTGTACGCCTTTAATTTCAGCAAAGATATGGTTTTTTATTCTGCTATGGGTATGCTAATATTTACATGGGGTGGGCAGAAATGCAACTTACAGGTAACTGGTATTTTTAATAAAAAATAGAAGGTAGTTATTTAACCAAAGTTAAAAATATTTCCAAATTGACAGTAGATGTTAGAAATTATTCCTATCCTAAGTTTTAGAGACTTAGATAATTGTAGAATCATAAAATGGTCAGGATTGGAAAGGACCTTAAAGATCATCTAGTTCCAACCCCACTGCCATGGGCAGGGACATCTCCTACTAGATCAGGTTGCTCAGGTGTTTAATATTCTTGAAATTTCAAGCTGAAGAATGATGTATATGATCCATGGTCCCAGACTGAAATTAAATCTGTGATTTACACTTTATTTAGATTTCCCAACTATAGTAAAGTTGCATATAATTATCTTAATGATGGAGTACATTGCAAATTTTTAATTCCTTATATTTGGTCAAGAATTATGTTGCATATGGTAAACAACTGAACATTTCTGCTCTTCAGAGATGTAATGTATATTCTTTTGCTTATGCACAAATATGTAGGCATGAATGACAGACTCCCACCATCAATAGTCTTCAAAAGAAACTATGTATTATGCTGTCTAGGAGGCATTTTTTGGTGATGACAGTCGTACTTGTTATATAAAAGACATTGTAACACAAAAAAAAATAGTAATTCCTTCTGTGTGCTTTGGGATAAAGTTGCAAGTGTTATGTTAACCTGTGCTGTTAGATACCCTCCATGTGAGGAATGATTTCTTCAAATTGACGTTTCAGCAAATACTGTTCTATACACATCTTAGGTGGGACTTCTTTCATCCCTTATACTTTTTGATTTTGTTTTTCTCCTTTGTTTAGATTTTCACACTGTGCTTATTGCCATGGACTCTTTCTTCTGAGTCCCTTTGACTGCTCTCAGGCTCCTTGCCATCTGTAGATGCAACCTTTTATGAGCCACCCTTTCGGTTAAAGGGGTTGTGTTTTTAAGACAAGTGTGCCCACCTACAGACCAATTTACCTGCGGCTGAAAACCTGTCTATTACTCTTCTCACTGCCACTGGACTACAGAGGTCTTGTGTACATGAGGCAGGTAAGGTGCAGAATACTGGAGTGTGAATCTACAGCCCAGAAGCTGCCCCAGACTAACCCCTGGGATGAATATTCCTCCTCCTCAAAGCAAGATAGCTTGTCTCATTTTACCACTGTGTGTTCCCTACCACAGTAGCAGTCTCATTCACGTGGTGGCCTACTGTGCAGTCCTTTACCTGCTTAGGCAAACCTGAGCATATGATTTTTGGTTGAGTGCTGAGGGACTGATCCTTCAGGACAAGTGCTGACAAGTCAAGAGGAGGGAAGAACTTGGGAGCTCTGAATAGCAGTCTTTTTAAACACATAAAAGATATTTTTGAAGAATGGTAGTCATGCATGACAGCTTAAACATTTACTAATTTGCTTACTTCAGATGCTGGGACATTTGAGTGACTTGCCATGCCACGCATTCTCCAATGAACCATAAAGTTATACAAGGAAAAAAGGAAAATCCAAGTAGAAAAATTCACTCAGGATCTTAGGTTTCCTAGAACCCAGTGTAAGTATTTTGGCCTCTCAGAAAATGAAAACAGCCACAGATAGAACACATAATTTAAATGAATAATCCATGTAAAACTTAAAACTTATGGGATTTTTTTTTAAATTTGCTTATGTATTTAATATAACAAATTTCTGGGTTTTTTTCTATGTGAATTTGTCATAATTGCCTTTCTAGAGCCACATGTCTATGCATGTGTATGTAACACAAATAAATACATGTTCATGAAGATGGTGCAATTGTTGTCAGTAGGAATAACTTCAGATTTCTCATCTACACACAGAGAATGACATTGCTTGGCTTCATGTGTAAGTACCACCAGCTTCATAAATCTGTCCACATTCTCCATGCTGTTAAAAGTTAAAGAGTAATGTGTTTTATTTAGCTCCATCTTTGTCTCTCTTCTACATAAGACTACTGCATTGCAGAGTCTGGTATTATGGCCCATACTGATAAAATAAAGCATTTGGGCTTTCCATGGAAAGTCAAGAATACATGACTGGCCACAGAGCATTCGGGATTGAAACCAAGTAATGTTCATATGAAGTGAAGGAAATGGATCCTAGCTTTTGAATATTCATATATGCCCCAGTATTCAAACAAAGCTAGGAGAGGCACTCCGCAGTCTCTGCTAGATCAGATGAGATTGTGGCTCAGAGAAACTGAAATCCCTCCACCTGAATAATATGCTTGGTAAATCATGCGTGGAGCAAAATAGGATTCACCAAGCACAAAAAGCAAATTCCGCATCCAGTTCTCTGGATGGACTCTGCAGGACTGCTTTAGCAACTTTCTTACTGGCATATAACATCAGTGATAGTCAAGATCTTTTAAGATCAACTGCATCAAAAGCAGTAGGTGGATTTAATATCAGCATGGAATCTAGCTAAATTTAAGTGCTAGAAGGAGGCCACCATACGTGTGCAAGATCCAGATTTGTACTGAAATAAACAAGGGTCTTTCAGGAAGCTTAATTTTGAAATGGCAGCTTAACCAAAAATGTGTTAATCTTACCCCATAAAAAAGAAAACTGAACTTGTTTTCAAACCAGGAATAGGCCATACAGCCCATATATGATCCTGTGGAGTGCAAAATCCTATGCTTGTCGGTAACAAAGCCATTTTGAATCCAGTGCATCCATATCCACTAGCACAGGCAGGGAAAGGGCATGAGTTCCGAGTTCCTGGGTGACTGGTTTAATTAAAGAAAGCATCAGTTTCAACCCATTTAGTACTCTCTACACAACATTTATACTTTACTGCAATGTGAAAAAAATTTCTCATATATTATCTAGGACAGGAAGAATGAAATTTCGTGCTGCAAGATTGGAGAGCCTAGACCTATCAGTGTCGTACAAACCTGTTCGTAGAGGGTTTTCTTTGTGCTGTAGCAATGAAAAATTATCTATTTGCCTACTATATTATAAGTTAACAAATTTATCAAGTTGCTGTACCTGGTAAACTAGTTTACACTGAGCCATCACTTACCAGTGCTCCAGCATCATCTTTTTGGCTTATTTTTCATAGGTTTTTTTTGTGGTTTTTTTTTTTTTTTATGTAAACCAGCCTATTTTTCAAGTAGTGAAAAGTATGTTTGGGCTGGGGAGGACAGAGAGGCAATTGGTGACAGAATTGTCCAGTTGTCAAAGGTTAGAGCTGGATAGGCCACTAAATGACCACCAGATGCTCTCTGTGAACCTCTCTCCCCTCCCCAAAATGCAAGGGAAAGGGAATGAGGCAGAGAGACTTACAGGCTGGAAAAGAAAAGTAAAACAACTTTAATGAAACAGTGATAGTATTAAGAATAACAGAAATAATCAAAAATATACTAATATATACAAACCCAATATCAAAGCCAACTCCCCACTCCGATAGCAATCCCCACTGATGCTGCAGAGCAGGGGTTACCAGGGAAGCCCCAGGCTTAGCGGCTGAGGGGAGCTGGATACAGGAGCTGGATTTGGGAACTCGCAGATTGGGATCTAAGGCAGGAGAATGGATGGAGTCATCCTTGGACACCAGCCGTTGAACAAGTCTTGATGCTTGTGGTCCCTGAGCTTTATACTGAGTATGACATATATGGAATGGAATACTTTGTTGGTCACTTTTTGGTCACCTGTCTGCTCCTCCTTGGAGGTTCAACTTTTTTGCTTCCTTGCAACCCTTTTCCTTCCCAGCACTCCAGCATCCTACATGAGATTTATCAGTGACCGTGGTAACTGTAGGAGCAAGTATCAGGAAGAGCCTTTCTGCATACCAGTCCCTGGCAGTAACTGTAAACATCAAGTGTTACCACTTCTAGTATCAGATAGCGTCTGCAAAAACATGCTGTTAAATTCAGAAAGTGCAGTCTCTTAGAAGAAACCTAGCTGACAAGTAAAATCACTGAACAGGTTAGGTTCTGCTTTAGCTCAAACTAGGATACCATTAAAGTATCATATTGTAAAAAAAAAACCAAAAAAAACCCACTGAGAAATATTATTATTCATCATATGTTAGAGCACAGACTGGTGGATTAAGCCTTGCCTGTGAATTTACTGTATTCACTGTTGGGGACTAATATTGTACTCCTTACTACCGGAATTGAATAGTGTGTGTCTGATGAGATTACAGCCATCAAATGCTGATCTGAACTCTTTCAGGTAACTCAGAGTGTTCAAACCATTTTTATGTACAAGATAAACTGGTCACCATCGGTAAAGATCTCTGTCACTTGTCCCATTGACTCTCTTGCCTTTTTTTTTTTTTTTAACATCATCAAATTCCAGCAAACTTGCAATGTAGAAAATAACATGTAAAAAGAAGAGTGATGAAGAGGGTCCCTTCAGAGAGCCGGTCAAGACAATGACAAATCCCACCGATATGGCTACAAGTCGTCCTCCCTTTATTTCTCCAGACAGCTCAATATATACAGTTAAGCAGTGTCCATGCGCCTGCCCCTTAACAGAGTTGGTCAGTTACAGGTTTACACACGCCAGCGTTTTATTGGATAGTGCCATTCCACTGTGCAGGCGGCTCTCGCTCCCCCTTTCCCCCCCACCCCGGCAAGGCTCTTCACAAAACAGATAAAACCTCCTCCTCTCAAGGAGCTTCAAGGACAGAGCCTTTGTTCAGACCTAAACTGGGTTGTCCACACCTTTAAAGGGATACTGCACCCCTGCTCCACAAGAAATTCCCCTACAGAGTAATATGCTGATTCCCTGAGTTCACACTGCTACACTGACAGACAAATAAAGCACAATAAGATGAAAATAATTTCAACTATTTTGTGGCTGTTAAGAGGAAAAAAAAAATAAATCTGTTTCCCTTGCCTTAAATGGAGCGTCTTCTGTTTACCAGAAAGGATAAAGACTCAGAGCTTTACAATCAGATGCTGCCGTTCACTCTTAGTCAGCACCTTCCAAAGTCGGCTTTCTGTTCTTAACCTGGATTTCAAAGACATCTAGGTGCTTCAGCTGGTGAAACCTGATAGTCATTTGTTCGCAAGCATCTGACTAGTTTTAACAATAGTCCTATTCTTCTGAGTGGGGATATGTTGTGAAGCTGTGCGTCAGTGCAGATGTTTATAGTTGTACTCCAGTGCTGCCTGAGTGATGAGAACTAATGCATCTGAGAGGGCATCATGGGTTATTCTGTCTTTAGAAATCCTTACATAATGGCAAAACAGTAAAAACTGGAAGCACTATCTAGCCTAACATCTGGAATAAAAGATAGCCTAACATCTGGAATAAAAGAAAACATTTTGTTTATTCAACTGCTAAATTGTGTCATAGTAAAAGCCATTCTGAGGAAAAATACCTAGTTTTGGTCTGGACGCCTCAACTGATAAAAATCAATGCTTCACTTTGAATCTTGTGCTACTCCCTAGTTTATAGCCTTCACTCTTAGAATTCCTGAAAAATCAGGACTGTTTATATTTTCATTGAGACTTCAGAGCACCTCTGCAGGTTGGGATGTCCTTTGCAATTGGGTGGACTAACTTTCCTTCCTGAGTAAGCCCACAGGAAAATCCTCAGAGGGTGACAGTCATTCCAGCTCACTGAACACCAGACAGGTTGCACTGTGTTGATATGGCAGAGTCCTTGTGACATTTTGGAGCCTTTCATCTTAAGTCTAGAAAGGTACATCCCATTCTGCCCAACTATACCAACGCTTCCTTATCCCTTTATTGTCATAGAGCACATGATCTCTGCAATTAAAACCTGGAAGATTCATAATTTAGTGCAGGAAAATGTTCACTTAGTGAGACTTTTTACATTCACAATGTAAATGTGGAAATTTGATAAATGGTTTGATTTGGTTTCGCTTGCTTTTTCTCCAATACAAGGTTTGAATGACTTTGGGTTTATTTTTTTTTTTCAATTTATTCATCAAGAACACCTACGATTTTAAAAAAATATCGATATTATAAATGCAAGAGGAAAGATAGGACCACTGTCCACCAACCATATCAACAGAGGCAAAGTGGTAAGGAGTTTTTGGCAAAGGTAGAATTTGACCCTATTTGCAATTCTATCAAAGCAAAGATGGGATTATGAAATTTGTTTGCTTGTGAACTTCAGACATGAAAAAGGAAAATTTAAGGACTATGTCACTGTAAATAACTTACTAGACTTGCATGAGTTCAAGGCAATAATTGCAATCATTTGGATTTATAGAGTGAATTCAGTTTGTTCTGTTGCCTGAGATGGGCAGTAGCTTTATGAAGTAAAAGTTGACAGTTTTACACTAGATATTTCAATAGCTGATTAAGCCAGCTACTTCATTATTTCATATTAAAAAGTGTACCGTGGAGATATAAAGCTGAAATGTAGTTTAAGTGACTGTGGTCACTGTCAAACTATTGACCAGCTGCCTGTCAGAGTGAAAGAACACAGTAAAGTGAATGTGCGATAGTTACGTTTCACAGGCATATCCAGTTCAGAAACTATTTTTTTTCATTAAGAACAAGTGGTTGTGTTGGCAAAAATTCCTAGAAAATTGAGTTCCTCTTTTCTAGACCTTTTTTTTTTAATTCATTTAACTGATTGCAATATTTACTTGTTAAAATCAGTCTTTGTTTTCATGGAATAGCTCCAGTTGGTAGAAAATTGTTTACAGCAAAATATCAACCATTTTTTTCTTTGTATTCAAATGAAAAGTAATCATTTGGAGTCGCGTGTCCTCAGATAATATTCAGTATCTCCATGAAGGAGGTAGGACTATATGTGCATAGTATACTGAGCAAAGAAACAGTCTTTCTTCCTTCACTTTTATATTAGAAGAATAGGATCGAGCTTTGATCTGCGTAATATGACAGCCTTATCTAAGATATTCTTTTTTCTCATCAGGACTTACTGTCTGCGGTTTAACAACACAGTAGCAGGATCACTTGCTTTATGATTGGCCTGTAGTTGTTCGTGTGTGTTCATAAACAACTGATCGTCAAGTAAGGTTATGGAGCTGAGCTCAGAAAGGAGTTTTTGTGATCAGATTTTGGGAGGAAAATGGTGCACATGCCAGCATTTAAGATCATACAATTAATAAGTTCCTATCTCTGTATGTGCTGTACGGATGTATTTTGCACATTAGTTCAACCCACATGGTTATTGAATGTTGACTTATTAAAGCATAAAAGGAAAACTTGGTTTCCACCATGCTCATTCCCATCATGAAGCAGTCTTGCCACCATCTTGCTTCATTTTTCCAGTGCTGCCAAGGGAAGTAATTGAGTCACCCTCCCTGGAGTTATTTAAAAGATGTCTAGATGTGATGCTTAGAGACATGGTTTAGTGGTGGACCTGGCATTTCTAGGTTAATGATTGGACTAAATGTTTTCAGAGGTCTTTTCCAACCTAAATGATTCTATGATATCACAGGAAAAAAACTCTGAAAAAAACTAGTTGCAAGCCCATCCCCCAAACAATAACTCAAGTGATACAGAAAAGTGCCAAAACTCAAGCCTGTCAGATCATTGCCAGCAAAGAATAGGACACACTGACACACGCTTTCCTGACATTGAGAACTAATTAGATGAGTTCTTTACACCTAGGAATGAAGTCTCGCGTGCTGAAAATAGTCTGAATAGTTTCAAGGACAGAAATCCCTTTGGTCTCAAAAAATAAAAATAAAAATAATCACCCCATTGTTCTGCTCTGCACACTTCTCCAAATATTGAAAATACAGGCTGATTCAAGGTCTTTTTTTTTCTGATATTTAAAATCTCCATGGAGGTTTTTCCTGAGAGGAATTTTCAGCTTTTAAATTGAAACTGTCAGCCATGGGGAAAACTCACACAGGTGAGTAGCAAATACCTCAGAGAGGTAAACAACTACTATGAAATTCAGTGCAGTGGGAGATCAGACCGGCCATGTGCCTTTTCACTCTGAAAACAGCATGTGAAACTATCATTTTTTGACTTAGCATCATTTCTTTTTCATGCAACACATCTGCTCACACAAATAAGCCATAGTACACAAACCAGATGAGCTATTTCCTGTGGCTGGTCATGGAAGTATAAAGCGAGAGAAAAAAGAAGGCTATACATCTCATTTCTGGGTTTGGACATGCGTGATGTTTTTAGATATTGTAGAGGTAAACACATTAAAAGATCTGAAGATTGTTTTCCGCTTCTTGAGAATGTTTAGGCTTTTGAGTCATTAGTGCTATACTGCTTGTTACGCTACGAGATTTGTGCATAGATATCAAATGATGGTGATTTTATCTCAGCTTTACTCCTTGAAGCTAGTGTAGGGTCTTAGATCACAAGCTGTGTCTTTAACATTCCAAGATACGTGTATGAGGTAGGAAATGTCTTTATGCCAGTGTTACAAACTGGACAATACTTGTTTACAGGTAGGGGGTCAGTGGTGCGGTGATGTGTAATAAGATGTTTAGAAATGTCTGGGCTTCTCTCATGACATCCAACTTGGTCTAAATGATTTGCTCCAAGTCCCATTGGCAGTGAAAGGAACGGATCCAATTTCTTGTCCTGGCAATCTGAGAGGTCGATCATACATTTTCTCTCAGGCAATAGCCACAGACAGTGAAGGACAGCAAACTGAGGACTTCTGATTTTACAGTGCAGCAATGTTTATTCTGGTTTTGGAGGTGACTATTGGTAAGAAAACACTGTACTGTAAAAGAAACTGAGGTCTGTCCACTGTTGTTTTCACGTGAAAGGGTTTTTTTGTCTAAGTGGTACACTTGTGTTCTTCTTTCTTGCTGTGTCATGCATAGCTATTTTACATGATGCAAACTGACATGGAGCTGTGACACTGCCCCCCTAAATTGTGACATATTATCAACTGGAAGATGTTACCTGGAGAGAAGAACCTGCAGTTCTTGTACTACAGAATATTTGCAATGACCCTTCCATGAGGAGGAGCAGCCTAAATTTCTCCATGCCAGCTAGTGCCATGAACATGTGGAAGTAATTTTTCATTATTTATTTTTTTTATTTATTTTTTTTTATTATTATTTATTAAAATGGGTGGGTTTGTATCTACTTTACAACTCCCAGCTGGGCTTCCATGAAGAGCTCAAGGAAGACAGAAAATTTGTGCTCTCTGCTTCTGACGCAGATGCACAAGGAAGGATAAGCACTATTGCTACAGGAGCATATTCCTCAGGCATTGGAGATGGTAAAACTTCTCTCCCCTTACCCCATCAAAGCTGAGACTTGCTCAAGTTGCTAACTGATCCAGTTTTGGAAAAAAAAAATTATTAGTCCCCTTTACTCCAGTGGTTTTATTTTAGGGCTCTTTAGTTCTCTAAGGTCAGTTTTTACTGCCATAGAGAGTGTGTCGGTGACTCCTCCATCCTCAAAACTTTCCGACACAGCTTACCCTTATACCACACTGGAACCTTATTAAGGCCCTCACCTTTAATGAACCTGATTTCATGTTTAGTGGAAGAGCAAAGGCATTGCATGTGTCTATACAACTGTGGAAATATTGTTGCTTTCATTATCAGTCCTGGAGATTTTGCTGGTTGACTGTATATCCATCAAAAATACATTTCATATTCATTATGAAGTAGTGCAGGAAATGGATACTGGATTGGGAGAGGGGGAAAAAAAACACAGAAGTGCTAATAGTACCCTCCAGCAAAAGCATTTCAAATGTTTAAGCCACTGTATTCCAGGAGGCAGGATTTCAGTTTCTATTACTGCTCAAAATGACTAAATATAGAAGCAAGTGAAAAATCTTCCACTGAGGGATGCTAACATGAAGGGCATATTTTTCCCCTCACAGCTATATGACCCTGCCTGAATGGGGGTTAAAGGGATGTAAGTAAAAGCCGCATATGACTAATAATTCTCCAGTTTCCTTTGAGGTACAAAAGGCAAGCTTGAGAGGTGTGAAGTTGGCCTGAGTATGAAAACAAAATCGTAGTGAAATGTGACTAAAATGAAAATAAATGTAACAGTCCCTAACCAGGGTTTACAGTGTCATCTCCGTCTCAAGAGACAGCCTGAACTGTGGTCTCTGCAGGTACCTCTGCTTTAGCGTCACTGGCTGCTGCTGCTGCTGCTGCCCACAGAACCTCTTAACAAGCTGAAGCTGTTAGCTGAACTAATGAGCCTGGGAATGTGCAATGAAATCCATAGTTCACTAAAGCTTCTGTTATAATTCTGGGTCTTTTCTGTTCTTTGTGGTGAGACATGCAGCAAGCCCTGCCTTGAAACCACAAGCACTTGCTGAATTTATTCCCATTTTGGAAACCACTGACTGATTTTCATCGTTTCGAGTTGAAGATTTTTCTTAAAACCACAGGGAAGGGTGTTTTCTTTGTTCTTTTCACACAGTTCATAAATCTAGACAGCCCAGAAATCTAGGGAATTTGAGCACTTCTGCACAAACCCTGTCCCCCACATATTTCCCAAGCAATTGATACTGATAGTTAATAAAAGCTTTATCCTAGAGCTGCTTGGTCCAGTTGAGGTTCCAATATAACTTATGCATTTGAAGCCATACAAATGATGTGTAGGTATGGATAAAACCATGCCAATTTTGGCGTGTGCTGGATTATGCAGGTAACTAGACCATACCTGGCCATGCAGTTAGGATGTTCTGCGTGCATTTAATTTGCATGCTTACCCATTTTCACTGTTCCATGCCTTGTCTTTCTATACTAATATTATCATTTCAGCTGTTCTTCAAGTGAAAAAAAAAAAGCTTCACTTAATATGTTCTTAAAATTTTCACGTTAAACAACGGGAAGCTAATGGCATCTTGTTGTCAGATACGGTTTTTTCACATACCTGCAAGGCTAGATATTACTGTCTCAGCAATACTAAACTTGAAAGACATTTTGCCATGAGAAAATGCTAGAAGATACTTTGCAGAGCCAAACTCTTGCTAATCTCCATACACTCTACAACTTACAATACCTGAACATAAACCGAAGAAGAAAAATTTTGTCAGATGTACTTATATTTTTTAGTCCATGCAAGACACTAGCATTATGTAGACACTTCTGCAGGTAATTTTATGACAAACTTATATTGACATAATGAATATCAGGCTATCTGATGCGTTTGTTAAAGCATTAGTTTTTGGAGGAATGGCAATATGAAAGCCTTTCTATTTTTAATTTAAACCATGTGAGAATTTCCCCTTCTGGCTGCAAAAGAATCTTTGGGAAACGTGTGCCGTGTAGGTTCAAAAGTTAGAAAGTCTAGAAAAAGAAAAGTTCAAGATTGTTAGTAGTGCTTGGATTCAGATTTTTTTATTGTTTAGAATTGTTGAGACAGCATTATATAACTGAGTTTTACTATAAGCAAAACATAGTAACACGAAAATTAATGGTGCTTGAAATGGAGGTTTTTTTTTCATGATCTGCATGTAATTCTGACATGTACCATTGCTTAAGTCAATCTGCATTACAACCATTTTAATTTATTTTAGCACTAGAAGTCATGATTTCTAGTGAAAAACCTATTCTGCTAGTATTTCTTTAGAATTTCTGCTACTTTTTGGCACCAGAAATGCCCTTTGAAAATTGGAGGACAACTTAGCAGTTATTTTAAACACTTTATACTAGTCGACTTGCTAAATCACGATGAATTATAGTCAGCCTTGGACATGTTTATGAGCTTGTCAAGATCACAACCTACAACTACATGAAACAACACAGGGCATTCCCTTCCATATGCAAGGTCCGGGAGCAGTTTTAATGTTGTGAGGAGACATCAGCTCCGAGTTCTCCTTCAGCACGAGGACTTTAAATGGCAGAATGTTGACTGCTAATTTCTAGAATGAAAATGTGTTTTCCTAAATATGTAATAAACTGCTTTTAAAATGAGAGAACCAGCAAACAGGATGTGCTTTTTGGTTACATATTTTCTAAAGATTCTATATGGTTCTTCTAGGCTAGTATTTGCATTCATTTTTGCAATCTCTCTTTTAACACAAGACCTAACTGGAGGTCACAAGAGTTGTTGTTTGAATATTTCTCACATTTTCTTTTTTATCTGAAGTATCATCCATGAGACAGTGCTGCTACATGCTATTCACACTTTGGTAACACAGTCCTCATGGCCACAACGTAGAGTTTGGCAGATGCAACCATTAAGCTTGACTGTGAGATAGGAAGGTGGGGATATAAGGCAGTGTGCAAATGAAGCGCATGCACTTGAAGCATTTCAGAAATGATCCCTGCCGTGCACTGGTTTTGTTGACCAGGCCAAGACTCAGATTTTCCAAGATGCTTTGCAGCTACCTGCCATTGACTGTGCAGGGAGGTTTGTTCTTAAATACCTCTGGCTACCTGGACCCAGCTGCTGGGAACAAGCATAAGCATAGATGTGATGAGAGTTGCTAACTGCTAACTGGAAAACGTTACATAGGCTATATATAAAGATTGCACTTAAATGTGTAATATTTTACATATAGACATTGCACTTATTGGCATGAGTCTTCCAGAAGCTTTTGTGACTTTCAGGTTCCTCTCTCCACCATTGGCCAGCCAGATGTTTGTCACTGGAGTGAGGGGACAAACTCAGTCATGTCATATCCATTTTGGCCTTTGTCATATCTTTGAATATTTCATGATTTATAGTTAGCATTTTGAAGTCACCCTCTCCACTCCTCCCACCACAAGAAAATGAATGCTGGTAAATCTTGATCTCATTTACATGCCACAAATCTGGAAAGACTATGCTAACCCCATATGCACTGATTATTTTAGAAAATCCCAACTCCTGTATTCCAACCAGCTTAATGGGATATTTCTCCCCACTGTAACTTCAGCATTAAACTGAGTCATGATAATATATGACATGCAGTCTCTACTTTTTGGACCATGCGTTAAACTTGTTTCAGAGATCTGCTTGCAGAATAAACTGAGCAATATGTACGATGATCTCTCTGTTGTGCATGTAAATATTGGCTTAAACACATTTTTATTTTTTTTCAGTGGCAGTTTGCAGTATGCAGATGGTCACTGAACAGCCTGCATTTGGTAGTTACATGGAAGATACAGGTGGAGTCGTGCTTGAAGAGCTTTACACTAACAAAATCATTAAATCATTCAACACGTTGAATGCTCTTCTGCTTGAGGTCAGGGATAACTCTCTTGAAGTGTTTTGCTTTTGATATTTTGAACAACTTGTCTTCCACAATATTCTGCTGCATGGCTGGGATATTCACAATTGAGTGTCATGGGCTTCATTCTCTCTGCGGCAGAAAAGAGTTGGAAAATCTGTGATAAGCATTTCTGCTAATACTGCAGTAAACTGGTGGGTTAGCAGATGGTCTGCACTGCATTTGAATGCCCTTTTTGCTGCTTTTCTGTGAGTAGGTCATACCAGCTAATGTAGCTGCTTGGGTGAAGTTCACTGCTACCAGCTGCAGGGGCATTTCCTTCTTTTGTTCCTTTTCCCTTTTTTGTAAACAGGTGATTTGGGGTCAGAACTGGAAAATAGTGAATTATTTATAGGACTTTTATCACTATAATGCACTAATTACGTGATCTCTTTGTCCTTCTTTTTCGTTACTGTAGTGAGACAAGCTAAAGTAGAAAAAAAAAAATAAAATTACAGTCTCTGGTAGTTCTCTAAGCAGAACCTTTGGGCTAATACCCATGAAAGTGTTCAAACCTGTGTGTGCAAACTTTTCTTCCTTTGAGATGAATTTTGCACATCAGTAGCACAAGTAGTTAAGTGCTTGCTAGTGGAGGCTGAGCTCTACAACTGCAGTACTCCTTCTGGACCTTTTCAGAAACATCTTGTCACCAAGCCAGTATGTTTCTATAGGGGTTTGGATTGATCCAGAGAAGCAGAAGAACGTCGGTATAGTGACATGGCAGGCTATGCATAGAGTTTATTCAGCCTGTGTACTAGGGAAACAACGTAAAATTAATTAATTAGAGGAAGTTTTGCTGTAATATCCTATAGTGTTGTCCTGCAAAGTACTGAGTGCCTTTAACTTATTTGAGATATATACTTGGATTTAATGGTGACTTTGTCTTTAATGTAAAGAGCTGATGCTTCCAGTAAAATTTACGTATTTTTTGTCTATTTTAGATTACTGCTTTATTTATTTTGCGAACAGAAGAGCTATTACTGAGTTATGTGGATCAACCAGGGTAGGTGTCAGTAAAACTGTTTCCCACATCACTGCTGGAAAGAGCATTTAACATGGAGAAATGAGCAAAACCCCAGAAACTGTATTTTGCTTCCCTTGTAACTGTTTTTCCTACATTGAACATTGCAGCTCATGCATTTTTTAAAGTATTATGCTGTGGTTTTTTCAGGCTGGGTTGTAAAGCCACAGTATTATGGTGAGAACCTCAAGCAGTGGTGGGGATGAGAGATGTGTGCAAGTAGCTGGGAGAGGGAAGGGGCTGCCAGAGCCACATGAAAAAATATGGGCCAGGCTTAGCTTCCACAGAGCGTGATGGTTGCCGTAGTGATGAGGTTTATGTCCCCGTCCAGAGAAAGGAGGAAAAAAAAAATAAAATAAATGAATTATATGGATATGCATGCTGTGGTGGAAGGGATTATTCTGTGTGTCCTCTTTGTGTCAAGCCTTTTACGGTCTGTCACAGTATCATGTGTGGAGGAGATGAATTTTTAAATCACGGCCTGTTGTCTCGAAAACTGGGGCATATGTGGTTGTCCTACTTCAATGTAATAACCTCTTTCATCATTCAAGAAGTTTCTTTTCTCATAATTGCTGGTGATTTTTTCAAGGCCTGGTCTAAGTCAAATACATTTTGCTGCAGTATTTGCAAAAATTTAGGAAAAAGTTATTGTTCAACTTACTGTGTAATGTTTAAAGGAAAAAACAAATTAGAAATAAAATAGGTATTACTTAAAAAGTATTCTTTACCTTTGAGTATTGTTAACAATCCTTAAAAATAAGTACTTTGTAAATATTTTCTAGCACGACCAAGATTTTTTTACTTTAAATAACATTTTAATTAGAATAGTATTTTTTCTTTTGAACAAATACATTATTGTTGTCAATAAGTCATGACAAAGGCAAGGACCTCTAAGTTCAAAGTACTACTTCAGATTTGCCTTTTGACTGTGCTTTTGACACTCTTATTTTTTCTACTGAGAAGAAAGTGTTTTTTCTTTCTGACTTATGTGCAATAATTTCTTTTATTTATTTATTTAAAATACTAAGATCTCAAGTTACTGTGCTTTGGGGCTGTTATTCTTTTTTCGGATTGGAACTGCCTATCATTTTCACTCAAACAGGAAAGGTGGCACTAAAAGAAGAATTTCAAAGCTATTAAGACATTAAGGAAATAAGTGACTTCAGAGATCACTGATTTCTTGTCATTGACTCTAGCTTTGAGAGGCGAATATTACACAAATGAGGCATAACATTTCCAAAAAGTGTTTTTATTAGTTCTGCAGAGGTTTTGCAATTATTTTATATTCTTTGCTAAATTTCTGTGGTTTAGGTCATGGAATAAAAGTGTCCAAAGTGAAAATACAAGGCACACCGATTTTTCTTAAAAGCTTGGTCTAACATGTTTTAAAGAAAAAATGACCCTGCTCAAGGTCTGCTTTCTGCTCAGTCTCCTTTCCCTCTTCTCACCCCTTGCAGCTTCTCTTCAAAATCATAGAATCATAGAATCACAGAATGTTTGGGGTCAGAAGGGACCTCTAGAGATCATCTAGTCCAACCCCCTGTCAGAGCAGGATCCCCTACAGTCGGTCACAGAGGAACACGTCCAGGCGGGTTTGAATGTCTCCAGAGAAGGAGACTCCACAACCTCCCTGGGCAGCCTGTGCCAGGGCTCTGTCACCCTCACAGTGAAAAAGTTTTTCCTCATATTGAGGTGGAACTTTGTATATCCTAACTTAAACCCATTATTTCTTGTTATAGATGGACTTCTTCTGCCATCCACTTCTGTGCAACTGCCCATGGGTGGGTGCTGGGCTGTCAGATAGACACTCCTGTAGTTGCACAGTAGACTGGCAAAAGATTGGTTACTACAGAAGCAAGGAGAACAGTTTAAAACTGCTTTGAAGTTTTATTCACTAAATCATTAGTTTCTATACCGGAAGAGGGAAGCAGTGCTTTTTCTCCCCCGTGAAAATCACAAACACTTCTTTTTCCCATGTTCGTCATCAACAACAACAAATCTGAAAACCTTGGGGAAAATAAAATGAGATGTCTGAGTTTTAGATGTTTGCCTATGTCCTTTTCTTGAGGTTTTCTGTGAGTAAACCTGCTCCTAGCAAGTTGTGTCTATGTCCACAGAAAAAGCAAGTAGAATACCCAACAAACTGTAAACTCCATTTTGTCCATAAGTTTTTTTCGTGCTTCATTAACCACATACCACAGTGTGTGTAAGCATTAACCTGTGAAAGTAGCTCCTCTAATGCCTTTTAGCTGGGAGGACTCTGCCCCAGGGTGCTGCTGTGCTGGCAGGAGATACTTTTGGTTTTGACACATGCTTTGAATTCTGCTGTGGCAGAGTCTGTGCTGGCATGTGTGCTGTTGCCGTCTCTGCTTTGTGCAAAAGGGAGATAACTAGCAAGATTTTACCAAAGTAATCCTCGGTCAAGTTGTAGTGGGGATAGACCTCACTGTCCCCAGTGTTCGAGGTGCCTTGGATCTCTAAACCCTGACCTTCCTTAGACATGATGGGTCTATGCACACTGCCAGAGATGTGGAAGTAGATGGTGTAGTGGAGTTAGAAAGGTCAGGGTCTCTGTCAGAGGGTGATCGGCAAGAAGGCATGTAGAGGAAAGGTGCAAGGAAGGCTAAAAAAGTGCCAGTCTTAAAACCTGCAAAAGCAAAAGAGAACTAAATAGCAAGAAGTCAAATGGACTGAGGTTCAGTACAGCTGCACGGGGAGTGTCTGGCCAAAGAGAGCTCTGGCGAGACTGTGAGAATAAGATTGATATTGACATTTTTCTATGAATAGAAAGGGAAGCATGTGCTTTTAATTGTTTCACATAATGCATTCGGAACATATGCTTGATAACCATGGAGAACATTTGATGGAGTGTTTACAGAATAATAAGCAGAACAATTAGAATAACAGATCATTGTGTGTCCCTGGAATTGTTCCTATTTCCCTCATGATCCCTTTTCTTAGCTCTGCTGGTTTTTTTTCCCATTCTTAAAGTCTTTCTAGATTGTTGCCCTTCTAGCAATTTGGGTTGATTTTAGATTTATCATGGAACTATTTTATTACCATTGATAATATATTTTGTATGACCCTCTGTGTGATCCACAGATAACAAACCCCTGCTGAATTTCTGGGTTTGAGCTTGAGCTCAACCGAACCAAACTGATTTCCCTCTCAATCCCTCATTGTTATTCTGTCTTTGAATAACCATGAGGCAGAAGCTTCTAAAACAGCCAGTCTGACAGCAGCAATCCTGTATTTCCCAGCTTCTCACCTTTTTTACTTGACTTCTCTAACCTGTATTTTAGCAAGTGCAGAGCCAGAAGAAGGTCAGATTGTCCCCAGGCCAGTGGAGGAACTTGCAGTATACCTGAATGCTGAAGGCACAAAATGACTTCAACAGAGTTCGACACTGGTGCCAACTGCGTGGCAAGAAGTAAGACATTGGATGTCGCTGTGCATGTACTCTAATTATCTCTGTCTTCGTTATAGATCTCTATTTGTTCAGCATAAGTCACATTCCACGACAACAGATATTGAATTGGACTTTGACTCTGGATTCATTTACCAGAAGTTTGTGAAGTTAAATTAATTAATAAAAACACTGTTGATTTTTAGTGATGTTTTAGGTCAGTGATTTCTTCCAGCAACTGATAAGAGTAGCTTCACATGAATGAACATTATTCAATTGATTAATTGAATGGGATGATTTTGAATATGCTCTTTTCTCTCTCCCGCCCTCTCAGAATACAGTAAAGCTTGAAATAAAAACAAATAAAAAAATTGGTGAAAGAATATGCAGAATCTATCCAGTTTTGTTGCACCAGTGCATGACATGAAAACTCTGAAATTCAAGTCCTACCTAGATTTGTGTGTGACTGTGTGACATCTCCCTTGATCTGAAAGATAGCAAAATGCTAGACACATATGCATTAACTGTAGCTGCTTACCTTGTACCGTACACAGAAGTAGTGTGTGTGCTGATGGCTGCACTTGTGTGCGGGTAAGGTGAAACAAATCTGGGTAACATTCCCGTATCTGTAGCTCAGATATGATGAAGCCATAGTATAAAATTGAGGTAAAAAAATTGAGAAGAAGGTATAAGACTTTCTATGCATTAGTGTGGAGACTGAAACTGATGTTGGGTTCATGATTCATCTGTAACTGATGCTGTGGTATAAAAATGATTCCGTGGTGTTGCCATAGAAGATCCCTGACACTATCTCAAGGGTTGGGTGGGTTGTGGGTTTTTTTTTTTTGACTGGCTTGTACTTTATAAATATTAGTTCAAATATCTGGAGATTTCAGGCAATCATCAGCTTTCCATAAGGAGAGTTTCTCAAAAGGGAAAAAACATCTTGATGTGCCTAAATATCTTCATTTCATATCACACGTCTGATGGCAGATGTTCTCTTTGTTTCTGTCTACCAAATGGTGCGATGAAGCAGACAAGGAAGGGAAGAGGGTTGGGCAAGAGGCTCCAGACAGATGTTTTATAAGTTTTAAAATATTTAACTACTGAACAGAATTTAAAATATGCTGTTTATTTTTAGATTTTGTGCATTGCATGTATTTCGGGAGTATTTCCACATGATAGCATTAACAAGAACACTGTCTCGTTAAAGTTGCCTCAAAGGGACCTTTTGAAGGAAAATAAGTTCTATCATGAATATTGTTTTTTGCATAGTATGTGAAGTTATTCAATATTACATGTTGAAAGTAATATATTGCCTCTGTTAAAAATATTAAAAGTCTGTGTAGTTGTCGTGGGTTGACCCTGGCCAGCCGCCAGGTACCCACACAGCCGCTCTCTCACTCCCCCTTCATGGCTAGACAAGGGGGAGAAGATATCTCCAAGGGCTCAGGGTTTGAGATAAGGACAGGGAGATCACTCTCATCTACCGTCCCGGGCAAAACAGACTCAGTTTTGGGGAAATTAGGTACATTTATTAAGAGAACTAATCAGAGAGGAGTAGTGAGAAGTGAGAAGGAGCAAACAGATCTTAACAAACAGAACACCTTCCCCCCATCCCTCCCTTCTTCCTGGGCTTAAAATCAATCCCGGTTTCTCCACCTCCTCCCCCCGAGCGGCGCAGGGGGACAGGGAATGGGGGCTGCGGTCAGTTCATCCGACGCTGGTTCCACCGCTTCTTCACTCCGGGGGAGGACTCTTCACTCTTCCCCAGGGCCACTGTGGGGTCCCTCTCACAGGAGACAAGCTTCATGCTCTCTTCTCCGCGTGAGTCGTCCCACGAAGGGCAATTCATCACAAACTGCCCAACGTGAGACACCTCACGAGGGGCAGCCCACCCCTTGTGAGTCTGAGGTGCAGTCCTTCGGGGGAAACTGCTCCAGCATGAGCCACCCGCAGCGTCCCAAAAGTCCCACCGGCCAACTTGCTCCAGCGTGGGCATTCCTTTCTTCCATGGGCTGCAGGTTCTGGCAGCGACTTGCTCTGATGCGGGCTTCCCACGGGCTACAGTCCCCTTTCAGGCATCCACCCACACGGCGTGGAGTCCTCGGTGGACATCTACACGGTGATCCTCACGGTGGACATCTGCACCTCGCCCGTGGGCTGCAGGGGGACAACCCGCTTCACCATGGTCTTCACCACGGACCCGGGGGACTCTCTCTGCTCCGGTGCCTGGAGCTCATCCTCCCCCCCCTCCTCCTTCTTCACTGACCTTGGTGTCTGCACAGATTCTCACTCCTCCATCTCTGTGCCAGTTGTTATGGCGCAGTTCTTTTTCCCGTTCTTAAATATGTTTTTCACAGAGGCGTTCCTCTCCTATCACTTTACTGATAGGCTCAGCCTTGGCCAGCGGCGGGTCCCTCTTTGTAGCCGGCTGGCATTGGCTCTATCAATCTTGGGGAGCTTCTCGCAGCTTCTTACAGAAGCCACCCTGCAGCTCCCCCCCCCCCCCCGCCGCCGAAATCCGGCCAGGCCAAACCAAACCAGTAGTATTCACAGTTAAATACATAAATGCCCTCTTATTTTGTTTTCACTTTCTGGGTACATCCAAAAAAAACATTGTTACACTAGTATATTAAAAGCATGCTGTATTATATGACTTAGTTCTAGCTGGTTGGAGTGTATTAACTTTTTTGTAGTTGACAAACAGAGGCTTGGCTTTGCCATAGCAAATCTTTAATTGTACACTGTATTTCACAGTTCTAAAGAGTATTCAAATAGTCTGGAAGATCAGAATTAATTACAAACGATCTGGTTTTGTCTGTCTGTACCAGTCTAGGAGATTCATAAGGAGGGAGCTGCAGTAAAAAAAACAAAGTACAGCAGTTCTAGAATAGTTTGAGTTACAGGCCATGTATGAACAGTACAACAAAGTAAAATTGTTAAAAAATTTTGCTTTTTTTTTACCTTCCCAAAAGAAGAAATATGCTTAAAATTCAGCTTGACACTAGATTTGAGTAAGCTGTGTGTGCAGAGTTGCTAAAAAGGAACATGGCTGAGAAGGGCAATCTGATCTCACATTCATATGGATGTTTGTACACTGCGTTGCTTCATAAATAATGTGAATTTGAGCAAAGCACAGTTCAACTGTCAGAAATTTCAGAAGTTGGAAAATGAAGTTTTCACAGATTGGGTTAAAAGGATAAGTCAGGTAATGTGCACGTTTTAGTACAGGCAAACATGAAATACAATTGGCACTTGTCTCTGATACAGTACCCTTATAATAAGGTAAATAAATTATGGGGATCCTTCATTACTCTTAAGCCAAACACTAAAAAAAGCTAGGAGAATATGTTGTAACCTGATGGGAGTGCATTTTTGAATCACTTAAAAAATTTATCCTTGCTTTTGACCTGTAATCTGAATGCAGTATTTTTTAGAGCAATGTACATTTTGTTTGCAATTTCGGATTATCCTGGACAGAGATAAGGTTCTTTGAGTGACTTAATTTTTGACATTGCCATACCTTGGTGCAGTAAGACATAATAGTATTTCCTGATTTTCCAAGAACTTAATTTTTAATTGAAGTCATTGAAATATTACTGCAGTGGTTTCACAGTTGAGGAGCTAGCAGCCACATTCCCAGACTTAACTTGAGTTGAATGTATGTTACATCTGGGAGTCTTCTCTTTTTTAATTAGTAAAAATTTTCATACAGGAGAAGTAAACAAAAAACCTAGAGAGAGCACTAACAGCTTATGTTTCCAATACCATGAAGCTATGTATAAATATGACATGATACATCCACTATGTAACAAATATTTGTAATTGTCAAGGTGGTTGATGTTGAAATAATAATCAGTTTTTCTTTGGTACCATTTCAGGGAGAAGCCATAATTACATGTGACAAATACGCTGGAATTGACCCTACTGTCTATAAAAACTTCTGTAAGTAATCTCGGGCACATGCATAGAGTTTATTTCTCTTTGAAAAAGAAGACAGTTTTCTTTCAATGCTCACTATATGTTTGAAAATGAGTGATGTGACCTTTATTGTGATATTTTTAGATATTTATGTAATGATTTGAAATGTGGTTGTGCAAAAAGAAAGGTAGCCACACAAATCTACTTGCTGAACAATTCCGTCAGGCATTTTTATTGATTGGGGTTTTTCTGGTAAGACCTACGAAGTGACAGTTCCATCTCAAGATTTTCCATCAGAATAACTGTGCTTCTGTAATACTTCTTTATGTGGCACATTTTTGGTCTTTCATTCTGTAAAATCTTTTATATTTTTAAGTGCCTGTTTATGTGAAATTTTCACCAGACTGCTCATTTTCAAGACGCAAACAGGTGCTGGCTGTTCATGGCCTGGTACCATCTTCGTGTAAAATACTTCATTCACCAATGAAAGCCTGACTTGACAGCTCAGATTAAAAAAAAAACAAACAAAAAACAAGCCAAAAAAACAGAATACATCCTGCACAGAGATCTGCAGTGTGACTCGAAATGGGTGAGTACAAGACTTGGAATTCTGCTTTATCTGGAATGTTATGGTTATTTCGCAGTCCATTTCTGATGGATTTTGCTCTGGCTTTTTCTCCTGCATCACTAATCTCAGCAAGTGAAGAGAATTACTCAGGGTTTATGCATCCTGTTAGTTCTCAAGCCCTACCATTTCTTTCTCAAGTGCATGCAGGGAGCAGGATAAATTCAGCTGTGCTTGAAGCAGCCCTCCGAGCACCTGATGCAGCACATTTAGCTGCAGGCAGGAGGGAACGCAGGGATAACTGAAGAAAGCATCAGTCAGATTGTTGAGCCACAGAATGGAATGGATGCATTTTCATGCTGCAAACTTGTCTTTCTGCAACAGGCAGTGCCTCTTGCTTGACTATTCTGTTCAGGAGAGCATCAATGACATTTCTCCAGAGCCATAGGAGTTACTATTTACCCAGCAAGGATAGGAACTGGTGAGCAGCCAGGTGGAATATGGCTTTACTAAGTCCAACCAGGACTTGGAAGTAGCTACCACATCAGTGTTGGGCTACTCTGCCTTCTACTCCTGCTCAATTCATCTGTTAATTATGACAATCACCAGTTCTCCATCTAGACATGACCTCCTTTTCCTGTTGTCACAGAATCATGCAAAATTTGAGGTTGGAAAGGACTTCTAGAGGTCGTGTTGTCTAAGCCCTCTGGTCAAGCAGGGCCATCTAGATCTGGTTGCCTGGTACTAGGTCCAGATGGCTTTTGAGTATCTCAAAAGAGGGAGATTCCACATCCTTTCTGGGCAGTCTGTGCCCATGCTCAGTCACTCTGACAATGAAAGAAAGTGTTTACTTACAATCGGACAGACCCTCCTATGTATCAGGTTGTGCCCATTGCCTCTTGTTTTCAGGTGATAAAAATATTGCTGTAGCAAACAGAAGCAGAAATGTAATCTCTGGTATGTATATGTTCCATAGAAAAAGGACCCGAAAAAAAGGCATCTACTAGCTGAAAACTTTGTAGTCTAAGAAAATGGCTCTGTATTTTGGGTTGTCAGTTGAAGGACTCTTTACATGCGTTTGTGCCTGGCAAGTACTAGTGGTAAGATCTTATACATCAAGAAACTTTTCCTTTAAGCTTACTTTTTGACTCTGTCCAATAAAAAGAAGGGCAAAATAGGCTTGTTTTCTTATATATGGGAGAAGATCATACTTCTGTACATGCCGCAACCTCTGCTTTTTTACCTTCTAGGTGATACATCTTCAGTTTATGCAAATGGACACTGCTGCACTGACTTCTGTAACACTGCACTGGTTCTCACCAGCTTGTCTCTAGGAATTACAGACCTATGTGTAGTAGTTGTTTGACATGTATATGCCCATGTCATACACTTATGACTTAATGTCACTCGCTTTTTGCCTCTACTTTTTTGTCTTAATATTTCTGATAAAAAAACCCCTCTCTTACTTCCTAGTTGCCACCAGCAATCTCCAATATACAATGATGGGTTGTGGATTAGGGGCGGCTTTGAGTAGAATTGGCTTAATGTCAATTCCAAATTTACTTCTTGTCTTTGTCTACAAGGATGGTATCTGCAGAGGACAGGGGGATTTTTAACACTATTTCAGGACCTTGGTTCTGCTTTGTTGACTCCAAAGATGTGTGATATATATGACAAAGGCTGAAAGCCATTAGAGCCCCATGTTCAGTTGACAGTACCATTTTACACAGTACTTTATTGCCTGCATGTTATCTTTCGGGAGAGTAGGAAACATCATTGATTTTAACTTGACTTTTCTTTTGTTCACTTAGCAAATAGGCATTGTGAAAAAGCTCTTGGCTTTACCCAAAAGGCTTTTCTTTAAATATCACAGATGATTGAGTCAGGCCCCAAATGTAGCCCTTTATGAAAAATGGCTACAGAACCATAGTGTGAGTATGACTCTTGAAGGGGTTTCCCTAGACTTTACTAAAAACATTTAAATTAAGAAATAAGCTGTTTTCTGACACTATTGAAATCTCTGAGACAGCAGTATTTTGCTGCTTCATAAGGACTGGTGAATGTAGCACACAAGTATCATTTTCATTTGTCCCAAATCTGCCATCCTTCTCTCTACTAAGTCTTTGTGTCATTAAAACTCTTGTTCCTATCACAGCTGCAATCAGTGGAACAATGTGGGGGATGAAGTAACTTACAGCAGAGCCACAGGTGGAATAATTGAATTCCAAAATAACAGGGTGAGAAAGCTGTCCTAATTTGAACTGCACTTGATATTTTTTTAAGCTTTCTTTGTATTCTGGAACTATATATTAGCAGGAAGATGTTCAGTGACAGTCGAGTTACAAACAGCTCACTGCACTGAGAGGAGTGTGACCACTGCTGTCATTTTTGTGGGGTGCTGACTGTACTCTCATATGCCTCTACCAGAGCACAGAGATGCCAAAAATACTAGAGAGGTTTCCATTGTCCTTGGCTGTTATCTTCTCTCTTTGTCATAAATCTATGTCAGAAAAATAATGAGAGACTCAAAAAAGGATTCAGCCTCAACTCTTAGTGGTAGGTCTAAGCTGTGCTCGCTGATGTAAATGTGAATGTTGTCAAAACATTTCTCATTTTCTCTCTGACATGGGTTTTAATTGTGCATATTTTCGCTATTTGTTAATTAGCAGCATCTCAAAATTTGTAGCATGAGGACTGTCAAAGCTTTATCCCTTTAAAAGAGTTTAGGAATGAACCATCATAAAACAGACTCTTTAAAATGTTTAGCTGGACACCAGCACTGTGCCCAGTGACAGACACTGAATAAGCCTTTGTAAGCAGCATTGCTGGTAATACCCAGTCTAACCTGCATCACTTCAGCTCTCCTAGCACTGGGTCTCTTTTGAGAAGGTCTTGCCTAGTTTAGTCTGTGCCAAACTGGGTGGTGGCCTCCACTTCAGGCAGCTGCTCATTTGGTCTGAGACCACCATGGCATTTTGAAAACTGAGCAGGCAATTTAGTCAGAAAGGGTAGAATGTACAGAAATCAAATCAGGAGAAACAGACGTAATGGAGATTGGTTAATTAATACAATCAAATGTGGTCATTTTTTCCCATTTGTCCTTAGGCTGTGATAATTTTGCAGTTTGTGTAGCTGCTTAACTATTTAATGCTAGGTCATTATAAAGAATGGATTGATCTATTGACCTTTGTCACAAGGTAAACATTAAAATACACTGCTTGGATTTTCTGTCTTGCTGAGAGTCTCAATACATTGATAAGTAAACTGAAACTGATGAAGATTTCCCTCTTAGGTCTTTTCTAACCACTGGGCTCCACCCTGCCTTTTTCACTTGCTTTGAGAGTCTAGTCCTTTTCTTATTTACTTTTCTTCCAAGTATCAGTCTAAAATGTTCCAGAAAATTGTAGCTTTAAAAGTACTCCGCGTTAGCTGAATGCAGCAGGCATGAAAGCAGTCACTTACATCAGCGATGTTAACCCCATCTTCTTTAACAAAGAGAAATGGGAACTAAGCATATAATCTATGAAATCAGACTGCCTTGTCTCCTTCTTGTAGCGTAGCATAGATTTTCGTCCAATTATTCCTGTATTGAACAGTTTCCCCTGTTTATGTGGTGTCTAGGCTTCAGACAAGACATCTTGTCCCTATTAAAAGAGTTTAGAGGTGGAGGATACTCTTTTCCTTCAGTATTTTCTTCCAGTGGTTAACCGCCTTCATTGCCGGCCTGTGTAATTTCTCTTTTGAAATTGTCTAACTGATATTTCAAGTTTTGGTTCTTTTGTAATCGGCAGACTCTCTCAGAGTGATAACTGTGTGTAAAACCTATCATCTCTGAATTTGCCTTTGAGCCAAACAGAATGAAATACATCAAGGCTCTCTCTACACACATTTTTTTCCTCAGGCCAGAAGTCTGTTGGCCCTCAACACTTCTTTTTAATAGGCTTTCTAAAGTATGTTTAAAATGAAAATGAATTTTAAAAGGTATTTCAAGTATCATTCTTGTGGGTAATGTGTGCTGCTATGAAAGGATCATAGAATCATAGAATTGTCAGGGTTGGTAGGGACCTTAGAGATCATCTAGTTCCAACCCCCCCACCATGGGCAGGGACATCCCCCACCAGACCAGGTTGCCCAGAGGCCCAACCAGCCTGGCCTTCAGGAAGTCTTAAATCATGGCACTGTTATGAAGTTTTGGGTTCAAGGAATGTGTTAGAAAGGATCAAGGCGTTTTAATCAGGGACTGGGAGTGAGAAAAGCTGTTCAGTAGACAGAGTGCACAAGCAAAAGTCATCTGCACCGATGAGCCAAATTTTCTGTTCATTAGAAGTGAAATTGTAGAGATTCAGCAGATTAAGTTTTCCCTTCACTTTATAGATGTAGAGCCTGGTTTTGCTCTAAAAGTTCCATGTGGGGAGTAGGCTCAGGTCTCTTATAGCTGCCAGAAAAACCAGGGTGCCTCAGCAGCCCTGCTTAGTTCTTTCTGCTCACAGAACATGGTGGTTGTTTTCAACAGGAGAAATCACCTGAGGATCTCATCCATGTGGTATCACTGTGACAGTATTGTTGCAATACCAGTTTTTTATGGGTAAAGAACATTTTCTGTGTTCTGCCTATTTCTATTCTACTTAAAAACCCAAAACGTAATTTCAGAACACTGCATTTTTTCATCTGTTGTATTGCGAAACTTGTTCCTCTTTAAACTTGCTTACTGTTCAAAGAACCAACCAATCTCAGTCAGTTTTGTAAGCTTGTATGTTACTGAATGGACTACTGTAGATAAGGAAATCTTAGTGCTATTTCACTGTGATGTTGATACTGCGGGTTCATTTTGGTCTCCCTATTAAAACAGGATGGATTTTGTCTCACACTGTTGCTGCTTTTTTTTTTTTTTCCTTTTTCCTCAAGTTCTTTAATTCACTGACAGTTTAACTGATCAGTGTAACAAAAATTCAATTGTAGTTTAGTCCCTGACTCTTATAAATGCTATAGGCTGAAAAAAAATTAAAACATCTTTTCAATGGCTCTTTGAAAACTGAGATTAAAAGCCATCAGAGAACACAGATATTTCTTGACTTGGATCTATGTTCAAACACATGGAGTAGAAAAGACGTATACAAATCTAGTTAGGTAAGCAGTTTAGTTTCCACCAGCCCCTCAAAAGCATTGTGAATGAAACTAATATATCTGAATTTTGAAATTTTCTTTGAAGTTTCTATCGGAAAATTTATAAGGTTTCAACCTCACAAGTCTCCACAATGTGGTATTTTCAGCTGTCAATATTCTTGCACATTCTTATTTCCTGTCAGCACCAGGATATCACTATCATGAATCAAGGGCATGCAATGCTGGTGGTCAGAACAGCTCAGTCAGAAAAGTCCCTGTGCTACAGGAGCTGGGCAGCTATTACTTGAGAACATGGGAATTAATGGTGGAAGGCTTATTGCTTCAGTGACTGGTGCAAAAAGAAATGAATTGGTAATTAAAAAAAAAAAACAAAAAAATCTTGTCCTTTGGTGAATACATTTGTTCTTTTTTGAGCTGTAGAATGGCAAAAGAGTTAAAAGTAGACAGAAAAATTGAAAATAGATATGCAGGTGTCTTTCTATACTCTCTATTCAAGTCCTCTTGTGTCATAACAGTAGTAAGCTGGTGTAGACTTACTGATACTAATACACAATAATTACAATCAGATTCCAACCCCTAACATTCTATGATTCTATGATTCGTTCTTTTTCAAGAAATATAATTTCTTTAGATTCCTCCTACCAAAAGAATTATGTATATGTTTAATCAAAATCAAAACATTTTTTACTTCCCTTAACTCAGAGCACTTCACAGCATATCAAATCAAATCAAGCTGGATATACCAGTTTCTCTGCTTCCACCTACTTCTTTTCTTTAGGCAGTATCTTAAGTCAGTGTCTTGTGCTGGAAGGATATTCCCCTGACAAATCGCTGCATGTAAGCAAGGTCACCAGGAAGGATGCATCTGAGTGGATACCCATCAAGGAAAGCCGGTGCAAGTTGCCCAGATTCTTAAGACATCCTGGACACAGTGTCAAGCTGACTCAAAACTGAATCTTTTGTTGCTGAAGCATAACAGCAACTTAATCTGAATTAGAGAGACATCATATGAAACGGAGTTATCTTTCTGATTCGGCTCTCCTATGGGAGATCTCAGTTCTGCAAGTTGACATTTTGACCTTGCTTTTGCCCATTTTCCAGGGAAAAATCTTAAGGCAAAGTTCATCTCCTCAAACTTTCTGCTTTCTTTCCTGCCTTTCCTCTCCTGCATGCAGGGTATTATAATACATGGGTAAGACTGAGTCTGCCCTCACCAAAAAAAAATCTGCTTTTTATGCATTTTTCTCTTCACTGGCCAGACACTGTTGCCGCAGTACAGAACCAATTTCATCCTTGTCAGGTAAAAGAATTTACTACTCGATTAAAAAGTAGCCCAATGTAGCTTCCAAATAAAACATGTAAATTACAATGCCATCCTTACCCTTAGGCTTTAGGCCAATATCGCTGTCCACCTTGGAAAACAGACTTCCTTCCTCATGGTTGTCCTGTTTTTTTCACTCCTAATATGATTACAGGATGCTGCTGTTCTCCACAAAGCTGCTTTTCTTTAATGTCAATGCTAGCCAGCTCAGCTCTGAGAGCTTCATAAAGACTTTTAGTCTCAGTCTCCCTGTTTAGAGGGACAGAGATTGTAGACACAGCAGTTAAAGCATTTTACCTCTCATTACCGGTCATCTTTTCTATGTAATTCTAGCAGAAGTCTGAATTGCAGAAATCAATATTTTAACTGTTAATACTGTCAGAGAAGAAGCAGAATTCTGTGAAGAGATTGTTAAGGTCCCAAGCTGTTCATAAACTGTATGGAAATCAATATAATGGATATTCAGCTTCATGAAAATTGAAGAAATTAAATGTAAAAAAGCTGCTAAAAGCATATTATAATAATGTGCAACAGTCTTAATAGAATTTATGTCACTCCCTTTTCCTCCTTACTTCTATATTATTCAGTGGAGAGAATGATCTTTTTACAGAGTTGAATCAAAGCAGTATATTATTTCCAAGAATTGTTGTAGGATCCATGTAGCAAATACAGCACACTTTCACACAGGGACGTTAACATGATACGATTTCAGCTTTTTTTGTGTGAGATCACTCCCCAATACAGGAAACGAGTATTTTTTTTTTTTCCGTGACTTGGACTGGAGAGAGTGCAGGGAAAGCCACTAAGATGGCCAGGCCCTAGGAGGAGAAGCTCTGGGACCAAAGCTCTGGGCATCTTCAGGCTGGGGAAGGGGTGTCCTGGGGCCTCAGCAGCAGCCCCTGGTTCATGTGGGGAGGGACCTGAAGAGGTGGAGTTAGGCTTTTTGTAGCATTGGCGGGTGGTAAGACACAATGTGCATACACTGAAACAGGAGAGGTTCAAACCAGATCTGAGGAAAAAAGTTTTCGCCCTGAAGACAATCAGGGTTGCCCAGAGGTTCCGTTTTTATCCATGGTGATTTTCAAGCCACAACTGGATAAAGTCCTAAGCAACCTGGACTTATGACAGAGCTGACCTTGCTCTGAGCTGGGGGATAGGTCAGGAAAGACCTTCCAACCTGAATTATCCTGTGATTGTGTAGTCCTGTCTTGAGGCAACTCAATTTTACCATGCCAAAGCTGGATCGTTTTATGTGAGGTGAGCTGGACACACAGTCCTGAATTGCAGATGTGATAAGAATTCATGTCAGAAAATAAAGTTAGTTTTATCCCTGCAAATAAAATATAAAAACTGCATTTTACACTTCTTTTTTTTCCCCCAAATCTAGGCCTTATGAATATTGGGTTAGTTCCATTTTCCAAACTAATGTAGTGTCTTTGGGCTTTGCTGTCTCTATATTAGCGTGCAGTCTTGATGCAGGTGTTGCAAAATAAATGTGTATTTATGAACCAGTCACAGGGACTTATGTAGTAGAAAGTCCTTGAGGAAATCAATAATTCGGTAACAGGATTTTAATCATGTAAAGTGAAGAAGGCATAGGATTACATATTTAATAAGGGAGATAAAACCTAAAGGTGAGGATCTGCTCATTAAGTGAGCATACTCTGTCTCATGAGTTGATTTGAGTCCTGTGGAGGAAATAGCAGGTGAGCATGTAATTAAAACTGAATGTCCATGTGTACTGTGCATATATAATGGATAGAAGCAAAGGAGAGGGGATTTAAAATTGAATTGAAACATTCTGCTAAAGTATTTCCTACCTTTTGTATGCTTCACTACCAATCTTAATGCTTCCTGATGTAAAAGCTTTCTTTTTTTTTCCCCCCGGTGTTATATCTTTTAATGAAGTCTTTGCTCAACAAGTACATCATACCAACTGTTCAAACGAGAGGCAAAATAAAATTCTCAGGTGTATGAATTAAGACTGTTTGGATGAAGTTAAAGCTTGCACAAGATTATTGATCTGACACATACGTATTTGTTTATATATTCTCTGTGTTTCTTACGGTATTCGTGAACACAGTCAGTTTGTGAGAACAACCAGGTTGCAAAATGCTGTCACAGATATTGTCAGCTTTTCTTATACTCAAGCTTCTGTCCTTGGTGGCCCCTTTCAGGTTGCAGTACGGTGCAATGCAGTCTCACCAAATGCACCTGTGGCCGCTGGCACTGGGAGGTTTCAGTGTACTGAAAGACTTTATTTTTCATATAGTGTGAAGTCTGGTAGGAGAGTTATATGCGTTTGTCTGGGGAGGAAAAAAAGAGAAAGGTTTTATATAAGAAATTGTATATGAAATTGTAAATCAAGAGTACTTTAAATTTTAATGACATCCAATATGGTAAAAACTGCATAAAGCACTTTAAACCACTTCTTTTTACATGAGGAAAAGCATAAATAAATAGGTCTTTACTCTGTCTTCATATTTTAGTTATTTAATAAAGCTTTCATAGATAAAAATTTACACAGGAAAATAAACTTATTTTAGAATATGATTGCAAAGCCTCGAAACGTAGCTTTGCAAGTCAGACCAGAGGAGGATTGTTTATGTATAAGCCGAATAAAAAGAACACACACATGAATTATTGCTTATAGGCAAGCGGCTCAGCTTGTAAAAAGGTAAAAGCAGAGTTGTTCTCACTGCAAAGTACTGTAGGAATATTTGCAGGCAAACAACATGTGCTTTATGCTTTTGCTAGAGTAGATAATGACCCTGTAGTGGCAATGAATCTCCTGATAAGACAGGTTTAAACAGTTGAGCATGTCCTAGTCTGTATTAGAAATGGGTTCAGGGCACTATTGTTTTGACCCTGTGACTCATTTCCAATGAAAATATTTCAAGCAATTGTGTGTAGTCCTTGCCATTGGTCTCCTGATCTTTCACAACTGGTCAAAATGTTATTGTCCTTTACACATTGTCCAGGTTGAGCTGGTCAGACCTAGAAAGGATTCAGAAGGAAAATAAATATATGAAGCTGTTCACATTTCACAGGCTTTGAAACTGATACATCCTTTTCCCAGTCTTCATGAAATTTGATATTTATATACTTTAAAGTAAACTAGTAATATTTTTTAGGCAAAGGAGAAAAATCATACAGGGTATTATCTAGTAAGTGATTTTTTTTAAGTTTTGACTTCAATATGGATAAAAAGCAGTTATAAAATGCTCTGAAAGACTCAATATGTTCTACTTTTTCAAGTTTCTATGTACCATTTACATGCAGAGGGTCTGTTCCTGTGTAACCTGTAGTGATGAAATGACCCGCCTACTAGATGAGAAAAGAGCAATGTATATTGCCTACTTGGAATTCAGAAAGGCTTTCAACACTGTCTCCCATAAAATCCCCACAGAGAAGCTTATGAAGTATGGGCTGGATGAGCAGATGGGGAGGTAGACTGAGAACTGGTTGAACGGCTGGTACCAGAGGGTGGTGGTTAGTGGGTGGTGATCAGTGGCACAAAGTCTGAATGGAGGCCAGGAACAAGCAGTGAACTGCAGGAGTCAAGACTGAATCTGATCCGGTTCAACATCTTCCTTAATGATCTGGATGGTGGGACAGTGTGTGTGCTGTCAGCAAACTTGCAGATACACAGAAATGAGAGGATTGGCTCTTACACCAGAGGGACATTAACAGACTGGGGAAATGGGCTGACAGGAACCTTATGAAGTTCAAAAAGGAACAGCTTGGCAGAAAGAAACCTCAGAGTCCTGACGGACACCAAATTGAAGATGAGACAAGGTGCACTTGTTGCAAAGATGGCAAGCTGTGTCCTGGGCTGCATTATGAGTGTTGCCAATAGGTCATTGTCTTGACCCGCTTATACCTGATAGAGGTTAGGGTCAAGGTGATTCGTTTCGATCGCAAAGGTGAAATTAAGACACAAATGGTGTCAGATGTCACAAAAGCAAAATCCCTTATTGACTAACAACCACTAGAGAGAGATAGGAAAGAAAGATAAGGAAAAGCAAAGCAGTAAAACGTTTAGAATAGCAAGAAGTATAGCTACCACCCCAGATCCAGCGACGTCTCGCAGGTCCACCTGTTTCAATTCAGTGGGGAAGATTCTTCAAAGAATAGCTGTTCATGGTGGCATTTTATAGTGTTCCAAAAGCCGCTTTGCCTGCTCTCCTCCTGTTTAGCACATGCGCGTGAGGTTCGTCAGGAGCGATCTTCACTCCCCCCAGCATCGCCTCTGTCAGTGGAGCATGCAGAGGTGTCCGGAGGGCCCATTTTTGATAGACGTTTGGGCTTGCAGGGCAGCTGCCTTATCCACATTTACATCGGTGGGCTTGCACACCGGTGGGCTTGCAAGACAACTACTATATCAGCGGTTGAGCCGGGCCCAGAAGCTGTTGTTCAGGACTTCGAGCCCCGTGGCTTATCAGGGCTAGGCCCTGAAGTTGTCTTTATCAATAGTCAAGTCCTGTGGCTTATAAGGACTGGGCTCTGAAGCTGTTGTTCTAGAACTTACCAGAGGTCCATGCTTGCAACAGCAGCCTTGTAACACAGTCTCTTCTTTCATGGGATCTTTTAGCAAGGATGAAACAAATATTTCTTCATGGGGCATTTTAGCAAGTTTTAGCACCAGCAAGGTTGAGGCCAATGTTCTTAACACAGTCTCTTACAGTCATGGGAGATGATACTTTCCCTCTTTTCAGGACTGGTGAGGCCACACCTGGAGTACTGTGGCCAGTTCTGAGCTCCTCAGTGCAAGAGAGGCATGGACATACTGGAGAGGATCCAGCAAAGTACCACAGAGATGAAGGGACTGGAGCATCTTTCCTGTCAGGAAAGGCTGAGACAGCTGGGACTGTTGAGTCGAGAGAATAGAACGCTTGGAGGGTTCTTATTAGTGTATATAAATACCAGAAGGGAGTGTGCATGGAAGATGGACCTAGGCTCTTTTCAGTGATATCCAGTAGTGGAACCAGAGGCAATAGGCACAAACAGAAACACAGGAGGTGTTGTCTGAACATCAGGAAATACTTTTTTTTTTTCTGTGAGGGTGACTGAGTACCTCCCAGGTTGCCCAGATGCATTGTTGAGTCTCCATCCTTGGAGATACACAAAAGCTGTCTTGACATGGTGTAAGAGACTGTGCTGGTCTTTTGTCTCGACACTGCTGAAGCGAAACTACCGAACCCACCACGGCCACCACAACGGAAGCGACTGCCAGACTAAAGATTTCATGTCGTTGTGCACAGAACAAACTACGAGAAACTAAGCAAATGCCAAGAAACCTAATGTAGCCTTCATGTATGTGCCCAGACCCAGGGTCTGCTTCTTGAGACCCTCACAGTGATGGTATTGGGCATGCGTACCACCGCTGGTGGGAGGTTGAGTTAGGTAAAATAAACTCTTGGAATATGCAGAAGATGTAATAACATGACATGATAAAAGTGAAAGAAAGGACTACTTTGTGCTTTTTCCCTCTACTCTGCTCGGCTTGCTTCTTGGCCCTTCCTTGGGTCAGCCTTTTCACCTCTTTTACCTCTGTTTGGACTCCCCCCCCGGCTTACCCTCGGCTCTTCCACCTTCATCGCGAATTGGACTGTCGGAGCCTCTCAGTTTTGTGGTGGTAACTTTCCCTACTGCTTTCTGCTTTTCTGTCCCTCTCTTTTTCTCTTCCCCCCCCCCTTTTCCTCCCTTTTCGCACTCACACACTAGTTGTTAGACGAATAAAGCTCTTGGGCACTTGACTCTGTTTTGAGTCCTAATTCTGTTCCCAGGTATACGAGCGGAACCTTTCGCATCGGTCCTGGACCAGCTTGCAACACATGGTCCTGGGCAACTGCCTCTATAGGGGTTTGGACCAGAGTTCCATACCAGCCTCAACTGTTTTGTGTTTTTCTGTGACTCAGGACTGAAAAAAACTACTAGAACTTGAGTACAGCCATGTATACAAGTGTTTCTTCTCTATGTAATGAGAAAAGAATAAAAATAACAACTCGGGTAGAAGTTGTATAAGCTTCAAATCTTTCAAAAGTAGAAATAAATACTTTTTTTCCCCCTCGAAGTAAAAACCATCTCCATAGTGCAAATTAAGACTAGGGTACATGGTACATGTGGACACATAAGCATAGCAGAGGAGGAATGGAGCCCTTCTGGGCTATAGAATTCTTCCTAAATAAGGAGTTGGTCAGTCTAACCTTCAGAGCATCCATATTTGGAAAGTCTGGTAGCAACACCACAAGAGTTACTCTCAGGGTCAGACTCTCTTCTTACTGAAAAGCACAGTGTGCTGTACCTTGAACTGCAGCTCTCTTCAGTGCCACCTTACAAATTCAACAATCCAAGGCTTTGTCCAAGTGTTGGGTGAAAGTGTCCAAGTTCCCAGTGGAGACATGGACTCCTGTGCCCAGTCAGGCACAGGAGAAGTTTAACCTGTGTTCTATATTGCTGTCTCTTTAAAAAGCGTAACAATTTGTTTGAATTTCATTCATGGTTTTGCTCATCCTTTGGAGGAGACTATGTTTTTCATTAACATGCTGATAATTACCATCATAACTCGCATGGTTCCTTAGCAGAATATTGCACCCTTTATGCCAATCCAATGCTTCCCTTATGATAGAGAACTCCAGAAAAGTGGCATAAAAAATTTAGCCTCTTCACTATGAAAAATAGTTCCCAAATTCACTGCCAGACTCAGGAAATGAATAGATTTGTTTTGCTGTTTGTTTAGGAAACAATAATAAAAGGACAGTGCATCTATATCCCAACAAATAAAAGGTTCATCCTTTTCTGAATTTTTAACATCAAGTGAAGCATGAAGGTAATTCAGCCATGTCTGCAATAAAAAAAATAAATAAAATCTAGCATTGTTTGTTTGTAAGTGTGGTAAGGAGAAACATATTTAGAAACCAGCCACAAGGCAGTAAAATTGATTTCTGGTTTATCTGGTATAGCTCTGAGTCTCTCACTGAGCTGGGAAATAATTGATTGCTTGAAGCCTTGTAGCAGTAGTTAAAAATTGATAAATGCTAAAGCCAGCACAGTGTTTTATAGGTTCTCAAGAATTGTGGAGCCTCCATATTTCTTTCTCATCACCAGCTCTAGATCATGAGGTGAAATTTAAAAGACACTTCATCTTAGTCTTAGTAAATTATATTCAGCAACTCTGAGACCTTTTACTGTGGGAGACAAAGAAAATCTTTAGTTACATAGCACTGATCAGTAGTGTATGAAGCCAAGTGAGCTTTTTGCATATCAACATATTGCTTTAGATCCCGTGATCAGATTATATTAAAGAACAACAAAACATCTATGTCCATAATCATAGCTTGTTAAATCAATATCTAGGAAAAAATCCTGGTATTGATAGCTAAGATTTCAACTCATGAAATGAACTGCTGTAAAAAAAAAAGCAGAACTGAGTCCTATTCAGCAAAGAAATGCTAAAGGATTTCATTAACACAGATTTTCCTTTAAAAGTTGGCTTTTTGTATCAGCTGACTGCTGATGTTTATACTAGGGTGCACTTTAACACCTTTATTAAAATACAGGGAGCCAGATCTTCTCTCACCCACTTCGAGATGCTTTACGCACTGTCAGCAAGAGAACATAGTCCAGCATTGCTCAGGTGGTCATTACACAGTTATCAGGGAGTGTAGTGTTAGGAAAAGGGGTAATGGTTTCAAGCTGAAAGAGGGTAGATTTACATTAGGCATTAGGAAGAAGTTGTTTACTATGAGGGTGGTGAGACACTGGCACAGGTTGCCCAGAGAAGCTGTGGAATCCCCCTCCCTGGAAGTGTTCCAGGCCAGGCTGGATGGGGCTCTGAGCAACCTGCTCTAGTGGGAGGTGTCCCTGCAGGGGGGCTTGGAACTAGATGATCTTTAAGTTCCCTTTCAACCCAAACCATTCTATGATTCTATGATTCTATGACTTTGGATTACTAGACTTTCATAATAATATACAGGGTTGTCATGTTGTGAAGAGAGGGATTAAATTCTTTTGGTTTGAATATTTATGGATCTCCTGCATTGAATGTAACTTAAAACAGATACTTAGATTAAAGTAGTACTTGTGGGGTCCTTGACACAGATAGTTTATACAGAGAATCTAGATACTAAACAACTTATCTGTAGTAATTCTTGTCATCTTGAGCACTCCAGATATCTAGGAAAAAAACGTAACTGTGTACCCTATAGTTTAGAACTGTGAGCTGAAATCTGAGTTTTTTTGTGAACAGTGACTGCAACTGAACTGCAAAACTTTAAGGTAGTTTACCAATATAAACCCCTGAAATTAGTTGTAAGCTTCACTTTTACTTCATGTGTACAGAATCAGCTTCAAACTACATGAGAAATAAATCACACAACTTTTATTTTTTAAATTGTTAGCTATACACACGTTAGTACAAACTCTCATAGCATTGTGATGCTTTTTCTGTATTAGATTAGCAAATAGTTTCTTAGCTATGCTTCTCTGAAATAGAAAAGTAATAAGTGAAAGAGACCGGTATTGAGGCAAAGTTCGCTGCTAGTTCCTTAACTGAACAGGAAATGCAGCAGGCAATAGAACTCAGACTCGGTCTAACATCTTGTATTTATAGATGGGGCACAAATTATTTATTTACTGACTATTTTGCTTAGGAAACGAAAACCCTTTAAATTATTTCTGTAAACTCAGCAACTCAGTACTTTTCTTTAACATTGCCAGAAACCTCTGTAATCAAACTGTAGTTTCCATTTGCAGATCAGTGAAATGGGTAGTTAGCATCAAGATAGCTTGTTTATTCATAAATATCCTGCATTTTAAGACTGTGGGCTTATGCTGATCTTCAGGTTGGAGCACCTCTGTGACAAAGGCCGTAACATTTTACATTGCAATATGTCTTGAGCCGCTTATACCTGGTAGAGGTTAGGGTCAAGGTGATTCGTTTCGATCGCAAAGGTGAAATTAAGACACAAACGGTGTCAGATGTCACAAAAGTAAAACCATTTATTGACTAACAACCACTGGAGAGCAATAGGAAAGAAAGATAAGGAAAAGGAAAAGCGAAGCAGTAAAACGTTTAGAATAGCAAGAAGTATAGCTACCACCACAGATCCAGCGACGTCTCGCAGGTCCGCCTGTTTCGATTCGGTGGGAAAGATCTCCAAAGAATAGCTGTTCACGGTGGCATTTTATGGTGTTCCAAGAGCTGTTTTGCTTATCCTCCGCCTGTTCAGCGCATGCGCGTGAGGGGCGTCAGGAGCGATCTTCACCCCCGCCAGCGTCGCCTCTGTCAGCGGGGCATGCATAGGTGTCTGGAGGACCCATTTTTTGCAGACGTAGGATGACTTGACGGCTTGTGTACCTTCGCGCTTGCACACCGTTGAGCTTTCGCGCTTGCAGGACAGCTGCCTTATCTGCAGTTACATCAGTGACCTCACACACCGGTGGGCTTGCAAGACAACTGCTGTATCGGCGGTGGAGCTGGGCCCAGAAGTTGTTGTTCAGAACTTCGAGCCCCCTGGCTTATCAGGACTGGGCCCTGAAGTTGTCTTTATCAATAGTCAAGTCAAGTCGTGGGGCTTATCAGGGCTGGGCTCTGAAGTTGTTGTTTTAGAACTTATCAGAGGTCCCAGTTTGTAACGGCAGCCTTGTCCTTTAGGTTTTAACACAGTCTCTTCTTCACAGAGTCTTTTAGCAAGGATGAAACAAATATATCTTCATGGGGTAGTTTAGCAAGTTTTAACACCAGCAAGGTTGAGGCAAAAGTTCTTAAAACAGTCTCTTACATCCACCTCGTGGCTCAACTTTGCTGGCTTTAGGGCTGGTGTTCCGTGGTGGCAGGAAAGGAAAGGAAAGGGGGGGAGAGAGAGACAGAGAGAGAGAGAGAGAGAGAGAAAGAAAGAGAGAGAGAGAGAGAGAAGAGCAGGAGTGAAAAATATCTATGCAAACAAACAAACAATTTATTTATAATAAAATTCTTAACTCTAACATCATAATAGTAACTAGCAATTGTACTACTCAATCATATTTTTAGCAAAATTTCCTGATTCAGATTGAAGAGCATGAAAAGTAACAGTCTTTTTGTTTTTGCACTCCTCTGGTCCGGGACTACGATAGTAACAGTCTTTTCGTTTTTGCACTCCTCTGGTCCTGGACTCCGATAACGCCGTCCTTAATCTTCTGTAACACAGTCCATTGATGTCGTCCATTTTCTTCAAATCGAACAGTCCTTTGTTCGTAACACCACGTGGCGCTCTTGCAAATGTCCGTTACAACTCTCAGTTCCAGGGCCGCGCTTTCGTTCTTCCCGCCCGAGTTTCATGATTCAACCGATAAACATACTTAACTAGAACCATATTAATTATTTTAACATTAACCATACTATTTTTGGTCTAAATGAATACAACAAAACTAAAACCTGTTCCTGATCGAGGTTACAACTGTGTTTCTGGCATTGGGGGAAGAGAAGCGGGTTCTTGTCTATCAGAACAGTTGCAACAAAAACAACATCTATCACAAAATTCATAAAACTCATCACCGCATCGCCAAAGCACACATACAAAAATGACAAGAGCAAATGAAGCTGCCAAGGCCAAGACAACCATAACGTGGCTGGCTACTACCTCTGCGTCCATCTTGCCTTCTGCGAACTTGGCAATGCTACTCTGCTGTCGGGGTTGGGAGACCTGTACGCAGTGCGAAATGAGACCTCCACGCCCCCGCCCAGCATGCATGCGTGTTTCTCTTTTTTTTTTTTTTTTTTTTTTTTTTCCTTCGCACATCTTCTATGAGGATAGTTGCATTGGGAATGGTAGAGCAGCACTCTCAATTAATTCAACATATCGCACACTTCACATTCCTTGAGCAATATGTCCAATACTAGCTAATTTAGTAGTGTTGCCTTGGTCACCTGTTGAACTTGTAAGTTTAATTCTCAAAAACACAACTTGTCCAATTTCTTAATACATATACTTGTCAAGTCAAATTTGTGGTTATTGTTTTGTTTTGTTTTGTTTTGTTTAGGGTTGTTTTTGTTTTTTGTTGTTTTTTTGTTGTTGTTTTTTTTTTTTCTTCACAAAACTATTTTATGCTGTATGAGTACATTGCCAGAAACGAGAAGACATCTTTGAAGCCAAAAAGCATCCACTGTCCCGAGGTATTCTGACATCAGAAGAGACAGTGAGTTCTCTTTGTCCTCAATGTGAGAACATACTAACTCAGGCATACTACAAACAAAAAGGTGAGAATATATTAACTCATCAGAACATCTATATCAAACTAGTTGGAGCATCACTAAAAGTGACATGGCAATCACTATGAGGTACGAACTTTGCACCTAAAATTTTGTATGCTATACTATGATTTCAGCACAGACAACTCATTTTTAGTGTGATGTAAACTAGCCAATAGTATCCAATGCAATTATGTTTGTCCCAGTTAGTACAATTTAGTACAATTTTTGTTAGTAAGATTTAATACAATTTTTAGCAAAACTACAACTCCAAGAGGTTTGATACTGAGTAAACTTCTAAGTGTGGAATTCCCATAGAGAATTGTGAGATACTAGTTACCCCCTCCAAAATATCTGGCTTACTAACAGACATACAAATCAAAACAAAAATCATAGCGTATACGAAAATTAATCCCTCCTGTGTATGTTCTGGACTAAAATAGGGTAGTCTTTGTCTCCAGGTGCAGTTTCCTGACATCTGCGATATCAGCAACTTGGGAACAAAAGCAAAGTGTAAAAAGAGGGGTACCACCCTTGGTCTAAAGTGGCCATTTGCAAGCAGCAGCTGCCTGTATTGCTGTTGCTTTGTTGCTTTACCTGAAATAGCAATAGTTGTTAGTAACAAGGTATTGCAATTTTCTATAATCAATTACAGAATTCTGCTAATCATCAGGTTTACCAAAGAGGACAGACTGGAGAATTATAGGGGGAAAAAGGGTGCAGCTTGCTATCTCCCCGTTGTCAGATCATCAATCACTTCAGTAATGCCAGGTTCATCTGGGCTGACAAAGGGGTGTCAAAAGCCGGTCACTGCAGATCATGATAGTGCAGGAGCGAGCTGCAGGGTCCTAGTGCACGCACTTTCCACCCCGCGGCTACTGAAGTGCCACTGAGCCAAATACCAAAACTTCTTCAATTACTCGGGAGAGGGCACAAAGAAGTTAACTGCGCTTTCCTGCAGAGACAGGTAGGCTGTATTCTTCCTAGGCCCTTAACCTTCCCCTTTAACAATTCTACCAGTTTCTGAGCAAAGTTGTTGGGCAATCCGTGCAGCATTGCCCAGAGTGCCCCCGATACCACTACATTTTGCCATGGGTCATTCCCTCTCAGATCACAAATCCACTCAGGTCGCCCTCGAGAGGGCCCAAACTCCCAGGAAGGGAGACGGTCAGGGTTTGGTCTGTGAGTCCATACCCAGTACCGTCCCTTCTCATCCATTGCTTGGGTACAGGCTGCCTCTTGCACAGATGCAGTCAAATCCAAGAATTCTGAGATTTTAATACCAAAGGTGTTACCACTTTCTTGGGCATCTATGTTGCCTGCACAATAGGCAGCTCATATATTTAATAAGTGATTATGATCACTCAGCATAGTGATTAAAAACACACTAGAAAGCAAATACCTTCCAGCTTCCTTGTCACTTAACAGGATTAGGTCTCCCACCATAAAAGAAACTCTCCATGAGTGTTCCACTGGATGCATGAAATACTTTTGCTGCAGCTTTGCCAACTCAGCAGTTTTGGCTTTGATCAGTGATCATATAGATACAGGTTCTGGGGTAAGATCATTGTCAGAATTTTCCACCAGTTCATTGGTGTCATTATACCAGATATCTCCATCATATGCTACAGAATCTTTACTGTGTATTAATTTGCAAATTGCTTCAGCCAAGACCAAGGATGGTATTTAGTTTAGCAAAAGATCTGTTTTTTGGGGGTAAACATTTTTCTCACTTCTTAGCAGAGATCAATTGCATTTTAAGTTCACTCTTTTCAATTTCTAAGTTCTTAAGTTTTTTTATTTTCAGTTTTAAGGCTCTGGTTTTCCAGACCAAGATCAATCAAACACTTTTCAGGGACAATAGGTGTCTGAGCAGTTGTTATCTCCGAATTAATGAATTTTAATTCTCTCTCATCCTTCCCCTGCAAGGGTGGATCCCTTTAGGGCACCTTTTTCGGGTTTTCCACATTCGGGTAAGTTTTTCCAAAGCTACAGCGAGTAGGCCATGCATCACATGTCGTGGAATTCCCTTTTCCATTCCTTCAGTCCACAACAAATTTCTTTTTATCCTTAATTTCCGGGGACAGTCCTCCCCCATCAATGAGACTCGCCAAACATACTCAGTCCCAGATGCTTTGGGACTCCTCCCAAATTCCCTTTTCAGTTTAGCTAACTCAGTAACTGAATAAGGAATTTCCTTAGTCCCAACAGAAGGTCGAAAATCTTCATTGTCATTGTAACTATATTCTGTTTTAACAACCGGACGCAAGCAAGGAACTCCTCCTATCCTAGCCTCTACCTCTCCGAGTTCCTGTTGGGGGTAAATAGAGGTTACGTGCTGACTCCTTTTTTCTCTCATCTGAACTTCAGCTTCCTCTAACAAGTCACACCGTGCAGACAATTCCCCCCACAAAGCATGTTTTAACTGCACATTTTGATCTTCCTCCTCCTTCAACTTTGCTTTAAGATCATCATTCTCAAATTTAAGACGAACAACCTGATCTAGCAACAAATCAACCAAAGTTTGCAACAACGTGATCAGTTCACATTCCTGAGTCTGACAGTCAGTTAGTCTCCGCACCGCTGCTACCAAACTGGCTTCCAATACCGCACAAACAATAGATTTTCCTTTACCAGCCTTAATTCTGGCATCTTTTAGCAATGCACACATATGGTCTGTCACGCTCTGCAAAATGTACCAGTTATCTTTAGCCCAGTCCTGTCCTGGCACTGACAGACGAGCATCAAGGGTTTCTACAAACTGAAGCAATACTTCGGGACTATCCAGATGAGGAAACTCCTCACTTCTGGCAACCACTGCAGTCATTTTGCTGCAGAGACGAGGCACAGCATCTCAGGGAGGAAATGAACTTAGTTTCAATAATCGCCCCAAAAAACACCCCTGAGAGGTACAACAACTTGCGTTCCAGTCCCAAGGAACAAATAAATAAATACTTAAGTCAAAAAGAAGTTACTTGTGACACTTTCACCAGTGTTATCCTGTCCGTGACGCCAATAAAGTGTCTTGAGCCGCTTATACCTGGTAGAGGTTAGGGTCAAGGTGATTCGTTTCGATCGCAAAGGTGAAATTAAGACACAAACGGTGTCAGATGTCACAAAAGTAAAACCCTTTATTGACTAACAACCACTGGAGAGCAATAGGAAAGAAAGATAAGGAAAAGGAAAAGCGAAGCAGTAAAACGTTTAGAATAGCAAGAAGTATAGCTACCACCACAGATCCAGCGACGTCTCGCAGGTCCGCCTGTTTCGATTCGGTGGGAAAGATCTCCAAAGAATAGCTGTTCACGGTGGCATTTTATAGTGTTCCAAGAGCTGTTTTGCTTATCCTCCGCCTGTTCAGCGCATGCGCGTGAGGGGCGTCAGGAGCGATCTTCACCCCCGCCAGCGTCGCCTCTGTCAGCGGGGCATGCATAGGTGTCCGGAGGGCCCATTTTTTGCAGACGTAGGATGACTTGACGGCTTGTGTACCTTCGCGCTTGCACACCGTTGAGCTTTCGCGCTTGCAGGACAGCTGCCTTATCTGCAGTTACATCGGTGAGCTCACACACCGGTGGGCTTGCAAGACAACTGCTGTATCAGCGGTGGAGCTGGGCCCAGAAGTTGTTGTTCAGAACTTCGAGCCCCCTGGCTTATCAGGGCTGGGCCCTGAAGTTGTCTTTATCAATAGTCAAGTCAAGTCGTGGGGCTTATCAGGGCTGGGCTCTGAAGTTGTTGTTTTAGAACTTATCAGAGGTCCCAGTTTGTAATGGCAGCCTTGTCCTTTAGGTTTTAACACAGTCTCTTCTTCACAGAGTCTTCTAGCAAGGATGAAACAAATATATCTTCATGGGGTATTTTAGCAAGTTTTAACACCAGCAAGGTTGAGGCAAAAGTTCTTAAAACAGTCTCTTACACAATACTTGTGCCAAACCCAGTTGCCTTGAGAACATTGCAGTATATTGATATTTTTCTTGTCAGTATTAATGTTTTAGAACACGTCCAGAATATCAGTTAATACGATGAATATTTAAAATATAATAACAATAATAATGATTAAAGTAAGGTCTTCTCCTCCATTTCCTTCTTTCCTTTTCTGCTTTAGGACTGGCTTATCTACTGTCCCAGGAGAGAGGATAGAGAGGGAAAGAAATACAGGCAAACACAACCATATTCTGAAGGAGCTGCTTTCTCACTCTATCACAGGGCAATGAATAAACACTAATGCAAATGTCCCGGGGGGGGGACTGCTTTTCTTTTATCTTATCAGGTTCTCCTTCCCCCACTTCACCTCGAAATCATACTGCAGAGTCACCTGGAGGTCCGTCAGAGCTGAGGAGCGTGCGAGGTCTCAGCTTTCTCTTTAGGCTGCACACACGCAAACTTTTCTGCACAATTACCTTTTGTACTTCATTTCTAGTGGTGCTGGCAAATTAGTTATAAAACACACAACTTTGTGGCTGAAAGTGCTACATTCTCCCCATGCAAATGCTTGTTTGTGTGTGCTTTTCATGAGCTTGAGCTAAGAGACGTATGTTAATATAATCAGCATTACCTAGACTTGAAAGTATGATGATGACTTGCCACCAGGAATTTCTTGCTGAGGACTGTTAATGTTGGCTTTAAAAAGACATAATTTTACATGTATTAATTAAATTAAATTAAAATAAATTAAATTAAATACATTAGTGGAATTCTTTCCAGAAAGCCAGAGATTTCTGCTTGGCCCAAGCAGCTAGAATTTAGATATTATGAGATAAAATAGAAGTAACCTCTTTGATCTTTGCTTGCCCTAATAAAATGTTTATTTGAACAGTTTTTAAAGAAAAAACTCTTAAAGCAAGAGAATTTTGAATTCTCAGAAATGTAATGTCTTTTACACAAATCACTAATTTTGTACGGACAGTGAATTTGCCCTAATAAGGAGGGGCTCAAATTGAGAAATAAGGTTCTAGTGGATCCCAGATAATGCTTTGAGTTTTATTTGAAGCATATATTTAACACTGGCCTCTTTCTGTGCCCTTTGCACCTAGTAAGAGCAGAGCTTTTAATAAACACTCAAAGTTCACGACTTGCTATCAATCTTCTGATTTCCTGCTGTCATCTATCTGCAGCTTTCTGGGCTTCAGTGGGTACAGATTCATAGGTGGGACACGCTCAGATACAAATCTTATGCTCAAAAATATATACCTCCACAAATGCAACACTGTGCTGAGATACTGTGCCAAGAATGTATGTAATTTGTCTTCGTAGTAATATATACCATTAAAAGTAGACAAGTAATATTGTATGATGTAAAACAAGCAAACAAAACATATTTCTTCTGTAGCAATCTCTTGTAGTTTAATAAGCAGTTTGTAGGAAATTTCCTCTGATTTTCTTTTAAATTTTTTTAAAATTGTTAAAATTGTAATTAGCTTATTAAAAACAAACCTACCGAAAGACAAGCAGAGAACCAGCAGTTCCTACTCAAAGCTCTGAGGTATGTCTTTATCTAAAAAGAAACAGGATGAATCATCACATTTACACAGTTCCTTTCTTTAAATATTTTCCATTTCTACACAATTCAGATCATTCTGTTGCAATAAGAATATATTGTCGTTATATGAGTTAACGTATTGTCATATAATGTGACAGCGTCTTTCATTATGGAATCTAATTTCATTCTTCTGAATTTAAATTACTTTTCCTTACTCATTACATGTCTTTTCTGTAACTTCCATTATAGGCATTTTTCTTTTGATAATTCACAAACATCCATAACTTCTGATAACTTCTGTCTCTAAGGACAGAAAGATAAATAGGGTATCCTTGAATAGTTCTAATCTTCTTGGTCTTGAAAATGCAACTACAGATTATGATGGGTGTTTAGCAGTGTACAAACATGAAAAACTGATTAATTGCTCTTTAAGCAAATTTAGCGTTAGAAATGGAGATAACCTCTAACAGTGAGCTAAAATCTTCAAGTAGCTGTCAAAAATGTTTCCAAACAATATTTAAAACTTGAACTGGGTTTATCATACTATGTTGTAATACTCCATAATCAGGAATCTTATAATAGTCTTTAAAAACTATGTTTTATCTGAAAAAGGGGAAAAAGGGTAAAAAAAAAAAGGGGTGGGGGGTCAAGTATATGTAGATGTCTACATCAGCCTGTGCAGTCCACAGAACAACACAAATAAAATTGTGGGATCATTCACCTGGTTAATGTGGCACGATACCTGCCCTATCAACACCACTAAACCACGTCCCTCAGCACAACATCTCCCTGTCTCTGAAACACCTCCAGGGATGGCAACTCAACCACCTCCCTGGGCAGCCTGTTCCAATGCCTGACAACCCTTTCAGTAAGGAAATTCTTTCTAATATCCAACCTGTATCTCCCCTGGCACAACTTAAGGCCATTTTCCCTTGTCCTATCACTCCCCACTAGGGACAACAGACCCCTGCCTCGCTACAACCACCTTACAGGTAGTTGTGGAGAGCGATAAGGTCACCCCTCAGTCTTCTCTTCTGCAGGCTAAACAGCCCCAGATCCCTCAGCCATTCCTCATATGACACATCCTTTACCAGCTTGGTAACCCACTTCTGTACCATCTCTGGCACCTCAATGTCCCTCTTGTAGTGAGGGGCCCAAAACTGGACACAGCACTCAAGGTGAGGCCTCACCAAAGCTGAGTACAGGGGCATGATCACCTTCCTGCTCCTGCTGACAACACCATTCCTGATCCAGGCCAGGATGCCATTGGCCTTCTTGTCCCCCTGGGCACACCGCTGCTTCATGTTCAGCCGGCCATCTATTTACACCCTCTCTGCCTGGCAGCTCTCCAGCCACTCCTCCCCAAGCCTGTAGAGCTGCTGGGGGTCGTTGTGGCCAAAGTGCAGGACCCAGCATTTGGCCTTATTGAAACTCATGCGATTGGCCTTGGCCCAGTGATCCAGCCTATCCAGAGCCCTCTGTAGAGCCTCTCTGCCCTCAAGCAGATCTATACTTCCACCCAGCTTGTTGTCATCTGCGAACTTACTAAGGGTGCACTCTATCCCTTCATCCAAATTATTGATGAAAATGTTAAACAGACTGGGCCCAGTACTGAGGCCTGGGGGACACCACTCATGACCAGCTGCCAACTGGATTGAACTCTGTTGACCACAACTCTTTGGACTCGGCCATCCAACCAGTGTTTCACCCAGCAAAGCATGTGCCCATCCAAGCCAAGAGCAGTCAGTTTCTCTAGGAGAATGCTGCGGGCAACAGTGTCAAATACCTTACTAAAGTCAAGGTAGACAACATCCACAGCCTTTCCTTCATCCAACAAGTGGGTCACCCTGTCATGGAAGGAGATGAGGTTTGTTAAACAGGACCTGCCCTTCACAGACGCATGCTGATTGGATCTGATCACCTGATTGTCCTGTATGTGGTGCATAATGGAACTCAGGATGATCTGTTCCATCAGCTTTCCCGGCACTGAAGTCAAACTGACAGGCCTGTAATTTCCCGGATCATCCTTACATCCACTCTTATAGACGGGTGTTATATTGGTTGACTTCCAATCTGCTGGGACATCGCCAGTCAGCCAGGACTGCTGATAAATGATGGAGGTTTCTCGTGGGAAGTGACTGCCACCAGTGTGAGAATCACCCTGTGTTGTGGTTTCACCCCAGTCAGCAACTAAGCACCACGCAGCTGCTTGCTCACTCCTTCTCCCTGCCCTCCCCCACCCCACTGCAGTGGTATGGGAACAAGAATCAAGAACAAGTAAAACTCAAGGGTTGAGGTAAGAACTGATTGATAATTGAAATAAGAATTAATACTTATACTACTACTAATAATTAAAAGGAAGATAACAAGAAGTGGGTGAAATAAAATCCAAAGAAAGACAAGTGATGCACAATGCAATTGCTCACCGCCCCCTGACTGATAACTGAGCAGCAATCCGCCCTTCCAGGGCAACTCTCCCCAGTATACGTGACAGTAAAAGGTGCCTAGAACAACCACAGATACTGATTTCATTGCCTTGATTAGGTGCCGTGGGCAGCGGGATTTAATCCACCAATGCCATAAAACTCCTACAGGCCTGAGTGGCTTTTAGAAATAGTTTGGATGAGTTCAAAATATTGAGCTCTTAAGTCACTTCAACAGTTTAAAACTGGACCAAAGAGTCCAGCTGACAAATCTGACAAATAGTTGACAAATCTGAATAAAGAGAGTTTTCTCCTGCAGGCACTATCTCCTTTTAAAAGGTAAGAGCTTGGGCCCAGGTCAATGACATATAGCTGTCTCACTTTTTTGTAGGATTGTAGAACAAATTACACCTCCAACTAGGATTTCTGACTTTTTTTGTATATGTAGACCCCAATTCACAGTCCTGTCAAAAAGTCCCTGACGCAGACTGGGCTTACAGACTCTGCCCATCTCTATAATATTTAGTAATTGAAAAAGTAGGTTTGGAAATGAGAAATTGTAAGTAAATACAACTCATTCATGAAAAAAAATAAAGATCATGTCAATTTCTTTTTATGGGCTGTTAGATTTTTCTTTGGATTCAAGGTTTTTACTGCTGCTGAAATGTTTTTAGTACTGGAAAATGAAATATAGAGGTAATCCTAAAACATTGGATTTGGTGAGAACGGCCACATTGGTAATTACCCATAAGCCTTCACAACACAGCAAGGAATGCTTCTATGATTTATTTCTATTGCTTAGAAAAATCCAGAAAACCTGTACAATATAACGTGCCCTTTTACTAGTTTTACCTCAGCAACCTTACTGAAGCTTAACTTAATGAAGTAATAAATTCTGAAATGTGTTTCTGCATGCATTTGTTTCATGGATTTATTATAGATAAATCCACTTATAAAATGCATTGGGATGAAAAGTCGACACTGCAGAAACTTCCTAAATACTGATGCACGTATTACAGTCTCCATTACCAATAATATATAGAAGGTAGGACATTTACTTTAATGATGATGAACAGAGGCTAGACACAGACTGACTGCTCTACAATACGTCAGTATGGTTAAGTATAATTCTCAATAGTGGTTAAAAGGGAAAGGATATTGCCTCTATATAACAGGTAAATAATTTCATATTTGTGCAGTATATTTGCTCTCATTCCTATTTAACCTAGGTGGAGACTATAGACTTAAAAGCAGTTAGGCAAATCTACTTATATGAATATGTCAATAGTCTAGATCCTTATGAATCTACTTTATTACTCACCAGATTGAGTAGAAATATTTCCATTTACATTGCATCAGCCCCTTGTGGGTGAAGAGTTTCGGGTAAAATTGTGACTTGCTTAAAAAGAACAACAAGTTTCCACTAACATTTCCGGAACCTCGCACTGGCAAAAATTTTGACAGACTTTGCACACAATCTATCAAAACATGTTTCATTTGGTAAAGCATGGGTAGGCTTATAACAAACGAACACTTTCAAAGGTTGTAATCTTCAACCTTGGATTTAACTGTTTTAGTCAACATTTAACAGTGATCATGTCCATGAGAAACCCTGCCAGTGAAATCACCACAATACCTAGCAAAATTTTGCTCAGCACTGTAAGAGGAAAGAGAACACAAGGTCTGTCAAACCAGTTTTAACTCAGTATCACCTGGACTTACATTAAGTTAAGGTAATTGAGAGATGGCTTTTGCAATGCTTGGGAACCTCCCCTTCCCTTCTCTGGCATTTTTTTTAAGAAATTGTTTCAGATGTGCTGGAATGGCCCTCTCTGCATGGTGCGTCAATGTTCATCGTTTGAAAGTCTTCAGTCATGAATGACAATGAGAAATAAAGTATTTTGTATTGATTCAGATACACCATAAAATTTTGCTGTGTGAGCCACTGAGATATCTCTTTAAACTTTATTTGTGAGTTCCCTACACTATTTATTCTTAAGCGAACCTTCCAGAAAAATGAATTCCCTGGGACATTCAGTGGGTTTCAGAGCATTTGGGGAGGCTGGTAACTGTAGCAGGGTGTGCCTCCTGTGTGAAAACAGCCTGGCCTGAATAAGAACCTAAATGTTAACAAGGCTGTCTTCTCTCCAGACATTAAGGTTACACAGGTGAATCCAGGATTCCATGTTAACTCACTTCAGAAGCTTTTTATCTAGCTGAGGTAAAAACGAAATATTTTCAATGCAACTGAAATTATGTTTTGACAATTTTATTGGATCGCACCAAAAGCAATATGTTCCTGCAAAACGTAATTTAGTCAAATCTGTATTTTCAGAGGAGAAGTGTTTTATCAGAAAACTTTCCACTAGTTCTCTGCTTTATAAACATACTGCCTGTGCTTCATGGTTGCCCATTGCTTGTGATATTAAGCACATAAAGAAAGTACAGGCATTTTAAATTAAGTTTCTCCAATAGCCCAGTGGATCTCATTTCTGATTTTTGATCTAATGCCACAAATGAAGATGAGATATCAATCTGTGAATTCATACGAGTTGAAGAAATTCATGACCATTTACTTGTCTCATATACACATCCTTTTTGAAATCTCCTAGAACAGCAGGTATTTGTGTGTATACATTTGAGCAGGTACATACTTATGGCTTTAACATGCCCATGGACTTTTGAGCTGCATGTTCCACAGACCTGTGCATGCATATATATCTTAGAGGGTGTAACTGTACATGAATAGTAACCTCTATCAAGGCCTGTGATGGAGGTGCACAGGATACCTTGAAAACATGACTACAAATGACATCTTCAAAATGGTTTGTCGGTTATCAGACCTGTTTTTGATTCATGTCTCCATGTAAAGATGAGGCCTCTGATATTTCAGATATAGAATAACAAGCACATTCATACTGAAGAACATTTGACAACAGCTTCATTTTCAATATTGTGTTTCAGATTTCAGTGCGTTGAATCTGGTAGAGAAGGCTGCAAGAGTATATCATTGTACTATTCCTTTTAAATGGACCAGCAACATAAAGAGGAAGTTATTACTATGCAGCTGGAATTATTTGTATGGCAACTACCATAAAGCTGGGAAACGATTAGTAAATAAATTGTTTTTTTAAGAAGGACAAGGTGTTTCCATAGGGTAACTTCTTCCTTCAGCTCGCAGGCAGTATGCAGCCTTCAAAGAAATTACCGAACATTTTTTCCATTTGGAAACAATGTGATGTACAAATTCACTTGTGGAAATACCGACCTGTTGTTCTTTGCAAGTGCACGTATGCATGTAAATGAGAACAGAGTTTGGCCTGGAAGTTATAGACACAGTCTACAGTGTTACACGGCATTTTCTAAGAACATCTGCAGCACATCCTGAGAGTCTTTTCTGTGACTGAAAGCAAACTCTGTGCTTTTGGAATCTGAATATAGTGATTCAAAGCCTCTTCAGTACAGAGAACAACTGCATATTGTTTAGTCTGTGAGACTTCATTAAATGACAAAACTCAAAGTGCTTTTCACTCATGAAGGAGGAGGCTTGCATTACTACAAGTTCCAAGGAACCAGCTAAAGATTTACAGAATTAGCATATGGGTGGTGATACAATTGCATCTAACTGCAGATGATATATATGAATCATAATTAATTGGATTAAGTCCCAGTCACATACATCTCTCTTATAAAAAAGAAATGATGATAGTAAAAATTTAAGGAAAAGTAGGCAAACCTATTTTAATATAAGTACATTACATACAGATCATACTCTATATGCATATATGTGTTTAGTCCAACTGTGGTGCACTTAAATACTCTCAGAGCACATAATCTAAACTTGTCCTCTCTATAAGAATTTAGATCTAAATACATAAATAGTTATGCTGTCTGGCACTGAATGTTTTGGTGAAATTTGGTTCATGTTGAAATGATAAATTAGCTTATTGCATATATGGGACTTGGGATTTCATCCTTCTGAGAATAAACCCCTGCTCACAACCTGCAGCTACCATAGGTGTCATTTTGGTCTTACTCTTTTTTAAGTTTCCTCGTCAGATTGGTTTCCCCTTGTGATTGCAGCTGAATTCCCACCTTGGACTTCTTTTGCATTAGAACAGTGGAACACAGCTGTTTGTACTTGATTAAGAGATGGGTTTGCTATTTTTGGTATTCTCATAGCTAACAAGAAGCTCTGCTATTCAGAGCCTGATGGGTGAGGAAATCTGCCCGGGCTGTGGTGGGAGAACTACTGGATTTTTAATAAATTTGATAAATACTAGAAATGATAATACATTATGTTGTGCATTGCATAGAGAGGATTTTCTATTATCATCTGATGAAGACATGTACTTGACAAAGTTCCAACGGTAATTCGTAACGAGAAATTCAATTACTACTGCCCCTCAGTCCAGGATGCAGCCTTATGAAATGGATCAGCCCCAGGCTCTGCTCCTTTGACCCCCTGCTTCTTCCCGCAAGCCTGTCCTCATCTCATTCATCCCCACAAAGCTCTTTACACTGATGAGTAAAGACTCTTTCTTTTACATAATTTTACTTTTCTGAGTTGTGGCCCTGATGCAAAACTCACAGTAGTGGATTTTTGCTCCTAGAGGGATGCCTTGTGAGCACAGAAGTGCCTGCTTTGTGGTCACATTATCCATACAGTTGCTTAGTATTCCTAAGTTTATTATCATCACTTATGATAACCCCTATCACAAGTTGTGTGCTTGCAGCCAGATATTCCTATTCATGAACCAGTAAGCAAAATAGCTAATCTTAAATATTTTCTTCAAAAATGAGGCTTCTTTCATTTTTGGTATCATTAAAAATACCATACTTAGTGTCACAAGAGTCTAGCATACTTTCATTGTTTTAAAAGTTTGACACAATTCTATAGCGGTTGGCTCAAACAGCTGAGTAAGTAACATACTCTCAGGTCAATTCTATAGTAGCATACTAAATTTATTCAGGACCATTGTCTGGCAGAGCCCTAACATTATAAAATAGCCTGAGTCTGTGCTATTAAAATTGTAGCCTCTACAGCAGCATAGATATCTCAAACTGCCAATGTGGGATCATCCTTGTCTTGTGCTAAGTCTTTAACTATTTCTGCTTATTATCTGGGAAAATACAAGTAATCCTGATCAAAAACTGGGGGACGGACCCCCTAAGTACCATGAGAGTAGGGACAATCATGTCCATTGCCCATGTGTCCATGTGCCCAGTGCTTCTGGGTATCAGTAATTTCCTCATGTGGATGAACTGTCCTGCATGCTATCTGTTCCAAATTCCCATTCATTCAGAAAATATCAAAACCCATAAAAAATTGTTTTTAAAAGGAGCTGTTTTAATTAGCAGGTGTCAGCGAGTTCTGAAATACTCGAATAAGGCTCCAACGTATAAAGCACAGTATATTAGCTTTTTGATCTAGAAACATCATCTCATTTTAATAACGATGGATTTAAGGTCAAGTTTTTTCCTCCCCTTTCCCTCCCTCATGAAGTTTAAACTGTTGTTTTTGGGAAAATGCAATATTTGGTTAAGGGAATAATATATGTCAGCCATTGCAGAGTTAATTTCTGTACATCCACCTCATTCTAGAGAACTTAAGCCTTTGCAACGAACGGCTCTGTAAGCGCTGTTTTCTTTCCTTAACCTTCCATATATAATTTAATACGACAACTTCTTATGCATATTTACAGTAATAATAATAATGAACAAGGTGGGGTAACTCATTTAAAGGTGTGAAATGCATACAGGAAGGCTTCAGATCTGATATTTAGCAACGTTCTCGTTTAAAGCTCAGCTACAGAGACAGTAGCATTTTGACTCAAGCATGCAGCGCAGCTGGCATATGCAAGTGTTGAAGCGATCCTAAGACTAAAGACTATTAAAATATAGAACCATAGCTGGCTGTGGAATACCAAGAATGTAACTTAACTTTGGTGTTGCTTGGTATTTCGGACTCTTTTTGGTGAAATATAATTAACATCTTTCCATGTTTTTTCTGAGGTAAATTGACACACACTGCAGGCACATGTTCGGCTGCAGAATTTTATACTCATTGTCACATGTGCAGGACGTTAAGTGGGCACCTTCATCTGAGTGATTACTTTCTCTGATGTGGCCACAGAAGAGTGCCTGAGAATGCTGCTTATAACAATTACATCAGCTATTTCTTTTTATCACACTTAATCATCTGAAACCAGTTGTGTTTCCCATGTGCTAGAAATGCAGCTGCTGCCAAAGCTGGAGGAGCCTCAAGTACAACAGGGAAGGCGATCGATTGGCATTTGCGGGGCGGGGGGGTGGAGGGAGAGTTGTCAGAGCAGTTACATGAGCACCTCTTGTTCTCCAGCACACTAACTATGGCTGTGACACCATATTCCCCAGGCCATGAGGAACCAGCTACAGTATGCCAGTGACACGTTGATTCTGATTTTTGATGGAAAGAAAGTGCATCCTGTAACTTCTGTTTCTGCTATTACACATGTGCTAATTCCAGCTCTCACAGCTGCTGCCAATGGATGAGGGGCTCTGCGCTGCGCTGGGGGTAAGAAATCACAGCATGACCCTCAGTCAGCTGAAGAGCTTTAAGTGAGAAGTCTAACAGGAGTGGCTGCACTTTCAAAAGTCAGCATTTACTGCCTGTAATTGCACAATGAGATATAAGAAAACTTATCTTAAACGTAGGGACTAGCAGATGCTTTGAGTGCCTTCTAGTTGGGTTAGAAGGTGGTCTTTCATCATCTTCCATGCCAGAGCTGATTTCATGCATCATGCAGTGTCCAGCAATGATTTTCAGTGTCTTTTATTTTCAACATTTATAGAGGAAAAACATTGCAATGAAAGATAGACACCTCAATTAAAAAGAACCAAGCCCCATTTCTGGGGAGTGTGAAAATGTTTGATGCCCATTTGATGCACTCCAAGAAGCTCTCTAGTATCAGACAAGTCACAGAAGTGACAGGTTTGTCTCCACAGACTTCTGGTGGGAAGGGTGACTCAGGGAAAAGGAGCAACGCAAATAGCTTGAGACCTAGGAAATCTGGTACCTTGGCTATCTCCAGGTGCCAGAGCTGTGGAGTGGGATCAGTTTGCATCATGGAGAAACTGGAGGAGCTAGACTTCAAGCTGTGTAAGTTGAGAGACACAAAATAGTCCCCGGGTGCTGGCTGTAGTGTGTGGCTTCAATAACATGTGATCTCTACTTTGAGCAAGACTCTGAAGGGAAAGAGATGTATGGCAGAAAAGAGTAAGGTGAGGAGCAGAAAATGGGTTTGTAGCTGCCATCCTGCTGGGTGATAACAAGCAGCACAGCTTGCAGAGAATGGCTTGGCCAGACAGGGTCCAAAGGAAGCCGTATCTCTCAAACCACCCTGTCAGTCCCTGGCAAGCTTCAGTAAACTTTAAAAATGCATTTCACTGCTGCTGTGAGCAGCAAAATGCACAAACACTCTATGCCACCAACTGAAGGAAAGGGTCATTTACTGGGAAGCTTAGGAAAAAAATGGATTTCCAATGAACTGGAAATCCTGGTGTTTAACCAGCTCTAATGGTAAGCAGAGTGCTGTATCAATTGCTTTCAACACAGCAACTGTCACTTCTTTGGGAAATTTGCATCTTTTAAATGCATACTTTCAATCAACAGTTTAGACTTCAGAGCTGTCACTACCTTCACATGCCACTGCTGTTACTGCAATCACAAGTCATTGCTTATCAAACTGATTGCTGGCAGTGCACTTCTGCCAAAACTGTCAAGGCAAGTGGTTATAAGCTTTAATAAAATAGTTTGAAATGTATGTGTGTGCATGTGGGATTGGGGGAGATAGAGAGGGAGAGAGAGAAAAAGAAAATAAATTGCACTTTTCAAAGCTCAGGTGGTAGAGCTGTTAGAGGATTGCGTGAGGACAAAACAGAATGAAGTTATCAAGTGTTCAATTTTTTTTTTTTAAAAGAAACTACTACAAACACGAACTCTAAGGTATCAATTAAGTTTGGAGATGTGTGACACCTTTTTGGTATGAAATAGGCAACAGAAGCCAGGAAACCTCTAGGCATGCACAACAACTCATATTTGTGATGATGAAGATTTGAATTGCAGTGTTTTTTTTCTGCAGGCAATCCTGTTCATGTATATCTGAGAACCACCAGCTGATAAACTGTTTGGGTTAAAAGTTGTCAGTCATTAACACCACAAGTTGTACGAAATTATCTAATGTCTCTAACAACATCTGTCAACATTATTTTTCATTGTAATCTCATACCCCTAAAATTGGTGGGAAAGTCTTAACGTTCTGATTTAAAATTGCAAGTGTAAAAATATTGTGAAGATCCGTTACAGATCTCACATATTTATAAGACTGTCACAATCCTTGCATGTTAAATCATACTGTTACAAAGGTCCAGTTTATGAGGGTTTAGCCAAGGTAGACTATTGGTACTGAACAACATTGATGGCATGACTAGAGTTGATTCAAAACTTTCTGAGATTTAGCTGCTCTTGAAAACATTAATTCATTGGACAAAGCATATTTTACTGCAAGAAATGCCATTAAAATTTTTGTGACAAGCATCAGATCATTATTATTGGTCTGTTACAAAGCATTTTAGATAAGTATTGTGTCATAAAACTTAAAGATGATTTGCAAATGACTGTATCAGTATCATTTAATGAAATTATTCTATCTTTGCCAGATAAATTCTGACATAAGTGTTTTTTCCTAAGATTTATATATGTGAAGAGATTTTTTGTTAAGTTGCAATAAATGGATTTTCTCTCACCGTGACTTGATTTATACTCATTTTACTTGTCTCTGCTCTGAAAAAGAAAAAAAAAAAGTATGTGGGCACACAAGTTAAAAGCAAACTTTATAACTGCATTCTAGTAGAATAATGCCCCGTCAAGCTGATTGTACTTCATGCAATCCTGGAAAACCAAAACACTAAATATTTTTTCTATAGCTAATACTAAAAATGTCTCAGTTAGGAGACTGATGACAGGGTTGCTTTTAGACACTTGAAAAGACTGAAATAAAACAAGCAAAAAATAATATCTTGCATTCCCACTCTTTGTGCACATCGTGTATAAATATGTTACAGGAAAGCCTACTCTGAGCAATGCTTAGTCCTTCCAGATGGCAGTCCTCAATATCTGTGTCACCGAGACACTAATGTGCATGAAGAGGTTCAGACAAAGTGATGGTCCATGGCTCTTCACCCAGTGGTATTTGAACCTTCTCTGCAAAAATTGGACCTAATTACAGGGAACACTTAGAGAAGATTTTGCATTGAGTATTCTTCCAGTAAAAAAGCGTTTGCAGCTTAAATAGATCTCTGTTCAATACTCATACACCTAGGCATGCTACTTCGCTACAGGCATGCTACTAATGCCGCTGCTGGAATTACAGAGGAATATATGAATGAGAAATGGGATTTAATATGACTTAATGTATCTAGGGTAACTAAAGTTTGTGGTTAACTGACAACTGAATGCAGCCCATGGTTGCTGTTGGAAGTATTTTTTTAAAAAGTCACATTTCAGTGGGGGATTGTCATGACACACTAATCTCTTTTTATACGTGAAACCGTGGGTTTATGGCACAGCAATAGGTCCCCTAGTTTGTGTGCTTGAAGTGATTTAAATTCCTCGGGCGGGATGATGGCATGATTTACAGAATCACAGAATCACAGAATCACAGAATGTTAAAGGTTGGAAGGGACCTCAAAGATCATCTAGTCCAACCCCCCTGCCAGAGCAGGATCACCTACACTAGAGCACACAGGAACGCGTCCAGGCGGGTTTTGAATGTCTCAAGAGATGGAGATTCCACAACCTCCCTAGGCAGCCTGTTCCAGTGCTCAGTCACCCTCACAGTGAAAAAGTTAGAAACGTTGCAGAATTACTGTTTATTGCAAACCTATGTGAGAATGCACCTAAGTCCAGCAGCTTCTGCAATAAAACTTAGGAAGGCTACACTGTTGTGTAAAATTCTGGAGTCTAGCTGTTCTGGTTTGATTTTTTTACTATATCTCCTTGTCTTTTTATAAATCTGCAGCATCAACAGCCATTGCAATCGATGTAGTTTTAGCAGATATCAGTCAAAGTTGGATAAGAAACAAATAAGCAGACAGATCAATGACGTGAACATGCAGATCTTTATGTGAGTAAGCCATACTAGAGTAGCCTAAATGAAATAATAGATTTAATGCCAATCCAGCTGTTCATAAGAATTCTGCTGACAATGCCCCAGCTGTGACTGAGGTGATAATTTTTACAGAACAGTCCTGTGATGCACTTGTCTGTCTCATTACTCTGAATCTAGCCTTCCCATCCAGCACATCTTTTTGATAGTTGCATTTGAAGTGAGATAGCAAAATACAGTCCTGCTTATTTTGTTCATCTACTTTTATAGGTAAGTCTTAAGTATACCAGCCTAAGAGCTCTCATTTCTTGTTTTAAAACTACTAAGTCCCTGTTTTCTTCAGTTCCAGTAAAACTTCTGTTACACACCATTGATTTGACTGCAATTCACAATACAACATTCAGCAGGACAGCAATATACAACATTCAGGAGAAAATCCATTACAACTATATATGATGCCTTTTAATTCTTATCCCACATGAGTAAAACACAAGATAAGAATCTTCTCAGCCTCAATAGAAATATGTTTTTTAAAGGACAGTATACACATGTAATGTAAAATAGGATAGAGATGGTTACACTCTAAACCTTCATTGATAAAGCTATAACTCCCATCAAGTGTTTTGTGTGGTTAATATTTTCCTCCACTGAGTCTATATTTTCCTCGAGAGACCAGAATGTGTGATGGATCATCTCAAAATCCATGCAGCAGCTGATGATATGATCTCCCATTGCTCTTCTGTTCTTGCTTGGAAGTCTGCTAGGTTCCAGCAGGAAGGTCCTGTGGCTGATGGAAGGAGAGCAGAGGAAATCTGGTGGCTGGCAGGGTGTCCAAGCCTCTGAAAGAAGCAGGCTGCTCTGGGTGATTTCAAGCGGTGCACTGGGACCACCAGGTGTTCAAATCTCAGAGCCTTCAGAAGATAAAGTACCTGCATCAGCTGCCTAAAGCTCAATCAGCAGAAAGTCTGCACACTGGGAACACAGAGAAGACATCTGAATTACTGTGTAACCAGTAACTCAAACATTTTTCTAGCTTGTTAGGGCTGAATTAACTGTCTTTGGCAGTGCTATATCAAATGTTTTTTTGAGTAGAACCGAGGATGATGAAACATTGTAGTGGCTAAGCTGACCAGGATGGTTGAATGATGATCTCAGAAGGGGTAGAACAGAGAAAAAAAATACGATATCAACAAAAATAGCCACATGATGAACACTAAACATGTAGGATTTCTTCAGCTTATAAAAATTTAATTTGATTTTAGTTGAATTTGTCCTGTTTGTTCTGACTCAGAACTTTTTGGACTGTCCGTCGTTTTATAAAACATCTATATGATGCTTCTCTTGCTTGTGTTACTACCACCTTACATTCAGAAGACATTACTGGAAGCCAACAAAAATAATAGTTGCAAAAAAAAAAAATCCTAATTTCTTTTTCTGGTATACTCCTTGGTCAAATGTTCAATTCGTTCTGTCAATGCCACAAACTGCTTTATGAAAGCCGTGCTTTCTTATATTGACTTCAGCACCTGAAGCGTTAAGAAAACCTGCAAATGCAAAGGATTAATAGTAAAATTATGAAAGCTTCAGACGAGATTTTAGCTGGCTAAGGATATGAAGAGAGCAGCTCACCCACACTGAGCACCACTGTAAGACCCTAAGTCTGTGCTGCAGCTTCCATCTTCAAAAATTATTTCCTGAATTTGTCTGAAAAAAAAATTTAAGACTGTCCAGGATAATGCCAAATTATTACTTTTGATATTTGAGCACCTTAAAATTCAGCCCTTCTTCTACTGAAATCAGTGCAACATTTTTTTTTTCTCCTTTATATAATTCTAGTCTTTACAGCTATATATATGGCCTTAATTTTCTGAATAAGTGTGTACTTCAACAGTATGACTAAGGAAAATTTCTCTACTGCTACCTTCTGCTGCCTTCAAATAGACATATTTTCATATTATGTGTATGTGTGTGTGAGAGAATATGTGGGTTGTGTGTGTTTCTTCATAAATACCAGCTTCCATATATGATTTCATTTTTTTTTATCTTGATTAGGGTGTCCTGTATTGCAGTTTGGATACTCCTGAGTGCTTTGTTAGGTTAAATTCACTAAATTTGACAGTTAGATACCACCTCAGGTCTTCAGATTCTCATGAGCCTGAAGACAGCTGAAGTTCACTAGTGTGGAAGCCAGTTTCTTTTCACACCTTGCCTAATGACTGATGACTTAAACACCCAGGTCTCATATTTCCTAAATGAATGCCCAAAGAATTGCTCGATTGCAATGAATACCCAAAGGCAATTAGTATTCTGGAGTTCATTCTTCTGTTATTCTCGCTCAAGTTGTTCAAATATTTAGAGAGTCAGACAGAAAATGAAAATGATTCTGTAGTTTGAGCATCCACCTGGGACACCTATAGCCTCTTCTCAGCTCCCATACAAAGCAGAAAGACTTCATCTGATTAAGACCTACTCTCGAATACAAATCAGACAAAATGTGAATTTTTTAGGAGCTCCACAGCCTTAATGGCAAAGAGGATAGGCCACTTTTCTTGTTTCTTCCTGGGATACTTTGAAAGGCCAGCTTGAGTATTTCGTAACTACAGAATATTCCTTCTTTTCTTCTTTTCCTTGCTACCATTGTTGATATAAACAAAGTTATTCTCATTTCCTAATGCTATCTGACAACACTTAATTAATGACTTTTCACATTACCTTGATTTTTCTATTGTCTGCTTCTTACTCACATTAGCTTTATGAGTCAGTACCGTTATATTCTCTTGATTTTTCTTATTCTTCCTATTGCTGTAAGTTCTTTACCTCTCTCTAGAATAGTATGTGGTGGATTTTTTTTTTCCCCAACAAAATTTCCCAGCAAAACACAGGAAAAAGTCAATGTATTTGAAGCTATTGTAAGGTGAGGGTACGTTTTGAAAAAGTTTTTAGTATCAAGTACCACACCTTTCTATATGTGGTTTCACAAAAAAACATTATGGAGGGAATTATCACAACCTAAATAAAGAATGATAGTTTTACAGTGAGCTCTCTTCCGCTTTTGTAAAGATGAGGGGTAGGAAGATGAGGAATTTGATATTTAGACACCCCAACTTCTATTTATAGCTCTGTCCATTGTATGACACAAATGGAAATTTTAAAATATTATTTAGCATAGCCCTTGTGTCCCTTCACTTGCCAGCTATAATTAGATAAACAGGGAATGTTGCCCTGCTATCCAATTTCTAAGAGATTTTCTATAGCAACAGGCCTCAAAATGTTCCTGTGTTGGAGGAGATTTTTATTTCACTGCTGTGGACATTCAACTACCCCAGCACATGGGTCCTTGCCATTACCTAAGAGTTACATCATTACTGACACTTTCTGAAATATTTCCACCAATTTTTTTGTCTATGGCATTTAATTGGCCATATTGTATGTTGAATACAGGACATAGATCCTGCAGAGTTCTGGAGTCTTTCTCACTTATCCATGTAACATCTTTCATTATCTGTCTTCATTTTTTGGAGTCTGTATCCTCTTTTATTAATTGAGTGAACGGATGAAGCTCTCCCACATCGCTGGCTACTGTGTGAAGGGAATGGAGGACATAAGGAGACATTTTCCTCAGTGCAGGCAGTCCAGCACAATCCTTCTGCAGCACAGAGATGCCTGCTAAGAGAAACACCTGTCACCACTGAAATCAATGAGAATTTTGGCTTTGTCATCAGCGGATGCGGTGTTGACTTCATTGGAGTTAGGTCCAAAACTTAATTGGCATCCTGAGCCATTGAGCTGATTAATTCGTGTGGCTCACATAAATGCCAATGCTGGTAAGGGACAGAATCCCCTTCATGACTGATCCAATGAGCAAACTATAAATGTTACTCATAAACACACTCACTGGTCCTCACAGAGACTCCATCCCTCTTTGTTCTGGCTGTTTACTATGTATTTCTGGAGATAAGGCCAGAATTTAGCCCTAAGCTGCCTTTGCTGGCCATGCTGCTGACTCCTTTTTCCCACTTTGCTCTGCTGTCCTAATTTCTATGCATGCTTCCAGATATTCAGTGCTCACTGCTACACAGACTGCTTAATCTTCCTCCAATTTAGCTTGTAGTGTCATCAGTCTCTCACTTCTGTGCAGATCAGTCGTTCCAATTTCCCAATGTGCTTTTAGTAATCAGGTACACATTCATTTCATGTAATGCTTACCAAAACATTAATGCACCTCTCTCTCAATCTCTACAAGAGACCTCTCAGGGGACATTTCAACTTATTTATTTATTTGGTAAGGCTTGTTTAAACCTACTGAAATGGGAGAACCAGGAACACAAGACTTCTAGTATTAGGCTTGGCAAATGCCAGACATGTTCCAGTCCATACTGCCAATATATCTCAGTTTTAAACTGAGCCTATGAGAGCTGGCTGAGATGTCACATGTGGGCTTCTGCTAAGAAATTGTTGGGAAGAGTCATCTTCGAATTCCTTCTCTCTGAGTGTTCACTGTGATTCACTGACAGGGATATGGCCATCATCTACCTGTACTACCATGAAATTTGTACTGTTTGCTATACATTCCAGAACCATGACAGCCGGAAGCAGAATCATAACCTGCTGAAGGATGGTGGTTTATTTGCTCTTTTTTAAAGGTTTTGCATTGAATTATCCAGGTTAACCTGCAGCTGGAAGCAAAGGGAGAAGTATGGCAGGGATGGTGCTAACCAAGGAGGCTGATGATGATGCCTCTACTACTGCTCCTTATGACTGAAGCTTGTGTTGGCTTAACTGTCCCCTGGACATTGGCACAAATGCCATAGACAACACAGAATTTATTTAACGGTGATGTGAGAAATAATAAAATAGGTAGCAGTTTTAAGTGTATACTGCTTAGAGAGACAAAGTGTGGGACACATACGAATATTTAGCAAGAAGCATCAGAAAAAAAAAAGTTTGCAAATTAAAACAATTACAGACATGATTTTGCTGTTAATTTTTCCGTTTCTAACATCATGCTTCTAACATATACCCATTTCTGTTTACCTAAAAATTAACTGACCTCTCCTTTGTCTACATTTAAGGGTTCTATTTTCTATTTTTCATACATGCAAATGATGCTTAGCGCACCCTACTGATCTTTGTAATGTAGCATAGTCCTTGTACATGTATTTTTATAAATGCCTAAAAATATCTTGGCTTGTATTTGCTGCAAATTCTCGGCAGATGGAGATTTTGGGGAAATTTGAGATTCATGCAATTTTTTTTTTTAGCACAGTCATGGGTCTAAATAGTGACTGTCTTTCCACAGATATTATTTTCAGGTGTATGAGTATGATTAGTAAAAGGAACAAAACTTACACATATGTCATTATACACATGCAAATTACACCTGTACAAAGTCTACTAATATAAAATTGATGGGGCTAAATAGAGAAGGAAACTGTTGTTTCTGGGAGAGCATATTTATATCAGAAAATAATGAGAGTTCTGCTAACACTGGTTTCTATACCAGTTTCTTTATTACAGATATGCCTTTTCTCAGAAAATAAAATGAAGCACTTCGTAAAGTAGTGAGTTTTTGATGATATTCTGAGTGCAGCTCTCAACACACTCTTCACTATGGCTTGGCACTTGTTTGGGTACTGCATGGCTGTATTTATCCTTTGAGTATACAAGCAGCAGAAGTAAAATGAAACAATCAAAGCATAAATTGAACTGAGTACTTGAAAGATAGTATTTATGAAGAGAGAACATATTTGCGCTCTTAATCTTCTCATGTAGGGCAGAGGCATCTAAGAAAAATGTAAACTTGCCTGTTTTAGGTGGTTCTTTAGATCGCAACGGGCTTTCTCCTCTTTGAAGTGATGGGAGAGGGCAGGCTGGCATTCTCCTCAAGCAGCCCTGATGAGAGAGAAGGCAAAGGCCTTCTGCTTTCCTCCAGCAATGAGCTGTTCTTTCTCTGATGCCTCTTTAAATAGGAAACTTGCTTATAGAAAACATAATGCTAGCAGAAACTCCTTGACACCACTAAAATAACAATCCTCATGCCAGTTGCCTTTTAGCGATATAGATATACTTTTGTCTTTTGCTGATAAGCACGCTGAAATCTGTCAGGGTGTATTCTGTTACCTCCTTTTAATTAAAGATAAAAATCCAGCATTTTATGTTGCTGAAACTGAGCCTGATCACCTATCTTGAGAAGCTGAGCATTTGCTGCACTGAGGACTAGGAAATGTTGTTTGTCAAACTGAGCAGAACTGATACCAGAAAAAAAAAATCTGAGGATTGCTTGAACAGTAGCTCCTTTCCCTTCAAATCTCAGGACTAACTAAATATCATAGATTGCTGATAAACATTTTTTTCCTACCACTTTTATTCATGACTTTAAGGTCTTCTGTTAACTTGTTTCTTGCAGAATGCATGCCTAAAGCTGTAAGAAAATTTCAGGGTAAATAGTTTCCCAAAACAATAACCTTTCATGGATCACAATTACAACTATGGCCTTTTATGCTCTTGTTTCCAAAACTCATAATGAGAAAATTACTAGCTAGCTGCTATTTCCTGTCTCTCTTCACAGCACAGTTTTCTTCACACTAAATGCTTATGAATATCTGAGTAAGAAGAAAAAAGGAAATTGCTTCTGCAATTAAAAGTTACTAAGAATATTTTGTAGAGAAAGATCTTCACAAGTTTATATTTTGGACCCAATTTATAAGTTTATAATCACTCAATTTTTCAGAATGAACATTTCAATTATTAAGACCTCCAAATGTATGATATCAGACTTAAAAATAGAGCTGTCTTCCAAAAACACCGTGTAAAATGTTTCTGTTCAGTTGTGCTTTTTTTAAAGAAAACAAAACAAATCACAATTTATAAAATTATACTAATCCTGACAAAGCTACATTCAACATGCAATTACTAAACATCTCCTCTTGTGACACACAATCTCATTGTAGAACAAGCTTTGCAAAATCTACCTTGTTCTTATTTATCTATGAAATTTTAGAAGCATGCACAAGAAACCCACAGATAGGTATTTTATATAGCCTTAGTAAGTCCCACTTGAAAGAAAAATATTCCATATAATTTGAAAAGATAAAAATCTAAATGAGAGCAAAATCATAGAATCATAGAATGGCCTAGGCTGGAAGGGACCTTAGAGATCATTTTAATCCAACCTCCCTGTTGTGGGCAGGGACGCCACCTCTCGACTAGGTCAGGCAACACGTGAGAACCAAACGGGAATCGAACCCGCGACCTTCAGTGTTTCAAACACCAACGCTCAACCCACTGAGCTAAACCGGCAAAAAGATGACTTCTATGCTGCAAGCAAATATTTTGCAAAGTTCAGTTGCCAAGTTCATTTGCTAAGTTCTATTTCCAGTTCTTGCACATGTGTGTCAGGTAAGCCCTTCTATATCCACAGTCCCAAATCAAGCATCGTTTAAGTGCATGTTGAAATTTAAAAATATCCCTGCAATTTTGTAGAGAATATTATTTTGCATTTACAAGTGTGTTATGTTTACAAGAAGAAACTACTTCAACAGATTCATAGCCACTCGGAACCTAGGGATTGCTGTAAGAGTTTCTGCAGACAAGAGCCTGAGTTTGAGACACTACGACCCACTACAGCATCACTCTCAATATAAAATAATAGTTTGGTTTTTTTTAAAAAGTGAACTTCCAAATGAATGGAAATTCAGAACAGAAATAATAATAGAATTTGATCATTTACCTAAACACTACGTAAATTATCTTGTGTTTCCAAGTAAATGAACCACAACAGAGAGACATGATTTTTTTTTTTTTTTTTAAAAATATTTCTAGTACGTCCTTATTATTCTCCTGATTAACTATATTGGGAGTTCAGTGTGCTCTCTGGGGTCTCTACCATTGTAGATTGTTCTCGTTGCCTTAGTTCCTTGATTTGTGACCCTACCTATTTCTGTGCAGGCTTTTTTGGTGTACCGTTTGGATAAGCACTGCAGATTGTGCTAATGCTTAATGCTTTCATAATTTGTGCTTGCTTTGTTCCGGTTGTGATTTCACAGATTTCCGTTTGTCTGTAATGCCACAAAGGCTGTACGAATGTCAAATCCTACTTTTTCAAGAATATACAATACACAAGAATCCTTACAAGGAGATGCCACAGGATTTCTCAGAGGAGAGATAGGAAGTCATAGTGAGGAACACAATCGTTAGCTGTTAGAAAGCATATAGAAATATCTGCAATCCATTAAACAAATGTCAAAATGAAACTGAGAATGCCTCAAGGAAATTGTGCTACTGATTTTAATGAAAACTGGGAAGAAGATCCCAGCAACAAAGGCATGCAGATGCTGCTGCTTTTACAATAAGGGATTAGGAGGTGTTTCAGAGCCAGACTCGTAGAAACCAGAAAAGAAAATCTCTAATAAAAGTTTACATAGAAACACAGAGGTTAAAATTAGTTACATTTTGATTTGAGGCTCAGTGAAGAAGGCAGTATCTCTACAAAGTTTCAGGTTCTTTTTTTTTTTTTTTTTTCAGTCAGCATAAAATAATTCCACTGAAGCTAATGCACTGGCAATCACTTAAGGTTGATTGAAAGTTCAGACTTTAGAAATACAAAATACAATTTTAACCAGAGCTAATTAGCATGGCAAACTGACATCAGTGGATCCCTATATCTTTATTCCACATGAAGCTTTGGTAAAATTTAACGCTGGATTTTATGATGATGTAATATATCTATATGAGCTTTTAGTTAGATGCAGCTTGTATATATTTTACATGATTCTAATACATCAGCCCGATTTTAGAATGAGAGCCTAAAGGCTGCTTTTCATCTCCAGAGCAGCATAAAACAGCAAGGGTGTGTAAGTCAAGTTGGTCCCCGCAAGCAGTGCAATTTGCTTTGTCTTTCAGGAGGTTCTCCAAACAGGAACATAAACGAGTAGAAGAATATCCAAAAAGAAAAAAAAAACATATAGCACATCTTGTGAACATAATATGGTCTAACCTGTAATGTATTATGCTAGTAAAATTATGCAACCGTACCAGGAATGTTTAGAATCACAGTGCACTATGCACTGCACTGTGTTCTCATTTTTAATAGACTTTTGCCTGGAATTTATAGGTTGTGAGGATAACAGAGTTTTTCATCTGTTATTTACTACTTTCTTTGATCTGCTGTTGTGTCTCCAGGCGCACAGATATACACAGACTTCTTGGACTGTCTTTCTGAAAATCCTCCACAAGAAATAGCATTGTTTGGGCTCGGACTGCATGCTTACTAAGGAAATTCTGTAGTTTTTTTCTGTATCTCAAAGAGTCTGAAAAAGCTCACATCCATTTTTGCCTCAAAATGGCTATCGTGTTTAAGATAAGGATATGAACCACTTTCAAAGAATAGACAAAAGCCTGGTGAGAAAAATGCGAGAGACAGTGGTTAAGCAGCATTTGTCTCCCTCTTCATTTGCTCTTTCCTGTAAAGTAACAAACCTTAGCTGTGGAAGTGGGTGTTGCTCTGTGCTTCATGAATATGTTGAGGTATCAAGGTACAGCACCACATGCTGTACCATAAAATAGATTCCAGGGGCATCCTATCAACTGTTTCACCGCTGCCTGGTTTTGCATTTACCAGCTTTCCTCAAAAATGAAAGATTGTGATTCCTGTGTGACCTACTGTAGGTGATCCTGCTTTAGTAGGGGGGTTGGGCTAGATGACCTTTTGAGGTCCTTTCCAACCCCTGACATTCTGTGATTCTGTGATTCTGTACCACAAGTGTAAGATTACTGCTAAGTTTAAAGACATTAAACAGGGGACTTTTGCATGGAGAGTTTTTTCTTTTTTGTGTCTAGTCTAAATTATTTCAAAACTTCTTACAAAAACAGACTGGCAGCAAAATTAGAGCCAGCATATTTTAATTGTGTTAACAGAAAATTACGGTGGCTAAGATGTCTTGTATGCATCTTATTGCTAAAAATTAACTACACTGGAGTCTAATCCCGAGAATGTGGATTTTTATGCAATTGCTATGTATTTTTTCATGCATGTTAACTTTAAATATCTTACTAAAAATAATCAAAGTAGCTTTATTACATCCATTACAGAGGCTTCCAGGGACTGCTGGGCTCTGGAACACTGCTCAGTTGCAAGCGGCTTTATATGGGTGAGCAAGGCAAAGGCTTTTCTGAGCCTGTGCAGTCTATTATATGGTCAAGGCACAGGTCAACAAACGAATAAACGTACAGAGAGAGAGAAGGAGGACAAGGTAATAATGGAAGAAAATATGCTTCCAAGCTTTGGTCTATGTGAAGCAGAAGGCATCACATGGTGGTGACAAAAATCCTTGAGGAAACAGCCTATATTGCAGAGCTATTCAGAGCTTGCAACCACTACCAGCTTAGACTTTGGGTCAAGTATAAGAAACGAGAATTATCCACACTGTAGAGTACTCTACACAGCAAGCAGAGGACAAATTCATAAAGGGAATGAATCTGTCATGAAGAGCAGAGGTGGCTGCCTCTGAAAGTCACAGCTTGGCACACCATGATCCGTGAAGACCTGTCAGTGATGCTGTGGTGGATGAGTCAACTCAACCAGACTTCTGCCATTGCCAGTGCTAGTTCAGCTATGGCAACACCACACCACAATCATATCTGGCTCTTATGTTTTCTAAACTGACTAGATTAAAGGGTGTTTGGGAGAAATTGGCTTTTGATATATAACTGCTGATCACATTGGCTCATGCTTAGTTCTTCACCATCTTCATTATATTCTCTTTTATCCAGACCTTAAATTATAACTAAATTAACACCAGCTGTTCTCTTAGTAAGGCTTAGGCTCCTTTCAGAATTAAATCAGCCAGAATAATCTGTTAGAAAAATAATAAATATAGGACTTTCCTCAGCTATATGTCTAACACGGCACACATTATATAGCTATGTCCAGCTTATCTAACATGACATATGCTGTCAAAGAATGATAGCCAGGATTCTCCACTTGAATTTAGTTATGTAAATATGATTCAATCAGTAATTTAAACAAAGTTTATTGTTATTCTAATGTCACTAAAACCAGAATTTTGCCTCGAGTATTTTTGGTTTTAAACATCTGGAATCCAGGAGATAATTATCTTAATTAAGATGTATGAAGAGTCATTGTCTATTTAGTATTTGTATATTTAGCAATTTCAAAAACGTCCATTTCATTTGCAGATGCATGCCTCCATTACCTTTTTGTTTAGCTTTTCCCATTGTGGTAGAGCATTGTTTGTCTCCAAGTGTCTTTTAAAATGCAAATAAAATGGTCTAAGGCTGAATAAAGATGAAAGTTACAACTTGTCAAATTCTGTGGTGAAAAACAGCAATGAAAAGAGACACTCAGAGAGAAAGAAAAAAATATAGTGCACCTTGGTGAAGAATCTCATTGATGACTGTAGTCAGCTTTAGGATAGTGTCATGACTTTTCCGTCTGGAAAACAGAACTTCATCTATTATGGGTCATGCTGGATGGCCCAATCCAAGATTGTTTTCTCTGTTTCTCATCCACAGGAACTAACAAATGGGGCCAGTGCTTTTCAACATATTCATCAATGACCTGGACAAGGGATTAGAGAGCACTGTCAGCAAGTTTGCTGATGACACAAAACTGGGAGGAGTGGTTGACACACCAGAAGGCTGTGCTGCCATTCAGAGAGACCTGGACAGGCTGTAGGGCTGGGCAGGGAGAAATCCTATGAAGTTCAACAAGGGCAAGTGTAGAGTTTTGCACTTGGGAAAGAATAACCCCATGTGCCAATATAGGTTGGGGACTGCCCTGCTGGAGAGCAGCGTAGGAGAAAGGGACTTGGGGGTTCTGGTGGACAGCAGGATGGCCATGAGCCAGCAATGTGCCCTCGTGGCCAGGAAGGCCAATGGCATCCTGGGGTGTGTTAGAAGGGGAGTAGCAAGTAGGTCGAGAGAGGTCCTCCTGCCCCTCTACTCTGCCCTGGTGAGGCCACATCTGGAATATTGTGTCCGGTTCTGGGCCCCTCAGTTCAAGAGAGACAGGGAGCTGCTTGAGAGAGCCCAGCGCAGAGCCACAAAGATGGTGAAGGGAGTGGAACATCTCCCTTATGAGGAAAGGCTGAAGGAGCTGGGTCTCTTTAGTTTGGAGAAGAGGAGGCTGAGGGGTGACCTCATAAATGTTTATAAATATGTCAAGGGAGAGTGTCCGGAGGACGGGTCTAGGCTCTTCTCAGTGATGTTCAATGACAGGACAAGGTGCAATGGATACAAGCTGGAACATAGGAGGTTCCACAAAAATATTAGAAAACAATTTTTCCCTGTGAGGGTGACAGAGCACTGGAAGAGGCTGCCCAGGAAGGTTGTGGAGTCTCCTTCTCTGGAGACATTCAAAATCCACCTGGACACATTCCTGTGTGACCTACTGTAGGTGATCCTGCTCTGACAGGGGGGTTGGACTAGATAATCTTTTGAGGTCCCTTCCAGCCCCTGATGTTCTGTGATTCCGTGATTCTGTGATTTTCTAAAGCTTTATGTAAAATTAGCTTCCACTTCTGTGTCCAGTGTATTTGCCACCTTTGCCAGCAGTGTGAAAGGAAAAATGCTGCAAATAGCAGGTGCAGGTATAAAACCATCCCTCTTTCCTAAAAGCTACTCTGGTGGTTTTACTTTCAAAGCCTACAAGGAACTTTTCATGGAAATTCTTAATGAATTTTTCAAATAATATTTTAATACAAAAAAAAAAAAAATCTGACAAAGCTCAAGTAACTAAGAGCAGTTACAAAATACATTAACATCATGCCAATAGCTTGATTTGAAGCTGTCATTGCACTCTAAGATGACACTGCAGCGTAGGGAATAGTAAAATGAATGACAGTCTATTTCTTGGAGATGATGGACTCTGATTACAAGAAGTTAACTTTTCCTTTGTCTAGTATGATATGACTATCCAAAAAAATCAAAGATATCCTAATGTGTTATGTTCTCTTCTAGAAACAAGTGTTTCCAAAAATCAATAAAGAAAAAAGATTTTGTTTTGCTTTAATTAGACCAATCAAATGCACTTCATCAGGAATTTTAAGAGGTTAATCCAGGCACATTTTACAGCCTAAGAAAGAAAAGTTTGGACTGCTCAGAGAAATGGTTAGTTTCCCTGGGACATTTTTTTTCCCATCTTTCCATGCTGAGTTTAACAACCCAAGTTTAAGTGCTGACCAGCTTTACTTCAAGTATGCAGAAAAAGCAGAAAACTCTATACCTGGCTACTCCCAGAGTTTCCTTTCCCATATGGTGGCTCTGCTGAGTCCAAGAGTTACACTTTCTGGTGTTAATGAGGTATAAATTAATACAATAACTGGTAATTTTGGGTGCAGTAACATATATTTCACAGTGCCTGGAGGAGCATCGGTGACATAATGTACAGGATTACCTTCCCTGTCCTTTCCCTTTTTCTTGAAAGTTGCTTCCTAAAAGCCACATCTCCTTGTTTCTTTCATCAGGTTGTATTTTATACTTGCATAAAACAAAGTTACCAGTGAGAAAGGTGTGTTACATTGACCGGAAAAGACCTCCCTATTTGCCTTCACCAAGCACTCTTAAAATAAACACTGACAACGCTCATCTTACCAATGGTGTTTTGCCATGAGGCTTTTTTTTTTCAAGCAATCTGTGAAACAAAACATCCGTTTAGTTTCACTCATAATTGCTAATTATGTTTATTCCTAATTAACTTTTCATTTACAGATGGCTTGTAGGAAGAACTTCAGGTCAAAATACCATTTCCAAGTCTTATTTTTCACTGATGGGTCTTTAACTAACTCTTTCTCCCATCTGCAACTCAAATAAGCATATTTGCTTTGTCATTTGATTAAGAAGATTCACTTTTAATCTCAAATATATCTCAATATCATGTGTATCACCATAGGCATTGAGCATGTCATAATTAAGCCTGAAAAGTAAAGGAATTTTCTACATTTACTATCAGAAGCTGACACATAGAAAGGCTCAGGACTTACTTTAACAAAAGATTTAGATATTTACTTTGCTGCTGAAGGAAAGCCAGGACCCAAAGGTAGCAGTTGCCCAGGCTTCTGATATCAACACTAAGAGCTTTTGTGGGTTTTAGGTACTTCTAGGGATGGATGATTCACTGTAGACAGGAGAAATAAAGGTAGAGAAAGGTAACTCAGTTTCAGACTTAAGAAACTAAAGCCCATGTAAGTTTTAACTCAGTAGCAAAATCCTTTATATCATCTAGGTGTAAGCTAATATCTTTTCTACTTTTTACGTCAAAGCAGAGGTTGAATGCTTGTTTTTAACAGTCCACATCATCACACTAATGCTTGGTTGTCAAATACTATGCGACTGGGCCCTTGCAAGGCTATTAATTACATTTCAAGATACAATGCATATAATGTAGTACACGGTCATTATTTTGTTGTGACTGCTGTGCAGTGACAAACACAACATTTCATTTTGTAAAACATCTTTCTGAAAATTCATATAAACCTTAAATTGGTCTTCAGGGGAACAGAAATGAAAAAATAAATCAAAATACAATGAGGCACAACACTTTGAAATAAGTTGAATTCTATGATAACAAAACAATTTTTCTCTTGAATAGCAAGTCGTGAATTTATGTGGTACATCACTGTTAAACTGCATGATAGATAGAAATTTTTAATATTTCGAAGTAAAAAACATTCTGGATTGTCTATCTTTCTGTTCTTTTTGAAAATATGTGTTTTGGTTGCTGATGTCAAAGAAAGGCTATCCAATTATCAGAAGCCTTCAGCCAAGACAAGGTGGTTAAAATGACTTTCTGGATATGGTAAAACCTTACCTGAAGTGTGGACAGTCCCCTGTGGCCTTCAGTCAGTCAAACTGCATATGGAAGGATCTTCTACCTACCTCCTTGGGAATCGTATGGAGGGAGCTCCAGCAGTCCCGTGAGCACTGAGATTTTGAAGGTGGTTCTCGGATTGCTGTAAAGAAAGTGTACCTCATCCTTGAGAGATGTTTCCCTGGGGCTTGAAGATTCTGTAAGTGAAATAAAACAAAGCAGAAATACTCAGACTGGGGTGATTTTTCCTCTTTTCCTCTGCAGTTGATAACAACACCATCTGCTTGAGGATTTTCTGCAAGCAGGCTAAATTCATTGAATAAACTGTTCATTCCAGATTTTTTTGCTCCTCTCTATATAGCAATCTACAATTGTTGATTAATTAAAGCGCACAGTTCCCCTGTGAGAAAGGTATATACTGTTACTCCAGACCAGGAAACCGAGGCACAAAGAGTTTATCTGACCTGTGAAAAGGAGCTGGAGAGTTCAGTTTTAAACAGTAGATGACCAGAGCAATCTTTCCCTGTCATTACATAGCAGCCTGAAATATTTTGTGATATGCTTTCTTTTTACTATTTTCTTGAGCAGTGAGAGTTTGGGGAAGGAACTCTGCTAAAAGGTCCTTTCATGTACCTTTAGAAGCAGCTGCAACTGCTAGTGATAAATAATGAAAAGTACACATTGCCATCTGATGTCAAACTGCTTTGCCTGGTTTATACCCTGAAATTTCCTAAGTTGGGGGTTTCTTTGACTGGAATAGTTCCAAGGTGAAAAATCATAGCTGGATTTTGCAGACACACATACCAGATGACATAGACTATTGCGTATATCCTTCTGCATGGAAATTAATTCAATAAATAGGTATTTAATGTTAAAAGTGCACATTCCTCACAAAAGGCATGGCTGAAACAAAGGATTAAAAGGGTTAAATTAATGATGCGGTGCCTGGCCGACATGAATGCAACTCAGGAGTGAAAATTGTTACATAAACAAAAAAATAACTAAATAGGCTAAAAAAATGAAGTCTGAAGACAATCCAGGAGACTCACAAAATGAAGACAAATATGTCTTCTTGCCACAGAAGAACTAAAAAATAACTGCAGACTTCTTATTTATGAATTATTTGTACAGAAATATTTGTTTTCACACCCTAAGTGTGTACGTACAATTCCATAAACTGCTTTCAGATTAGTATGGATGTTTTAGCATATATAGGATTTAAAAAAAAAAAAAAACAAACAAAAAACCCAGTAAAGGTTATAACCACTGCACCCCTAAGCTTATGCTGTAGTTTGAACAAGGATGGTTGTACAGCAATATTTCAGGAAGGAAGAGATATTACTGAGAAGAAGCTTTAAGCCTGGAGAGAGTTAGTGAGAAAAGAGCAAGTTCTTGGCAGGGAGGAGGCAAGTCCCACAGCGCAGCTGAGCTGTGCACAGAGCCTGCGATTGGGAGAAGATGCAGAGCACAAAGGGCTTCTGGTGTGTTTGGTGGGGATCTTGCTGTCCCTCTGTGGCCATGACTTGTCATTAAGGGGAAGGGAGCTCAGCAGGGCCGGAAACAGTGTAGGGAACAGAAACTCAAATCATCTCTTTCATGCATTAACAACAAAACTAAGAGGACACAGTGTGTAGGGTTAGCGAGGAATGATTTAAAGTGAGAAATGAAGCATGTGTAAAGTAGAGCTTTGGTTCCAGGGCAAATGAGATGGTGGTTTGATGAGACGGAGGCATAACAACATCTCCCTGCAGAAACTTTGGTCTTAATTACTTCAGCTTTGGATAGACAAACTTAGAGATAAATCAACAAACAACTCAGTCAATGTGCCTTCTGAATTAAGAAGAAAACTGTAAAACATACCTGGGCAAAGACACCAGAAGGGAAGAAGATTATTTTGGAAATTTGCCATAGGCCTTTGGAGTAATGTTATTTTCCCATTGCTACAGCTATTCATGACATATAATATTAATTGATATTAATTGATTATATACCCTTTTCATGATTCATAGGCAGTTACAGCTCTGACAAGTTAATTTGGCAAAAACAGTTTTTTCATTTTTGCATTTTCTTCTTAAACAGAGACTGAATTATTTTTTACATTAGTACTAAATTATTTTTTACTTCAGTACTTAATTTAAAATACCCTATTCATATCTCATCAAGAAAATTATCACTTCTTGCATCAGCAATTTCATCTGGCCTCTGCTGAATTAAAATGGATGCTAACAACTGGTAAAATGCCAAATAAACCAAATTGTACTTGCTCCGTTGTTTTTTTTGCATTGTAATAGCCTGTCCCCACACATACAATACCCTTGACAACCATGCATCATAGAATCATAGAATGGTTAAGGTTGGAAGGAAACTTGAAGATCATGTAGTTCCAATCCCTCTGCTGTGGGCAGAGTCATCTCTCTCCCACTAGCCCAGGTTGCTCAAAGCCCCATCCAACTTGATCTTGAACACTTCCAGGGAGGGACCATCCACAACCTCCTTGGGCAACCTGTTCTAATGCTTCACCTCTCTCTTGGTGAAGTATTTTTTCCTTATATCTAATCTAAATCCACCTTCTTGCAGTTTCAGGCCATTGCCCCTTGTCCTATCACTACAGGCACTTGTAAAAAGCCCTTCTCCAGCTGTCCTGTAGGCCCCTTTAATGTATTGAAAGGCCGTTGTTAGGTCACTTCAGAGCCTTCTCTTCTCCAAGCTGAACAACACCGGCTCCCTCAGCCTTTCTTCATAGCAGAGGTTCTCTAGCCCTCTAATCATCTTCATGACCCTCTCTGGACCCACTCCAGCAGATCCATGTCATTTTTGTACTGTGGACTCCAGAGCTGGATGCAGACAGTTCCAAACCTGGTCTTCACTCACAGTGAGGGATTCTTCAGTGCCCCAATCTCTGCCTATCCTCTCTGCAACTGGAGTGGTGTGGCTGGAGCCCTTGCCAGTGAAGATTGAGGAAAAAAGTCGTTGAGTACCTCAACTTTTTCAATAGCCTGCATGACTAGCTCCCCATTTCATTCCAGAGTGGTCCTACATTTTCCCTAGTCTTCCTTTTGTTGCCAACATATCTATAGAAGCCTTTGTCCTTGACATACCTAGCTAGATTTAAATCCAAGAGGGCTTTAGCTTTCCTAACCTGATCCTTGACTACTCAGTCAACTTCTCTGTAATCCTCTCAGGTTGTCTGTCCTTTCTTCCATGCCTTATAGGCTGCTTTTTTGCATTTGAGAGTGTCCAGGATCTCCTTGTTCATTCATGCAGGCTACCCAGCGTTTTTACCAGCCTTCCTCTTTGTGGGAATGCATAGATCTGAGGCTTGAAGGAGGTGATCCTTGAATATTAACCAGCTTTCCTGGGCCCCTCTTCTCTCCAGGACTTTATCCCATGGAATTCCACCAAGCAGATCCCTGAGGCTCTCAAAGTCAGCTCTCCTGAAATCCAGGGTCGTGGGCTTACTGCTCTTCTTTCTGACTGCCCTGAAGATCCTGAACTCCACCATTTTGTGGTTGCTGCAGCCAAGGCTGCCCTTGAGCTGCACGCTCCCCACGAGCCAATCCTTGTTGGTAAGAACCAGGTCAAGCAAATTATGTCAAGCTAAATTCTGATCAGACTAATTCTGGTGTAGAACCAAACCAAATTACTTTAATGAGCTGAAGAGCAAATTTTCCTTTTACCAAACATGTAGGTTGCTGGATTCATTCCATGTAAGATGCTGATGTTGGTTGGTGAGGCTGTCAGTTGTTGGAAAAAATATGAAGAGCTAAGATAAAATAGTTCCTGGTTGATCTGAGATGCTGGAAAGAAAATGACACTCACTAGAATATATTTTATATTAAAGCAGAAGAACTAGTTGAGATATGAACTGCCTAAAATGTAGAAAGACCTTAGTGGTAACGGCATGTTTTGTGCAGCTGTAACATTTTGCAGAGCCCAGAGTCTTGCTGAGTTTGGCAGCGGTCTAATAAAGAAACTCAAGTTCCTTTCCCAAATACCTTACAGTCCAAGTAGCTGAGAAAGAAGTGAATACAGTGAGGAAAGAGATGAACAAAAATAATAATCAATGCTTCATTTCTAAGTAATAATATCCACAATGTATTCTGATAAACAAATTTTAAGAATGCCTTCATGTTAGATTTCCACTCACAGTGGAGGAAGAATATACTATTTTTTAAAAACAGAAATGACACTCTGCAAAACATTTTCCTCTGTACTAAGAATTTTAGGCCCAGAAATTCATTAGGCAACATATATTTAGTTTATTCTGCAAGACAGAAACGGACCATTTAAAAATTCTATCACTCAGACATGGGTGCATGTGTACACACACACACACAAGCTCTCTTTCTTCAGAAAATACAACTTCATTTTTCACACCATGTCCTCTCTCCATAGCATTTTATTCTTCCCTTTGTGCTGCCTCATCAATCCAGGATTTGAGTTTTTTCTCTTGTAAGTAGTCCCATTATTTTTTGCTTATAAATTGTTGCAATTTCCACGCAGTAAAATGTTTTGTACATCTCTGTGTTATTACCATGCTGCTTCACTGTAAGCTGTTTGACTTATTGTTGACAAAAAAAAATCCAGCTTCTTGTACGTATGTAATGAAAGCCTTAAATGTTTTCCAAATACCTGTCTGAGGAAATATATTACTTCTAATTAAAAAAATATCCTGCAGATATACTGTTGAGACTAATGATGTGAAAAATAAAGATATCTTTCTTAGTACTTCAACAGTCTAGGCAGCAGGTCAGTCTGATGTGTATGAAATATCCACACTGACCTTTTTTTTTAAATGTGGGGCAGTTTTCAGAATGATACTAAAGACAATAATTTTTCCCTTAAGTTACTTATTGATAGTAACATCACCTTGTACTGTACTTACCCTCTGCTCACCATGTTTCCATGTATGTAACTTCAGTCTAGTGGTGGACTAAAATACCCTGAATCATTACACGCAATGGGATATGATTCTTCATTGGGTCTTTCAGGATTGCAATGACTTAATGATGGTATCATACAGCAGAACAACCATTTTCTTTGTATTCCTATTGTTTGCTGGCAACCACAATGTAAATTTGGACAAAGAGGGCTTAATTGTCCACATTGTGCCATTTAAATAAGAAGCAGTGACGTTAACATACTAAAAAAAAAAAAGGAGGGGTGAAGGATTTTAGTTACTAAATGCTACCAAACATGCACAGAAGGAAGGGACTGCTGGGAGGACTAGACCAGTTTCCTGCTCTTGCTTTGTGCTAGAAACATTTGAGAGCAAAGCTGAATTTCAAGCTCCACTGGTTGAGTAATGAACAGGGTCTCGGATTTCCAGGCTTGCTGTATTCATGGGTGCTTTACACACTTTTGGTTTCATGCCAACATTGTGTGGTGGTTCAGGTTTGGTGATGGGTTTTGTTTGTGTGGTGTTCTTTTTTAGTTTTGAGTTCTTTTTGTGTGTGTGTCTGTTTTGTTTTCTGTTTGATTTGTGTTTTTTTTAATTCCTTTCTCTTGCTTTCCTTCCTTGTGCAGCCTTGGAGAGCTGACTTATCTCCTCTGCCAGCGATGTGCTCAGCTGCCCAAGGCTCTTGGGCTCCTCTCACAAAATAACCTTCATTCCTCAAACTTTTCTTGTAGTTCATCTCTGTGCCTGATCCTGTCTGAACTTACTTCCTAGCCTGTAAAAACCTTAGTCATTAACAGTATTACTCATCTTTAACAGCTGTTTCAGCTTTTAGGCTCTTTGGCAGTCATTCTCAATGTCTTCCACAGACTCATACTGTACTGCAAGGAAATAAATATTCAATGCCTCCACTCTGTTATCAGAGCCCATATGAGTCTTTTCTTCTCACTCTTGTCTGACACAAACCCGTCTTCTTTAATGAATTACGTTAAATTCCTCTTTCTCTGCAGTGTTATATTGGGAATTGGAATTAAAAATAGTCAGAAAAGTGCTAGGTTTGATTGGTGGCAGCTGCATCAAGCCTTAAAGTCTTTTGGTAAAATGCAGTATACCTGTACTTGGTCCTGATGTAATTTCAAATTAAAACATATCTGCAGGAATACAGATAATTTAGATCAGTGTTTGGACTTCTGAATACTATTAAGTCTGCTCTGAAGCCTTCACAAAAATATCTGTTGCTCATCACAGACACGTATACCCCTCCTGTCCCAACAGGTGAATTCTGTTACTGCTGGAAATTATTTTTAATTTCTTGATTATTTCATTCTACAATTCATTCTTCTGAATAGTTTCCATTAGGCTCCTTGTATGTGTATCTCAAAAAGAAATGCAAATGTTTGTATGTGCTTAGAGCAAGCATGAACTTCTTTTCCTCAGTTTGTCTTCCTTTTCCTTATCTTTCACTAACTCTGTTTCTCATCAGAGTGGCACGATGCTGCCAATTACAGAAACAGGACTGTGACTGCTACCAATGTATTCAAGGTAGCTCAGCGATAAGACTCATCCAGTGGGATTTAGGATTGTCCTCCAAAACAGGGTATATTTTCTTCACCCAGACCACCATAAGAAGGCTGAACATGGCAAACTGAGTACAGCGCTGGAGGGCTGCCATGAAAACAGGATAGTAGCTTGCTAAGCATTATGCTCTCCTGTCTCAATGTGAGAACTCAGTTTTTTAAAAAAGGTATGGTGTATACTATATGATATATGAAAAGCTTTATAGGATATGTATTTTATGTATATATACTTCAACTGATACGTATAAAAAAAGGTATGTACAGAGAGGTAAACTTGCAAATCCATTTCTCTGCAGGTATGTACTGCTTATTTCATTAATATTGCATTAAAATCAAGGCAACGCCATCCTTGATTTTAGGCAGTAGTTATGTACCCCTTTTCATATAATGCTACAGCCTGTCCCTGAACAATTAAATGGAGTTCAGCTCGGCTGAAGGTGGTTTGAGCGGGACATGAAGCAGATGATGATGCCATCCAGCAAATGGTCACCTGATAAAACCAATGTCAGCTTCAGTGCTCTTTGCTCTATTTTCCTCTGCTTCTTTGAAGCTGGAGGCATATCAAACTTCTTAAATTTGAGAAACAAAAGAGACTTCATTTGAGAATATCTAAGCGGCGCTGTTGATTTCTTTCTTTCACAGTTGCCAGCTCAGCTGGATGAAACTATCCTATATAATTCATAGGATTTTCCGCTTGCTACTTGACGTTCATATTAAGTTTGGACTATTTAAACAAAATAATTTGTTCTCGCTGGCCCCTGCCATTCCTAGATTACCTTTTTCGTTATACTCCAAGCAACTGTGAAATACAATTAATGAAGTCCTTGCAAATCTTATATATACTTCAGTTGCTGTTAAGAACAAGCTTAAGCATCACCATCCAGGTGAGCATATTCAGGCTCCAAAGGGAATGTCAAACAGTAAGAAAACCAAACAAAATGCACTGTTTGATTTTATATGCCATATGTTCAAATCTATGAAAGAAAATGACCTGTCAACAAGTAACAGATAACCAGTTATATAATAATAGATTGTAAAAAAATTAAAACAAAATCTACTTTATAAAGTGCTGTGCATTTACTTGGCATTCAACCACAAAAATTTCTAGTTTAAATAGACAAAAGAGTGGATATGAAACAAGGTAAAAAGTGTGGGAACTAAACAACTTGAGAAAATAATGAAGCTCTAAATGGGGTGGGGAACCTGGGCAAGGGCTGGCCAATAGGCCCAGGGATAGCTACACTTGCAGTGGAGCTGATAATGGGCTGCCTGGCTCTAACACTTACTCTGGGCATGGACAAATCCTTAGTACAGCCTTCCCAGCCCTGTCCCAGATGAAGATGTTTTCAAGTGACAAAGCTTTTTGCAGTGTACCCCTTTGTTTATGATACCCCAGGTGCCCACTCCCAGTGGGGGTCTCACCTTTGTCTCTCTCCCAACCCTAGCGGTTTTCCTTTACCCTCCAAAGCACATGATGCCTGGTATGGCCTTGTGCCACGAGGTCTTGCTAAACACCAAGCATGGTGATCAAAACTCGAGTTTTATCTTTGGGTTCCCAAGAAATTCAGATGCCACAGTGCATCTTCGCATTACTAAGGCTCTATTGCTTGTAATCTGTTTTTGTAAAGTGGCTCCTGGGTACTGAAAACACTAATTAAAATAGGTCTATAACTATTGAAAAGAAGGCATTTCTAGATTCAGGTTGCTATTTTTCCTAAGTAGGATGGATGTTTGTACACATCAAAGACTGAAGAAGGCCAAGAAAATGTAACGATTCCACTTTTTGTGTTTTCCCCAAATATTTAAGTAAAGTAAAACAAATTGTTCCTGTGGTACAGAAATGATAGACAATAGTGGCACTACTCTCAGACACCTTAACACAAAATGACACAGAGACGCTGCTAACGTGTTAATGAACAGCTTGTAATTATCCACAGTGCAGTGCAATTGCGAGCATTAATAGTGTGGATGAGAGGAACTGTGGGGAAATGGAGGTTATTCACTTCTAAATTTAGCACTGTAATGAATACCTAACTCCTCAAATGTTCTGAACAAATGAACTTACCCACTCTGTATTTATCATTACACCACTCATTAACATGGTGTGAATTAACTCTATGTAAAGTTTCACAGTCTGAGGCACTACAATAATTAATATATTAACAGGTTTTATATGGTCATTATTCATGCTCGTGCCTTTGACTTAGGTCTATTGCCTGATTGCTTTGTAAAACTGAACATGCCATTTCACTGATTAGCAGTCAGGATTCTCAGTCATATAACTTGCAGAATAGTGGTGAAATACCTGTTGTGAACAGAAGCACTTCAAAATATGCTGTAGATTCTTTTTCTTATTCCTTTCCCTTGATGTCTGTATGTTTCTCCTTCCTTTGGCCTCTTTATTTTCTTCTGTCCAAAACAGCATCAACTTCCTTATCCTTGTCATATTTATTCATTCTGTTGGAGAGAACTTTCCACATCTTCTGTTTTCCTTAAAAAGTTTTGATTTAAAAAACTAAATTATGTTAAATACTTCTGATATTTTCTATTCTCATTTGTCAGAAATTGTTGAGTAATAATTTTTCTTTGGGTGTTTAAAAGAATATGCTGAGAAAACCATCATATGTGTATTCATGACTGTCTTCCCTGTCCACTAGATTTTGGCATTCCTCAGGGAATGTAAGAGCTTTGCAGGAGTGACAAACAGCAATGGAGAAATATCAAGAAGATTGAGAAATTCAGCTAATCCAAATCTCATCCTATCAGACCTCAGATAAGTTACCCTGCTGACAACTAGCAAAGATCTGAGACAGGTGTAATTCTGAGCAAATCTGATATAAAATTTGGTGCTCAGACTTTTGTTTCAGACTCCTAAAAGAAAGCTCCTACAAGGTCTGGTTTTATACTCGAAGTTCGCTGTTTCTTGGGGATATGTAGATGAGGAATACGTTTGCATAGCTTCTAAAGATACTTAGCCCCTAATAAGATATCAGGTATTTTTGCTTTTGATGAAAAATGATGCCACTCCTTCTAGAGCAGGAAAATATTCTCTTTGTGTTTGCTGGAAATCTTCAGCTTTCCAGAAAGAAAAAAATCCAGAGCAGCCCTCCAAAATTCAGTCCTAAACTGTATGAATTAACAGTATTAAGAAACAGTGTAACTATGCCTTGCAGGGGCATCCAGTCAGGTAACTAATGTCATAACTCTCTTCAGATAAAACCCATAAAAGAGAGTAAGGCATGAGGCATCTACTTCTACTTTGAATAATGCATCCCTGTCACATTTCTAAAAGTTTTATTTTTCTGAGTAATTGTAATGGTTTGGCTAAACTGATTATTTTTTTGATATTTGCCTTTTATCAGATTTTCAACAAATTTAACTGCAAAATTGTCTTCTCTCTGTATCCAAAGCATCTACAGAGTTTAAAGAGTTTATTATGTGAATAGGAAAGCACATACTGTTCGAAAGAGATGCAAAACAAGATGCCTCTATTTTTGTCAGACTCAGAACAGGGTTAATTCCAGAAAGGTTTAAAACAAGCCTTGGGGTACATGGGGTTAAATACTGTAACCACAGATGAGATAATGATGACACTCAGTTACCTCCTCAGAAAATATATTCTATGGTTGGGGTAATTAAGTAAAAGATAATTTTTAGTTTTCTTTTTCTTTTTTTTTTTTTTTTTTTTAAACCAGATGGGATTTCAAAAGCTTTCTCCATTCTCCCAGAAGAAACAAGAAAACAGCTCATATTTGACCCAGCCATTATCCCCAACTCTTGTTCTTATAAAGCTTGATAAAATAAGCTTATCTTGGTCCCTCAGTGAAAATATCACAAAGCCACTTCTAGCATTATTTTCAATGAATAATTCCAGTGACAAGGGCCTATTAAAAAAGAAACAAACAGCTCTTTATGCATCAAATGGAATCTTTGTAATGTTTTTTATCATGCCCCAGCTGACTTAGCTGAAGATATTAAACATTATTTAATAGACGAGGCATCTGTGGGACAAAGTTATTTTGGTTAATATTAAAGCCTGAGGGTCTCCAAACAGGCTAAGTGAATTAAACAAACAAGCCTTATAGAAGTTTGGAAGGGTGAATATCAAAGTACTGAGATGCTATTTTAAGCTCCTATGGCAAAACCTCTTTGGTTCCTGAGCCTGAAAGGCTGAATGATGCCTGTCAGATTCCAGGCCAATTTCCAGATATCATTTTTATGAATAATAACTGAAGTCTACTTCTGTGTAAATGGGATTGATTTGCCAAGAAGTTGTTAAAAGGATAAACAGAGGATTTCTAATTCCATATTTCAATGTCACCTTTTTGCATATGTGTGAATTGTAACTACCTTTGGGATCGGTACTTTTTAAACTACCTAACAAAATCACAAAAGGAAAGTGAAAGCCATGTTTACTAAGTTCATCTGTTAGCACCACAAAATTAGTCACCTGGAAAAACCTTTATCAATCAATAATATCATCAAGGTCAACAGATTGTGAGTCATAAATTAATAGAGAAATTGGTCCTAGTGCTATTGTAAATGAAACCACACAAGGGAAAAAAAAACCCAACCCACATGTATTTTACAATGAATATGTTCAATCATAAAATGCATTAAAAAAGGAAAACTGAGGGGAAAATCCTATCAAGACATGCAACAGATAAGACTTGTACAATACAGGTACAAATTATATGGAACTTGTTGGTAGACCCGCTAGATGCTCCCAAATTATTCAGTTATATTCTGTCAGGTACAGATAAAAGGTTTCCCTGTTTGTCCATTGTGATTTGTAATTATAGGCTTTTTTTTTTTTTAACATTATTATCAGGTTCATGTTTGTGTGCTAATAAGAAGTGAAATGTGAAAAAGGCATCTTGGCATTTTCATAACATAATATTAGATTCAATTTTATTTTTATCCGTGTTCTGTAGATTTAATGATTATTATTAATTTCATAAAAATAAATAGTAAATATTTTATTTATATTTTAGATTAAAAACATTTCCTTTTTTCAGAAATGCTAAAAGTTGACAGGAATCAGTTTCAGTCTCCCTTTCTAGCTCTGAGCATAATGATGAATTAAGCAGGTGGAAGCAAAAATAGCAAGCATGCACTGTGAATGTTTGTGGTGTGAATATATGAGGACTGGAATTATGCCAATGCAGCTACAACTTCAGTACATTTTTTTAAGTTTGACCCTTATATTGCTTGTATCAATTCAACATTATTGTCTGTATCTCGTTAAGTTAATCCCACTGTTGTGGGATGAGAAGTGCCGCTCGGCAGAGCAAGTGACCTCAGGGAGCCTTTATGGCCTTATTCTCAGCCCCTTAAACACAAATGCAGCACAGGCTCTGTTAAATTCTGAGTCATCAACGAGGTTTTGAGGATTTTAGAGTACAAACAGTCAATTCAGTAACATTAAAAACATAAAAAGACAGCTAGTGGCAACTGTTATCAGGGATGCGACCTGGCAAATGCACCTGGCAAAAAGAAAGAAAAGGCAATTAATCAGTATCAAGCACCACATTCAAAAGTAATGGAAAGAAAACAGTAACAGTATGTGGTGCAGTTCTTAGTGAGAATCTTAAACAAGTATGAATTTACTTTGCCACAATTTGAGCCCCAAAGAGTTCTAGACAAGGTCATTAGTAAATTCCCTCAAGGCCCATTTAAGTACAGATGATGTGATAAGGGTTAGTCCCGTATCCAGTATGCTGCCGTTTTACTGGACCTTCTCACTGGACACACAGAGGAAAATTCATGGCTACTGTAGAGAATATTCCTGTCAGGCTGGCAGGATATAGATTAATAACTGAGAAATATCTGGCAGGCCTACCAATAAGTTCCATATAAGCTTCATACTTGTTCTTTTTTTTTTTTTTCTCCTTTTTCCAAAATACTGTTATCAGCTTTTTTTAGACCAAACTGATAACAGCTTATTCATAAAATCAATTAACTAAACAGTATAATAAGGATACTGGGTGATTTATAGCCTACTGCAGTCTTTGGGCATAATTTGGTTTCCCCATGCTCTTAAAACAATGCATTTAAGAGCTGAAAAAAAAGCCTATGGGATATATTCCTTTGTGTATATTAACATTGCATTGCCAAAATCCCATTCTAGAAGACACAGAAGAAATTCCCCACTTTATGTGCTATTTTATTAACAAAAAAAAAGATTTTTAAGGCTTTTTCCTCCTACGGAAAGACTTACACTTAGAGGCAGGATTACCTTTATATTAGATACTTAGCATACTTATTAATGCTTGACTACTCCTGGCTGAGTTCATCAGTCATTACTATGATAAATATTATTTATTAGAACTTGGTTCAGTTGCATCGAATTTTTAAAATTTGACTTACACATTAATGTCCTTACCAAAAATTATACTGTATGACTGGTATTACTACTTAGGGTGCAGACGGAGCAAGCACATTTAACTGAAATTATGTAATAGCTTTAGAAAAGTTCAACTCCTTCTTTCTCTGCATAGCCTTCCTACAATGCTCCTCTCAAGACTGTGTCGTGGTTGGTCTTAGTCCTCTAGCTTGGCAATAGGTGTCAGATGTCTACTACCAGATGTGATTATAGAAATGCTAATGCTACTGTACTTATACAGATATATGTGTAGCATGCAGTTCTTAGGTCAACTTTTGAGTTTAAATTGTTAGTAAATCCTTCCTTGCTGAAAACAACCCCATATCCCTGGCAGTGTCATAGGCAGTGGGCGCATTGTAGGGTTTAGGTATGTCTGGCAGCAGCTTACTCTGGTTTCTAAGCTTTGTGGCAACTCAACAGCATGTAGAGATACACTTAAATACTAATTCCTCGTAAGAAACACCATATAATAATATCTTCTCAAACCCTGACTAGCAAAATGGAGAAAGTTTCTCACCTTTTTTGCAATAGCCTTAATGGAGAAGTCTTCAGTACCCAAAAATTTGAATGGCTTGGAATCCAACTTATTTCAGAGTGCCTCAGTGTCAAAGCTATAAGGGATGGAGATTTGAAATGATAAGGAAAATTGAAAAAATATTACAAATGGAGTCAGAAAGAAAGATCCATCTTCTTTCCTGTTCAAAGCTCTGCCCAAAAAGTGGAGATGTGCATCTTGCCTGGGTCCCTCCAGCTCTTGTAGTACTGCTTGATAGGGCCCTGTCACAGCCCGCTGGTGAGGCTACTTACTTAGGGTATAGGAGCTGGGAAGAAGACTCACACTTTGGTAACTTAGAGGCCAGTTCTGAACCAGTGTCTCCCATTGTGTGGGTTTGGTCCATTGGCCATTGCTTGACTATCGAAACAGAAGATATCAGTTGCTACCTCCTCCTTTGCTAAGCCCCTGGTCACGGACCTCATCACCTAACATCCAAGAATGCGCAAGGGTATTTAATTTACGTTGGCACTTCATGTGTTCACTATGTATGAACAGTAGACCTAGGCATCTTTTAGCCCAGACCTTAAGCTTCCTCTATTACCCTGTAGAAGCATCACATTTTTGCCACAAACATTGGCATCTAATTCAGATGGTCTGTGGCACCCTGCTACTGCAACAGTTATCTTGTTTTTAAATGTTGAAGTCTACCACAGGTGTCTGTCCTCAACAGCTGGAAACTGACCCAGAGATGTTTAATTTAAGGCATTGAGAGCTGGCAGGAAAACAGAGCCCTTCAGCTTTGGAACCAGAAATTCTTAATTCAGAGTAGCTGGGGAAAACCTCCATGAAAATAAACCACCTTCCAAATTAAACTGCCACCATCAGCCAGAGGCATGACAGCCCAAATAAATAAAAGCAGAACTCTTTCTGCATAAACTCCATTAGTAGGCTGAATCAGAGTCAAATGCCGAAAGGGACCCTACAGATGAGAATTTTTTCAGGGAACAATTCTTTTTCCATCCCACACTGCCCTCATACAGCCTCCTCCTAGCCCATTCCCACTGCAGCTGATGTGCTTGTCTCTGTCCCAGCCTTAGTATTGGGCTTGGCTTGAGTGCAAACTCAGAAATTTTGAATCAAAAGTGTTGTGATTTTGACCACTATTTAAATTATCTGAAAATTATCTAAATGGAAAAGAGATCTAATCAAGTCAGATTGCGGGCAAAAACTGAACTAAATCCTCCAGTAAGAACCGACAAATTCTTTTATGTCTTTATTGCTACGTAAATAGTCTGCATTTTCCAATAATTTTTCCTTAATAATTTCCCCTAGCCCTAGAATAAACAAAGTATATCTAGAATTACATACCTGTCAGAAAGGAAGATTACAACATAGTTGAGATTGGAGCCCTTCTGCTGCCTTCAGTGAAGTTCTACCGAGATGAATTTCTATTCTTCTTTAAACAATGAGACTACATTTTTATAACGAAACCATGAAAAACATATGTATTGGGTCAGACTGAGGTGGAGTTAATCTTCCCACAGCAGCTCTCTCCGTGCTGTGTTTCTTGGAGCGGTAGCTAGAAGGGTGTTGATAGCACCCCAGTGTTTTGGCTACTGCTAAGCGGTGCCCACACAGCACCAAGGCTGTGGTTTGATGTTCTCCCAGTAGTAGGGTGGGTGTGATCAACATCTTGGGAGGAGATACAGCCGGGCCAGCTGACCCAAATTGACCAAAGGGGTATTCCATACCGTATGACGTCAGCTCAGATATAAAGGGAGAAGGCAGAGGGAAGTGGGGGGGCATTTGCTGTTTGTCCTCTGGAGAAACCGTTACGCATGTTGGAGCCCTGCTTCCTGGGAAAGCGGCCGGACATCGCCCGCCGATGGGAAGTAGAGAATAATCTTTGTTCCATTCTGCTTTGCTTCCGCGCGCGGTAATTGCTATATTAAACTGCTTTTTATCTTTACCCACGGGCTTCTTGTTGCATCTCACCTCTCCCCTGTCCATCTAAAAAGGGGAGTGATAGAGCAGCTTTGGTGAGCTCCTGGCCTCCAGCCAGGGCCAAACCACCACAACATGAAACAGAGGTAGAATTATTACAATCATATGAATGATAGAAACATGTTGAAATTAACCCAATTTATTAAAGTGGTTTTGGTTTTTTTTCACTCATTGCAATATCTTAGTTTTCCAGTCATCATTGAAATTTTTATCTGGAGAAGTATCATCATACTAGTTGACAAAAAAACTCCATGCAATATCTCCTATTCAAGAAAATTATCTGTACTGCAACATAATTATCTCAGATGACATACTGACTGACTTCTAATTACAACAGATATAGCTAATTACTTCGGTTCATCCTGTAAATAGCTCAGCATGTATCTTTATGAGAATTCAGTAATGACACATTGCTCAGTGGGACTGTGTATGTAAATTGATTCTCAAGTTTTTCTATGCATAAAGTTTTGGGGTTTTTTTCCAATATCTGTATAAGTTTTCCTTCAGATTTAACTTCTTAGAAACTTAATGATGGTGAATAGAATATACAGGGGAACTCAGGTGGTGCACATTGGTATGGTTAGGTTTTGTGGACAGTGTTCTCAATACCTAAACAGGAACTGAACCCCAGAGTCAGATTTGCCACCATACTCCTTTAAAAATCTTTCTTTCTCTGACAGGGACAAGAAAAAAGGTGATTCATGAGCCCACTGCAAATGGATCTGTTCTATAAAAACCAACATGTTCTTTTCCTCCTTGAGTTTACACCATGGAAAAACAGTGGTAGGTGAAAGCTGTGTAGTGCTTCTGCTACCTCCCTGCAGAGGTGAGGCATGGATAGGAAACTGCCACCGCAGACACAGAATAAGTACACAAGTGCAATCAAAATTTAGCGGAAAATGGGTGGAAGTCTGTGTCTACTTAAAAAAGAAAAATCCCAACTGCATTGTTTAGATCCTACATCGAGCTGTAATCTGTCAGCAGTACGTTATACAACAGGAGATATCACATGCGCAGTAAGTGTGCATGGTATTCATTTGACTTTGTAGTAATTTGTCCTCAAAAGGTAGAAATGTAGAAAAATGCAAGAATCTAGTTTCACAAAATATTTTTATTTGAGTACATTTCAATGGTTTAGTCAGAATGTTTAAAATTCACAACATGAAGCAGTATAACATATGTAGTGGACAATTTAAGAGACTATAGTGACTTTGGAATACTTTTTTTATTCTAAGTCACTACTGAATTTTTAAAATCAACTATTAATTGATCTTCACACATTTGTGCTATAGATAAAAGCTCTATAAATATTCTTTGATTAGTTTCAAATATATACGATTACATTTTCTCTCTCTCCTAGAATGTTTTCAAACAAATAATCCGTCAGTCTGGATTAAGTTCCGCATTATTTACTGGAATCAAGAGTTATCAAAGATTTTCACGAACTCCTGATGCCAAGAGAATGATGAGAATAATAAAAATATATTTCACACATTGCCTTTATCTATTCTGGGTTGCTTACTTTACTATGTAGTATTAATTAAAAGAAAAACAAAACAACAAACCCACAAAATCCCACAAAAACTAATCAAACTATATCTCTTGTTAGAATTTTACTCAAGCCAGCAAATATGATCCAAGCAGCGTTTTAGTATCTTGCACTAAAAAATGACTGACAAGAGAGCATGTTTGTATTTTCTGCTGCAGTATATCTGGAAAGTACTTGTTTACAAGTTTTACTAGCTACCTGACCCCATAAAAATTCTAAGCATTTTTCTTGTTAGTAGCATGTTACTCCAAATGCTGGCCAAATTTACCTCCTACTGTGTATGCTACTTTTCTTACTGTACAATGAACACAGTCCTTCAGTTTTGTCCAAGTTCTGCTACCTACTGCCAAAAAAAAATGTTTTACATCTCCAGAAATGGCTCTATTTTAGTTGCAAAGAAAGTGATGTAATTTGTAAAATACTTTATACTCCATTAGGGCAAATAACAATATATAAGTTGAAGACATTTTGAAACAGCTCACCAGGTGGTATACACAATGAGGTTGCTTCAGAGAAATTATGGGGACAGGTGGCATAAATCTGCATGTACCTGCCTCAGTATAATCTCTTGGGTTGAGGATTGATTCTGTTTCACTGAAAAGGGGGAAAATAACAACCTTGATAGAAAACGTGGCAAAAAACCTGTGACTGCCTAAACTAGAATTCTACTTCTGCATTTACCCCACTCTTCTCCATCATTAATTAGACCATTAAAGAAGTTGTCTCACATTTAGATACACACAGTTGTGGCTTCAAAGGGCTTAGAGAAACAGAAGTGGTGCAAACTTTTAAATCTCACATCATTATTTCTTATGTGTCTTCGTATAGACCTATGTGTTTCTTATGTGTCATTAATATAGACCTATGTAAAATCTTTGTTACATAACCATGAAATAAAAAAAAAATCACTCCTTTCTCAGGAAGTTCTTGATCACAGGTGGCTTGTTATTGGAGAACATTCTGAGAAACAGCAATAAATGAATACACATACAGTTTGTTACCCTGATTTCCCTGTCAGAGACATCACTGCAATTCGACTATTGCTATGATCTTTGCATTTGGATGACCATTTTTTTTTGACACAGGCATTCAAAGTTAAAGCAAAGTATGTTTCCTGAAGTGCTTCTGCAATATCAGAGGACAGTAGTATGTCTCATTATCCTTTACTTCATTAAACACTACACCCCTGTCAATTAAAACGCTAAGTGCCACAGGTGGCATCTACCGTGGAAGCTTTAAGAAGTGCTTCCCAAATTTTCTGATCATTGACCGCCTCCAAAATTTTATCAAAATCCATTCTGTAGAATTCAATTAAAAGTTTAAGCAATGTGGGCTTACAGTTGTCGTGGAGATTATTTACATGCTCTCAGTTCAGATTTTTACCAAATGTTTACACTTTAGAATTTCATTTGTAAAGAGCAAATTGCCGAGGAACAAGTCTTGACATGACAGGAACATAAAAAGGAATCAGTAGTCATGAAAGACTCTGAAGTACAAAATTCTAGAGCTTGTAGATAGTACTGAATTTAGAACATTGAATTCCCAGTGAGTCTTTAGATCAGTGGAGTTAAAATCAGCAGTCTGTAGTTTCTCTGGAATGTCATCTCACCTTAGTTTTATTACTCCACTTTAAAAATGACAATTCATTAAGACAACTACCTCTGAATCTTATCTTACCTTTCGAGGGATTTTCCATGTCTTGAGATATCATTAAAAAGAATGCTTTTATGGTTTGATTTATTCATGTAAAATTATTGAAGCTAAACAATCATATTGAAAAATTATGTTTACAGAAATACTGTGATACGTAAGAAATACATTTTTAAAGATACAGAAAAGGGTGTGAAATTATCAAAATGCAGCACCAGCATTCAAGCATAGAAACAAGCACAAATGGAAATTAATAATGAAGAGACAGAGATGAGTAAGAATTAAGATTAGGATATTTCCAGATTTCTGGTGGGAGTTTTGTTATTAAAGAAATGTGATTTTTTTCCATTCAAGTTCGTGATATGATATTGCTGATCTTTGAAATGATTTTACTTTAATATTTATGATGGTATTTTGTTTTAATTTATAATTTCTAATTATTTCAGAATGGCACACAAAAAGGAAAACATAAAGCAACTAAACCATTTTTTTTAGGAAGTAATCAATTGCTGACTGATAGAAATTGACAGGCAGATTGCTAGCAAATTATTTTAATTATCAATAATTACAACTATTTTAAAGACCTATATCACCAGGGGGTTGCCTGTGATTTTCATAATAGGGGAAACTATTAGGATTTTTCTATCTGGCAAAATTTTCTCATGTGGGGAAAAAAACAAGTCATGCAAATTATGCATGATAAGGATTATCTCAATTTCTCTCTATGCTATTTTCGCACGTTAACCTGTTAGACTTCTTCCACGTTCTGGCAGCTACAGAGACCTTCTTAATACTTATTTATTCCTGTTACCAATAACTCTAAGAGTTATTTTCAAGTGTTAAGACCTTTTCTTACACAATAAGGAAGAAAATAAGGGAAGAAACAGGATAGGCTGGATAGCTCATTCAGATTTATAAAGATTCTTCCTATGTAATTGTAAGTTTAAAAAGTGCTCATGACGGCTGGCATGCTTTTTAGAGCTCCCGTGGAAACCCATTCTCTAGACGTCTAAATAAGGAGGAGATACAAGTACTAATTTAACTTACACTAAAAAAATGTTCTGGATTTCAAAAGTGTTGTGTCCTTACTGTTGTGCTCCCAAGGGAAGGCAGAAAGAGGTATGAAGAAATGCAGACAAGGGATTTTCCAAGGTAGCGTTATGAAATTTCCTTTGTTATCACAGAGTCTTTACATGTGCTTTCCACGTTTTTCTCACAAGAATTTCTAGTAAGGAAATTTAATCCTGCTGTTTCTGCTTCTGTGTACCATGGTGTTATTTCAAGGGGGTCACCATCAGGTAGGAATTATTAGGTACAAGACCACGCAGCCTAGCTTGTCTGGTGAGGCTGCCATCCAGTGAAGTGCAGATATCCATGCTGCAGATATGTCCAAGTGGGAAGCAGATTGAGAATTTCAGTTCCTTCCCTCTGACACAGGCTACATTATTAGTCAATATTAGAGTAAGGTACATAATTGGACAAATTGCTATCTTTCTCTCTGATTGCAGAAAGCCCCCAAAGGAGACTACATTTTCTCTAGTATATTTATCACTTGAAATTATTTTAGTCATTAATTGCAACAGGTGACTCTGCAAATCGCCCATACAAATCTAACCTGAGACTGAAAAGAAATTCAGTGTGTATAGTACAGAAAGTTCCTTTTGCTTGTGTCAGTATACATTCTAATTGACATTACTATGTAGTCATGAACTTACGTTTTACTTATGACTGTCCTCTGGTATTGAAGTATTTGTAAAGTGGCAGAATAATCCTCTTTTATGTCCAAGTGTCTCATATCATCTGTCCTGGTCTTTTCGTAGATGTTTGACATCACAGTAAGAAGGTATTCTCACCCATGTCTATTTTTGGAAAGGACAAAGTTTTATTCTGCAGTTTGTTTCAAGAAGAAATAAAAGCGTGGAGGGAATGGAGAGATGGAGAGTAACCATTAATTGCAGATCACAACCTGCAATAAAAGCCTCTTCATTCAAGATATAATTTGAAATAGTGATATAGTATAAAATGTAGTGGAGTCCTTTGAGATGGGAGATTTATTTAAAGTAGCTTAGCAGGAAAGATTGACAAATATATATTGCTTTATGATAGCTTGTGCCTTTGTTCTTCATTTGTCCTTCTTTATTACTTCTTATCCTCTGTTGAGATATTTTTCTAATGTCTTGGTACCCACTAAAATCAGGAAGGGTCATAAACGTAGAAGATGAGCCTCAGCTGTGTTTTTGCTATCTTTAGAAAAGGAAATCCAGAGAAAGCCTTCAGCTGAAGTGATAGTCTGGTAAAGAGTCATCCCTCAGGAAAGCAATGAGTAATGGATCTGTAGTCATCAACCAGAGAATCATAGCATCATGGTTGAAAAATACCTTCAAGATCATCAAGTCCAACCATTGTCTAACTCTACCAGGCACACTTCTAAACCATATCCCTGAGCACCATATCTAGAGGGTTTAAATATACTCAACAATGATGATTCAACCACTTCCCTGGGCAGCTTGTTCCGGTCTTTGATAACCCTTTCAGTGTAGAAGTTTTTCCTAATGTCTAACCTAAACCTCCCTGACATAACTTGAGGCCATTTCTTCTTGTCCTATATTGCTTGTAACTTGTGAGAAGAGACCAACACCCACCTCTCTACTACCTCCTTTTAGCTAGCCCATAAGAGGTAGCTAGAAAAGCATGGAAGATGGAGATTAAACATCTGGAAAGATAGCCATCTGGAAAGATGGCTGAATTAAGAGCACATCTGATTGCTAACCCTATGCGAAATCCCGAGTAAGTACTCCCAAGTCTTTTGCATTAATCCTTCAAGTTGTAATTTAAGGTGCATCTTCCTCTTCAAACATGTTTTGCTGTTGTACTTTCCTTTGAACTACAGACCAAAGATACTTCCATATTTACACTCTTATTCATCTTGGTATAGAAAACTCATGTACGTTTTCATCTTTAACCACCAATCTATTGAGAGCTGGCCGTGGGACAGAATACGGATTCTGCTATGAAGTATCATGAAACATTAGCAGACCAGGTGTCATTGACTCACACTGACCATCCTCAGCCAGCCAAAGTAACTTGTATTTAAGGTGTCAAGGGAATAGAAATGGCAAAGTACGAAGCTATTGAAAACTGCATTCACATGCATTACTGAAGTACAATCATACCCATTGAATTGTTTATCCAATAATTCAGAATAACAACAAACGTTGCGGCAGAAGTAGAGCTTACGGGTGCATTCTCCATCTCTTCCACTGCCAGATGTGAGGGAGATTGAAGGCATACTCTATGCTATTTTAAGAAAAGTATGTTCCACCCTCCACCATGAAAAGTAAGAACACATTTGAGCTTCACTAGACATTTTCCTTACAGTCTTTGGAGGGAAAAGAGCATTTTAAAAGGAAAATTATAAATAATCTGGTTTTAAGAGAAAGCTTCCCAACGTGACATAACTGTAATCTTCATATTTTTTATATAGTTTTTGAAGGAAACCAAACTATTTAATAAAAGGAGATGGAGAGTTAGGGAGCAGAGCCCAGTTTTACAAGTCTTTGTATTTTGGAAAAGGAAAGATTCTTTTTGATTTTTCTTCCAAAAAACAACAACTTTGTAAAAAGTCAAATAATAGTAGTACAGTGCAGAAATAGCCTAATTTCTAAGCTTTCTGGAGAATTTGCCTTTTTCAGAGACAAAAAATGATCCAGTAAGATTTGGGGAAAATATCAGCTGTTAGCTTTAATTGTTGGTAAGGTTAGTATGAGTTCTTCTTGAGCAACAAAATTCTCTTATACCACACCTCTATTTTGATCATAAATAATTTGGATTTTTCTTTAGCTATTTGAAACCAGTCTTTCACTAGACATACAACTGATAACACGATTTACTTTAGACAGTGCTAGTGGGTAGAAAGAATATTTTGATTCAGGTTCTCATACACTTAAATGCCAGCAAGGCAGATAGAAACATCATTATTTCCAACAAAAAAAACGTATCATGCAAAGTAATTTAGACTTCTCTCATTTCTGTTTCAGGACATGTTTAGGCCAGCTTTACACACGTTCTAACAATTAAACTACCGCATTTCAGAACACCTAATGTTTTCATAAACATAATATTTCTGATTAGAGACCATGTAAGCCTCATATCTCATATCAGTTGACATGAAGCCTAGGACTATAAAAAGAAGAAAATTACTGCATCCATTATTTTGCATTTTTTTTTGTTTTACACTGCTCCAGATTCCTTCAATAGACCTTACTAATGTTTTGTAAGTACAAGCTAGTTCATGAACAACAATTAAAAGACATTTAACAGCTTTATTTTCAATGAGCTAACCCTTCCAAATGATAAATATAGTTCCAGCACATCCTGAAACCAGATTAACTCATTCAAAATCAGCGGAACCATGCTGTTAGAGAGACAACTTGAAACAATTTTATTATTTTTTTTTTCGGGATGTATGAGTGCACTTGGAGATCTTGGGAAAAGGAATAATGAAATGACTCTATTGCTGCCCAGAACTGGCTATTCACAGAGTTGTAATTTACTGAAATAGCCTGCTGCAAACAAGGGTTTTAAGGTCCAAGTGGAACATGCCAGTTGTCATCTACTGCATTCTTAGAAGTATTTCTTATCTAGTACACGTATAAATATGGAAGTACCTGATATTACAAGCTCCATGAATAAAAATACACACAATTTAAAAACAATTAAAAGTCTTAGAAAGATTCATGAAGCAAATCAGCAAGTATCAATTGAAAACACAAACTATTCTCAATCCAAATTGCAGTGCAAACTGTTGTACTGGACAACCAACCCGATTTCTCATCCCAATTCTGCCCTTTACTTACTGTTTTCTTTCAGTAAAATTGTTTCATTTCTCTGACTCAAGTTCTTACAATCATTACTTATTTTTTTATTCTATACTGGACGTACAGATTGACTGCTTTGTAGATGAGAATCATAGCAGTTCTTCTGTGATGAAAATTTGAGTGCACAGAAGTTCAGATATCTAAAATTGTTTTTTTCTTTGGAGGTCTCAGAGCAGGTCTCACAAATCACCTCCACAGATTTTAAAAATGTATTTTGTTTTTCAGACTGAAGTGTCATGTTGGATTTTCTTAATGTCAAGATAGGCAGACCTAGGGGAAAAATTACAAAACTCATTTTGATAGTTTTCTCTTGAAACTCAACATTTTAATATGCTGAAACTTGTTTAAAAGAGACTTAAGGTGTTATTTTAAAATGCTACAGTAAGTCCTAATCCTGAAAAGATATGTTACATGCTCATCTGTCCATGGTTTGGGATATTTCACTGAGATCAGTAGGACTATTCACAGGGTCAAAATTGAATTTTAAGCAAGTCTTTGTAAATTTAGGTCTCTAAATAAGGGAATGTGGTTTCCTTGTGACTTTATTAATGTCTTATCCTTTTTGCAGTTTTGTTCTTTTCAATAATTCCTAAATAATCTATTTCAGATTTGACCAGGTAGATTAGAGTCCTACAGGTCATTGTTCAAGTAGGGTTGACAGATTTCTCAATTAATCAAAACAAAACAAGTATTTTTAGTCATTGAAACTGTTTTTACAATACTGTATATATATTACTGAAGTCTTACATCTTTAATGCAATCCCACTAACCACTGGACCAGAACAAAATACGAATAAAATCAATTACAAAGGACAGAGTTTCAATGCTTCTTTATTCCTGCTGTAGTTCTATTTCTTATGCTCTGTAAAGTGATGAACTACAGCTACAATTTAGTGAACAACATGTGCCAATATAGTTTCTGAAAAATATTCTGGAATAAATCTATAGTAAAATTCTTACCCAGACATATGCAGCCAGGGGTCTCCCACTGATGTTCATTGCATACAGAAAGATAATTTATTTTTTTTTGTCTTTCTGTTAGAAGCTAAGAATCTATATCCACAACCTAAATCAGCTGCTCACAAGTTTTAAAAGCATTTAATTTTTTAATTAAAGAAAGACTTTGCATTGGATCCCATTCACAGAATTTATTCTACTACCTTGATGAAGGTTAGATGATACAATTAAAAATGGTAATAACTGAAATAATTTAAATGTTTCTGTCTCTTATGTTGTCAACATGGCTTTAAAAGACACAACTTGGAAATTAACTTTTGGATTGTAACCATAGAACGTATCCCTCTTGCAATTAAGAAATGAAGAAGATTTACTGGAGTAGAAACCTATTTGACAAACTTATTCTATAAGCTCCTTCTCTCCAAAGCTCCTCTCATCTTTTCTCTGAATAAAAACATGATAACTTTTCCTTGAGCATCAGTCAGGTAATTGCTGTCTCTCAGGGAGCAGCAAGAACAGGCTGATCCTGAGGCACAGGTGACTCCAGGTAAGACAATGTCCTACTGATGGAGCACAAACCCCAGGCATTGGCAGCAGGTTCCCTTAACAGCCCCGGGCACTGCAAGAGCATGAACAGTGGCAAAGTTCCAGCCAAGAATAAGAGGAGGCAAAACCAAAGATGAGGCTGGAGACAAGGCTACTACAGACATCTGTCCAGGAGGGTAGCTATTTAGGTCATGGATCTGAGGTCCATCCAGAGGCAAAGCCAGAAACCAGCACCTCTATAACGTGGCTTAGGAAAGGAACATATCCCAGGCCTGAGCTTAAATGGAGCCCTGGGGCAGTGGGTGTGTATGGGAGTCCCAGGTGAAGCAGTCAGGGCCATTAAGGCCAATCAGTGTCCTGACAGTATCATTCTATACTAGATTCAGTTGCAGAAGGATATATGGGCTTAAACAAAGTTATTGTATTAAAAGAATGTATCTGATGAAACTCATCTGTATTGTTTCAATATAATTTAAAAATGTGACTGTACCATGAACTATGGTGAGCATAGGATCACAGAATCACAGAATGTCAGGGTTTGGAAGGGACCTCAAAGGTCATCTAGTCCAGCCCCCCTGCCAGAGCAGGATCACCTAGAGTAGGTCACACAGGAACGCGTCCAGGCAGGTTTTGAATGTCTCCAAAGAAGGAGACTCCACAACCTCCCTGGGCAGCCTGTTCCAGTGCTCTGGCACCCTCAAAGTAAAGAAATTCCCTCTCATGTTTAGATGGAACTTCCTATGTTCAAGTTTGTGTCCATTACGTCTTGTTCTGTCATTTGGCACTACTGAAAAAATACTGGCCCCATTCTACTGACACCTACCCTTTAAGTATTTATAAGCATTGATAAAATCCCTCCTGTCTGCTCTTCTCCAGACTAAAAAGCCCCAAGTCCCTCAGCCTTTATTTATAAGAGAGATGTTCTAGTTCCCTAGTCATCTTTGTAGCCTCTTTCTGTACCCTTTCCAGCAGTTCTCTGTTCTTTGTGAACCAGGGAGCCCAGAACTGGACAATATAAGGCATAAGTGCTTGTTGGTGTTTGTATTCATTTCACATGCTTGTTTTTTGCAAATGTTCGAGGAGTGAAATTTTGTTTCTAGGAAAATTTTCAATAAGGGTGTTTCACTGTAGTTTAAAAATGATGAAAATAATGTTTTAGAGAAGATGAGGTAGAGCAAGAAAGCATTTTTTGCTTAAACTGCTAACTAGAGCTATAAAAAGATCCCAAATTTAACTGCTTTCTTTGCAGAAAGGTCTCAGTTGGTCCATAACTAATTAAAGATGTTAGTAAGAATGCTTCTTAAATATATTTCTAACTTTTAACTGACTAATATTCCTACCTCATTTGCTCTGCGGGCATACCCGTGGCATGTACAGAAGTGACAGAAAATGCTGACTTCTTTACTAATATAAAAGCTTCTTACATTACTGATTAAAAGTCCAGGTCACTTCTTCCAATAAAGTTAATAAAATCTTATGTGGACAATTTTTATCTTCCAAAACCATAGGCAGAAAACAGGGCTGCAGAGATGTTCCTCTTCCCAGATGCTGTTCAAGCTCAAAATCTGAAATAACGCTGATGTTCTTTTTGTACATACCTTAAGAATGATGTGTAAGAACACTCCCTACTATCTTTGAGTTATATCCTTTTCAAAATGTTCCAGTGATGCTAGTAGTTTGGTAACACCTCTACATATTATACCAAGAGTTATGTTCCTAATCGATACAAGGCAGTTATTGATACAGCTTCTTACTGGGGAGAGAGCAGAAAGACTCACAAAAACTAGGCTGTAGTTGGAGCTGATTATCAAAAGGGGGAAAATATATATTAAAAACAGCTTAGGCTGTGGGTTTTTTTTTTTTCCTATTGAGCTAGGTTCTTAAATCCCACTGAAATGAAGTAGAAGATTGGTCTATAACTAGCTCATGCTTATTTGAAAACAGTATTGTTGCTTGTCTAAGTAGAAGTAAAGCAGCAATCTTAGCTTCCAAAAATCTAAAAGCCCTATGGCATTAACATGGAAATAGCCAAGAAGATATATAGGAATACAGGAAATCAAAATTAAACTTTATACTACTGTAAGTTCTTTCCAATAGCTGTATCGATTTTTCCATTTTTCCTTAAGGGTGTTGTCAAACTTTTGGAGCCATCACTATTGTGTTTAAAAAATAACCATCCCAGATTTTATGTGAAAAACTTTTTCACTATATTATGCTTTAAGTCCTCCTATTATTTTCTTGGTAAATCTTCTTGTTAAATTTCTTTATCTCTTTAGGATATATGGAAATTCTTGCAAACTTTCTGGTCTATCTGTTTAATATGAAGAATAATTTTACTTGTTAAGTTCAAGTTTCCTCGGAAATATGTCCAGTGGCAAAAAAAAAAAAACCTAAACAAACAAACAAAAAAAAAAACCACAATGCAAAACCAACTCCTTTTTTTATTTTCCTGGGGTTTTTTGTTTGTTATTTTACTTCAAAGAGGCTGCAAGCCAGAATAACTCTTACTGCTAGCCTAGCGGTTTTTTCCTATCTGCCTAACCTGTTTACACATTAGCAGCCCAACTAGCTGTCACTTCAGTTTAACAAAAAAGACACCTGGACAATGTGTATTTTAACTAAGCCATGCTGCCCTCCTTCCTCCAGCTGCTCTTGAGTCCCACAGCACGTTCTTTCACTCAAACCTTCTGCCTCAAAAATCAGACTTTAATTGGCAAGTTAGAGATTCAGATACAGAACAGAAAAAAAATGAGCTGCCAAGACAATATCCAGTGTTTTTTTGTATTTCATACTGCAGGGTAGAGTCATCCTAATGTATTTAGCATAGTCTTAACAATAAGAAAATGTTGAAGAAATCAAAATAGATCATTTGGGGAGAAAGAAATGGATGACAAAGCAAAGTGTGCTTTGCTTAACAATTTAGTTCTGTAGCTTTAGTAAGAGACTTTATTGGTAAGAACCATCGTAAAGAGGAGAAAGCACTGAGTCTTTATTAGGAGAGACCAGCAATGTCTCCCAGTCATTGTGGAGTGGAGGGGAAATCTGTGTTGAAGAAAGTGTCAAAATGACACAAACTCCTCTCAAAATCTGAGAGACCACCAACATAAATTATCTATACCAGGTCTGATAAAACATTCTGGCTTGACTTTGTCTTCTTAACAATCTGGATGTGGAAGCAGGCCCTTGTGCTGTAGTTCACAGGGTAGACCCATTGACATTCCCGCCTCTCCTTGCACCAGCTGCAGCTTTTCCCAAATGAAAGTTGCAAAGCTCCAGCCTAGGCCAGGGAAGAAATAGCTGTGCTCCCCTCACAGTGGCTCAGCAGTCGTAATGAATTGGCTCTCTGGGAAGTAAGGCTGCTTTAAGGATGTTCTTGTTGTCAGTGAAATTACTCTTCAGAGATATGCTAATCAAGCGTTGGAAACATGCATTGATATTAGCCTCTAACCCCCACATGATTGTTTTACTCCTGGGCTGTCTGAAAGAGGCCAAGAACGGGATGCAGAGTACTGCCCTCCTTTTCATCTACCATGGAAAATGCGGGCTTGGGTCCTTGCTGAACTCAAAGAGCCAGTGCTATCTAGACCTACTATGTTCTAAAAATCTTTTCATATGGAGCCAGAACTTCACAAAAAAAGGATGCAGAAATGGAATGGCCAGCTGAAGCAATTCTTGCACTAAACTTGTGAGAAGCATGAAACTCTGAGTATGCACCACGCAATGCCTCAAACAGTGCAAGGGAGCAACCACAGACAATAGCATATGGAACAGTGATTGCTGCTTACAGTGGAGATGCCCTGGGTTCCAGATGCCCTTTCAGTCCCAGCTACCAAAGAAGTCCACGACATAGAGCCATAGGGGCTTGGGAATGGGAAGCTAGAGAAGACAGGTTTTACTATCACAGTGTAACCATAATGGTCTTCCTCCAGGTGTTTGAGCTGGAAATGAGCAGCATACAATCTATAGACAAAGGAAGCACCATAGAGACTTATTGGACCATATTGTTCCTCCAACTATATACTGCTATTTGACCAACTCTTTTTAGCTGATCTAACACTGATAGAAGACTACACATACCATGTTGTCTCCTCAGGAAGCTGTAATTACATCCTTTGGAAGTATGTAAAGATCAGGGATTAGTTAAGCTACTTCAGGGGGTGAAAAAAAAAGTGCAAGCAGTCAAAACATCAGTCCAAGTGAAACATCATTGACTGAAGCCTCATTGGGCTATTGAGTTTTGAACTGGACCTTGAAAATCCTGTTTAGGGATTCCTGGAATTCAAATAAAGGCTTAGCTGGGAGAATTGAAAGAAGACAGTAAACTAATAAAATTTATGAATTATTTAAATGTTGGGAAATGAAACATTAAGTGTATTTCAGGAAAGGAATAATAATATGAGCTCGATAAATTGAAAAAATGAGACTGGCATCAATTATGTAGTTGAATAAAGTTATATACAGGCATCGAAATAGAGACAAATAATGAGATGTGAAGAAAGAGTGGAGAATAGAGGATAACTATCTCACCTTCAATATCTTGGATAACAGATTATACTTCAAAACAGGTAACAAGAAAACAAATGCAGACTTGGAAAGAATTATTAGGACCATTATGTATAAAATGGGCAATTAGTATACTTCCCTTTATTTTACACTGTTAAGGGCCCAGCTTCAACTTTTTCATCACACTTCAAAAAGAGAACAAAGAAAGTATGGAGTTCACAACCTTGAATGACAGAGAGTGATTAGAAGTTGGGAAAGTGAACCAGATGATAAATGAGCATGCTTAGAATCAAGAAAAGATAAATAAAGGAAGACAAAATCATCAAAAAATAACAATAAGCATGATATAAAAAGGCTGGCATCAATTATTCTGACTTCTCAGTGAGGAAAAGAACAAAATAGAATGTGCTTAACTTAAACTGCAACACAAATATTCTGTTTAAACATTAGAAAAAACAATTGTGAAATATCAAAAAAAGTTATCACAGTGCTAAATATTATGGTAATAAAAGGTCAGCTGGCCAAAATCTTAGAAAGAGATCTAGATATCAAGCAAATACTCTGTGAGAATTGTCAAATGGGATTGCTGTTAACATGTCCCTGACCATAGTATTCTGAATTGAAAAGGAAGGTATGTCTTGTTGCTAAATGGAAGAGTAATTCATCATTTAATAAGCTAACTTTCTGAGTAAAATTTAGGGACAGAAATACATACGCTATCAGTAAATATTTAAGATTTATTCAGAAATTATTTTAGAATCAGTCTGGATGAATGTTATACGGATTTTTATTTGAAAAACTATATATGGATTTCAAACAGTCTGTTCTAGTTATCTGGGAGAGTTCTACGAAGCTCACGACTCTGGTACAAAAAAATATAACTGAACAATTTCTTATTGAGTCTGAGACAAGTCGAAATTCAAGTGTAACTTGCAAATATTCTTCAACTCTTTTCAAAACAGAGCTGTATTTATTTTAAGAGTGACCACACGATCATTGGTAATTGCATGTATAATTTCTGTAGAAAAGATGTTTATTATTCTGATATAAACTATGACAACCTTTGCTCCCAATAAACCCATTTATGGAACAGTCGACACAGATCCCTTTCAATACTTAACAAATAAGCCCACATGATTTCTTGAGCATTTAATCCTGATTCTTATACCTAGTACCTTAGCTTAAAGAAATTCTGTTAAGCATCTACAAACAATTTTATTTTCATTCTCAATTCTATTATTAGTGTTAAGGTAATCCATCCTAATTCAGAAATTATGTTAAACACTTTTTTATCAATTACGTGCTTATATGTGAAACTACTTCTGTTCTGATGTTTACTAGCGCTGCAATGCTGCCATTTTGAATGCTGACGTCTCCGTAGTTTCACTAATGACACCATGACCATATTTTATGGCTGCCAGAGGAACTGGATTGTTCTTGCTTGCTTATTCATCTGATCCAGGAATGCTGGAATGTAAAGTGCTCTCTTGTACACATTCATAGAATTCTGTGATTCTATACTGACAATATCAATCTGTTGGGACTCACATGATTTTACAGTGATTCCAGTGAAGACACTTTCATCATAACTTTTTTTGGATAAATATTCAACTAATACATGTTATTCATTGGTAACAAACAGGTTTTGCAAAATGGTAGTTATTCTTTTTGACTAAAAGAAATAGCAATGCTCATATTTTCTGACATTTAGATACCTACCTTCATAGCACCTTGCTTTTTTTTCCCCCGACTAAACCATGCAACTGGGAGTGGTCAAATTTTATTCAGTGTCTGAAATCCAGGATGCAATTCCTGAATGCATTTGTGTAGTAAAAATGCATGAAACACTAGGTGGATCAAAGGGTCTATGAAAGTATGTGAACCAGACAGGGTTTATGAGAGGTTTGATCTGACATCACTCTGTAGTAGATGTATCCCTATAGTGAGGGACTCTTCTACAAATTGAAATTGACTCGTAATTTCAATCTAAGCAGTACTCACCTGGGCCTTCTAATTTTAAATGAGATCACTAACAAATTCTCAGAATTCCAGATTAATCCCACGCTTAAATAGAGTTTAGATGTCTTAAACACAACCAGTTCGAATATCAAAAAATGTGAGGGGAAAAAAAAATCACTCTTAGTAAAAATCACAGACCACAGAGATTCCTAATCAAAGAGTGATCTTTCACAGGTTTTACTGTAGGACTAAAAAATAAGAATTTCACTAATAATTTTAACAGTAATTTATGATGAAGCAGATATACTATGTAACCTCATGCACCGTAACTACACACAAAGCTGTAAAAGCTCAAAAGCTTGTTGACCAGTCTATTCATAGGCTCTGTAATAAGGAATGAAGAATTCTGGGTGGTAAAATTGTATACTTTCAGTATCTACTGAGTTGTCCATATATTGTACGAAGCTTAAAAATTTAACAGACATGAAAGCAGAACAGAAGATAAGGACATATGTCACACATTAGCTATCTAATATTGTACTTTATCCTACTAAATACATATTCTAAAAATAATGACACCCCAGCAATACATGAATCATTCTCTCAACACTTTTCCCTAATCTTAAATCTTTGCTCCATGGAAGTGAAAACACTGCCAAATTTTTTTTTGTGCAGATTCATAAAGAATGAGGATTAGCAAAGCATCAGTTAAGAAGGTTATACTGTACTTTGTGAGATGCTGTGAAATCAGAAAAGACCATCTGCCATGCTTTGCATAGCTACAAAATAGGTTTGCTCACAATCATACAAATAACTGTTGTAAGTCCAGTTATAAACCTAGCCATTATTTCATTTTGTTTCAGAAGTATGACTGCCACATAATAACATGTCTCTTCACTATTTTTTTCACAACCGTGAAGATGTTTCATTGAAATTTTGGATAAGCATCTGTACTAATAATAACAATAATAAGAAAAATATTTGGAAATATTAAAGAAACAATAGCATGTTGCGTTAGAGATTAAATTTCACTATCTAAGCAACTTTAGAAGAGAAGAGTAACTATTTGTTATTGAACAGAATATTGACGTGGTATATTCTACTACTGAGACCAAGTGGATTTTTGCAGTTAATAAGAAATTGTTATTTTTATGAACATTTAACAAGGTTTTACTAGTTTTATTGTAAACTACTGGACAGTGAACAGCAGATAAAATTATTCCAATCCTTTGAGATCCATATAAAAGTCCTACTCAACATATAGGTGCCAGCAAAAATATACACCATGAGGACCAAACAAGATAAAATACTTGAATAAGTTAGGCATTTAAAGAAATGACCTGTAGAAGGTTAACTATATTCTTTTACTTGCTGACAGAATCAAAGATTTAAACCTTCTTTTGTAAATTTGATTTTAGTCATCAAACAGGCATATTTCTTGTTAGCATCTCGCACTAGCATGTCATAATTTACTACAGAAAATAAAGAACTTCTGATGAACACATCTGTTGTACCTGCCAGACAGGCTAATTTAGACAGTGTTTCATACCATGGAACCTGCAGATTTAGCCAAGATTCGTTGAAATGTAACAGAGAATCTGTAAAGATGACAAAATACCAAAAGCAAGATTTCTGCTTTGTCCAGAAGCTGACAAATTTCTGAAGCCCCTCTTCTGTCATCACCATGCAATGACATTGTCTCAGGTCAGAGGGGAGGGAGACAAGTCTTTCCTTTCGCACTAGCTCAAGCATGGACATAAATGTACATGTAACAGTTCTAGTAAGAACAGTGGCAAATCCAGGACACTGAAAATTCTGTACATGTGTGTGTGCACTTGTGGAACCAGCATATGAGCGGGAACAGTGTATTTCATGAATCTGAGTCATTAGAGCAAAAACATTTTCCCTTTAAAACTCTTCACCCAAACAGTAAGAAAAAAAAATTCTTAAGACATCTGGGAAATAAACATTCAGAAAGTGAAAATACGAGTGAAGACATTATTAAATAGCAGAGTACAAGAATAACGTAAAATTATGATATCACTTTTCTATTTCTTCTTGTTTTCTGACTACCTTAAAAGGAAAAGTGACAGCAATGAAGCAGGAGAGTGAGAAAACAGAAGGACATGTGAAGACCCTAATGTATTTTACTGGATAGAGGAAATATTCTTGGTGGAGGTATAAAGCAAACACAAGCTAAGAGATCAATGTGAAAAGAAGGATATCAGTCAACTCAATAACAAAAAAAAAGGTCTGAGCATGAAGCTAAGACTTGTCTCTGATCTAGTAGTACTAGTAATTCAGCTGTCTTCTATGACAAGGCATTTACAGACATTATGAATGAAATTGAAGTACCTGCTTGAATCTTTTCTTAGAATAGGGTGGGTTGCATCAGTGGCCTGTTTTGTGACAAGCTACTAGCTGATCTGAATGAAGTCAGATTTTGGGTAGAGTCCACCAGGACTGTTTGATTTTTTTCTAAGAACAGATGGCTGTTCTTAGGAAAATAGGATATAGCCCAGTGTTCCATTTATTATTCACTGCAATTCTAGGAGTGAAGAAAAAAAAAAGGTTTTATTTATTCTTTCTGTTTTCATATTGCCAGAATTTGACCTGTCTTATGACAATAATGATAATAATGTGGTCCTGAAATACCCTCACATCTTCCTTTAAGGAATTTACTCTAAAAGGCCACATTTCCCACAATGCAACAAATAAGTATGGAAAATACTAGCAACTCCTCTGAAAGCATCGATAATTTTTTGCTTGTAGAGATACAATAGAGTTTCGGTAAGTGATATTTAAAAAATCTGAAAAAGAGTAGATGCTGACTGAAATTGCCTAAATATTGTTCTTTCTGGTTTTCAAATGTGCACAGAAGTTCCACAGTGTGATCTTATTTGTAAAGGTTAAAATAATTTTTAAGTTAGCTTACTGATTCCATAATTTATGCTTTATATATTATAGTCCATAGAAGAACTGTGTATATTGGTTCACCTGTATGACCTGTCCATCTTTTTTTCTTCTGAACAATGCGATTAATTCAGTCAGGCAAACAAGGCTGAATTAACAGTGAAAACTGCAGATGCGTGACAACACATATATTATTCTGATGGAAAAAAAAAAGGAAGTTCACTGACAGGCCTTCACAGCTAAATTTGCTTTCTTTGCTTGTCTCTGTTTAGTCCTATCACCACTAACTGACAGGCTGGGAATATGAAAAGCAAAAACAAACAGATGAAGAATCGAGGTTTTTTTTTTCAAATTTATGATTGGTGATGGGTGCTTGTTTTTGCTAGAATTAGGTGTTACCTTCATAAAATGTGTTCCCTGGGTGAAATAAAAACGCTGTCAGTGACTACAACTTTTTCATTGTCAAACAAGTGAAAAAAGAAGACGTTTGATCATGTTAGAATCCTATTCCACACAAATGCTAAATAAAACAGTGGCAGACAGACACATTATTGAGAGGCTTTTTTATTTTTAAAGCAAAAATTAATAAATTCTGGTGCACTGATTAACATTATACAGCAAACATACAGATCCAGCCACTTTCATCTTCCGATCAACATTCTTTCCTCAGTGTGGAACCGACCTTTCAAAAACGCTGTCTTTTATTCCGGATTTCAGAGCCCACGCAAATCGGCAGCCACAACGTCATCTATTTTGATTCATGGCAGAAATCACTCCTATGCTTGAGACACAATTGTTACAAGCACTGTTAAAGGTAAGAAAGCTGGAAAAAAAAAAGATATAAAAGTTACTGCTGACAGCTAGGCATGCTGTCCCAGGGGCTGCTGAGTCAGGTGCAGTGCTGTTGTCCCCAGGCCACCTCCCCAATCATCTCTGGGTGAAATGACCCTCTCAGACTGCCAGAGCCTGCAATGCAGTCACTGCCTTATCTGCTCCTGTCAAAACACTCTGGGTTAGCATAAATGCTGTCAATAGTAGACTTTTGGTTGGGTTCTGTTAAAACTGAGACTGTTTTTGCAGAGCTCAGCTACAGAGGGACTTCAACCCATGTAAGTCTGCCAGCAGACCACTGATGTACAATGCAGGAAGGATGGGCAGCCAGAAGGACATAATCCCATAGCCTGACTCAGCTGCAGCCGTACATCTGACCACATTGTCTCCAAGTCTGTGAATATTTCAGCCCCATAAATCTTGCTTTTGTAAAAGCCAACACAGAAGAAGTGGCTGAAGAGCTAGGAGCTTGAAAATAACATTTAAATAGAAATAAGTACCTAAAACCTTAAATTACCATTAAATATATATATATATATATACACACTTGTCATTTTCTGCTGGTTTCTGTATATCTCTCTCCTCCCTGCTCTATTTTCTCTCCTTCCCTTTTTTGGTCCCATGGCAGAAAAGGGAAAAAAGCTTCATCATTCCTGAGATGGGGCACCATTTAGAAGTATTTTTCAAACTCAGCGTTACTTTCACAAAAAGGAGACAAAAGAAATTTCCCTTCTAAAGTAGACAAAGGATCAGACAGAGACAGATGGGAGGTATGGATTTGGACCACTTAAGGCTAATGAGGATATAAAATGAGAGTTTCCTTTGCCTGAGTTACAGGGCTCTAAAAGCACACTCAGATATTTTTTCCAGAGAAAGTTGAGAAAGGCGACCAAATCCACAGGGTCATCTCCACAACTGCAGCTTTTGCAATCTGCCAATTCAAATCTCATGTATACACAGAATTGTGAAAGAGGTGGAGTTTCAGATCTGCTCCTTTGAGCATGTCTTAGAAATCCCTCCTTTTGTGTACCATTCTCATGGCCCCTATTGATAAGTGTCAGTTTTTTCCACATGTATCTATTACAGGGAATTGGATTCTGAAATCAGAAGACCAGTATGGCTACATTAAAACAGCCCTGACAGAAATTATCTGATGACTATATAATTACCTAAGTGTGCAAAATTTACATATCTTAGTACTTTAAAATGAAGAGGGAACTATAGCCTTTATTAACGAGTTCATTCCCTACAATGAAATTGCACTCGCAATTTTAAAACTCCATATGAAGATCATAATTCTGCCACCAGCTTCATAACTTTCTGCATCTGCCTTATAAACTTGCCTTATTGCCTTTAAAGTTGAAATATAATTCCACAGAAGACCCTACATAGAGTTCCCATTCAACAATACAGGAAATTTTGATCTGATTTCCTAGACCTTATTCTTCTTTTTCATGGTTTTTTTTTAATATATACTACATGAATTCGGAATGCCAATATTGTGAATTCAAGTTTCCCTTAAATGCATAGCCCGATTAAGAATAAATACATTGTTGCTTTCTTCAGGTTGCTCTGAATGAATCCAAATGTGCTATCAGCTAAATCTGATGAGAAACACAGATGTTCTGAACTTTCAAAGAATATCTCATGTGGCTGTGGAACTGCAAACAAATTCATTTGAGGCAACATAACCCCAATGGAATAAAATCTTCCCTGATAAATGTATTATTCAAAGTCAAAACATAACTTTCTAATTTCAGCTGAGGACACTAAAAAATGCCTATGACAATGAGCTGAACATTATTAAAATATATGTTGCAGAGATTCACTTCTGTTTTCTGAATTTGGAGGTTGCTAGGTGATGAAAAATACGTTGATTCAATCAATAGAAAATGCTTATGGGGAACTATGAAATGGCTTGCAGGGTACAGTTCTTTGAACATGAATTAGCATATTGTTATGAAAAAGAAGGCATTTCATAGAATTAGGGGGCTGAAGATTTGATAAGAAATTACTGGCAGAAGACATGAGCATCAAAATTATTCTGGAGGCACTTAACGGTTAGTAATGAAAAGCAATAACTAACTGAGAACAAGAGAAAAGGAGAATATTGGAGAAGATGTAAGAAATCAAACAGCCTGGCTGTTTTTTAGGTCTAGAAAAACTGCAACTGAAACCTGTTTTGACATGATTAAGGATAAAAATCTGTTGAGAATATGTACTTATACAGGTATAGTAAAAGGCAAAAGAATGTGCCTACATTTCCTTATTTAAAAAGCTTAATCAGCTTCCCTAGCTAATTAGAGGGTCTGTACAATACTTCACTCTTGAGAATAAGAACACAGTCTCAACATCAGAGCCCAAAATAATACACCAAGCCATCATTAACAGAAGGAGAGCACTTCATATATTTCCCAGGGACTGTAACATGAAACACCTAAAAAACCCACCTATGCTTTTTTTAATTTTATATATATAAAAATCAAAATAGCTTATTGTGATAATCAAGCTGTACTTCTATATTCTGAAGGAGTTAGCAGCATAGTTATCACCACCTTTCTAAAATAATTCTACCTTGGGTATGTTGTTTTTTTCTTAAAGGCTACATGTCGTTAAAGCAAAGAATCATCACATAAAAAGTTTGAGGGATTGAGGAAAACCAAACTGCATGGGAAAGCACTGGAGAAAGTGGAAAAATACAGATGTAGGAATAAGTGAAAATGAGATGCAAAACCATTTGTAGCAATTTACCTTTAACCTTGGGCACCATTATAGGGACCTCTTTGGGAACCAGAGGAAAGCAAGAAAATGCAGGACCAAAAACAATGGGCGAATCTGAATTATAATTCAGCAAAATCTGCCAGAAAATTCAGTATCTACACGGATGTATTCAGCATCTAACCAGGTGCCAGCTGTTAAGTAACAAGTACTAGTGAGACAGATCGTATTGGAACTCAAAAGCTGTGACACACAGGATGAATAAGCAGGATTCTCTTTATCCATTTACGGGAGCACTGCAATAGTAATAAAGACCATGGATGAGGGTTCCATCTGAAATTTATACCGATGAGACAGATATTGTCCATCTCTTCAACACAGCTGAAGCCTTCTTGGAGGTAGATTGTTGAAGAAAATCTGGCCTAACTGCTCATTCTTTGCCTTTGCACTGAAAAGCTCTAGTTGGAGCTTTGAGTTTCTCTGGGGTTCCTTTATGTTACAGCTTAACCTCAGAACAATACTGGGATGCCTCCCAGGAATGTGCTTTTGTCTTTGTTACCTCTCTCAGCCTTTGGCAGGTTTTTAGGCATCCCACTGGCTACTAGTAAGATCAGACTGAAACAGCTCCTGCATTTCAGACACCTTTTTCTTTTTACCTGGCTTCTTGCAGATTATTTGTGTGTGCTGTCAAAGTGCTTTATGCCAATAGACTTAAAATACTTGCCCATGCGGTCACGGACTAAGTATTTGTTAACCCCAGGGAAATTTCACGCCAACGCTTAAGTGCAGTTCCGCTCCACTGGCGTTAGCAACATTGAGAATTTAGCACAGTTAGACTCTTTTTGAGAGTATGGGTCATGGTGTAAAGCAAATGGGAAGCTATGTAAATGCACTTCGCATGTTAACAAACCCAGACAAGGAGTCCCAGGGCTGAGATGTGGTGTTCTGCCTCTCTGCAGGACTTATAAGCCTGGGGCAAGCCCACTGCTAAACTGCATCTACCTGAGAGTTTGTAAGGAAAAGCCTGCAGCTTTCTGAAAAACACCAACTTTCTGAGCAACACCAGGAAAATACTCTGTTGAATAAAGTCAATGTTATAAGAGATGCCTAGGTTAGCTCTGAGTTCCCAGCATTGATCTTGCTTCTGGACATCTGGCAATGATGGGGATTTCCTTGAAAAATTATTGTAGTCTGAACATGGCTTGGGGCAGGTGGTTGAATCAACTTTCCTACAATGACTAAAACCTGTTGCGGAGAGAAATAGTAAAAATGAGAAGGGGGAGTGTAGAGGAATTTCTTGTGCAGCAGAGGCGCGGTATCACTTTAAAGATGTGGACAACCCAGCTTAGGCCTAAACAAAGGCTCTGTCCTTGAAGCTGCCTTGGGACACGAGGAGGAGGAGGTTTTATCTGTTTTGTGAGAGCTTTGCGAGATGCTTGGCTGCAGGTGCTGGCCCCGGGGGGAGAAGGGGGGGTGAGAGCCGCTTGCATAGTGGAATGGCACTACCCAATAAAACGCTGGCGCGTGTAAACCTGTAACTGACCAACTCTGTTAAGGGGCAGGCGCGGGGACACTGCTGAACTGTATATATTGAGCTGTCCGGAGCAATAAAGGGAGGACGATCTGTAGCCATATTGGTGTGATGGTCGTTAACTTGGCCAGCTCTCCAAAGGGACCCTCTTCATCTGGCACCTGAACAAGGGACCCTCTATGGACGCTTAAATGCGGATTGTTCAAATGTGGGAAGACTCCGAAGCATCGGACGTGAGCCGATTTGGGAACCGGAGAGCTGGAGGCAGGAGAGTTCTGAGTGTGACCAAAAGGGCACCGGAGACCAGAGCTTGAGCGGCCGATCAAGCCCCTGCCAAGGTAAGACCGCGATGGAAACGGACGCGGCAACTCGCCTCCTTAGTATACTCTCTAAGAGAGGAGGAAAAGTAAAGGAGCGAGACGTATTAGCCCCATGGGCTCGGAAATGGGAGAAAATGAACCACCCACCATTAATCTTTAGTTCCATGGAATGGCGTGAAGTAGGAGGCTTTTTGTGGGACTGTACTCTAGAGGGAGGAAAAGAAGGAAAGGAAGCGAAAGAACTAGGAACAGTTTGGAAAACCGTAATACGCGCTCTAGAAATCATGCAAGCAGGAAAGAAAGTTGCTGCGGCAGAGATCGAAGCATTGGGGGGAGGGCAGGAAAGGAAAAAGGCAAAGGAAGAAACTCCCTGCTCGTCCAGACTGGGTGGAAGAAAAAAAAAGCAAAAAAAAAAAAAAGAAAAAGGAGAAACTGCACTGCATTGCAGAATTAAGACTTTCGTCCTTGAGCTGAGCTCTTTTCTAAACAAGTGCATAACTCTTGCTTGCTAATTATGAAAAGAGACCCTGACCAGCCAGGTACAGCTCATGTTGAGAGCTTGTCCGTGAGAATGAAGATAAGACACTTCTTGTACACCAGATGTGCATGGGAGTGAACGGGAGAGTATGATCAAAACAGACCTGGGAAATTCTGCTCTCCCTGTGTGATAACAGAGTGATTGAAGTAATACTTGCGCTAATAAGAAAAAAAAAAAAAAAGAAATAAAAAAAAAGGGGGGGGGAGAAAAGAAGGAAGATCAGGATGAACCCCTGAAAGAGATCCTGAACAAACTCGCTGAATTATCAACTGGACAGTGAGAAATAGAAGAAACCCTTAAACCAGTTCAGCTCCCCCATTACCATCAGCTCCCTCATTCAAGCCTGACTTTCAGACTCGAACCATAAAGGATCCTTTGCAACAGCGATGGAGTGGTGTCATCAGAGACGCTATAACAGAGGGAGATTGGGAAGCAGCCAGTTCGATTGCGTGTCCTGTTACTATTAATAACGGACAAGGGACCTGGGAACTGCATGATCCTGCATGATGTGGCTGTGCAGCATCCTGTTATTTCAACAGCGTAGCAGCAACACGACCATGCACTGGGCCTGCCTGTTGAATCCCTTTGTTTCGCCCAGTGACGTGATGGGACCCTGAGGTACCGATTACCAACGACGACATGGATTGGACTGGCAGAAGATGCTTACGGCTGATGGCAGAGCAATTATGGGGAAATGTAACTGTTTTCAGTGTTACCTGTTGTGCTGATATGTATTCTCTTTGTGTGACTAACAATGAAGCTTATATTGGTTTTGTAGGACTGTAATTAAAGCCATATAACAGGTGTTAAGGTTTATGGTATTAACCAGCAAAGTGATCTTTCTTAGCTAAAAGTAAGGCGGAGAAACTAGGTGCCTTTTGCTTTGTTAGAAATGTGTGATTAAAGATCAAAGTATGATTTAGGGTGATGGGTGTGAGAACTTTGACAGGATGAATTAAGAGTTTAGTTAAGGCATTTTTGGTTATTGCAGTTTTAATTGTTATAGGCTTACTTATGTTTAGTTGTTTGATAAGTATAATCAAGAAAATTATAAGCAAGCTAGCGGAGAAGTCTGGGTTGTCCAAAAAGAAAAAGGGGGATATGTAGAGGAATTTCTTGTGCAGCAGAGGCGCGGTATCACTTTAAAGATGTGGACAACCCAGCTTAGGCCTAAACAGAGGCTCTGTCCTTGAAGCTGCCTTGGAACACAGGGAGGAGGAGGTTTTATCTGTTTTGTGAGAGCTTTGCGAGATGCTTGGCTGCAGGTGCTGGCCCCGGGGGGAGAAGGGGGGGGCGAGAGCCTCTTGCATAGTGGAATGGCACTACCCAATAAAACGCTGGCGCGTGTAAACCTGTAACTGACCAACTCTGTTAAGGGGCAGGCGCGGGGACACTGCTTAACTGTATATATTGAGCTGTCCGGAGCAATAAAGGGAGGACAATCTGTAGCCTAGCCATATTGGTGTGATGGTCGTTAACTTGGCCAGCTCTCCGAAGGGACCCTCTTCAGGGGAGGATTGCCCAGTTCTCAGAGCTTACAGAAAAGGGTTTGTTAGTTCGGTGAAGACAGTAAGTAATTTATTGTCTGTAATAAGGCAGGACCACAAAGCAAAACAGATCTGGTGTCCAATAAGTCAATTTACCTACAGCCAGCTTTGCCACTTTTAAAGTCTTTAACATGAAATCAAAAAGGGATTGTATTTGTATACAATATTTTTATACAATGAATATTTATATACAGTGGCATTCCTGGCCAGCAGATTCACACCATCTTTAAAAGGGACAGATTTCCTTCAATAAATGAAGCCCAGTTGCCAACAAAAAACTGATGACATTACCTCTGGGCTTTTCTTTCCTGACATAATCTTGTCACTACAACTAATTAAAGGACAGGCTCAGAAAAAAAAAGTCTACCATTAAACACTCACTGGAAGAGCAAGGGTCTTGGCACTAGCTAGTGGCCCTCTGTCTCTGGAGGTTAGAAATCATATCACAGTACTAACATGTCATGTGAACCAGAAGACCAAATTTTGGACCATCTGAGTTACTACAAATACTGTTTTAACATCTAATTTGGAGAATAATCAGCTCAACATAGTTCCAACCTTATGAAGACCTTGGCTTTTTATTATAATTTCAGTCTGAAGGGAAGGTTTTAATTTAAGTTTAGAAATATGCAGAATCACAGAGTGGTTGAGCCTGGAAGTCACCTTTAGACATTGTCTAACCCAAACCTCCAGCTTAGAATGGGGTCAACTGCGAGACGCTGCTCAGGGCTGTGTGTGGATGTGTTTTAAATATCTACACAGATGGAAACTATAGAAACTCTAAGCAATCTTTTCCAGCTGAACTCAAATGTCAATTTTCTTTTTTTCCTTAGTCTTGAATGAAATTTCAGCTGTGTTTTGATTTGTGTCCATTGCCTCTCGTCCTTTCATTGGACACCAGTGAGAATAGTCTATCTCCGTCTTCTTAATTTCCCCCATCAGGCATTTATACAAACCAGTATTATTTCCCCCTGAGCTTTCTCTTCTTCAGGATGAACAGTCCCAGCTCTCTCAACCTCTTCTCATGTGTGAGATGCTTCAGTCCCTTAATTGTCTTTGTGGTCCCGTGCTGGACTTACTCCAATATGCCTGTGTCTCTTTTGCAATGGGGAGCCCAGAACTGGATTCGGTACTCCAAATATGTCTTAGCAGTACTGTGTAGAAGAGAAGGATCCTCTCCCTTGACCTTCTGGCACTGCTCACACTAATGCTTTCTAGGAGGCTGTTGGATTTCCTTGCTCCAAGGGAACATTGCTTGCTTGTGGACCGCCAGGACCCCAGAGTCTTTCTCTGCCAAAACGGTTTCCAGCTGGTGAACCCTCAGCTTCATGTATGGGCTTATTCCTCCCCAGGTACGGGACTTTGCACTTCCTTTTGTTGAACTCTGTAAGGTTCCTGTCAGCTCATTTCTCCAGCCTGTCAAGGACCCTCTGACTGACAACACAACCCTGTGGTATATTATCACTCCGGTCAGTTTTGCATCATCTGGAAACTTGCTGAGGGTGCACTACGCCCCTTCATCCAAGTCATTAATTAAGGCATTAAGCAGCAGTGGCCCAAATATCTCCCTTGGGATACACTGCTAGCGACTGTCCTCCAGCTGAAATTTGTGCCACTGATCCCAGCCTTTTGAACCTGGCAGTTCAGCCAGTTTCAATCCACCTACCTCACAGGTTGCCCAGGGAAGTTGTGGATGCCTCATCCCTGGAAGTGTTCAAGGCCAGGCTGGATGGGGCTTTGAGCAACCTGGTCTACTGAGAGGTGTCCCTGCCTGTGGTAGGAAGTTTGGAACTAGTTAATCTTTAAGGTCCTTTCCAATGCAAACCATTCTCTGATTGTGGGAACTCAACTCACCTCACTTATCAGCCTTGTACTTCTTCAGCTAGCCTAGGAGAAGGTCATAGAAAACAGCATCAAAACCCTTGATACAGTCAAGATAAGCAGTATTCACTGCTCTCCCTCATCCACTGAGGTAGTAGTCTCATTGTAGAAGACCATCAGGTTGGCCAAGCATGACTGACCTGGAGTATTTCTTGAGAGATATCAGAGTAACAAAAAAAATAATTATTGCTATCAGGGACTGCTATCAGTCTGACTGCTTTAGGATGAGATTTAGCCTCACAATTATCCTGCTCTGTCTAGTACTACTATCCAGTACAAGGCTAGCAAATTCTGGACAAAAAGACAGCTGAACAGTGATGTGAAAATTCAGCTGAAATTAAGTTCTATGCTTCTTTAACACAAAGCTTCAGATTATCACCTCTTTCAAGAAAGTTGCTCTCCTACCTACTTCTCTATGAGATTTTACTTGAACCACAATCACAAAAGTGAATAGCTGTTCACATCAGATACTATCTAAGTACAATTAAGCAAAGATGATGGCTACATGGGAGTTGAAATTGCAGCCACAGATTCATTTCTTCTTCATAACTCATTAGAATTAGGTAAAATTAAATTCCAGACATCACTATAAAGCAGTGATATTACTGTCCCTTAACAGGTTATGAACATAGTAGTGTGTATGATTTTGTTTATACTTCAGAGAACTTACTGTTCTGTGAAATTCACTGTTTTGAATTAGAAATTTTGTGTGACATTTTCAGAATGACCTCAGCTTGCCTTTGGCATTCAGGAAAGCTGACACTACTTTAATGGCACCATGTTTTTTTCTCAGGGTGTTGTTCTAAAAGGAGACCATGATACCTACGCTGCCTGCTTTATATTTCTGTCACATAATTTCATGTCTTCTGAATGGGATAATAAAATCAATTGATAGCACTAAACCATTTTATTTTCTCTCACACAGATGTTTATTTAGTGTCAGGTTTTTGTAAAAAAAAAAGTTTTCACTTGCCTGTAATACATACAGCAGAGCTCACCATGGAACTCTGAAAACAACTTTATAAAACATCTGTAGCAGAAAGTTGACTGAGTCTGAGGGATATCCTGGTCTAAAAAAAATGTGCTCTCAGCTGCACAGGTTTGTACTTAACAGTATTTGTAAAATACCACTTCAGCTCAATGCTGAAGACAGTGAGCACACTTGTTTTAATAAAGCCACATCCCATCCAAAATATAAACAGGTGACCTAAGGTAGCTTTTAACTTACAATGCCATGCTATTGTAGTAGCATAATACTCATGTATTGTGATATGATATTTGGTGAATACAGGCAATCAAATGAAAATACATAATTTTTAGCTTTGAACACATAAACTTAACATCATAATGTCATAACAATCACCAAAATGAGCAGTATACAAACACTATGGGACTTGATAGAAGATAAAACAGTTCAGAAGTTGAAATATTGCTAATTTTTTTTGACTAGTGATATTGACTTTGTCAATACTGGAATAGGAAGAATAAAAAAAATCAAAATTTAAGTACGAAACAAAAATGTCAAGGTTTAATTTTTTTAATATATAAAAGCTGAAGTTGAATAACATTAATTTCAAAAATTTGCAGTAATGTTTAAAATTCTACGTTGGGTGTATATTTTTCAATACACTTTTACAGTTTTTCAGTAGGAATGCTTGCTCCTTCTTTTTTCCTCAAGTACACACTTTTTCTGGAATTACAGTGCTTAACTACCAGACTGTTAACCTATAATTCCAATTTCATGTCATGTTGAATCTTTTTTGTCTGTAATTGAACAAATAAATGTATGTTATATTGAATTTAACAAATAAAGACATTTCAAAAATGGAAGGAGTTGTCCTCTAATGTAAAGCAGTTAGCAAACACACACAAAAAAATTGGTTTTCTGGAAATACATGCATATCACATCCAATGAACTTATTCTAATGATCATATATGAAGGTCCCTAGAGAGCTAAAATTGTCAAAGTTTTAATTTTTATGAGTAAGCCATAAGGCATTGTTTTGTTTTTTTTTTTACTTGTTCGCATTACAATTAAACTCACACATTCAAGCCAGTGTGTAACTATAAAGCTACTTCAAGTGGTGCCCACTCTTACTTCAGGAAACCTGTGAGAGTTTTACTGCTGAGCTTAGCAACTGCGAAGTCAAACCTCTAGTATAAGTTTTAAATTAAAAGTATGAAAGTAAATCCTTCAGTCCGTTTCATAGTTGAAAGTCTTCTATACAAAGGTAGTAATTTATATCCTTCCAGACTTGCACAGTAAACCTATATCAAATTCAGAAAAATATCTATATGTATATGAAACATATCTAATCATATGAAAATTTAATCCAGCATCCTTAATCACAAAATAGCAGCTTTCTTTACTTTTCTGTCTTTAGCCCTAAGTAAATATTACCTGTGCTATTTAAGTTAATAGATTTCATACCAGATGGTGTAGCTTTTCAATTCAAGGTCATAGTATGGTTAAAAGAAAAAACACATTACTTTTCTAACTTAAAGCACTCGATTTGTTATTTATAGTTATGCAGTCAGGAGTCAGATTTGCAGTATGTAAATATATTTACAGTGACTGGACATTCATAGCAGCAACAAAAATTTTGTTGGGAATTATCCAGACTTCACTATCATTCCTCTTGGTTAACACATCTGTTACCTGCTTGCAAAACCTACTGCTTGCAAAACCTACACCAAACACAACAAACAGCAAGTACTCAGTGAACAGTTTACAAGCAACTAATAGGATGAATATATTTTAAAAAAAATATTGCACAAATAATTGTAAATAATAAATATACCTGAAGATGCCAAAGGGAGTCATACAAAGTTGGTTATTGGAATGATACAATGTTTTTCTAATTTGAGTTCTTAATTGAACTTTATGATATTGGCATTTCAATCAAAATGAAGAGAGTGATCTGTAAAAACATACTTTTAGCCCCATTGTCACTGCAGTAACTCTGATTCTGACAGTAGTGAGGGTGCATCTGACATAAATCACTACAGTTAAGTCCCCTGACTTATCACAGACTTCTCACAATCTGTGCCAATGAACAGGGTTCATATGTATCCACTTTCTCAGCTCACTTCTGTGGCTGAATGAAAGAAAAACTGTCAAGTGAGACTTCGAAAGCTTCTTTATGCAGGACTAAAAAGGCCAAGGTGAGGATGTGAGTTAAACGTTAGTACAAGCCATGTTACAGCCAGTACAGGCTTTGTGCGATCTCCACTGGTAGCTTCTTAGTCATGCATCACTACTTAAGCTTATCAAGGCATTGAAGTTTCTGATCAAGCTAGTAAATAAGCTTCTTAGTTCATAATTTGCTTGTTGTTAACTACAAGGAATAATACAGTGATAATCAGAAGTTATAGTTGCAAATTTACCATCTAGAGAACATAGCTCTTAATTACAATCAGAGTGAACTAAGCCCATGAAATTTACACAATTCACAAAATGAGAAATTGCACCACATAAAGTTGTGATATTCCTATTTTCAGTCATGACAACACCCATGAAGCCTATTTGGGGCCTAGTTTCCATCAGATGAATGACACTGGAAGTCACAAATACAAGTTATTAAATGCAAAACCAAATGTTATTAGAGAATAATTTAACAAGATCTATATTATAATGTAAATATGTAAAAACTTTATACCTCATATATTACTATTCATATGACTGCCATGAAGTGATTCAGTGGAGTACCAGACATGGATTAAGCCTTAAAAGTACTAGAATTAAACACTTCAAAAATAAAAGGAATAACACAGCCACTTGCGAAGACCCTCATTAGTGCTAGATGAACTGCAGGCAGCTGAGGGTCTTAAATTATTCTTCAGTGCTTGTTTTGTTTTTAGCATTGATAGGTATTTAGACAGCAGATTATACATTGCCTTTACAACCATTTCATAATGTCTCCTAAGTGGATGATGGAGCTCAACTTGAACATTCCAGCCAATATCCAAGTAAATTCAGCATCAGACAAAATGGATTCATTCACCTCTTCCTTCATACCTTCTGGCAAATACAGCTTGCAGCACTACAGCAAATTGTAAATTTATTCCTGTGTGTTCGCATATGAAGGCCCTATTCAGTATTAAATAATGCATAATTTGACAAGATATTATTTACTTCAGGAAACACAATGTGATTGATGCAATCAGAGACAATACACTGCAGCACATAACAGAGCAGCTGAAAATTCAGGAGAAAGAAAAAAAATCCACAAAACGCAAACCCAAACCACTTCTATTTTTGAAAAGTGAAGAAAAAGAAAGGAATCGGATTTCCATGAAAGAAATCCAGGTACAAAGAAACTCAGAGATGAAAATGCTCATCCTGTTTTTAGCTTGCTATAATCAGTAAACATGATCCTGTTCAGAAGGTTTTTTCCGGTTTATCTAGATTCAGTTTCAAATTCTTATTTTTTCTTAACTTTTTTTTTACTGTCAAATAGCATACAATTTCTTCCTATGAATGTATTAATATGCTGTAATCACAAGTTTTGTGATCTATTTATTTGAAAGTGTGTCATTTTATGCATTCCTCTGAGCACTTCTTGAAAGTTAATTATAGGTCTCATCTTCCTGGAATTTAATTTTGCTCCATGGTCATGAAAAGCCATGCCCTCAAATCAGAGACAGTATTCCAATATTGTTAAAATCACTGCCCTATGCAAAGTTAGAAAAGGGAGAGCTTGCTTTTGTTTTCTCAGTGCTTCCTCGACTCTACAACCACAGATCACATTACAGCCCCATTTGCCACAACATCACACACAGAGATCCTGCTGAATTATTTATCTGCTCTGATCACAGTCTTTCTCATATTGTCTCCTCAAAGTAGCCTCTTCTTTCTACTCCTACTCCTTCATGTAGGCATTACCTGGCTTATTTGCTACTCTACATATATTTTTGCGTTATTTTTTTCTTTCAAAAGGCTTAATTTACCACTCAAAGTGGTTCCTTGACCTTGATGGTTTAGCTGTCCACAGAGCTTTATATGTGACTTATAAGTGATTTTGTATTTACTTTGGACTACTGAAGGAATACTAAATACTGTTAGACCTATTATTTATCTTTTCAAGATTCTGCTAGAAAACACCCCCAGTGACAACTACTTTTGAGATCTGTCAACTAGCTACCTCTTAATTCATTTCACATGGGCTTTATAGATATGAATAGTGCTATTTTTCTATCACTATGTTGAAGGCAACCGTATTATATACACACCGTTACCTTTATCCATCAAAATTGCAATCTCAAATACTGAAAATAAGTTTACATCACAAGACAGATCTTACATATAGTGTATTGAGTATTTTTTACATTCTTTGGCGCTTTATCAGTTTGGGATAGATTTTTGTGGTGTTTTTCTTTTTTTCCCTTTTTGGTAATTTCCGGTGTTTTAGTAGAAGTCTGTTGGATTAACCAGTTTATAGAGTCATAGAATCTTAGAATGTTTGGGGTGGAAGGGACCTCTAGAGATCATCTAGTCCAACCGTGCTGCAAGGCATGGGAGGCTGTCTTGTTTACCTTTCCTGAAAAAAAAACAAGACAGCTTTGTGAGGCTGCCTTAGTATATCTGTTTCCGTAGATATATCAAAAAACGAAAAATTTAAACATATTTTCATCCAATTCTTTCTGGGAAATTAAGTGGTGTTCAGGTTTCACTCAGTCTTTAAACTTATTTTAAGATGATCTCATTTACTTTTCTCCCAAATGGAGAAAGAGAACACAAGTTCTATTGCAGTTTAAGAAATGTCATCTCTGAAAGAACAATTCACAAGACCTCACAGTAAATTAGCCCTACTAATTTAAAAAGTTGAATTTCTAGCAGATGCTATTTACCATCTGCTGTTACTAATGGACTAGAAAGTGCTTCATTGTTGTCAATCACATTACCAGACACACCTACATATTCTCACACTTTCCAAATACAAACCAATTTTTCTTATTAGTCAATACCTGTGCCTTTTCTACATTGTTATTTAAAGGTTCATCATCTCCATCTGGCATCTGGCTTATGACCCAGTAGGATTTATTATGTTCCAAATATAGTTCAAAAAACTCCCACTCAACCCACTACGTTATTGATTTGCATTAAGATCCGGGCATTTCTCTCCTGCCATCTCCAGCTTCTCTTCTCAATTTTCTACAGTTTGAACTTCTCATTTTTACTGACTGTTATTTTCTTTTCTCCTCTTTCCTTTGACTCTGTGACACGTTTTAAGATCTATTTGTTTCCCTCATTTCGCAACTTGTATTGTTCAGTGGGTTGGCCTATACAAAGAAGAAATAGGTAGGCTTAACCAAGGCCACACAAAAGAGGAATGCCCTAATAACTGGGAGAAGAATACAGGTCTTGAATCTGAAACTGGTACTTCAGAGGGAAGACTTCACCTCTATATGAAGATATTTGAAAACTACTAGTGGTGTGATGCAAAAATGTTACTCTAGTTTATCTAAAGCATTCATCCTGGACTGTGGAGTTGCGACCTACCAAGCATAGAATCATAGAATCATAGAATGTTGGGGATTGGAAGGGACCTTGAAAGATCATCAAGTCCAATCCCCCTGCCAGAGCAGGAATGCCTAGACTATGCCACACAGGAACGTGTCCAGGCAGGTCTTGAATGTCTCCAGAGAAGGAGACTCCACAACCTCTCTGGGCAGCCTGTTCCAGTGCTCCATCACCCTCACTGAGAAGAAGTTTCTTCTCGAGTTTAAGTGGAACCTCTTATGTTCCAGTTTCAGCCCATTACCCCTTGTCCTATCAGTGGTTGTCACCGAGAAGAGCCTGGCTCCATCCTCGTGACACTCACCCTTGATATATTTGTAAACATTAATGAGGTCACCCCTCAGTCTCCTCTTCTCCAAACTAAAGAGCCCCAGCTCCCTCAGCCTTTTCTCATAAGGGAGATGCTCCACTCCCTTAATCATCCTAGTTGCCCTGTGCTGGACTCTCTCCAGCAGTTCCCTGTCTTTCTTGAACTGAGGGGCCCAGAACTGGACACAGTATTCCAGATGGGGTCTCACCAGGGCAGAGTAGAGGGGAAGGAGAACCTCTCTCGACCTACTAACCACCCCCCTTCTAATACACCCCAGGATGCCATTGGCCTTCCTGCCCACAAGGGCACAGTGCTGGCTCATGGTCATCCTGCTGTCCACCAAGACTCCCAGGTCCCTTTCCCCTACACTGCTCTCTAATAAGTCATTCCCCAACTTATACTGGAACCTGGGGTTGTTCCTACCCAGATGCAAGACCCTACATTTACCCTTGTTATATTTCATTAATTTTTACCCGCCCAACCCTCCAGCCTGTCCAGGTCTCGCTGGATGGCAGCACAGCCTTCTGGTGTGTCAGCCACTCCTCCCAGCTTGGTGTCATCAGCAAACTTGCTGATAGTACTCTCTAGTCCCTCATCCAAGTCATTGATGAATATATTGAATAATACTGGTCCCAGTACCGACCCTTGAGGGACTCCACTGGATACAGGCCTCCAACCAGACTCCGCCCCATTGACCACAACTCTTTGGCTTCTTCCCCTTAGCCAGTTCGCAGTCCACCTCACTACCTGAGAGTCTAGACCACACTTCCTCAGTTTAGCAGCAAGCATGCTCAATATTTATTCACAGTTTCATGTATTTTTTTCCCTTCTCTCCATTTTTCTCTCAAAAATTTTCTTGCTTTTGAAATATTAGGATTCTCAAAACCCAATCCTTTCATAATAGTTATTACAGTCATTCTCCAGTGCAAATCTGTGAACAGAAGTCCCTATCAATAATATATTGATGGTTTAAAAGGGTAGCTTATCCCATCCTCATTTGATTTGAGCATTTTAGAACAGATCCCCTCCTGCAATTCTTGCCAAACCATGCTGGTTAACAAATTGATTTGCAAGCATACAAGATCTAACACTTCTGAGTTTTCAGTAGCTTTAAATCAGGTAATGATTTCTTTAACATAGAAGGTCTCTTTCTCACACACACAAACATGTATTCTAAATTCCTGAATGAGGTAAAACTGTTTACTGTTTACAGTTTTACCTCATTCATGTCATGTAAATTATCCCCGTCATTATCTTGTATGAAAGCATCCGTGTAAAATATTTCATACCACTGGGAATTTCTACTATATTTTTCTTTAAACCCAAACATTTAGCCTTTGTAATAAAGCAAAATAAAAACTGGCTTTCTTCATTATTTTGTCAGCCTGAGTTTGTACAGGATTTGTTCATTTAAGGTTCTCTAGGGTGCTTCTGCTTACCTCTCACTGGGAAGATCAGAATTCTCCTATAAGAACAGGCTGACCTGATCACTCAGGTGTTTTTGTTGTGAAAACACAGTACCTCCAAAACACACACAAATCATACATACAACAGTTCACCTCTTGTATTTTCAGTCATCTGCCCCTTGTTTAGGGAACCATAAGACCATGTGCAAAGACATTTCATAACTTTCTCTCATGCAATTGCCTTCCAAGCTCACGTTAGAAGAGTTTTTTTAAGTATGAAGTTCCAAGTGATTCCATATCTTGGTTATAAGATCCCCTCTCAGCCATCTCCTTTCAAGGCTAAACAGTCCCAGTTCTCTCAGTCCCTATTCATAGGAGAGATGTTCAAATCCCTTAATCTTCATTGTAATATATCCTATATAATGTTCTGTAAAACTGCGTTGTACTGCTGATGAATCTTGGTGTTATGATTCCTGTTCCATGAACGTAGAGCATCTTGCATATTTCCTTTCTTTTTTTTGAAAAAAAAGTTTTCTTTCACATTTGTAATAAAGAATTCTTGATGCTTCTATAACATGCTTTAATAACTTCCCTTGGTACTTGCTTCTTCGTGCCAAATAACGTTCATTAAATACATTGCCTGTAATTCAGTGTTTTGTCCTTCCAAAACAGCTATCTCACTATATGGCTCATCAAACCTATGATGAAAATATAGAATTCTCAGCTAGATAGAAGGCATCCTACTTTTCCTTAGCAGTTGCTTATCAAATCACCAATCTGTTCCGTTTTCTTTCTAGAGTTTCTGGCAGGGATCTCAAACTATGTCATCTTGAGAAAAAAAATGTTTTCTCAATTGTGTGTTGATATTCTCATTCCAGATTAATAATCCTCTCCTTCACAATTATCAGGTTATACTTACCACTGCTGCAATCTCCTTTTTCCACTTAGAAGTATTTTAAGGATGAGGGCCTCATCATTATGTAGGCTAGTGGTTAAGTCCTTATAGACGGGGAGATGAGGAGATGAAGTGGGAAGTAGAATAGAAAACATAACCTGTCCAAGGCAGTTTAGTCATTGCACTTGATTATTCACTGTTTTCTGTTACCTGCTGCAAAGCCGTTAGTGGAAGGAACTCTACTCTGTTTCTCCAGATCTCTTGTTTACCATCCTGTTCAAGTCATTTCCTAGGACTAATTTTACACATAAAGTTAATCGTGTTCTTACATGTTTACATGAACGAGGTCAAATGTTTGCCAAGAAGATTAAGTTACTGGTGTTTTCGTTCTTGAATGAACAGAAACATTATCAAGCTCCCACAGATGAAACAATAAAATTTACCTTCTTCCTCCATTTTTCCCAGACATTCAGGTATTTTTCAGTGAGTATGTTTGATGAAATAAAAGAGCTACATTTTTAGTCACTTCCACAAATCATTCAGGACATGTTTTTCTTTAGATACTTCCCTCACCTGGTCCATGTAGCGATGGGAGAGATGGTGTCCATGTTCAAACTTTACAGTATTGCACATTTTAACTTTGCAATATATTGAACCAAATTTCTCTTAATGTTGACGCAAAGAGTTAACTCCTAATCCAATATTTACATTTTCTGGAATAATACCGTTTGGTATTTATAAGCCTGTTGATCAAAAAACAAATAATGCACAATAATTTTCTCCATAAAACAGCACAGTACAACATTATTACAAGATTATAACATTATATAATTTTACTGACTTGCAGAATTCATATTTCATTAGACAAATGCTTTACCACTCACAGCTATTCTAAGTTTTTCAATATTTTTACTCTTGAAACTAACATCTTTAATATTCAGACTTTAATATCTTCTAGTATAAGGTACCAACTTGATTTAAATACTTAAATTGTGGTATCTGACCACTTGCAAATAATGGACTTATAAATGGAAATACAATATCTATTTGTGTGGTTTGGCTTTTTTAATGACATAGAAGGAACAGTATTATTTTCTTATTGAGAGTTTTCCATAAATATTATCAATAAATAGGTAGATAAATAGGGAAAAAATAGTCAGATTTAATCTGCTTTTGTAAGAAAATATATTTGCAGTGAAATTACTGAGAACTGGGGGAATAATTAAACACAGTAGGCTAAATGTTACACTGCAAAAAACTTTTTTTTAACCTTTACATTCCAGATGTACTAAAATGGGAATTTCAGAAGATAAATATTGAATGTGATAATTTTGTCCTGCCAAAGAGTATTCTTGGTTGACAACTTGACTTTTATCTGACGTTTTATTGAACCAATTTAGTATTCTGTAAAAGCATTGAACTTATGAACCATTCCTAATGAGTAAACTGAGTTGGATTTTTCCTCATCATCATTATCTCAAATTGCTTACAAAAAGGTATGTTTCTCAATTTCATCTTTTTGAAATACAGTTTCTGTGACAAATTGCTTGTTTAATATCTTCTAATGAGAAAATTTCTACAAAAATATCAAATTTTTAATTATAAGATCCACCCTGTGCTATTTTTCATACCCATCTTTGAACTAACTTACCTTCTGCTGTTCAACTCCCCAAAGTAGTCCATTTTAAGTGAAAACTCGCCATATTTCTTCTGAGGAAAATCATAGAATCATAGAGTGGCCTAGGCTGGAAGGGACCTCAGAGATCATCTAATCCAACCTCCCTGTCACGGGCAGGGACGCCTCTCAACTAGATCAGGCAACACATGAGCACCGAACGGGCATCGAATCCGCAACCTTTGGTGTTTCAGCACCATGCTCAACCAAGTGAGCTAAGCGAGCCCTCTCCTGTCTATTAACTTCTTATATGTCCTACAGACTACTTTTTATAACATTCATGACATACTTGCAAATTTTTGAAGCAACTATTTGAAAAATTTAGTTTCTATCTGATAATGAGGCATGAATTAATAATAGCAATGATTACAGAAAATAATTTGAATATCTTATAAGATATTATAAGACATTTTAATGTACCAACAAAGGTAAAATAATGGAATGGTAAGCCGTTTCTCATTGTACTTATTAACTAAATAGAGTTCAGATGAAAAAAGGGACCATCCTGTAAAATCAGAGGAACACTAAAACCTGGTGTATAGAAGAGATTTACTCAAGGGATAGTTCAGCTGCACATGAAACCACTTTTAACTGAGAGGTAAGACAGATACAAAACTAATCATCTGTTTCTACATATGTGCAGGGTTTTGGGTATTCACAAGAGTTTTTGATTCTGATCTGTGTTGGCTAGTTTATATGCCATGTTTGATTTTCTAAAATTCTCTTGTAATGTACTTTTTAAACACCCTAAAGAAATGCAGTCCAGAGAAGCTTCTTCATTTTTTTAGAGTAGCAATCTCACCGTAGCCTTTCACTCAGCAAGTTTACATCCAGACTCTACTTGGAGTATGCAAAGGCCAATGACTATTTCAGGTTTGTATTTTAACTTATCTTCCTTTTAATGGGGGGGAATGTCTATTCGCATCGTCATTGCTCACAAACAACAGAAGTGATTTTGTTCCTCTCTGACAAATCTGACATTTCATTATACAAAACTGGTAGATTGATCCACTCCTAAAAGCAAGCAGACATTTCACTATATCTTCATGTTTGGAAGAGAAATAGCTGAATTAAGAAAAGGAAAAAGTTGCAAGAGTGTTGATATTTCTAAATTATAGTAGTCATTTGGGTTTAAATTAAATAAGACAAAGGGTTCCAACTGTCATCTTTCCTTTAAGATAATTTCTGAGATGATTAAGTAATTTTAAAATCGCTTCTTTTAAAATATGCCATTTTAAAATTGCTTATCAAATTCAGATCATAAGAGCTGTAATGTCTTAGCCAACATTGAGTAAAAGAAGAGCATCCAGTGAACAGTTGAGGTTTTGAATTTGTCATCAGATTGCAGATGGCCGCAGCCACTCTGTTTCGCTGGCATAACAAACCAAAGGTCATGATTTGATCGTAGGATCGCTATTTCTCTCTTTTCTACATTTCAGGAATACAACTTCCATAGTAATGGTAAAAGAAATCAGAAACTATTATCATCTAGTTTGTAACTATTATCCTTTCCGAACTTGCTGAAATTTTCCTTTAATATTAACAATTTATCTTTCCTTTAAAATTTTACCTTTCCTTTGGCTCCAACACTCTGGTCATACATAAAGCTCTATAAAAAACTTGGTTTAGACTCACCTTCCCACTGCACAGTTTTCCTGCTTCCTCACGTCTAAAGTACCTGAACAATTTGTCTGTTCCAACTGTCTGAAGACATTCTTCCTTGAAAATGAGATTCCATTATTAGGTCTAACAAGCAAGAAGGAAGAAAAACCTTTTTCTACTTTTTACTAGCTCTGTCTGCTCTGTTCTCTACAGCTGTCTTTGCTTTCACAATTCTGCAGTGACTGGTATGTCTGTATTTTCACTGACAACTTTATTCTCCGCTGTCCCAGACTAATTCAGTGGCTTGTCTTGTTGCATTTTAGGAACAGTGGAGGCCAAGATGTTCTTAAAATTTTTGACCAAAACCTCCCAAATCTTTTTGTCTGCCAACTCAGTCTTTCTTCCTTTCAGCCTCACATCTGTTCCTCACATCTAGCCACCAGCCCAGCATGAAAGAATACCAGTTGTTATCCTTAAACCTTGACATCTGTCTCTCTATCATGTTCATTTTTCTTTCCCAAGCATGAAGATCTTGTCATATACCAGATTGGGGTGTTTTTTTGGGTTGGGTTTTTTGTTGGTTTTTTTTTTGTTGTTTCTGCCACAGTGCTCATATCCATAACGTGAAGATATTTTCCAGGATACTGTCTCTAATATTGCGTGTTTAGATTCTGAACAGGTAAAAATATTATAAAGATGTTATCAGTTGTATTTATTAGCTTATACCAGAATTGATATGGCCGGATGAATAACAGACAAAAAGGTAGAAACAATTTGGCAGAAACAAGCTAGTAAAAGGTTAAAAAGAAATAAGAATACAAAGAAAAAAATAAAGGAATAAATGTGCTTTGGATTGTAGTCATTTAATCCTCTCCTTTTTTGAATTTGAAGTAAGTATATGGCAATCTAGAAGCAAGATTTTTTTTTTATGCATTTAATGGCTTACAAGATGCACCCAAAGTCTCCTATCAAGATAAATTCTGAATAATTTCGAAATTTTTGTGATACTCAGATACAACTCTTTCCCCCCATCACAACAACATCAACATAAGCTTTTTTAATGTAAAGCTTCCTATGTGTTTTATCATAGTAGGCTTCTGCAGGCATATTAGATTCTCACTGTTGAGAGTAAAGCAAGCTCACCAGCAGTAGCTAGTGACACAGTCTGTCGCTTTGTCAGGTGGTCTCTTTAAGTTAAACTTGAAATGTACTATCTACAAAATACCCAGATTCCCAAAGCAGACTGTTATTCCACCTCTCCTCTGTTCATGACATTATTTTGACCAAATTATTATTAGCAGGATGAGGACAATGTTTATCCAAGGTAGTGACTAACCTATACCTAGCTAAGTATAGACCAGAGCTAAGAGCTTGAACAAGTGCTGAATTGCAGCTTGAGTAGGCTCCAGATCAGAGATACAGACAGGGTGTTACCGTGTTCCTGGTAGGAAGGGTATAGTTTATCACACATAGATACCTGGAAGCAGCCCCGATGTAACCATGAATGACAGGACATACTGTAATGTGGTGGGACAGATGTCATTCACCGGCTCCAGACAAATAGCACAGGAGGTTTCCCTGTCTTGGTGTGTGAAGACAAATTGTTGGCTGTGCTCCTGGTTTAAGCAAAAAAAAAAATTGTTATTTAGTGTATTTAGATTTAGCATGTAAGTAGCTCTATAATAAGACTCTCAATTTGTTGTATTTGTGTATTTTATTCAAGCCTTCTCTGTTGGTTTTCCCCCTTTTAGATTCTCTAAAATTATACTCATTATGTATAATGAGTATACACATATATGTAGTGTATACCTATAAGCGTTCTACCTATGTATACCTATACCTTATACCTATAAGCTGCCATTAGGTCATCTTGAACTTTACAGTAGATTTGTGTAGCTTAACTAAATTTATTTTGACACATTACAGGAGTATCCAGGTATATTTTTGTAGGAATGTTTTTATTAGTTAGTCCCTGCAAGATATATTGTTTTTGGCTTCCTGAAATTTGCAATCCTAACCCAGGAGCAGCAGACTAACATGATCACTTTGGTTTAGTTGGCTTCTTTCTAATTATTTTAGAATTTTCTTGGATTTAATTTTATGCATCCTAGTTCAGTCCATAAAATTAAAACATTAATAACTGTCTCCGAGTGTTTAACCACATGAACTCTTTTTTTAAATGGAGCTGTTCATTAAGTCAAGTTATTTGCATATTGCGTGGCATGCTACTGTGAAGGAGAGAAAGACTCATTCATATATATAAAAGTGCTCAATAGTGCTCATCCTATTATGCCTGAGACTTGTGTCAGCACTTCATCTGCAAATTCTATTTTTACTAGTTTATAGCTCAGCTGCATAATCTTTTTGTGGGCTGAAACTCGACAAAGAATATCTCGACTCCAGAGTCCATCTGAGCACCACATTTCAAATAAAGTCAGGTTTACCATTTCCATAGACTTTTGTGCTCGCACAACACATCAGGCTGTATTCTTATCAGCTTTCACAAGCTAAGCAGGGTTGGGCCTTTGAATAAAAGAACTCATGAGAAAATACAGGCACAAGAAGAATAATATTAGTAATTCAAGAAGAGTAGATCTTTTGAAGTTGGTAATCATAGAATCATAGAGTGGCCTAGGCTGGAAGGGACCTTAGAGATCATTTAATCCAACCTCCCTGTCATGGGCAGGGACGCCTCTCAACTAGATCAGGCAACATGAATCTATACTGTCTTTATGTCAACAGGCTATATACTGCCATACCTAACACTCCTGGATTTAGAAGTATCTATATAGTGTGCCCTTGTGGCCAGGAAGGCCAATGGCATCCTGGGGTGTATTAGAAGGGGGGTGGTTAGTAGGTCGAGAGAGGTTCTCCTTCCCCTCTACTCTGCCCTGGTGAGACCCCATCTGGAATACTGTGTCCAGTTCTGGGCCCCTCAGTTCAAGAAAGACAGGGAACTGCTGGAGCGAGTCCAGCACAGGGCAACTAGGATGATGAAGGGAGTGGAGCATCTCCCTTATGAGAAAAGACTGAGGGAGCTGGGGCTCTTTAGTTTGGAGAAGAGGAGGCTGAGGGGTGACCTCATTAATGTTTACAAATATATCAAGGGTGAGTGTCACAAGGATGGAGCCAGGCTCTTGTTGGTGACAACCACTGATAGGACAAGGGGTAATGGGCTGAAACTGGAACATAAGAGGTTCCGCTTAAACTCGAGAAGAAACTTCTTCTCAGTGAGGGTGACGGAACACTGGAACAGGCTGCCCAGAGAGGCTGTGGAGTCTCCTCCTCTGGAGACATTCAAGACCTGCCTGGACACGTTCCTGTGTGGCATAGTCTAGGCATTCCTGCTCTGGCAGGGGGATTGGACTTGATGATCTTTCGAGGTCCCTTCCAATCCCTAACATTCTATGATTCTATGATTCTATGATTACCTATCACTGAAGACAACTCAATATGCTTGTCACACTGTGACAAAATACTGAAATACACTGTTAAATAATCTGCATACAAATAAAATAAAATGCATACATACACATATAATGTGTAATTGCAGAGTGTTAAATTCAGATCATTATGGATTAAAGTTCTATTATCATATAAAACCTTGGTTATGAATCTAAAAATCACATGATCTCAAAATTAAATTAAAAATTTATTACCTCAGAAATCTTCCTCTTTTCATCAATCATCATCTTTCAGTCAAGTTTGTTGAACAATGGTGTCACAAAATGTAGCACTCCAAAAAATGCATAACTTTATTTATTCATTCTTTTTATCTATTATGCACAAGGTACATTACAAACATTGAAGGACAGAAATCTTATTTTCAGGAGAACAAAACCTATAGAAAATTTTCTGGCTTTCTAGGAAAATTTTTTTACTGTACATCTTTATTTTAGCATGCAATTATGGTAAAAGTTTAAAAGAGTAATGAAGAACTAATAAAAAAATAAAAAGCTTGCGCAAAAGTATATTACAGGGCATGTCTCATAGTCTCAGGTTTTACAGATCTAACCTACAGTTGAAACTGGTTGAAACTGAATGATATGATTCCATCTTTAGGGTTAAATCTGACAATCCCAGTCATAATTTAAACACTAGTACCTATTCTTAGTCATAAAGCATGACAGTTTTTAAGGAAGTGACACTCAGATAGATTTCATCTAAGTCCCTGAAAAATTATAAGTAATAGTGCATAAGCATTTTCTATGGACTATCTCCATATAATTTATTTCCAAACCATTCATTATACTGTCCCCCCACATGCCCTTCTCCTACCCCTTGTCCTGAGCCATACTCTGCTTAATCTCACCTCATATGAAAATTATTTCACATCTTTGTTCAATCTTGTCTTCCTTTTATGGACTTCTTATTCTACCACACACCCACTGCACACAATATTCAAGAAATGGGTGCACCCTGAGTAGTGCACCCATACATATTTAAACAAAGTGGAATGATTATGCTTTCCATTTTCTTTGCTTCTTTCCTAATAATTCGTAAGATATTTTTCCTTTCTGACATCAGTGAAAACTGATGTTTTTTCATGAAACTATCCATGAAGACATTTTGAATCAGTGTTCGATTCAGAGGTCATGACTGTATTTATGTAGATGTAGTTGTTCCTGCCTATCCCCCTGTGAAGCTTATTTCACAGCTGCAAGCACCGGAATGGCAGATCAGCTTCATCACCATCACTTAGTGCTAAAGAGATCCTTTCACTTTGTAATCAGTTTTGTATTTTTCTTACCTGGAATAATAGTTAACACTGTCGAATGTTGTCATACCACCTTTCAAATTACTGAGGAAGATATAGCGTAGTAAAGAAGTATGAGATGATTTCTCACTAGTACTTCTAGGACTCATCGGTAACTTGAGCCACATAGGGATTGTTCAGCCTGGAGAAGAGAAGGCTCCAGAAAGACCTTGTAACGGCCTTCCAGCACCTGAAAGCGGCTACAGGAAAGCTGGGGAGGGACTGCTTACAAGGGCGTGTAGTGACAGAATGAGAGATAATGGTTTCATATTGAAAGAGAGTAGATTTAGATTAGACATTAAGAAGTTCTTCACCATGAGGGTGGTGAGACACTGGATCAGGTTGCCCAGAGAAGCTGTGGATGCCTCAATCCCTGGAAGCATTCCAGGACAGGCTGGATGGGGCTTTGAGCAACCTGGTCTGGTGGGAGGTGTCCCTGCCCATGGCAGGGGAGTTGGAACTAGATGATCTTTAAGGTCTCTTCCAACCCAAACCGTTCTGTGACTCTATAATATGTCACACAACTATTTTAGTTGTCTTTGAATTGGTTATTCAGGAGTTGGTCTTCGCCTCTGTTAATTTAGTTTAGACAAGAGATTTAAGGAGACATAATGTCAAAAACATTTTTGAATATCCTGATTCCTAAAAGCAGCAAGGTCACCTTTATCCCATTCTCCAACTGTGAGTTCAGGGAAGCCTAATAAAATTTCACAGATATGTCTTCTTTCTTGCAAAAGCAATGTTGACTGTACATTCATTGTATCATATTTTTCCATATGTCTTATATCTCTCTTTTTCATTACATTTTCTTCCAATTTATCCACTAGATGAATCAGATTTTCTGGTCTATTGCTCTTCAATAGACTCTCTTCCCCCTCAACATAACAAAAAGGTACACTGCATCTACTATTCTCTATTCTTCTGGTCTTGAGGCTGATTTGAAAGCAACAGAAACCACACAAAAGTTAATAGGTCAAGGAAAATTTTATTAGCTGTGTGCATATACTATCCAGAATGATAACTAGTTACTACTTTCAAACTCTTGCCATTGACACTTAAATTTAAAAGTTTTTCAGATTCACTCCCACTAAAAATATCCATGCCAACTTCCTTAAAGTGCACCGGTAACAACTACCAAATAATTCTTACTTCTTTTTCTGTTTTCATTTTGCTTTCCAAGAGTGCTTATTACATTCCTTGACCATTTGTTGATACCTGTCAATTCTATAATGATCAACGTATTTGGAAAATGAGTTTTATTCATAGGGGCTTGGGGAGTTTTTTGGTTGTTTGTTTTGTTTTGTTTTTTCTTTTAGTAAGTTGTTCCTTGCCTTGTTAAAGAATTGTTACATTTAAGGTTTTATTTCCTGATAAACCTTTTATTGTTAATTTCAGTTCCACACATCTTTTATAAAAAGATCTTTTATTTCTAATATCTGTCTTTACCCTTCTGTTAAAGATGTAAGCCTTGCCTCTGCATCCTTCCTCCTCTTCTGGCCAACTCTCCCATCACAGTTTTTTTGTGTAGAGTATACACTTTGAAAATTCACTGTTGCATCTTTAACTGATTGTGCTGCTGCAACTGTTCCAGTCTTTTGGACAGGTATTTCAACCAGGTGTCTCATTTCCCTCTCAAAAGTGAAATATTGTAGTGGTTTCTTTCCTTTCCTACTGTGATTTTAAATATAACCACTTTCTGGTCACTTGCAGAGAGTAGTAATATCTTCCCATGTGCTGATTACGTGTTTCCCTTTTGGCCTCTTGCTCTGAGAAGCTATCTTTTAAAATGCAGCCAATTTAGTGGCAATGATCAAAACCTCTTGCTAGCAGTATAGATTCTGCTCTTCTGAGTTCTGCCCACTACACTCATTGCTACAATCCTAAGAGGGTGACTAGAAATTCTATATACTCTTGTTTTATTACAGCTGTTACACTCCTCTAAATCATTCTGGGATCTTCAAACTCATATAATCACTATGGTGCTTGTTGATATAGTTCAAACATTTGGCTTATTTCACTCCATGCTTTCTTCATTTCTTCATCTTCTGGAACCATTCCTCAATGGCATAGTTGACTTAAGTTTTTGTAAGGGCTTTACTACCCAATGTTAAGCAATTCCATAGATTATAATTTATTTTTCACCAACTTCTGTACATGTCCAGTGTAGTGACAACCTGACCTAAACCCAGGATTTCAGTTTATCCTTTTATTTCTGGATTCTTGTATTTATATAGAAGTGTATGTACATTCAATCTTTGTTCTTATTTTCATTTCATTGTGCTTTTATGGTGTTTTTTGGTGCTTCCTACAAGAAATGTAATGATTTCTGCCCTATGTTTTGTTGTTGTGAATAATATCAAATTTTTAAACTAAGGTACCCCTAGAGAATGAAGCACTTGCTGACTTTCAAAGAGTTTTCCTTTAACAATTCAGTTCAAAGATTTCCTAATTTGATATGCCAGAAGCATTTTTCCATTTTAGCTTTGGTGAAGCCAATTTTCCTCTGTAAGTTCTCTCTCATTCTGTTTTCTCTTCTGTATGTTTTTCTCAACGATGGGCCAACATTGTGTCTGCTCTTGCAAACCTTCCAGAGAAGTAGTGCAGTACTTCATGGAAATCTTGATTTTAATTTGTACTTGGCAGTTTAATTATGGTGGCTTTTTTTTTAAGAAATACAAGCTCCAGTTTCAGATGAAGGATTGAATGATACTGCTATCTATAAGAAAGGGCCACCTGGTCTTAATATCTGACTATTTAACATAACCCGATTAATCATTTGACACTGCCAAATTAGGAACCTGCAAAGATCTCAGGATAGTAAGATCTCAGGATAGTAAAGGCCTCCAAAATACAAGAACAGGATGATACTGGAGTCCCCAGTGGCAAAAAACCAAATCTTAAAGACCTGTTACTAGTAGCCGAAACACAGCACAACATCAGTTTATAGAGCATAAGTAAAAATTGCGAAGAACTGCCTGACAAACTATTGATGCTGATTGTGATTGATAGCATCAGCACAGACATATTTGGGGTGCAGTTGGGAGGGGAGCGGTAGGAAAAAGGAGAGGAGAAGAAAGGGGAAGGGGGAAGGAAAGAAGAAGGAGAGGACATTGAAGTTTTTATTTGCAATGGTAGGGCGTATTTCTGAAATCCGCAATATATCTCTGAGATGACTCTGAGGCACCTCTGAGGCTTTAAGAAAATTTGATGTAAGGCATTTGGAACTACTGTTGGTGGCATGCAGAGGTTCATCCTGTGCATTGCTTTGTAGTCAGAATATGCAACAAAGGAAGCAGATTTTTGTCAGATTTCTGGCTTTAGTATTCATTGAAAAAAACATGCATAGAAGTATGAAAATCAGAGGGCCTCCATGGAAACAGAGGTGAACCTATATCTTTTGAACTGCAGGATCAGAATTTGTGCTGGCACAAATCTCTGGAACTAAAACTTTCATAATACTTATAACTTTTTTATTAATAAGTCTATAAAGTTTGTTACGTTACTAGAAAATGAACATAGTTTTCCTTGTCTGATTTTTCAAACTAATTATTTTGCACCTGTCTAGTCTTGCACTGAGGTATCTAAAAAGCTAGTTTCTTCAGAAAAGGAATTATACACTTAAAAGGGAATATTATGAAGACGATACTGAAAGTTTTTAAAAAATCCTTGCTATACGCTTATTTTTAGCGTTAAAGAAGAAAAAAAAGTAAAGTTCAGACAATAATTAAGTGGCAGCGGGGAGAAGATAATTTTGGTCTCTAACCTTCCCAAGTAACAGTAACACTGAGAAGTAATTGTATTAAATCTGCTGTTATTTATTGTATTATAAATCTGACCACTGATAACCAGACTGCTCTTAGTCTATTCCTCTTACAGCATGAAAACCATTCTCTCAGACCAGCTTTAAAAACTGCTTGTTATGGGAATTCCATAATCTAATGTATTTGATACTTTGCAATTAGGCGGACTAAATCTCCACATGATCAGTTAACACAGTTTCTACTAATGAGCAGTAACATGCTAAAGTGTGGTAACTCGCTCACTTCCAGCATATGCTTACATGCTAAGAAAATATTCAGAACTATCCTGAGCCTTTTCTAGGTAAGTCTTCCAGACTGCCACCCATCTGCTGCTACCAAAAATATGAACTCAGTGATACATTTGATTAAATGGATATCTGCTGCCACCATTTCATTTAAAGTTTTGGTGAAAACAACAGCTTTATACTTCTGTAACACTCCAGATGGTGATAATTCTTTTCTAAGCATCCCAGGACTGCAGGTACAAGTATGTTGAAAAAACACATCACTGAAATTTTAACACCATTTGACTTTCAAAGTTAAATCAAGTATTTTTGTCTGCTTTTAATGTTTATTACTGCTATGCACTCTTTTTTGTTTGGAAGGCACATGGCATTCAACTTCTACCTAGAGAGGAAACTATCAGTATTTTTTTTTTGCTGTCATTGACATATCAAAAGTTCAGAGAGCATTTTGTTCAGATAGGAACAATATAGCCAGCTATTTTGTCTGCCATGAGCAATTGGACAATAGATCACAAATTTTTCTCAGTGAGGTGGTTACAAAATACAGCTTTGGTCTTACATGTAAGCACCTTGACCTATACTGGGTAATTTCCTGTAGCACACTGACCTGATAGGTTACTCAAGATTTGGTGGATCCTATGAATAATATCACATGAAGGCAGCATAGCACGTAGGAATGAGTTTTGAGAATTCTGAGTTTTGTAATAAGACCATGAAAAGAACCTGCCATACTCTTCCAACAGCAGTTTAGTGATACCTTGTTCCAGATTCTGCAGATCTTTCAGGAGGTTTTGGTTAAGCTCTGACTCTTGCTTGTGTTCATGCAGATCCACATTCTCGATTTGTCTGAGCCTACTTGAATTGAGAGCAGTGGAGTGTTACTCTAACAGATTTTTATAATAATTTTAGAGAAGCAGCATGCAGTTGATGAAGGCCAAATATACTCAGTGTTTCTAAAAATAGTCCTTTTGTTAATTACTTAATAGTGGTTTAAGTCTCATACTAAGTTTTTCATTTTATTATTTTTATATATATATTATTTTATATATATTTTTATATGTACTGATACTTTTGTATTACGTTAAGGTTGAGTAGTTTTTATTTTTTTTCAAATTATGGTTACTTACAAACTCCTTACAGTCTGCTTCACTCTCTCAAGTTTCAACTTCTTTGTGAAACCTCTTCATGCTCAACAACTTAACATTGTCTTCCAGCCCACAAGCTCTTCTTAAGGGCTACGATATAGCAAATTCTGCTAAATGCGAGTGCTACTAACCCTCCCTTACTTACACAAATATTCCTAAGCTTCTGCTCTGCAGATGACAGCCATTCTTCTCAAAGGCCAAAACATACTCGTACATTGGAAATGTACAGTCTTCAACTCTGACAAAGCTGGCAGGCCCAACAGCAACAGGCCCAAATTTTCCGGTGTCCAACTTACTATACGCAGCAACCGCTTGTTCTGTTGTTCCAAATATCTTGCCAAACATGGTAGGGTAGTAGATTACCACGCAAATTGGTTGTTTAGTCTCTAAAAACCACAGCTTCCTACTCATATCCATGAAGCTGGCAGGTCTGAGAGAAGCACATATTTCAGTGTTGACAGTCCTCCAAAAACATTTTAGAGACAGTTCTTCTGTTAGTGGTTATTTTACCCAGATTTATGTCTTTACAGAACTCAAACGCTGCTCTGCTGGCACAGCAAATCTGCACGTATGTGAACCTAGGCCTCTGGAGGAAAGGAAAGAAGTTCTTTCAAGCTACAGACTGGTATCGGCTATTGCTCAGCATAAACAAATCCCAAAGGGACAGTACTTGTCAGAAAGAGGCATTAATAACACAGGGGCATTGAAACTGGTAATTTTTCACTGCCACTAATGAGTTGTTGAAGTTGAATCTTTTATAAAAAAAAGATGTGTTTCACTGCACTATGTCAGTTGAGTTTTTCTCAGACTCTTAGGCTGAAGTTTCAAATTGAAAGATTAGAAACCTCTCCTAAACACCCAGGGTTTTGGATCGTTTGACTTGAAGAGATGAGGACTAGAAAATACATCTCCATTCTGCGTTTAGCAGATGAGTTGTCAGCCATTAGTTGATGGATGCTTCCCTTTAGTTTTTCCTAAAAGAAACCATTTTAACAATCTTCATCTCAATCTGGGAAGATTTTCAACTTCAAAATGAATTGGGAAGGTGTACTGAACAAGAAAAACTGTCTGAAAGATCAAGCATTTCCTGAAAGCGTTAGTTACCTGGCCTTGGACAAGTTATCTAATTACCTTCCTGTTGTGAAAGTAGAGATAATACAATTGCCTACCATATAGTGTTATCATGAGGAACAACTAATGTCTGTGATGTGCTTAGCAAGCTTAGATTGTTCTTGCATTTCTTGAGATATGGAACAACTTTCATGGCACCTATGAGACGAATGATGTGTGATCATGGACTTTGCAGTCTGCAGGGGACAGTTCATTTGACCAAAGGATTAAACTGAGCTTTAAAATACGCGTGCAGCAGAATGCAGCATAATTTTTACAGGCAACATCGAAAGTAAGCAGTGAGAGAAACCTATCTAACACCATCAGCTCTGCTACACCTTTTCCCAAAACAGTTTTTAAAGTAGCTTTGCTCAGAGGCTAAGGAGTGTGCAGATTGGTAAGACTTTAAGGGCATTCTGATACAAAATTCAGCTGAATTAGGTATTTAATTGGTCAAGACTTAGAATAAGATATGCTTCTTTTATCAATTTAAATCCGTACCACATCTAACCATGTATATATTACACACATGCAGAAGTTAATTGATTACTTCTTACTAAGCTCTAATTGCCCAGAAGGTTTGGCAGTTGAAGGAGAAACTGAAAGGCAATGTTTCCTTGACAAACTGATGGAGGTAGCTGTTGTTTTAAGACACTGTGAAAAGTTATAAAAACACAATGCTATGGACAATGAAGAGAAAAGCTTTCAGTTTTCACAAAACAGTGTTCCCTTAATAAGATGATTCTCTAATTTTTTGAGAAGTAGCATTGAATTTTGGCTCCATTTTTAGAGAAACAGCTTTTTCATCTTCCTAATTCTACGTATGTGACTAATCCAGATGACTTAATTGGATCTACTCATGTACATAAAATTAAATGTGTGCTTAAGTGTTGGTATGATTAGCTTCTTGATGACTGTATGGCAGAGTCATGTCCCATTGATCTTATACCATACATATTTTGAAAATTATTTTTTATGCTAAATATTTTATACTAAGTTGAATTTGAAAAGAAATATTAGAAGACTTATTATCTTGGTATTATTTCTTAAACAGTTGCAGAGCACTTTTATGGCTACTATAGACATGAACTATGCAATACCAATTTTCTTGTCTAAAACTGACTCATTCTATTAATAAGAATTTTCTTTTTGAACTCCCTCTGTGAAAGTACCCATTTACCTCTTGACATTTATCTCATAATAAGATTATTTTTTAAGTGGAATATAGTCTTGCCAATGACTGACACAAGCTATAAACCTGTATATCAAAACATTGAGTACCTGAAATAATCTAGTTGCAGTTCTTCATTGTTTTTCTCTCCTATCCATTAAATGTTTACTCCAAATCAGATTCTAATCCACCTCCTAATACCCCTTGACACTTGTCGTATTCCCTGGATTCCTGCCATCAGAATAATTGATATTTTCTCCACATCAAAGCCGACCTACTGATACTGAGCACATGCCTGCCTCCTTTCTGTGATGAAAATGTAAAAAAATATGTACAATTATTCTATATATAGGTAAAAAGAAATTGTCAGTGTAAAAGCTATTAATACTTTTTGAGTTCTTAAACTGGAAAAATAGCATGCTGTGCTCAGTTACAAAGGGAAAGGAACCATTTGTTGTCTGAAGTAAAATACATGGGAAACATGATGGGTAACTGTGCATCATTACACAAATGTGAAATTTTCTGATGTTAGCAGAACCAGTATTATACTAAAAAGAAAATATATATTAAACTTATACTAATATATATACTTAATATATATTAATATATACTAAATTAGAAAAAAAATTCAAAATACAATAGACGAAGGCCCATGCCAACACCCTTTGAATACAAAGAAAAGGTGCTGACTCCAGCAAAAACTATTTTAAGACCTAAAATGTGTTTTGTTGTCAAAAACACGGGAACTAAAAAAGCACTTTCCACCATTCAGCACTTGTATGCAGTTATGACAAAAATAAATTTGCTGCTTTTTATTTGCAAACTGAAATTTATCTAAGTTAGTCTCATCGTGAAGCATCTCATCCACCTGATTGTATATGCCTCAAATACATCTAAGGAAGTCTAAATTTCTCCTTGAAAAGAAGGTATGGTCTATGGATGATGATTTCATTGCTCAAAGCAAAAATGTGTTAGAGGGAAGAAAATTTATCATATATATTATGTCAGTTAATATATATTCCATAAACAGGCTTGTAAAATCAGACTTTGTATAAATCAGAATGAAAGGAACTCACATATGACTGCATGTATATACTGCATATATACATGCATGTGTATATGCTGTTGTGAACTTCACTGTTTCACAATTGGTTTTGCACAATACCTTAATTTTAATATTTTATATGGAATGTTCATCAGGACTCTTCCTTCAGCCACTTAGTCATTCAAACATGAAATATTGTAAAATACATATAAAAATCTAAGAAGAAGGTGAAAGTCATTTGCCAAAGGAGCTTTCCAAGGTACATACTCTTTCCGTAAAAATACATAGAACAGAGAATGCATAAAAGCCAATGTAGCAAGTATTTCTAAAACTTAAACTTGTATGTAATTACTACTTACATTATATGAAGAGGTATGGAGTGAAATAGTGGTAATTAGCTGATATCCCTCTCTTTCGCTACTGTCCCACAGTGAGCCCATATCAGTTCATTTTTTCCTTCCTGATTGCCACGCAGTGAATAGCAGACTCTCAACACTTTTGTCACTTTATTGCTGGTGACAAGGGCACTGCCTAGGAATAGGACAATCTAGTTAAGATGCAATTCTAACTTAGTCCCAGTTGAGGACAGAAGTAGTCAGTAGGTCATGTGAGACAGGTACCTTTTCACTATATCTACGTAAAATGGTATCAGAGCACAGTGGGTCTTCTATTGCATTTAAACAGCCAGGTTCCCTGCTGTGATGAATAATCCTGAAGTTGAAAGGGGAAAATGCATGCACATACATTAGGTTATCTACAATTTTGGCAGTTAAGTTGCTTGTTTTGAAGATAAGAAATATACTTGTCAAGCTTTTTTCCCTGACTCATAGAGCAAGCATTTAACTTCTTCACTGAGAAGCACGATTCATATTTGAAGATCTTTCTGACAAAATATAATGATGCAAGTTACAAAATTTAGTTTTTAGGGTATGACATTTTATTTAGACCTTGAAATTGCGTTGTCGGCAATAGACAGTATGAACAACATCCCTTAAGAGTTACTTTAAAACTGTACTGTAAAGCCATTATTTAAAAATTTTGCTTACAGAACAGCATGACGTGGAAGATTGCATCTAATCTAAGAATATATTCCCAAATGAATAAAGAGGGTGCACTTCAGTTTCAAACTTTAGAAATACATTCCCCTCTAGCATTATTCTGGTGAAAGGTACTTCACGTGGAAAGACTGATTCCACTTAACATTCTGAAACCCTGCTTACATGGTTATAACCTTTGTCATCTCTAAATGCTGAGGGGAAAATTTTAGCTTTAATGATACACTAGAATGGGTATCACAGCAGAAGTCATCTTTTTCAACATGCCCTATTAAAAGACTTCTAGTATTGCTATGGAAATCACTTATAACTGCAAGATACTGCACATCATTAAATGCATTGAGTGGGCTGTAATATGAGATCTACTGAATGAAATGCTACTCTGTCATTTTGGTAAGATCAATATGGATCAATATCACTGTCTTTTCAAATCATTTTTTAATACATTTCAGTCACATTCAAAGCTACTTTTTGAAAACAGTATTTGTATTCAGCAAAATTTACCAGTAGCCTGTCCACCTAATAATCACCTATTTTTTTCATCTTTAATATTTCCTCTTTGTTCACCAACTGCTGCTTTTTGTTATGTATCACAAGTTGTCACTTACTTTTTCTCTACAGGTTGTCATTACTAAACAGTAATACACAACCACAACCTTCTCATTAAAAAAACCAGAGGCTAACTAGGCAGACACCAAATCAGAATGGTAATTATACACATTCATGCACCAATAATCTTGAAAAGGATGAGATTTTTTATGTTGGTACTGGTCATTTCAGAGGAGTTGTTGAAACCTTAAGAAATTTCCTGTAACATTGTATGTGGTAGTCCGTAATAATTCTGTTCCTTCCTACCTTTCTGGGTGTTAACAAAGCAGTGAGAAGTAAACTAATTTGGTGACTGAATTAGATCAAGTCAATTATATTCATAGCAAGGAAAGAACAAAGTATTCTCCTAATACTTCACCTAAGTTCACAAAAAATTACTTCAGAATAAGAGTTGTCTCAGCAGAAAATTATTCAGGGCCTATTTTTTTTTTTTGTGAGAAAAGTAATAAATATGTAGAAATAAACCAGTGAAGTGTAAGCCATTGTCACCAGACTAAATCAGAATGATAGATAACAAATCTGAGGTTTGTGTTGGTTGTGATTTTTTTTTTTTTTGTAATTTTGCTGTTCTCAGTAACAAGTATTTCTGCTTTTCTCAATACTGTGCTGTTGCAAAGGTCCTTTCTTCCAATTACAGACATTATTGTTAGCCTCCCTAGATGCTTCTACATCACAGAGGATGCATCTTTCATGAGTTGCTCATAGGTTTCCCTTTATGTTTTTCCCAGTTTTGAGGGGGACTGGGATAAGGCAAATTCCAAAAAAAAAAAAAGATACTGTAATGTGCAAATGGAAATACAGCTTGGAAACTCTAAATATCAAGCTTCCCAACTCAAAACTTGGACAATACATAAAAGTTGCAGCTCACCCAGAGGAATTAGGCCTAAAAATCTGCTTTGACAGACGAAGACCTCCCATTAAAAATTATGTCTGGGCTTCCTATTGCTCCATTTTATTATTCTAAAGCTATAATCTCTACACCTAGGAAAAAAAGGTGAAGGGAACAAAGACACAAGCCCAGATGATTTCAGTGTTTTGCCCTAGGACACCTGCTCATTGAATGCTCCTTCACAAAATCCAGTGCAGTCACCGTGAAGCTTGGCTGTCCTCCACACATATCAGAGATCCAGGGTTCACACTTCACCACGTCTCCTGTCTACCTTATGGCTGTGAGCCTCTGCTTTCACTGTTCCTGGATAACAGTTCCATTACTGCCCATACATGCTGTCCATCTGGATAGCTGTCAAAGACCTGCAGCCATATATATGCCCCTCTTCTACTACTCCCAGAAGAAATCTTGAGTGTATCAGCCCAGAGCTGGATGACAGACTGATAGGAAGTTGGCTACCTACCCTCTCTAGCTATTTAAACCCAGCACGGACTAATGTGTGCTAAAAGCTGTGGCAGAAGGTTTCTGATTTTAGTGTCTGAGCTCCCTGTGACACATGCACTGAAGGGGCTCTCTTAGCATGGAACAGTGAAAGAAAACATTAGTTGCCTGTAAAATTACAATAAAACACTTTATTTGCAGCAAGCATTTGTGGGTTTTAGAATAAAACATGTAGGAAAGTTCTAGAGCATCTGCATTACAAAAATAAGAAGCAAGGGAATTTCTGAGAATGGTGATTCAAAAATTCAGTTGGCATGGTCCTGTTGATTTTGCCAGAGCAGTGCCACTCACTTTAGAGCTACAAAAAGTCATGCCAACATATTACATGTAGACTTCTGCAAGGAACAAAAAAAAAATAAATAAAAAGTTGGGGAGTCTCAGATGAGGATTGGGAAAGAAAGAAATGCACAGCAGAGGGAGTGTACAAGGTTTCAGAAAAGAGTTGAGCTTCTACCCAGCTATTTTTTCCTTTGTTTGTTTCTTAACATCAGCATGTATTCCCTTGCTTTGGGAATGAAAGCAGCATCTAAACATGGTGGGCTGAAATGTTCAGAGAGCTCAAGCATGTTTCTTTTAAGTTCAGTTGGAATACTTCTGTTACCTGGTTAAAAGATACATTCACCAACCTAAGTCCTGTTGGTAGATGCTAGCAAGATGATCTTCCCAGCAGAGGGAATATAGGCAGCAGGAATCAAAACTGGAAACACTGAGAGAGAGTATAGACAGCTGGAACTCAAACCTAAGCTTGACAGAAGCAGCAAGTTGCTGAAAGTTTGGGGTGACTTTAAGACAAACAATTTTTAAATCACTTGTCAGTTCCAAGAGCGCCATTTCTTTGGAGAAATGTATCCCAAATTCTACCTGCCTCTCCCTCTGAGGACAATCTTCATATTTTTGTAATCAACAGAGTGTTCAATGCGACATCTATCCCAAAAAAAAGATCCCATTCTTCCCTGCAGACTTCTGCATTTTGCAGAAATGATGGTTTAAGAAGGGCACGTGGATGTCCAAGAGAAACATGGCTTTTGACAGCTCCCCTAAAAGTCAGCCGGACTTGGTTCTGCTGCTGCCAGGGAGAGCTGTGATGGGATGGTTGTCTTTACTAACAAATCCCTCATAACATTAGCACATCATTGTAGCAAACTGGCTTGTATAGATAGGAAGATAAACTACTATCAAAAAGATTAATAGAACTGGTTTAATAATAATTGTAGCACTGGTGAAATCTAGAACGCAGTGAAATGTGTGGCTATTTGCAAGCAGTTTACTGCAAACAATTCTGGTAAAGTTTATCTGCTTGTTCACCTGTCATTCTCACTCTGTCCACGTACTGATGCACTGGAAACTTTGTCCTGCTTCACCATCCTGAAGAATTTCAACTAATTCCAGTCCTGTCACAGTTCATTTTTTTCACCCGCACATTGTGGATTTCTAGAGCAATCTCTTTATGAAGTAGCTGCTGAGGACTTCTGTCAGACTCTTCCCCAGATCCTCTGAAAATCTCAGCCCCCTGGATGAGCTCCATGTTTTGAATGCTCATGTCTGGCCATGGCCCAAACGGAGCACATTTGTCAGCTCAGACAGTGCATTAATATTCACATTGCGTCCCATCCTTTACAGCTAGCGTTTAAGCCTTGAGAATACCGGAAATATGCCTGGGAGGATGTGAAAGGATATTATTTCCTCCTTAAAATAGTCAGAAAAAACTATATGATATCGGCGCTAGCAGCACACTCAGTGATTAATTTTTAAAAGCAGAACTTTCTAGGTTATATTAAGAGTTACAACAGCAAATATTGCATGTGCAGTAGAGAATATTTAATAGTAATTTTAAGTTACATAACTACTAAATTATTTGAAATAGACATTTGTGCTGTTCTGGGCATACACAGATGCACATAGACTCATCGAAAATTGTCTTACCTTTCTGAAATGACCTGTCCCTTTTCTTCTGATGCCTATATTTGAACCGATTAATTTTGATGAATGGATGAATGCAAATTAATCTCCAATTCTTGCCTGAGTATGTCAGATTTATTTTTTTTTTCAGTGGGGAAATCCAAATAGTTTCTACTGACAATATCTTAGATGTTCTTCATAACTGTAATACATCTGCAATTAAATTCATACTTGAATTATTTGATGAATCTCCCACTGTAACGTTTAAATTCTTTTCTTCATCCCTTTTTTTCAATTTGTCTAAAATGAGTGCTTTTCTGATATGAAAATACTGCAAAGGCAGTTTTGTGATGCATTATATAGTTATGAAACAAAGAAACATGCCTGATCCTTAGAAAATTACTAAGTTTAAAATGCAGCTTTAACCTCTGTCAGGTAATGTATTTCTGCCAGTTTTTCAAAAATAGATTCCTTGCATATATATACCCTTTTATTTTCTGGGATATTTTAGAGATTTTTCATTTTTACCCTTTTAAATATTAGTTTCCTGATAAAATTTTCATTACAATAATTGAAAACATTTCCATTAAATTACCAGAAAATGATCAATTTGGATTAACAGAGTGTAATTACAACATGCCTCAGTGAAATGCTGAGATATTGCTTAACACACTACAGTATTTGCAAACAAAAATTTCATCCTGTCCATTCACACAATTTGATTATTATTATTGTGGAATATGGGGGAAATTTTTCTGAAAGCTAAAAGTAGGTTTGCATTCTGCTTTTAGATATCTTTGAAGCGTAAAGGGTTGAATTTAGCCATTATATATTCATAGTTTAGATTATAAATAAATATGGTGCTAGGAAATGATCCAAAAAACATTAAAACCTCATAGACACGCACAATAGACATCAGAATTCATCCGTGGTTTGGCTTCCATGGCTTAGAAGTCCAGAAGAACCATCTTGCTTTCTAGAGTCTCCCACAGTTTTCTAACAAGCTTCATCCCTGCTCACTCCTGAAACTGGCCTTCCTATGGTGGCAGGGAACCGTGCTCCACTGGACAATGAAACCCAGGGTGTCCACCATGCAGATGCTTTCGAGACAGAGTTCTACAGCCAAAGACTCTTGACATGATGTTTTTGTCTGAAATATTACACAAATCAGCACAATATGTTTCAGTCTTCCAGGAGAAACACAGATGTTGCTAGATGAGTAACTGCTTTGTTTAAATGGCAACGGTGTTTGCAAAAGGTACCCAATAATGGATTCTGAGAGCAATGAGAAGATTCTGTTAGCGTTACTGGAAGCTAGACTGGATCACATATCGTTACAGTACTTGGTAATGGTACCCTTTCTTTCATTTGATGAGATAATAAAAATCGGTGATCTGTTAGAGTGTAACGAGAAAGAACAAAATTCATTTTATGCAAAAATGGTTTGTGCTACAATGCAACAGTCTTACAGGGCTTTCTTATTTATAGATTTTTCTCTAAAAGGTGATAGTTGTCACCTTAATTTCTTGCCACTCTACATGAATATGTAGATTTATCCTCAAAAAGCCTCTAAAATATGGAACAAATGAATTCAGTGTTACGAGGTGACAAACTGTGGTTGAGGAAGCCTGTGGAACAATCAAAAATGCTGACTCTAAAGAAGGATCAGAAATTCAGTGAAAAAACAAGCTTCAATATGTTTCAGGGTATCGGGAATGAGAGAAAAAAAAATCTCTACTATGTACTCTACACCAAAAATTATAAAGCACATTTTAACCACTAAGGATCTTCTATGGTGTGTTTCTTACACTAATGTTTCATAATAGAAACTTTTCAAGTTGGTTTATTTTTCCCAACAGTAGAGGAAAACCACATACAGACAGAAAATCAAGCTTCCTTTAAAAATCAAAGCAGCAAGAACAGTCACATTAGTTTTCAATCCTCAGCCTGCAAGTAATAGGTTTTCCCCTTCGCTCCTGGTTTTATTAGAGTGATGCCATTTTCTCGTCAAACTGGATATCCACTTTTGACAAAACAGGCTGTGTTTGCTTTAGGCTCTATGAAAGAAGAGTAAAAACCCACAGGAAACTTTATCATACGGTCAAAGCTGATGACCTAGGACAATAATCTTGAGATGAAAATGAAACATCATTCCTGTGAAGGCTCTTGGGACTTCCTCTCTTCTTTGAGTATAAATTGCTGAACGAGATGGATCCCCTGTGGTATGAACACAACTCCACTGAATTCAGAGGACTTATATCAGTTTTCACAAAATACAAAATCACCCCCCTTCATTATTTATAGTATTGAAAATTTTTCATAAAATTTCTAATGAATATCCTTCTTATTATTCATTTATCTGCATACGATTTTCCTTGTCATAAATGTATATTTAACTAAAACAAAATAACCTCTTTGTGTTTTAGTGCTCTACAATTATAAAGAGCAAAGAGAGATTTGGAAGTTCTTCAGTAACTAGTCTCTATACCTGAAAAAATTAAATCTGCAGATACTTTACTTCTGCAAAACTGCAGATTTATCAGTGCAACCACTTATAAATGCATTCCAAGTGTCTTCATACATTGAGTTTTAATATAAATCAGAATACAACACTGCTCTGAGATATGTGTAAAGCAGCCTGAGGGTAGAATCCAAATCATTCACAAGTGAACTCCAAAAACATAGGTCTATGCTATTGTTCAAAGCATTTCTTACTCTAAAAAATATTGCTTTCAGAATAAGATGTCTTCTTTTAATGAGTTTCTATTTGTGGCCTTAGAGGAACCTGCAAGTTCATCAAATGGGAGAGAAAGCAAAACATTTAGCAAATCCCTACTCACAAGTAAACATTTCGTATATGGGAAAGTCAAAGATACAGGATTCGCTTCAGTTTGGTTGTCAGTGCAGCAAAATTAACCCATAGAAAGTGATATAGATGGCTTACTTCAATTTCAGAAACAAACAAACAAAAAATTGCTTTGATTCCATTATGAAAACATCTCTCTCGCTTCTGAAACAGGCCCATTTTTATACAAATAATACAGCAAATAACAAATGTGGGTCATGTAGCAAGGGTAAATATTCGTCCTTAAATTACTTCTTGCCAAATACTGGAGAGGCATTAATCAGTAGCTGCTGCCTGGTAACTACATAATGTCCTGGTTATTCAACTTGTTTGTGCTTGGCTGTAGAAGTGGGATTCTGAAGCCTTTGACCTATGGACTAGCAAGCACATAGATGCATAACAAGGAAGACAATTAAGGTTGTGTTCTAGCTACATTTCCAGTGAATTTCTAGAACACTTGTAAACAATTCTGTGAGAGGCAACCAAAGATCCTTTGGAAACTAAAAATTACAGACCACTTTAACAATCCATTTAGCAGCAGAGCGAGGAGTGTAATTGCATGTGAATTCTTCAATTCAAATGTAAATTAACATATAGACAGTGTATTTTACAGACACAGATGCAAGTAATTTGCTTATTCCATTCCATTGTTTATATGATAGTTAAATATAACACAAGTTCAACAAAATAAAGGATGTCCCTGGCTAAGAAACTAGATGTTGATGGATCCAAAATGCCTGAAAATTTGTATGTATCTAATAAAAAAAAAAATCCAAACACATGAAAAAAATAAAGGAACTGAAATCTACCCATTCTTTGTTTCAGAAATACCAGAAACATCGTAAAATAAGCTTGGAATTGCTGGCTTCTCATCTGCTGAAGCACAGGACAGATTTGGAAACTCTATAAGCTGTTGACTGGACCTGACAGCCTCCAAGTTTCACAGCTATCTCCCGCAAAATAAAACTAAGAGAATTACTGTACAGTTTTACCAGTGATCTTCCATTAGCAGTGAAACTAAAGTACTAAGTGCCCACAGGTACTTCAGTTAGAGCTCATGAATGCAGGGGATGAAGTCTGTTCTGAGATCAGAATATTTTATGTTTTAGGATTTTAAAAGTACGTGTGATTTTGTTGTTGTTATTGCACAATAAAGTGAAAAGACCTTGCCCTTGGAAAAATCCAACCATTGCATTATTTCCACATGATATTACTATAACACAAAAAGTATTCATAATGCTGCTTCCAGCGAGAAAGTTGATGATGCTACCCAATGTGCAGTAGGAAGAAGAGCTCTAGGGAACATACAATCTCTTATAAGTTAGGAACATTTGATCACTACTGTTTTCCCATGCAAAACCTTCATTGACTAAAAGACTCAATGCAAGTACATTAAACTTGTCTAAATAATCCATATAGAACTTTATCATGAGAGCTAAAATGGGTGCAACTGTAATCAAAGGATTATTTCTTTTCTCAACACTCAGAATTTTTGCAAGGTGTCTTAAATTTAAAGAGAGAGGAGCAGTGATGAGGTACATTTCTGTACTCAAAGGGTGTGCTTTGTAAATAGTACCTTATGGCTTTTCAAGGAAAACACATGTACTTTAATTCAAACAGAACTTTGGCATTGGTTTCTACTATACATTCAGAATAAAAATTGTTTCTCTCAGGGATGTACATTATCTTGAAATTCTTTATTACCTCATGTTAACATGTTATGGTGCTCCAGAACAAAATTATAAAGAATTCCAATTGTGATTATCAGTTTTTGATAGCTATTTTTAATGCTCCCATGTAATTTTTTTTTTAAAAAAGAACAACAAAACTTCCACACCAATACATAATTAAACCACAAACTTCACTGGCATAAGAAAGTTAAAATTGCACATACTAACCAAAATCAATACATATAACAAGTCTTCCCTGCAGATTGATGTCTGATTCATATCAAATATCTTGTCTGTATGTGCAAAGATTGACCTTTAAGACAAGGGAGAGAGAGTCAGATATTAACAAAATGGGGGTTTTATCCAGTGTGATGGTTCACATGAAGTTCCCAGGGAAACAATTGCAGTTTTCCCTATTTTTATATACTTTGGTAAGGAAGAAATAATTACCTCTCTTTTATACATCAAGAACCTTGGATACGCTTCGTTTTTACCTCAAAATCGAACAAATCTGAATGAAAGTGATTCCTTCACAGTTTGGGGCTCGTATCAGCTTTCAAGTATTGTGGGCATATACTAAAAAATTTGTTATTTTTATGTTGAGGTGGTTAGCTGGTCAGCTCTATCAATAATAGCAGATCATCAAGAATTGTTCAGTACATGTAGTTTATAAAAAACATATGAAAACAAGTGTCTCCTATAAATAATGATTTACAATTTTTTTTCTATTTCTTTGCTCTGAAAAAGTTTGAAGATGTTGCGATATACATTAACTGATGCAATAAAATATTTTCTACTGAAGTATCAAACAATACAGGTCATTTTGGCATGCTTGATATTGAAACAAAGTGCTTTGGGTTGATTTTTTTTAACTTTTGGACAGAATACTTAAGTGAAAACTTTAATAAGTTGGCTATTAAACCTTTTAGAATAAGGTGAAAAGGACAGCAAAGCTGATTATCTTTGAGAAATGTGACTGAATGAGAAGGAACACATTTACGTAGTTGGAAATCTGCCAGTACGTGGCTGTGTGTCCATAATATTTCCAAATACACAAGTAGTCCTAAGCCCATTTTACCTGGATTTAATGAAAAAAAATTTCTTTGAGAGCACAAATTCTCTTCACCAGCCTTGCTTACGTTTCTGTATCTATGCTGCTTGAGAACTCAGATTTGGTTTTAGCCCTAGTGAAAATCAACCTGAAGTATGTCAAGTTTCAGAGAGATGAAGAGCATACTACAGCAAGTATGGAGTACTACGAATTACAAATATTTTGATAACCAACAGTGTAAACTGCAGCAAAATCCCAGTTTAGAATCACAGAATCATTCAGACTGGAAAAGACCCTGGGACTATCGAGTCCAACCATTAACCCTACTATACAAAGTTCACTCCTAAACCCCAACACCACATCTAAACAACCTTTAAACACATTGAGGGTTGGTGACTCAACCACCTTTCTTGGGTTGCTTATTCCAGTATCTGACTACCCTTTCTGTGATTTTTTTTCCCTAATGTCCAGTCTAAACCTACCCTGTTGCAGTTTGAAGCCATTATCTCTTGTTCTATTGCTAATTAGGTGCAAGAAGAGACCAGCACCAACCTCTCTACAATGTCCTTGCAGGTAGTTGTAGAGAGCGATGAGGTCTCCCCTTAGCCTCCTCTTCTTCAAACTAAACAGCCCCAGCTCCTTCAAGTGTTCTTCGTAAGATTTATTCTCCAGGCCCTTCACCAGCTTTGTTGCCCTCCTCTGCACTTGCTCCAGCACCTCGGTATCTCTCTTGTATTGAGGTGCCCCAAACTGGACACAACACTCAAGGTGTGGCCTCACCAGTAGTGGGTACAGTGGGACAATTACCTCCCTACTCCTGCTGGTCTTCTTGACTTTGGAAAAAAGCAATTGAAATGTAGTAGCAAACAATAATTTTGAGATTTAGGATTACTTTTTATTCAGAATAGGGTCTGAATCATCATCTGTTTCAGACTCATGTCCTCTCTGATTTTATCTGAACCTCAGGTGGGTGGCGAACAGCCTGGGAGCAGGCTGTTGCTTCAGTCATAAGGAAGTAATGCTCTTCCACTCCAGCAACAGTATCCCTCAACTTTGATATTTACTGATGGATTTCTATACCTGCTTCTTTGTTTTTACTTTTTTTTGGATGCAGGAAGAAGCTAGAATAGCCCCCTCCCACAAAGACTTCGCTGCTGATTTTGCAACAGTTTATGAATCTCTCCCTCACAGCCTTTCTCACAACAGCTTTTTAGTTCTGCATTTCATATATTGGCCATGGGGAGTGGATGAGCTGGATCAGAGTAATATCACCTACTGTTTCATAATACAGAGAGTCATGAGCTCATAGAAGGTAGCCTGTCATAAACTCTTATTTGTGTAAGCACTAGATGGCGAACCCCAGTTCTTGCTATTCAATCATTTTGATGGATAAGGAGCTATGTATTTGCTGTATAACAAATATATTACTCTTGCAAATGTATTTTCAATGAAAGCAAGCTGCTTAAAAAGGCAAAGGAAAAAAAAAAAAGCCAGAATAGGTCTGTGATAATCCTTATTTTTATTCCTTTAGTGAAAAACAAAAGAGGCATATGTGATATCATTGAGCTTATTATACTCACAAGTCACATATTCAGACACAAAGATGGCAAATTATTTCACCTCAGATGAACAACTATATCCTTCCAGCAGATAAAAAAAAAAATTTTGAACAACAGCCCAAGCTCCTGTTGAATTAATGTAAGAAAATCTGCTCACTCAAAGTTTAAAAGAAAGGATCCTGTCTTGTATGAAATAGTGAAACTAACCAAGAAAGATGTTTGAGCTGGGGCAATCTTTTCAGGATTAACATTTACTGAGGTTTTCATTATTTTAGCAAACAAGAATAAAGGCAAGTATTCACTGTAAAAAGAACATTGTACAAAATCTTTTTCAATGAGATGTTTTCCTGTAGTTTCTTTTCTGTAAAGTGGTTTTAAGCTTCAAAGTTGACTATTAGGCATATTTCATAATAACATTTTATTTTAAATGGCCACACAAGTATACACAATCTACTGTTATTTGCAGAACTGTCTTGTTTTGCAGATTGTTACTGTGGCATTCAGGACTGATTTATAGAAATAGAAAGACTGTCAAAACAGACTTTGTGCTACTCTGCTGATTTCAGAGTCACTTTAAGTTTAAACTGGTGCATTCAAGAGCAGAATCGGATTACGTAGATAGAGAATTATACTTCTCTTAGATGAGAAAAGGCTTTCAAATGCTAAATTTATTTCTATTTGAAAAGATACTTGTGCAGGAATAAACTTTACACCAAACAAAAACTATACAACAAGAAAATTAGGAATAGGACACAAAAAAAAAGCCAACAAATAATTTTGAACACTGTACTATCTTCTTCACAGTATTTGAGTTGAACAAAATCTTACACATTACTAATAGAGCAACTGATGTAAGCATGTGAGAAGAGCTCAGTTTTGGGACAGGTGTGATGTGCATTTCAAGCTAAGAAACAAAGCCTTAGAGAGATAATTCTTGCTTCTGCTATTTGTCATCAGACTTCTCACTATGAAATCTTCTAGTCATATTTCAAAAAGGAAAATATTCTGAAAACAGGCATTGCAATTTGTTTTCTTTTTTTCAGGACTCAAATTCAATTTGGTAGTGTATCCTGCTCTTAAAGAGTAGATCAGCAAGCCAGGTTCTGTTCAAATGCATTCAAACCTGTTCTCTCTCTCTGGTGAGACTGTGCATGCATCCAAGAAGGTGGCTCTGTACTTCCCTATACACGGAGTTTAGGAGTAGTCAGGAAATAGTTTTGTTGCAACACTTCCCACCTGTAATGGTGGAAGAAGAGGGGATAGAGACTTAGCACAGGCTAGGTGCATAGTACAGCTAACCAGATCTGGCAGTAGGGTTTGGTATGAGACCTGCTGTAACCACACTGATTTTAGTGGGTTTTCAACTGACTGCAATAAAGGTTACTTCAGCCAAAGAGACCTGTTTGCAGGTTGTACCTCATGAAGCTGTTTGATGTTGCTTGCAAATCCTCACAAACCACACAAATTTGCAGTTCTCAACTGTCAAATTATACACTTATCCTAAGTATGTACCACCCCTGTGATACCACAGCAGCAACACCCTCCTCACCTGCTGCACGATGGTTTGTTTAATATGTAGTTAGGCACAGAAAACATTTGAAGCCAGTGGTGTCAACAGCTGCATGCTCCTCTCTCACAAGAAAGTGGATGCAAATGGAGCAAAGTGGTCTTCAGAAGAGGAATGCTTTTGTTTTCCAAACAGAATTGTTTGGGACCTGGAGCAGCAGTGGTTTTCCAGGCAAAAATGGGTGATTTGGTAGAGTAGAAATGGGGCCATTAAGATACCTCACAGAAGTATATGTCTAAACGCACTAGACTTTTGATGCACTGCTTTTATGGTCAGTTGGTCTCCACATTGAATGTCTGGCAAGCTATTTTCATAAAATCAGGTGGCATTTAAAAAAGTTAGTATTTAATTGAGCAGAGCTTCAAAATGAAAGGAAAGAGAAGCAAGCAGGGAAAATATTTCCCTCAATAGGTGTTCTAGAACTATTAGTAGTTATGTAAAAACCAAAAGATTTCTTAGAGGGATTTAACTTTTCTCTAATTTTTATGCATAATTATAAGAAAGAACTGCAGATGTTGCTTTACAAGATGGTATAAAGAGCTCCTTGCTGTATCCAACTGCCAGCACAAAGCAAATAACTGTATAAAGGACTGAACTGTCCTTGCAGGATATTTTCTCAGAACTCTCTCACATTAAAGATGAAAAGAGATAAAACCCAATACCCCCAGCACTTGTATGAGTGACCCTTTAGCCAGTAAAGGCTACTCTAATATTTTTTATGTTTCTATGCAGAACTCAGTCCTTGGATTCATGCTTAGACAGGGGGCATTAGAAGAAATATTTTGGCCTTCCTTTTCTGCTCTACTGTTGATCCAAATGAGACCAATAAAAAAAGCAGAATATAAAGGAAACAGTTCCCCCTCATTTCATATACAGACTACAAAGGGAGGAATAGATTCTGAGCATCTTGAAAGTAAGGACATTTGAAAAGATAGGGAAATTTCTAACAGTCTACGTAACTGCAATCATGAGCTGTGGTGTCTAGAAATAATACCACCTGTGGTTTTTGCCTTCAATATGTTTTTGCAAAAGCAGAGATGATTCTTTATCCATTTAGAGACATACGATACAATCACTAGAAAAAAAAAAAATTATTATATATAAAAAGCTTTAAATACTTAATTTCATTTTTTCTAAGAACATACTAATGACCACTCAGAAGCATCAAACAGAAAAAAAAATAACACACTCAGTTACCTAGAGGCATTAGTATCACGGTACATTTGCTAAGCTAGCTATTTACAAGTGAACAGATGAGCTTTTTCTTCCCCAGCTACATCTTGCCACAAATCCTTGTCTAATCCGTGACTGCAGTCTAAGAAGGTCCCTGAGTTTAGCTGTTTTGGACCACTTACACTTGGAACAGCCCAAAAATACTTTCATTATATACAGTCACTACAGTTCTTTTTATTTTCGTCTAGTCCAAATAACCAGCATAAAGCCCTTCACATTTTATCTGCCACTATGCTATGAAGAATCAAAACTGATCCTCAACATCTTTATAAAATCTGTAGATTACTATTAACTGTAGCAGTTTTTACATCATCTTTAAGAATAAAGAAGTTATCTAATATGTGTTGGGTTAAATGGAGTTCCTGTGGAAAAAGTGAAAGAACCACCAGGTATTTCAAGGCCCTAAGTAGTGAGAAAACTCACTTTAAAAAGATGCAGCTTTCAAAGCTTATGAATTTATGAGATTTTAATTAAAGTGATCTGTGGTTACTTTAACATATGCCCTAGATACTTGGGTATTGAATTAAGCAGATTTGAAGATATGGGGGGTTATTTTTTTTTATTATCACTATTCTTCCAAGGCTATTTGTATTGCTGTATTAAATCTACTGCACATGGACACTTTTAAGAGCAACAGAGTTAGATTTATCTCATTGCTCAAGGCATGGACTCAGTTATCCCTGTTCTGCTGGACCTGAAATAAAATTCTCAATTAAAAATATTCCTAGAGTACCTTGTTTGGGCTTGTTTGATTCTTTTAAAAGAATTCCTCAAAAAATTAAGAAACAAATGAAGGGTGGTCTTTTGATAACAAAATTAGATTTTGGTTTTAGGTGTGTCGCAATATCTTTTTTGGATGATAAGGAAAATCAGTAGAACTCGAAATTTTCAGCTTCACTGGCGTGTACATTTTGAATGTCCAATCATAAGTGGGAATTGCTGAGTGCTGGTAAAATGTGAAAACCTGATCCCCATCAGCAGCTACCGAGAACTTGAGGCCTCAACTGCCAAGGAATTACAGGTTTTTCTGTCTGTTCAACATCTGTTTGCATTACAAACCTCTGCAGGAATATGACTTTCCGTAAACCCTACCTTAGTCAGAGTTCAATCTCAACAGAAGGATATAACTTTTACTAAAAATCATAAATTGGTATTAACATCCATTTGTGTTCCCATTCTCATATTTACTATTTCAAATTTTCCTCATCCTGCAGATTTGAATTATCTTTTCTAAGAATTTGTAAATATGCTCTTGAGAGTAACACGTAAGGCAAGAATTTCATAGGAACACAGGGAGAATGACCCAGAGTGTATGTGCAATAACACTTCAGCAAAACAGAGCTTGTGCAGAAAGAACTATCACAATTCAAAGTGTGGCCTTCAAGTAATTTTAAGTGCCTTAAAGTATCCTTTTTTTCACTTGAGGTCATATATACACAAATGATAGATTTCCTAACACTTTGTCTAGTGTATCGTTGGTTCCCTTAAGTATATTTCCACAGTCTAAGAGTTTTACTGTAAGATTATCTCTCCTTGGATTCTGTTTAATTTTTTCCTTTACCTTCAACTAATTACTCCCAATTACTCCCAAAATAAAAAGAATGATATAAGTTCCCGAGCAGTTAATAATTTCATCTTAAATCCCAGAGCTTACTCACTAGAAAAAGGACACATTCTTTTGGAATTTGAGATTTGCATGCCTGAACACGTCTTTGGTTTTATAGTTTCAGTATGATAATGATAACGATGATGCTACAGAAGACAGGAAAGGAAGAAAATAACACATATTTGTCCTTTATTTTGGTGGTGTTAAGAGGTGATTTTTGTAGCGATGTACTCCCTTGGATGTAGACATTTGTAATGGATTGAAATTCTTGGAAAACAGCCTGTCACTCCTTTGTTTTTTATGATCTTTCTCACAGAAACGTAGATAAAAGGAATTTCATAAAGAGTATATGCCAATGATTTTTTTTTTTTCCAAGGCAAAAATCCCAGGAACTGACTGTCCTCTCAGAGGTATGACAATATGTCAAATTGAAACACCAATGACAAAGGAAAGAATAAGTAGAGGCAAAGTTACAAAATCGTTTGCTTTAATCATTTCCTACTCATTTACCCTAGAAAGTCTCCTATGTGTCTCTAGGGAACAAGAGGATCGAAAAAAACCAAAATAGATTTGGATCCACTGTACAACTATCTGCAAAACACATAACACCTCAGACAGCACAGATTTCCCTTCAGTGTCCCTGCTGATACACTGATGGAGAGACCATTCTAGTCTTATTCTCTGTCTTCCTGAACACTTTCTTCATGATTAAAACCTTCAAGGAATTATCATAATTCACTTCCAATAATCTTTGTCAAGAGATTTGTGGCATGTGAAGGTTTTCCAATTTCTCCTATCTTTAGAGGGAAAGAGAAGGAGAAAAGGCTTCTCATTTCATATTGCTGAGTGGCCCTCAGCATCACAAGCAAACAAACGAACTTGTCAGCGGCGATAGGAAATTACTTCTTAAAAGCCTTTCTTCTTTTGAGGCAGACAACTGAGCCTGAAGTGGTGGTCTTTAATACCTCCTGTCTAGGCAGCAATTCTATGTCACTCGCATAGTCATTTTCAGAAGCTAGCAACCTGGCATTAAAACTCTTGTGCCAATATCCCGGGAGCAATCAGATTTCTCTTACTGGTATAGCCTATTAACTCCACTGTTTATACAAGTTTATAAAACAATCACTCTTTGATTAAAAAAAAAAAAAAAAAATTAATTTATATTTGATCATACAGAAATAATTGACTGAGTTTGTAGAGACACTGAATCAATAGCTATAAGAATGTATACTTTCCCAGATGATTTGTGATGTACTACTCAGCAGCTGATATTTCTATTTAAAATTTTAAATTGTTCAACATTTAGCATCTCATGAAAATCTGTAAGAAGTTAGAAAACAATAAAGTATTAAGAATGTTACACAGTTTATTGTAATTGGTACTTTTCTTCTTGCAACTAATAGGTACTTTATACCAGAGCACATCATTGAAGTTTCAAGCAAAAGAAGTTCCAAGAATACTATTATAGTAGAATTGCATTATAACATTACAAGGATGTTTGGGGAAAAGACCTGAGTATTATCTCAATTTATGTTCTATCCACTCTCGAATTCACACAGCCTCTGATGGAATGTGGTCCAGAGAAGTCCCAATGAATTTTCAATGCTGCTGGTTTCCTGTAAGCAGCACATGCCGAGTTCTTTAATCCTAACTCTAAATTAAATTTGCTTGAATTGTGCGATTAATCAATTTACACCGTTATCCTTAATAAAAATACTTCAGGCAAACTTCCCTCACGTTTCTCTTTTCTTTAATAACTAATTCAGAATAATTTTTTTCACATCTTCTCATTTTTAATCAGGCTTAACCTCCATTCATATCTGAGAAGAGAAGAAGATGTAAGACAGTATCACAAGTACTGACATATCCTCTGAGAATTAACTCCTTTATCCTTTCATATAGTTATTGTAATTTATTTTTCTTCTTCATTTGCTCCATATAATGGAACACCACCGAGCTCCCCAAAATAGTCCCACATCTTCTTATTGTAAGTTTTTATTATTTCAAATTTCATAAGTATATGTGTTTAGGCTACTGTCTACCTATACATGAATATTGTCACTCATACTGCCCGACTCACTGCTTGACAGCATAGTAATCTTTTATGGCATCTGCCTTTATATGTATAAGAAAATAGAGCAGAAAAGCTACATTAAGATTACTATTTCTTTTTTACCCTGGGTTGTTTTTGGTTGCTCCCAGTTCAGACCATGCTACTGACCTAGGAAGATCCAAAAGAGAGGGTAGAATGAGATTAGAAGAAGTATGGTGAAACATGGAAGTCAGCAATACAAAGCAGTGTATGTTGTCCTGGAGACAAAATATTGAAACTGATGTGTGACTACTTCAAATACTTTTACTAATCAGTTTTTAAAATACATCAGAATGAGAAAAAAAGAAATGTCACAAGCAGTCATCTACACATCCTAGACAGAAAAGTGAAAGAGAGATAACATTAACTTTTATTACTCACAAACATAATAAATAGTAGCCTTAGTTCAACTACTGCATACTCGCAAAATAATGCTCTTTGTTCTGTATGCGAGTATTCCTCAAAATGAAATTCACTCTAATATAATATATATCCAGTAACAAATACACAGATCCTAACTTGTTAGCCAGAATCGATTTATACCTTCAGAAGACATTCTGAGACATCACCTCTGACAGTAATTCTAAATCTTTTTATGTTAATATCAGTTTACACAGTTCTGCATTTAACTCAGTATACCTTAACTTTCCAGGGATATACACGGTATGTTTTTCCTCAAGTCATCGGTAACACAGCAGTCAACAGCCTCTGGGAATCTGTCTGCAGAACGGACCAAACCGCAAAATCACGCTTTTAAAGGTGCTCCAGGTTTTCTTCAGGATGAAACAACTAGCTCAAACTAAATAAAAGTGATGTGAATCATAACAAATCTCTTCTCCCCATGAATAATACCAACAAGAAATTTTTTTTGTTTCCTGTTGCTTAGCCAGCGTTTATAGTTTATGACAAGACATCATTTCTTACAATTTTGTTTATTTTCCCTGAGGTCTCTTGGATCACATTGTTATATAGAATAAAGTGACACAGCTCTGCTGACTCCAGTGCAACAATGCTATCTAAAACCACCCTGAAAGATTAATGAAAATAGTATTTTTTAAAATGTCAGATGCCTTTTATTTCTTTTACTCCTAACTGATAAGTAAAACTTAGTAGGCACAATTATCCTTTCAATTGTCAGTGTAAGCTTGATTTTCTCATATTGTTTTCATGCCTCTATTATGCAATATTTAACTTTAATAAAGCTCTCTTCCTATTTCACATCTATTTCTAGTGAAGCGTAGTAGTGTGCAACTCCCATAGACCTTCTAAAGTCTCAATGTACAAAAAACCTAAATCAACCAAATAAAAACCCCCAAAACATTATTTCAGCTACTTTTGGAAACAGTTGCTATGAAGCTGCTTGATTGCTTTTTCAAGATTTATGACATATCCAAGTATAAATTGCTTGTTTTCTATTGAAACCTCTAATGAATACTATCTGTGGTCTAATGCATATAGCAAACCTGAAGAAAACCACACTGGAACAATCTGATGAAACTTTATAGAAAGCATTCCATAGCATAAGGATATGAAATGGGTGAGTAGGAAGCAATATTTTTATACTTCAAATGATGATTATGTAACTTACCAGATCTCAAAACTCAGAAACTTGTTCTTAAGGGTTTTTTGGGTTTTTTTTTTCTGAGAGAGACATTATATGAGGTTAGAATTAAGTGTTTGTACCTTTAACCTCCTTTTAACTGGGAGCTGGATATTTTAATTAACAATTCTCAGTGAATTTTATTTCCATGTGTATGGATATGTTGACCATTTGCAAAGAAGATCTTGCATAGATAATCTCAATCTATGGGAAATTACCTAAATGAGAAGTGAAAATTGAAAATTTTAGTAAGTGAACTGTGCTAAGCAGAAATTCTGTAACCGGCACCAAGTAACAGTAAGTTCTGAAGCTTACTCCACATTCCAATAAATGAGCTATACATTTCTTCTCATTAACTCTTCCTGCAAAGTTCCTTCATGTGAAGAGCTGCATTGATTCACAAACGTTTGAAAAGGACCTGAGCTGGCAGCAGAGTCTAATGGCTGGGATACTATCCATGTAACAGCCAAAATAGAAATGAATACACTACCTGAAAATATTAATTAGCAAGAGATCTTTATATTTATTATTTTTTAAATTTTAAAATTCTTTAATCATCTATAAAGCAGGGAAAATAAGACAGATAAGACTCGTAGTGGTCATTTCTATGTTGGTAACTTACTTGAAATAACTTTGTTTTATCTACACAAGTGTTTTTCTTTTTATAATTAGCAGTAATAAACTAGAATTATTTGTTAGAACTTCTGGTGTGATTTTGGTTTGATTCACTGAAGACTGAAAAATAACACAAACAATTCACAACTCTTTGCTTATATTCTATATGTGAAGCTAAATATCATTTCTCCTCAGTCTCTTTGAAGCTAAACCTCTTCATATAAGCAGTGAATGTAAAACAACAATGAATAAAAAAAAAATTATATATTTCCTGGTGCATCTGTGCGGTATTTTCTGAGGCAAATTTGATTTTAAATTCATTGGAGATACAGCTACTCTCTTGAGATAGTCTCAAGTTGATTCATAATTGGAGGAAGAAAAAAAGAGTCAAACAATATGAATGTTTTTACCCAGGTTATTTGCCGGTGCAATGCAGGTGCAGTGAATGTATACATCTTAATGTGTGTGTTTATAGAATCTAACACAGAATCACAGAATGGTTTGAGTTTTAAGAGGCCTTAAAGATCATCTAGTTCCAACCCCTCTGCCATGGGCAGCGACATCTCCCAATAGACCGGGTTGCTCAAAGCCCCAGCTAACCAGACTTTAAAGACTTCCAGGGATGAGACATCCACAACTTCTCTGGGCAACCTGATCCAGTGTCTCACCACCTTCAGAGGAAAGAACTTCCTAGCACCTAATCTAAATCTACCCTCTCTCAGTTTGAAACCATTATCCCTCATCCTGTCACTACACTCCCTTATGAACAGTCCCTCTCTGTCTTTCCTGTAGTCCCTTCAGGTGCTGGAAGGTTGCTGTAAGGTCTCCCTGGAGCCTTCTCTTCTCCAGGCTGAACAACCCAACTGTCTCAGCCTGCCCACACAGCGGAGGTGCTATAGCCCCCTGATAATCTTCATGGCCCTACTCTGGACTCACTCCAACAACTGCAATGACATGAGAAAGATGTAGCAAAGAAACCCATAAAGTCACCTTTGTTGTAGTGGTATGACAAGGCGAGGAACCCTGTCACTTCCATGCTATACACCTATAGATTTTTGATCATCTGCATGGCTACCGAATTTCATTGTAGAAATAAGAATTTTGCAACAAGCAAGAACATCTGCCACACTATGACTTGCAGAGCAGGAGTGGATGGCACACAGGTCTATGACTAGAGCACCTGGTAGCCATACTGCAAACTAGAAGAAATGTCAGAAGACTTTCAACAATGGCATTTACAACATGTCTACAGATACAGTTGAGTCAGCATGTATAAACAAGAAGGTGGTAGTTCATCACATTGAGTGGGTCATGCCTAACCAGAAAGACTAAATGAAAAGAAAACCACAACGGTGTTGTAAAGGCTGCGACACACACACACACACACAGAAGGCTCTTAACAGATGGAACGAAAATCTGAATGAGCTGATGGAGAAGCTCTGTTATCTCTTTCAGACACCTTAATCTCAGGTGAACTCAAGTTTCTTTCGAAAATGACAGTTTCAACTTCAAAAGTCATGCGAGCAGGTTTAGGAGTAACGTGTAAATTTTCCAAAGAAAGTTTGTTTCATTTAGTAAGAAAACTATTCTAAAGTGAGAACCACATCTAAGCAAAGCCACAGCCTCAGGAACAACACAGGCAGAGTGTCCTAGGAAAGGCCAGATTGTTAAAAGCCAAAGAGTACTTGCCCTTTGAATGTGAGATTTTCTCAAGTCATATTTTTTTTTCAGTTTTGCTTTTTTGTTTGTTTTCTTGTAAATATTTGCAGGAAAAGATCGTATAATAGCTCATAATGTTCAAACCCCATCTTTTATTTATCTTTTACCTCTCTGTTGAAATCTAAAAAAATAATTTTAAAAAATGCCAGTTGACTGAAAGAAAAAATTGTAAGCTGAAAAAAATGCCAATATATTTAAGTTAGCCAGTGAGTTGCTAGTCTCAGAAGTATTTTTCCCCACAGGAGTTCATACTCACAGGTAAATTTTCCTGAAGCAAAATTTTCGAGCAAAATTTTCAAGCCGAACTGGGTGACTTCATGTTTTGAACACTTGAGTTGCTTTTTAAATTTGAAATTGTAACCTCTATAATTTCAAGTTTTCTGAAAATCTTAATGTTGTCTTCAACAAATACTTAATTTGGATAAATGTTTCTTTGAAAATGTCTTCTGTTTCAGGTGAAGGTGTCTCTAATGTATTCCCAATACTAATGCTGGTATTAATCTTCAGGAACACCTTTAGGGAAGACTTTCTCTAAGTATAAACACCTTCTCTGAAAACAGAGGTGACACTGTCGTTCCAGTGAAGCAAATAGAAATTTTATCATTGCTGTAAAGAACAGGTTTTTACACAAAAATTTACTCATCAAGCGTTATATACCTTCCCTGTACTTATCACCGCTCTTCCTCTCCCACTTTTGCTGTAATTCCTGTTACAGAAGGTTTGTGGGGAAGCCTTCATGTTTTATAACAAAACAAATCACAAAATCCATTAATTCATGTAGATAAATTTTATGTATAGAACTGAATTCAAAGGGAGTGATGGAGCAAGTGCTGAGTGAGACATGTTATATATATCAGCCATCAGTATTCTAGTTTTCTTGTACCACAATTTCATCTTTTGTTGAAGAACAGGGGAGAACAGTTTTTCCAAGTCTTTTTAGGAAATGTTACACAATTTGAAACCTCCAGGCTACTCCGTGTGAAATCCCGCTAAGATGTTAAACTTTCTCACTTCACTTTCAAAGATACAAGAGCTCTCTACATCAAGACCTTCATTTAATGTTCAAGAACCAGATATCGAGCAATACTGGTAAAAGATGTACTCTGTTCCTGAATAACGTGCCTTCTTTCAGCTAAATTGCCTGGTTTAAAACTTTAGTTGTATCAAGTGACACAGGATGATTCAGGTTGGAAGGAACCTCATTGGGCCATCTGTTCCAACTACCTGCCCAAGGCATGGTAATTTGCAGAAGCTCAGCTCATGCCAATATCTCTATATAAACGTAAGAGGCAGCACACATTATCAAGTTCACTGCACACTTCTAGCTTGGAATCTTGAAATAATTTTCTCATTACACAGGTGCGCACAGTTATATTTGAAAAAGGAATCAAAACTAAAATTCTTCATGGTTTTCCTAATTTTAAAAATGGTACTGCTGGTATTAGCATATTATAAATCATTTATTGGAATAGATTGTGATTAATTACATCGCTACTTGACTTTTAAGAGAGCATTTTTTCCTGTTGTGATGTACTTTCTTGTATGGGATGAAAACCAGGATTTAGCTGGTAGAGTACTTTAAAACCCGGAGGGCTTTGCTATACTCTAGTGTTGTTATATGAACCAAAATCCCATTATACCTGGCAAGGTAAGCCAGTTTCATTGCCAAGCCATTTTACTATATTTCTAAAGATGAACAAATAAATAGAGAAGTTGAAATGAATTTTTTTACATTAACAGAAAATAATCAATGTGGCTAGCACATGAATGACAGTTACTGTTTGTTTTGACATGACGATTGCTTGTTTTCATAATCGTTTTGGGGAGTGAGAAGAATCCTGAAGATCTACAAAGTCTGCCACACTGTATGGCAGTATTTTCTGTGAAAGCCACAGTTTTACAACATTCATATTCTTAAACAAGTGTCAATACATGAGGTATTTTTTTCCATTGAGATCTGTACCGGAGACTTATTTGTAATATCTGACAGTGAAAAATTAACTCTTGAATGCATGGCGTCATTTACCTTCAAAATATTCCTGTCTCAGAGACAAACTGATGCTCTGTATGACAATTTTCCAAATAAATCTCATTCCATTCTCTCTTGTAATCATTGCATTTCTCCGTGCTATTAAGATTTGCTAAAAAAAAATCAATTATTTTCAGTAGAAACCATGCTGTGTTCTGATTAGAAAGGAAATTGTAGAGGAATTAATGGGTTTGAGGTAATAAACCCAAAAATCCTGCTCATGCTCTATTGCATTAATCAAATCTTACTTTTTAAGGCATAATTCAAATAATTAGTCAGTTGTTACTGGTTGCGTTCAGTGCAACCAGTATTGTATCACTTATATTAAAAACAAATATGTTTTTAATAAAGATAGCATTTCAAAGCTTGACTAGTGACAGATAGCTTTATTAGCAATTGCAAATAATTGGATAGTGATGAAGGGAAGTCTGGTAAAGACTTTGGATGAAATTTCCCCTCTTCACAGAGTGAACAGCACTCAACTTACGAATCACTGAAGAGTTGTGCTTAAGTCCCTCAATGTCCATGATTTGTATTCTCCGTATAGCTTCCAATAGTCATGAGTTTTATGCAATGCTTTTAGCTTATCTGCCTCAGTAAATTATGACCATCTCTGTGGACAACCAGCATCAAGAACAAATGTATACTAAAGCAGAGGTACTGTAATAAGTCCAAAGAATATTCAGGATTTGCTGGAAATCAGATAGATGTGATTTCAGTGAGTTTTGGGTAAGGGCCTTGTTTTTAAACCTTACACTGAAATATCATTTTCCTTTTTTTCTTTATATTCTCACCATTTTCTAGAAAAGCAAAAGTTCTAACAAACAGAGAAGCACTTATTAAAACATATGTTGTAAAAATTATTTGTAATAGCCATGAAAAACCGCAAAAAAAAAAAAAATACACAGAGAAGTGGGAATAATTCTTACTGCGTATTTCGGCACAGGTAGGATCTCAACTGTAAGTATCACAGATCCCTGGAAGAAAAGCCAACAAAAAAAAGGATGTTTGCACGAGCATATGTATGCATATTCACACAGAATCAGCTAGCAAGAAGGTTATGGCAGTCAGGGATAGCCAAATCCTCTGCTTTATTAGGAGAGACGACATGGAGAAGGCTTTCCTACAGATTTACTCTAGTTCCAGGACCTAGTCAGGTATGTGCATAGGAAACTATTATTTAACCGTGAAGACTAAATAGAACAGATTAACTAGGAAAGAATCCTATCAATTTAGAAATTCACTTGTATTTTAGATATATTTGAGCCTAAATCCTTCATACTACAGCAGATACTTGCTAGACCACAGAAATTATATCTGATAATCTGAATTGTAGCCTCCTCTGCTTCAACACGGATTCAAGCTGAACTGAAAACCACCTTCCCAGAAACAAATAAACAAACAAAAGAGAACCCAGGAGTTGGGGGTTTTGACAAGCTACATCACTTGCAAGTTTCTGAACATCAGCTGATATATTCGTTCACAGTGCATGTCTTCTGGCCTTCCTGAGGATAATTGCCTCCTAATATTCGTTTCCCATTTACCGGAGCAGAAGTTCTACATCTGCCTTTCTGATCCAGAAGACAGGAATACAAATACACATTCGATACATTTTATACTGTCCTGAAACAATATAAATTAAGAACATTACTTGTCTACAGATTGATTCTTATGCTCTATACTCTCTAACACATACAGTGCCAGACCTTTACACCTTGCACAGTACACATCGCGCTATTTCAGTTCACTCTTTCCTTTACGAACTTGGTCAAACAAAGCACATTTCTGGCACGGTTACTGTGTTAAGGGGTTATGGCTCAGTCTCAGTTGCTTGTTGCTCCCCTTAGAAGGTTACCGCTGCAGATCAGATGGTATTTCAGCAAATAAGGCAGTCGCTGCCTGCTCCAGTTCTGTCAAATGGTCTGAGTTTTTTTTTACAAGAACAACAACAAAAAAAGCAAACAACTAACCAAAAAGCTCACAGATGGGAGGAGAGAGAAACAAATGCATAGTTAAGCTGTCGGATCCAAAAGGTGATAAATTCTACCTTACAAAGACAGAAGGTATAAAGGAGACAGCAACAAACCACCTAAGGCAGTGATCTAGTGAGCCGTTCAGCTGCAGTCAGAGCAGCATCTCTGGCCACATCCTTAGACATGCACTTGTGTGGTTTGCCACTAGATTTCTAGTCTCATGTGAAAAGTTTAAGGTTTGCAATATAAGAAACTGTATAATTCATAACCACATAAAATACACTGTATTCGTGCTATCAACATGCCTCTTCGTCTTTTAAAAATTTTATTCTTAAACATATAAACTGGGATTATTTACAGAACAACAGGTTAATCAATAAGGTGAACTATTTTTGCAGTGCTGAAGTTACTAGAGGTATTAGGATTTAGAGCCACTGAAATTTTGTCCCACTGTATGAACAACTTTAAGCGAATTATTGAACATCACGGAGAGAAAAAAAAGATAAAAGTTTCATTTATAAAACCAAAGAAGAAATATGTCTCATCTAGTTTTCTAGACATCAGGAAAGCTTTCCAAGCCGAAATTATGACTAAAATTATTTCCTGTGTTCACGTCTGCTTCCCCTTGTGTATTAATTACTCTTTCCTGCTTATCTGATACCAGTCTGCTTTTAAATCGCTAATTAAAATACGAAATGTGGAAAGCTATTTTTAAGAACAGAACTCTATTGTTTTGTTAAGCTGAATTTTAACTTCCATATTCAAGGAGCTGTTACCGTGCATTTCAGATCTTAGGGTCCAAAATGGAACAGAAACCAAATAGAAAGAACCACTCCTCCCGCTGCTTTTCAAAACAAAGCTTTATGCTCTGTCTGCAGACTGTCTCAACAGTTAACCAAAATCACTTTCCTCTGGGAACTATCCTGATCTAATTAGTAATGCTGGAGCATGACCACAAATACAGCCACATTAATCCCATCTGCATTCAAAACATCGGGAAAAGTCTGTTATTGGGAAGAAAGATTCCTTCTATTTCTTCTTCTTCCACAATTCTCCTCTGTCTCTAATCTGGTTAGCTACTTATTCTGGGTGTTCGTTCTCTTGTACCAAAAAGACCTCCATCCAAAATGCATTCACAAAATACTCTTCTTTAAAGGACCTTTCAAATCACACTGTCAAATGCTTGCCCCAGAAGAAGTGAAGGAAGCTGGTATATACTTGTAAAGATAAGTCTAAAGGTTCTTTCATTAGTATTTTTACAAGATGATGTGAACACATTGTAAACAAGGGGCTATAAAATACATCAAAAGTAAAGGCTGTAAATTGTACTAAGCAGTGTCTTAAATCTACCTGAATGCATTGATTTAAAAAAATAAATCACAGATTCCCTGCTGCTTGACAACCTCAGTATTTACAACGAGAGATATACATGGTCATATAGTCATTTGAGCAGAAGGTCTGATCCTGCCTCAATGCCATTTGGCTGATCTACATAATATTTTGTATGTATAAGATGCACAACCTATATCCCAAACTGCAACATTATGAAGTGAAAACTGTGCCAGGACTTTATTCTGCAATATTAACATTGAACAAGAGGTATCTTTGCAATATACCTTCATGGTGTTAGACATTGTTAGACTACCTGAATTAACTCTTTTTGTAAAAAAGAAATGACATTATGTGGACTTTTTTTCCTTTGATGTTATACTGAACTATTTTAGCCAAACTGCAGCACTGAAAAAGATTTTGTTTCCCTCCATAAACTTTAAAGTCAAAAATATTTACAATGACCACTGAACACACACAAAACTGGACTTGATTATATCTCCATCACAGAATATAAATTGACAATCTTAAAAAACCAAAGCCTTCTGTATTACATATTTAGTTTTGTAACAAGAGCTTTCCCTTGTATGAAACCTAAACAAGGGGAGATGGAGCATTTACATTGGATTCACTCTGGAAATGGTTGAAAACAACCTCTGATGGCAAATCTCACAAAGTGCAAACTCAAGTACATTCAAAAAAAATTTCCTTTCCGGCTGTTCATACCAGTGAAATGTGTATAACTCCACAAGCTCCCAATTAACGTTCAGACTCACATACACAGGTGTTTCGAACTTCTGCTACACAGTATGGCATTGCACACTCGTGGAGCTACGACTTTTCATCAGAGTATCAAGGCTTCATGTAACGATTCTTTGCGCAAAAATCAAGGATATAAACAAATCACCCAAAGATACTAAGAATAGTTCTAGTGAACGTATGCAGACATATCTGGACTACAAATACGCTGCTAATTTGCTATCTTCAGTTTTCAAACTGTAAAGTACAACAAGCAACAGTAGTTGTTCAAAAGAATGCTGTTGATTTGCATTCACTATGCATATTTGAGGCATGAGGGAGGTAAACTTGTATACATACAGAGCCCCCTCGATGTATTTTCAGGTTGGATGACACCCTCCCAACCACTTACTGATTATACTTAAACGAAGAGGTTGGAGGATGACAGTAATCCTTTTGTTTCCTTTTCAGTTAAAAATAGACAGAAAAAGTGAGAAGGAAGTATTTTAAAAAGATCTCAAATATAATTATATTGTACCTGTAATTCTACTCTGCAATTGTACATTCTAATTAGAATTACACGGTAATCTTTTCAAATGCCTAAAATACTTGAGGAAAAAAAAAAAAAAAAGAAAAGACAGGTTCCATACATCTCTGTGGCTGTCTTTTTATTGCTTTGTATTACAGTAGCACTAAAAGAGCTGAACCACACTCAGACATTTATACTAGGTATGGAATATGCCTACAATTAGGTATTGAGTTAAGATTTAAGAACATTTAAGTATAAACACAATCTTTAAACAAATAAAATGTAAATCAAAGAAATCGCACATGCACATATTTGTCTGTAACTCATTATATAGTTGTAAAAAAACCCCAAACTATATAGAAATAGTGTGGTGATTTTTGTAATTGTAGGATGAGGAATAGAGGACGTTAGAATAAAGCTTAATGCTGCTTTCTCCCCAAGTCCCTAGTAATCTCCCACTATCCCCCATTCTCCCTTCAAGTAACTGCCTCTTCCTGCCAATGATTTTCTTGGAATTATTTGACTGTGTTGGTTGTATAAGGGTTTTTTTTTTTCTGGAAGCAATACTGCTTAGAAGCGGTGGATTATCCTAGATTTGGATATGCATACAAACACACATGTTATGAACGTGGGTGAAATCCTGGCCTCAGGCATCTGCTGTGACCCAAAAGAAGTTTAACTGACCAAGATTTCACAGACCCCAGTGGACTTCATCACGGATAAAACTGTGTCAGGATTAGGACTTGAATATGTAGTACACAAACTTCTTACTGTTGTCATTACTACCAAACAACCCAAACTCTATACAAAATATTTTTTAGTAGCAAAGCATTCACAATCAGTACAGCAATTAGCTTTTCAATATCAAGTTTAATTTTAAATCTCAGTTTTCATATTTTTTTTCTCAGTTTATTCACAGTAATTCTATCAACATTCAACGTGTGACAAACAAAAGGACAAGAGGAAATGGCCTCAAATTGCACCAAGGGAGGTTTAAGTTAGGTATTAGGAAGAATTTCACTACTGAAAGGGTTATCAGGCATTGGAATGGGTTGCCTAAGGGAGTGATGGAGTCCCCATCCCTGGACGTATTTAAGAGTTGAGTAGACATAGTTCTTAAGTGTATGGTTTAATCAAGGACCTGTAAGCGTTAAGTTAATGACTGGACTTGATTTTAAAGGTTTTTTCCAATCTAGGCAAGTCAGTGACCTAGCTTTGAGATCTGCACATTCATTACTGTGAAAAAATAAAGGTATATCCCTCTAAATCAATTATACAAAGGTCTTCCGAGCTAGTTTTACTGAAGATATAAACTCATTTTTAGGTGGTTTGGGAAATTATACGAGACTAGTATTTGTCTCTTATTCATTGTCTTAACTCAAAATGAAGGAGAATTTATCCCAGATTTCACTATGATGTTTCCAGTCTTCTCCTGTGGTTGCTAAAACATCATTACCGCAACTTCTAAAAAGTTATTCTTCCTTGTTTCAGGAATTAATTTCACTAATATTGCTGTTACTCTTTCATTTCATTTTTCTTCCTTTTCATATGCTCTCTATAAATCTTGCATTTCATTCAGTTTCCTACACTTTAGTATTTCACTTCCACACCTCTTCGAATCTCATTATGTTGGCTATTCAAGGAACATATAAAAGCTTTATTAAATATGAACAATACATATACGGTTCTAGAAGCAACTTTTGAATTACTAACTCCACATCTTGTGATTCCTGACTATTTTTCTGAGAACTTCCATCAAAGTAAACACTTGATATGGGCCAGTTAAATCTGTGTAGTGCAACTAGACTAGGATTCATAATTAGAAATGTGTTAACTTCAGACATTATTTCAAAAGAAAACTGCTCTTTTCTGTGACTTTAAAAAACTCATTGAATTATAAAACTATTAGGGAATAGATAGATGTTTGCAATCACATTTTTAAAAATTTGTATTTGCCCTAAATCTCTTGCTACTTTCTCTGTTTTTTCCCCTGAATTGGTATGTCTTTATCATTCCTGTTACAAGTAGATATAAATAAAAGAAGCATAGTTAAACATATTTCTATAGTGGAACTTATACAATGTATTTATAACATGGAGTCAACATAAAAATCTAATTTAATGCTGTTTTCAAGAGACTATTTGGATTCCACCCACCAATTACGTCTCTTTCACAAATGTGCATGTCTTCTAAGGCTTTAACAAAATTCCAGTCAAAGACATTCGATTTTGTCCTCTGATTTGAACGGGCTTTGGAACTAGCTCGTGCAGGGACACAGGTAGGCATTTGAACTGCTCTCGGCATTGAAATGCTCCTAAGTTCTGTTCTGTCTGGGAATACGAGCTCTCACTGGGTATGAGAGAACAGCATAGAATCACAGCCTGGTTTGGGTTGGAAGGGACCTTAAAGATCACCTAGTTCCAACTCCAGGGACACCTCCCACTAGTCTGGGTTACACAAAGCCCCATGCAGCCTGACCTGGAACATTCCCAGGAACGAGGCATCCACAACTTCCTCAGGCAACCTGTTCCAGTGTCTCATCACCCTCACAGTGAAGAACTTGTTCCTAACGTCTAATCTAAATCTACCCTCTTTCGGTTTGAAGCTGCTACCCCTCATCCTATTACTGCACTCTGTGGTAGTCTCTCCCCATCTTTTCTTTAGGTCCCCTTAAAGTACTAGAAGGCTGCTGTAAGGTATATAAGCATATATTCACCAATATTTTGGGTAGCATTGTTTCATATTCCTGAATTACAAAATAACATATTTTTTTTCACTCTTTATATTAAACAGTATTTCCAAATACTTCTATAATAAAATGGAATGTAACTTAAAAAAAAAAAAAAATCTCGTTTCTGCTTGTACAAGAATGCTTTCTTCTTAGGAGTTGTGTTTTAGGCAACAAATTCTGCAATGATATATTCAATATCAGTTCTTGTTCCAAAGAACATTCCCTTCAAGAAGGCATTACAATATTACATGAACTACATGTTAGAGCTCCAGTAAGTCAAATCAAATGTGATGTAGCAAATACAAAGCAGCTTCATTTGGATACATGTAGAGTAGCCCAAAATATTTCATAGAGGCAGAAACACATAGTACTCTCTGGACGTCAGATAACACAAGCACTTATCCTGTCACTCATTCTCTGTCCGTTGTACTCACTTCAGACTGCATACTCAAGCTCCAAAAGGCAAGGTCCTGGTATGTCGGAAGAAAAATGCATCCAACTCATCTCCTCATATCACACTGTTTTACTTCAGGTCATGCTGAACCATATCAGATTACAGGCTGTCATATGCATTTGCTATGTGCTGTATTACATCATTAGCCAACACAGACATTAAGGACAGGTTTATGTATATACATATGTGCACAGATAGATAACCGGATCTGATCTTCACTGCTCACTCAGATGCAGTTTGGTTTCATAAATATCACTCCAGGCATATAAAAATACAATAGAAAAGATCCATGCACCATTTGAACTGTCTTTGTACCTGTCTGACACTGACAACTTGCACAAAATCCAGCTGCACAGAAATAATATTGTGTATGTATCTAACTTGGCAAATTTCATTTTAATAACATAGACAAGCACTGGGATTTCAACTTTTTAGAGTCTTATTCTTTGCCACTTGTTGTCATGGATACTACATCTTCTCCTCTTTCCCTTTTCTCTCCTTCATCGTATTTGACTTTTGTGTGTTGGTGTCCATGGTGACATTCTGCTATCAGTACACAATGCGTGTCCTAACTTCCACATTTTTATAACGAGCTCAGGTGTTTAAAGAAGTTTCCCCTATGTGACTGACATTATTGCATCTTAATCTCTCTTTACTAGCAAGAAACAATAAAAAAAAAAAATCAGTTTCTGTGTACTTATGAGATATTTTCAGTTCTATTCACTTGGATAAACTCATGAGTTGCAACATCTTATTTTCAGGATGGCCTCTGGGGACAGCTGCCATACATTCAATCCATCACACAGGCAAACGAGGATGCAGAGCAATCAGGCAAGTGTTTATACATCAAAATATAATTGGATAAGTTTCAAGAGATGTAGAGCTTCAGAATTAGACAGCATAGGCAAGCAGGCAGTACAAAAAATTTCAGAATCTGTGAAAACCAAGTTAGAGCATTTCAAAAAAATGTTTCCCCCTGTAAGTCACAGTTCCTTTCAAATTATATACCAACATACACCTTGGGGGGGGGGGGGGGGGGGGGGGGGGGGAAACAATGCCCCCAAATTCCCAGTACTAAATTCATTCACAGAATTTCATTATTTTGTTACATTTTCCATTTTTTAAACCCTCTTTTCAGAGGATTCAGGATATACACTCAGCAGAGGGACTACCTACCCCTTAGGACTGGCTTGAAGATGCCTCTTGCACATCTGTCTGATGTGAAAGCACCTTGTAGTAATGGATTGGGGCAGGGTCATGGCAGTCCTGGCTTACTGTAAGAACCCGTTTTGGCTTACAAGAAAATTAAAAATAAAGAAGGATTTTCTCATTCATATCATATTCATATGATTGCGTATACAATGTGAAAACTTCTGGTCCAAATGAGTCAGTGGTGAAGCTTCCAATAGCTTCAATAAGGTCAGGATCCCAAATGGCACTTCAAATTTTCACAGTCAGTGAAGTGTAACCTGAGCATGCAAGCTGCAGGTTTACCAGAGTCCCACTGAAGCTCTGAAACAGAAAGCAGAAGTGAATCACTGTGATGGACTTGGCCTGGCAGCACCTTTCAAACATTCCCCTGAATATTTGGTGATAGGGATCCTGGCATGCTGTTGTAGTCAACACATAAATAAATAGTTCAGACCTGTCTTGGTGTGATAAAGTAACACGGATAAAACATGTTTACAGTTTCATGAAATCATATTGTCAGGGCACAAGTGCAGAAATTTTTAAGTTCATGGTATTCACAAAAAGTGTTCCCTAGTGCCATAAATTGTAGAAATTCAGCCATGGGTACTGTAAATCACAGACTTGCTTGTTCCTCCCCGAGACGCAATCCAGAAACATCTCCCTAATTTCCTTCACTTGTTTTTCCATCTCCCCAAGAGACAGCTATTCTATCTTGCTTGCTCAGTATGCTGAGATCTGAAAACTGGCTGCTAATTACCATGTGTTTCAATTCTCAAGTTAACTGGTGATCTGGGAAATCAAACCGTGGTCTCATATGTACAGTGAGATCAATAAGCTACCACCTAGACTGCTGACACTCGATGTCAGTATTTGCTGTTATATAGTGCATCCACCCTCCGGTTTGCCTCTAAATTTTAATGATCATGTGCTGTTAAATTATTCAGAGTGTTTGGTCAAATTTACCCTATTCCGCAAAAAAAAACCCCGAAGAACTCAAAACAAAACACAAACCACTCAGAGAAAACCAAACCATCAGTGTAGACCTAGAAGCTATATAGATAACTGATCTCAGTATAGCTTCTAGATAATGTACTAAAAAGGGCATAGCTATTTCAAAGTGTGTTTTACAGGTGATCTGGTTTCAACTTTTAAAAAAGGAGGAGGGAGCAAACATGAATTATGGCTATTTACTTTTTTAAAAGTCAATGTTTTCCCTTCTTCCTCGTCCAATGCTCCCCCCTCAAAATAAAAGCAAAACCATTGAACAGATAAGCTGTACTGAAATAAGTTTGGTTGTTTTTCTCATATGGGTTAGTTAGTACAAGCCTATTTTATGTTGCCCAAAATTCACATAAGTAGCGATTCAGCCATCCTTCCACTGAGTTTGTGGTAACTGGTGTCTAATAAATAATAAAAACTGAGACAAGGGGGAAAAAAAATCATCATGTTTGTGTTTAGTTTTCTATAGTTACAGAGCAGTCTTCACTTAGGCAGCCTCTGGTTTTGGGAGGACATTTTCACAGCCTACAGAAATAGGTAACCAAAATGAATTTATATCTTGAATTACCTACTTAATTTTGCAGAAGACAAACAAGAAGCAAAAAAGAACATTTACAAGGCAATACAAAACAACTCCCACGTGGCTGGCATTGAATTAAACTTGCAACAGATCAGATTTAACTGAATTAAAAATGAAATACTATTGCTGGCAAGCAGAATTTGCAAAGGCTTCTTCAATTATGAACCGAAAATGCAGATTAATCCATTTTCAGTTTCATAGTTTGTGATACAGTCTTGATTTTTAAGGCATTTTCTGACATTACTCAATTCTATTATGATGTTCCAACATTAAAATCCTTTATTTGTGGTCTCTGTAACTATTCTAATGCTAAAACCTTAAGCCTCTCTAGCACTAAGGTCATTATCAGATCCCTCCAGTATATCCTCTCTGAAACCCTAAAGCTCATATCTAGGATCTTTTACAGGGTCACACACCTGTTTAAAGGCATGACACTCTTTACTGAAAAAATTAACCCCTTTGCTGATAGTCCTCTGTCACTTCTGATGCTTATGCAACATTATCCACCAATTTATTTGTGGCAGTACTGTTTTGGGTGGGCACTCCTTCTAAACAAGATTGTGACAGGCACAATTAAAGAGAAAAGCTGTGAGTGATAACAAAAAAATGAGTCATAACAATCAAAAATTGAGGATAACAGTTTGCTTCCATGCTATTATATGTATATGTGTACATGATGAACATTTGTTAGTTTAAATTTTGGGCATATGCATGAAAAAGCACAGAACATATGCAGAAAAGCATAGAACAGCATCCTGATTTGGTCAGCTAAATAAAACTTCCCACATATTACAAGATGCTTTTTTTCTGTAGTCCTCTGTATCTGACCATTACAGGTGGCCCAAGATCTGCCTTGACAGGGCTTTTTCTTTGCTTCTGGTTATAACATGAGAACTCTCTATTGAGAGGGTGATCAAATACTGGAACAGGCTTCCTGGAGAGGTGGTCGATGCCCCAAGCTTGTCAATGTTGAAGAGGCATTTGGACAATGCTCTTGATAATAGGGTTTAACTTCTGGTCATTCCTAAAGCGGCCAGGCAGTTGGACTAGATGATCATTTTAGGTTCCTACAAACTGGAACTATTCTACTCTGTTTGCTTTTAAAGAAAGAGTGAAAAGAAGATTTGCCAAGGCTCTAGACACCCTAACATACCATGAAAATTATAAATTTCAAAGGTATTAAAATAATAAAAAAAAATAAATCAGCCAGATAGACATTAAAAAACAAACCTTTCTATGCTTTGATGTCATGATACACACGCGGGCATCCTTTCCCAGCATCCTAGCAGACAAATATGTCTTTAAGCATCCCAGTCATGGCAATAGCCTATTTAAAGACAGGACAAGAAACCTATTCCGAAACTTGAAGTCATTTCCAGCTCTCCTGGTCTTTTTTGAAGTTATTCAAGTGACTGCATCATAAAAATCAAGCTCTTGTCACACAGACCTTCAACACATAGTAGTTACGCTCTTCATGGGTGTGCTTGGCAATTACAAGGCATGGATGGGTTTTCCACTGAAATGGCTGACATTTGCAGAGAGGACAGTCTTCCTTTTCTCTTGCTTGCAAAGGGCACAAATAGTTAAGCATCGCTTTCAAAATTTGTTCTTCAGGAAGAGGTGCTCTACTGAAAATAATTCCTTAAGGAAGGATGTGGTAAGGCCTGCTGGAGTGCGGCATGGTCAAAAACCAGCATCTGCACCCATTCGCCTGCATGTGCTCAGACCAGCCCCCTGGAACCCATGGTGCTGCAGGAACTCACACTGGTTGTCTTGCCTGGTGTAGGATGTCTGCTGTTTTCCCCTACAAGAGAGCCTAAGCAACTGAAGAAGCACTGGGACCGCTGTTGGAAGTCATTTAGTAGCTACAGACTGCAGCTCACTGCTGTGATCTATTCTCAATCTCTGTATAACTGAAATACATATCATGCAAGCAGAAGGACTGCAAAAATATGGCAGAAATTTGCATCAATGCCTTCTCAGTTTTACTGATTCTTTATTTCTGATACAAACTATTTTCATTGACTGAGATTTCAGGAGAAACAAGTGTACCTGGGACACAGGTAAAGGCATGGCAGAGGTAGCTCTTGTTCCTCACTAAGAGGTAGCTTAATGTCATAAGCAGGTTAGTGTGACTGTCTTGGCTATTTGTTTACAACCCCATCCCTTCCATTCACATACACACAGACATATTAAAAATACTCAGAAGGGCCCTGTACACAAGCAAGAAGAAACAGATTTTTATCCATGCAGACTTCATCACCAGTGCTCTCTTTTCAGTGGAAAAGGATCTGTGAAACCACGAACAGTGAAACGGACACCACAGCTGGATCTCAGCACCTGGATATGCTTTCCTGACAGAGCAGATCCAGATAATTTCTAGATCATGTCTTGGTACATACATCTTGCAACATCTGAGACAAAATAAATTTGAGATCAGATGTTTTCAATCAGCTTGACAGACCTTCAGTAAAAACTTTAGGTTCCAACTAAACAACATGTTTAAACAGAAATTACTAACTTTCCATGGACATATTTTCAATTTTTTAAAAGATTTTGGCAAAAGAAATATCATAGAGATATGATACCTCATGGGATCTATTTTTCTGCTTCTCAGTATTTCCATTGTCTACAGTGGACTTAGCTCCCATGTTACTGTAATCACCAACTCCTTATGAGGAGTGACAGGTAGGTACCACAGGAGATATAACCTAAGACCATAATAGACAAGGGAATGGAAACACAATTTCTGAATTACAGACTCAGAAAGCACCAAGGTAGCTTTTCAAGGTGAAATATTTTGGGTTTAGATATTTCACAGGTATTTTTCTTGGGGGAAGAATATCTGACAACAGTATTTTAAAGATACATGGGACAAACCACTGAAGGAGAAGTGGCTTTGGTGGAGCTGAAAAAGGTAGATTTCCTTTTTTTCCTTGACAACTTTGGTTGTACTTTCTGCCTGTATTTTTCTTGCCCGTGAGAACCATCTCTGGTTTGTTTTTTTTCTCTTCCTGCATTTTGGAAGACCATTAACAAAAGCTAAACTCCATATAAGCTCTGCCCACTGATGATTACTGATACAAACTTACTTTGAATCACCTCCAGTTGGGCATTACAATGCACTGTTCTCCTTTCCGTAGAGAGAGGCAACTGCCGTTTAACACAAAACTTGTTTAAATTCGGCTTGCAAGCCTAAATGAAGGGAGCTAGGGCATGAAGCACTGCAGTGAATTCAGGCAAATGTAACACAACATAAAAGTAGAACCAGAACAAAAATCTTAAGCATGCACATGGAATTCTCGTCAGGGTTCCTAAAGTAAATTTGAGATCTGTAAATTTGTGTACTTGAAGTGCCACCTTGGAGGTAATTTGGAGCAGTCTATCATTGTATCGTCTAAGGATTCAAAGCTCTCTTCCACTGCCTTATTGAAATTTTACCCAGTGTGGAAAACACTTATATTCGAGCAGAACAGAAGCTAATTTGAACATTTCATGTACAACTGCTCTTAGATAACAATAAAATCCTTCTCAAAGCATTAACTGTCCAACAGTATTGTAATAAATAACAGGGTTTTCAGACTCACATCTTCAAATTCTTTGTATTTAAATACCTATTGATGGTACCGTAACTACCTCTATCCAATTAGACTTGGTTTCAGAAACTGTGTATACTGCCACCACAGCTCTTAGCACTTGCAAACGAAGCCAGAGGTTACCACAGCACTCAATAATTCAGATTGTCTTCTCCAAAAGACAGTGGCCACAGTAGCATCCAACAGGATTTTAGAGGTTACCATCTGCAGCCCTAATTTGGGCTAGAAAAATGATCGCGCCACATCTAACAATATTTATGTTATACATAGAGAATAAATGCAAGTACATCTTTACTGTTCAAAGGTGAACCTTCGTATTTCAAATGACAAGGTAGAGAAAAAATATTTATAGGAAGTTTAAAATGGTAAATCAAAACAACGTATAGGGCTAACAGAGGACTCAGAGCTAGTCAGACTTTCAAGGGACATATTATTAGACTGTCACCATGGAAAATGGCAATACTTTTATATTACCAAGGAAAATAGCATAATCTGCAAATTGACTAGGAAAGAAATACAAAGCAAAGGTCAACATTTTCCCTCACTACCTTCCTATCATAATTTCTCAAGAATTAAAAGTATCCAGCTCAGTATAGACTTCTTCCTAGTTGAAATTTAGATCTAAATGTAGATATTGGAAAAAATCAGAAATCACTGTTCTATGAGGTTATGCACAGATATTTTATACTCTATTTCTTCAAGTATTTTGAGATTTGGCTAAACTTAAACCATTTCTCACAAATGATACAAAATAATTGCTCTGAATGCATTACCTTCTTGGGGAAAACTAAAAGTATGTGTGATTTAGATCTTTCCTTTCCCTGTTCTTAAAAAAATTCAAATATTTTTATTTCTAGATTTCAATGAAAGAAAATTATTTGTTTTGGTTAGCAATTTTTCCCCCAAGCCTATTCATTCTAATTGCTATACCTTGAAATTTCACAGTAAAAGTTTGTTCAGTGACTTAGAAGTGAAAGCGATTATCCACACTGCTATTCAGAAAAGGACTTCCCTGGTGAAAGAAAAGTCAATATTCAGACTGGAGAATTCATCAGTAAAAAACTCCAAAGCTGGCATTTTCAAAACTAGCGGATTGCTTGTAGAGTTATAGATTTCCTTCCAATCAACAATATTCCAAAACTGATAATTTGTCAGTGCCCATAATTAGCTGAAGTCTTACAAAGATGCACTTACTGTTTCTGTCTCCACATAGATTGCCTGATTGTGTTGGCCACTGTTAGTCTGTTGGGCTGAAATAAATTTTAAAACGGAGCTCTTTCTAGTTAGTTACTACTTGAACAGGAAGATACCTGGTTTCCCTTTTAACAGAATTCTTATTTTGTAAAGGTTTATTTATGTGTGGAAAGATGTGTTTTTCCATTTAAAAGAGGTCTTATTTTTTCCAAAGGTTTATTTATGTGTTGGGCATAGCAATTCTGCTGATATGTGTGTCCTTTCTCTAAGCCTACCTCTCTTAAATCACCTGAAGTCTGACAAATTCATCCTTTCTGAGACAAGCAAACATTGTGAATAAAGCTAAAATCCTGCAGTCTTCATCAAGGAGGGACATCTCCCCTTTTCTTCATATCTAGTTGTCTGCCCCATGCTCTTAAAACCTCTCAATTTCATGAATCTGCCATGGGCAGGGATCTAAGCTGACACCAAGCTGAAGGTTATTTTACTGTGGACAGCTCTCTGGAATTGGCATGATTCCCAAAGTGGAGCAAAAACGACAATCCACATGCAAATTTTCCCTTAAAATCGAAACTGATTAGTGGGATCTAGAAGAGTTACTGGCAACCTTGCCTTGAGCACAATGATTCACATCTAGCACACTGTTTATTCACACTCCAAATAGCTGCAAGAATTCTAAACAGTATATAATGCACCATAATTTCTAAAAGTGTAGGAAGCTTTTTGGTTTTTTCCCTGGAAAAACAGTGCTGATCTTCCCATGTTCCTGTTTCAAATTGCTTTGTTTCCTTCCATCCCCTCCCCAAAGCTCTGTCCGAGTTATTAAGGGCTTCCATCTGTATATCAGCACAGACCACCTGTGTAATGATGAGTTTATATATGGACTACTCTGAGCATGAGATTGCTCCCCATGAAGGTCCCTCCCTGAACTCTGCTCTTCCCTTTAAGCTTGTGTGCTTTATATTTGTTTACACTGGCCACACTAATGCTATCGGTGGTCACAACGTCATAAAAACATTTTCCACAAACCTTTATTAATCCATTGACAAATGATTCCAAACATGAAGGCAGTCTGCAAAACCCACACGCTTCTCAAGCTCAACTATTATGCTAATACAGAACTGTTGCTTACTTCTGATCCTATTTTTCTTTTTCCCCATGGGCAGCTGAGCCACTCAAGGAAATTCACTGCAGTCCAAAAGGAAAACACAAGAAATCTACCTGCTAGCAATGCTTCATTAGTATTTGTTAATTGATTTTCTTTGCTTTAGAGAACAGTAAGACAGAAATGTGAGAGCTTTCTTTAAAATTCTACTTTAACTGGTATATTGCTGCTTGTGTACCATTGCCAATTTCAGTTATTGTTTGCCAGTAAAACAACTCTTCATTTGATGGGGCTTGTTCCAGATGTGACCCTGAATATATAAACCAAAGATGAAAACTTATGCTGTGAGGAACCTTCCTTTCAAAACACATGGTTAAAGCAAAAAGCATCTGAGGAACCTTGACTCTAATGTGAAAGTCAGATATGGGATCAGCAGTGCAGCGGATTTGAAAAGAAAAATAATTTAATAATTTTAATGAAACAAAAATATTTTTGCAGACCATTCACCTCCAAAAAATAATTCTTAATTTGTTGACGAATTACATGGCTAGTTACTAGATAAAAGGTACCAACCATGGGAAAATAAGCATTTAATATCCTTAGAAATATTATTAAAATGTTCAAATTAAATACAAGTAGTTGTATGTACACTTTAGTCAAATTGCTAGTTGTAAAAAGTGCAAAAATACTTAAGTGATTTCTTAAAGGAATAGGAAGTCACTAGGACTTAGGAGTAAGGTATACTGAATAAATTTTTTCCTTCAAGTTTCTGACTGAAAGATGTGTATTTGGAGGAATTTATTTTTAATTGGCCTTAGATTAACTTTTCAATTTTCTTTCTTGCCAAAAAAGAACACAGTTCTCATGAAAAGGAATCTTATTGTTTTATTGAAGTGTAATACTCTTTAATCTTTATATAATTAATTTCTGTTATTTTTTACATTAAAAGACTTCCTTGCAAAATTCATATTGAATCTCAAGGTTTTTAATATTGTATATTTTGCTTATTGTAAGCTTTATCTTTTTCCCCATCCAAGATTACTTGCGTGAAATTCAGTTTTAATTTGGGAATTGTTTAGCCCTGGACCCTACGTTTTCCTCAAACAAAAATATTGACCTATATCCAGTGAAATCTAAGTTTCTTAATAACTTTTGAGAATTTAGACTCAAATGATTGTTGAAACCTTTACCAAATGAAGGGTCTAGGGTACAGTAACTCAAGGAATAGTTCTAAGTATCAAAGACTTGATGGAGAGTGCAGAAAGAGTTTTGGGATGATGCAGATCATTTCAAGTGTTAGCAGGGGAAGAGGTTGCCTCGTTGCTGCTGTTTTGCTGAAGCTTACCGGCACCTCACAGCCATTCTGACAGGTTTTGTGAGCACTTCTTAGACAGCTTCTATACGCAGCTCACCTGCCAATATCTGTTTCACTGGTGGTTTAAATTCAGGAAAAAGTTGGACACCTCAGGTAGCTCTAGGAGCACAGACACTATGTGAGCTCATTGCACTGGGGAGGCTCTGATAAACAGCAAGAAGATGACATCTCCCGATACTAGAGCCAGAACCAGACTAAGAGACCTCTCTGGTGGCTTTTTTAAATCCCCTCCTCCCTCCGTGCAAACACAGTCTGAATGTAGTTGCTTTGTTCTGGTCTGGCATGGCGTACCTCCCCTGATCCTAGCAAGGGCAGAGGGTTACATTTTTCACATTGTCAGAAGCCAAGAAACAGAGGAGCCAAGATTCAGTTTATCCTCTGCTTCCCTTCTTGTTCCAGAGGACAAATCAAACTACTGGCTCATACTCAGCCAAACTTTTCCTGTTCACACAAACCAGATGTTCACCCAGGTCTGTGAAAATTTGCAAACATTATTGAATCTCCATCCTTTCACACATGACAGGAGGCAGCCCAACAGATTTTACTTTCCTACAGACTGATCAAGTTTTACTTTCCTACAGACTGATCAAGCAGCTTCATAAAGCAAGTGGTTACATTAACCACTCACTAGACCCAAGAAATTAAGCACAAACCACTCAGCTCATGAAATTGTGGTGACTTGCAGCAGAAGTAGTACTTTCATTTACAAGGACTACATAAACTGTTGAATGTCAGTCTCCCGGAACATATTTCATATCTATTCTCATTGAATTATTTTGTCAGACTTTATCCTAAATGACACACATTTCCCAAATTCTTAATTTTATAAACTACCTTTAACCCTTTTTAATGAAAATTGAATGAATTGTTTGTATCTTACTTGTAAGATCAACAGCAATGAGAATTTTTTGCCCATAAAGGAGAATAAATTAAACAAATTAAAAAACTAGAAAACTTTTTAGTAGTTAAAATGCTGACTTTATCTTTGAATGTCTTTTCACAGTTTCTCTGTGCTTTCTGTGGGCTTCTCTCTTTTGTTTCCATCTGTAGTAGATAAAAACGATTTAAAAGATTTAGGTATCTCTTCTGTCACCTCCATCCCATCTGGTATTTGCAGAGTTGTCTACAGTAACCATGCTTACTTTTAAGAATAGGTTAATTATGCAGGTGCACAAGTTCACTTGAATTATCATCTTCTGTGGGTTTTTTTTTCCTGAATAGTAAGAGGTTCTGGCTGCATCAATTGCCCGCATCACGAAAAAAGAGCTCTACTGTTCCCTACAAAAGGAAGTGCACTAGTGAATAAGCTCCAAAGCCTCTTACGCTGTCAAAGGAGAAAGTGAAACAAAATGCATCCTCATCGCTTTGTAAAGCCTGGCTAAGTTTTCTCATTAAATTCCTCTGCCAGAAGATGAAGCCAAACTTGCCCCATTCTGTCCTTTAGCTTTTACGTGAAAGGTTTTTGGAAGCCTTGTTGAAAAGTGTCCTGAAAACAACAAATTACTATTTTTGCCAGTTTAGTGCAAATAAATCAATAAAAGTTGCTTTTTCTTCCGTCTTCTTACAACTCCATTTTAATGCTGCTTGCTTTACCTGTTTTATAGGAGTGACTTTCTGGATAATATAACTAAATTCTGGGCTTTCATTCATGCTTACAAAAATACATTTGCAACTTACGTGTGTATGTGCATATCTACATATTTAAAAATATAAAATATATAAAATTTGATTTAAGAAAGAGATTGTTTGACGATTGTACTGTAACAACTCTACTAAAACGGCTGCAGTTAGAAAGCCTCAGACTGCAGCAATGTCATAGAATGGTTTGAGTTGGAAAGGACTTTAAAGGCCATCTAGTCCAACCTCCCTGCAGTGAGCAGGGGCATCTTTAACTAGAGCAGGTTCCTCAAAGCCCCATCCAGCCTGGCCTTGAACATTTCCAGGGAGGGGGCTTCCACAACTTCTCCAGGCAACCTGTTCCAGTGTTTCACTACCCTCACAGTAAAGAATTTCAAGATAATGGTGATGTTTCCCACTCATCTTTATCAGACTTTCATGCACAGCAACGCTCTAGTAGGTACTTTTCCAAAAGAACAGATCCAATAGGCAGTACTATCTTGAAGGAGCCATATCCACCATTTTTTAAATGAAGGCCATTCAGTACATTTAGGACTGAAAGAGTTCAGTGGTGGGTCTCCGGGATTCCACTAAATTCTGGGATACAAGCAAACAGCTGAGTACCAGGTGTCACATTGGTCAATAATAGATCCTCTCCTTCCCCTTATTATGTAAGCCATAAAGGGACTGTGTCAGACTGCAAGTATATAAGTAAATACAGATTTTGACCTGATAAATTAGCTCCCTTCACATGGTATCAGCACTCCATCAGTGCAGTTTTATGACCTCATCGCTAGCATAGTGTCTTCATTACTAATCATAGAATCATAGAATCATAGAATGGCCTGGGCTGGAAGGGACCTCAGAGATCATTTTAATCCAACCTCCCTGTTGTGAGCAGGGACGCCACCTCTCGACTAGGTCAGGCAACACACATGAGAACCGAACGGGAATCAAACCCGTGACCTTGGTGTTTCAAGCACCACGCTCAACCCACTGAGCTAAACCGGCCAGACCAGGGTTAATGGTTTTCTTGAAGATGGTGTGCACTCAGACTCACTCCCTTTTTGCTTCATTGGCTCTGCAGAACTAACAGGAATAAAGAAGTTGAATTGTTTATTGCTCACCACAATAATATGAGAATGTTTTGAAAACAACAATGGGCAATTACTTTGGAAGAAAAAAACAAATTTTGCTTTTCTTACTAACTTTCACTATTTTTTATAACACAGACATATCACTTGAAACTTGCATAGGGTTTATAAGCCCAGCTTTCAACTCCTTTTTTGCATTTGGAATTTTAATTGGCAGAACACCATAATGCCTTTTAAAAATTGTTTTATAATATTCAGTCACAACTATTTCTCAGACCTGTTTGTTCTTTGCTTTCACGGAGTTATGTTGAGCTGTGTTCTCCTCTGAAATGTACAATAGGTAAAATGCCAGTAAACTAATAAACAATCTGGAAAGAAGTAACAAAAACAGTCATAAACTCCCATTAGAAGCCTTAGAATTGCACAACTCAAAAGTAGATGCAGCCAGATGTTAAAATTCATGTAAACAATTGCGCTGAAGTTCAGCATCGCATAATCATAATAAAATCTTTCTACTTTTAACCCATTAGGAGATGATGTCTGGATATTACTAAATCATATTTCACCTTCTTGGGGAAAAAAAAAATCACTCATGTGAGATCTATATATACAAGTACTCCTTCATCTCAAAGAGCTCGATTTTCTAGACTGCTATAATTATGTTCTTTCAAAGTAAAAGAAATTCATTGTATCTGATTATTTTTCAGAGGTTTTAATGCTCCATAATGCGAATCTTGAGTGTTTGGTGAATTGTATTTGATTCCCAAAACCAACTTATTCAGTCACAAATAGAATGATAGGTTGTTTAGCTGCCAGCCAAGTGCTAGAGTCAGAAATCTGGGCAGGTGTAGCCATGGCCAGATATTATCACCTGAATTTACTAAACAACTCTCATGCCATACAGGCACCCTCCTTCCCAAGCAATCCCAAGGATTTTCTTGTTCTGATAGCAGAGTCTTTTATTTCCTGCTGTTCTTATTTGATTTATTTTATTATAATTTTCTCCTCTTTTTACAGTGCAGCAAAACATTATTACTTGTACCCTACCAAAGTACAAACTCTGAATATGATTCCCAAACATACTTTTATTTAAACTAGGAAGGCGCAACAAATATTGCTTTCAGTATATGTACTCATCAACAAATGGAGCTGTAATTAAACTTTTGTTTTCTAGCATTTCTCTAAATAAAGAGTATTCACTGCTGGTCGTTGCCTCAAGCATCTGATCAGAATTCAAATTTTTCCTTATCAGCTTCTCCAGACAACATAAAGTTTTTTCATAGGAAATATGAGTACTTTAAATTGAAGCATATTGCTTATAAACATACATTAGAAATACTTTTCTAATCATTCTTACAGGGCACAGTTTGTATTGGCTGCATTCACAGAATTGAAATACATCTTAAATAAGTGCAACTAAGAGATACTTCACAAGATTTTATCTGTTTGCGTAATCTCATCTAGACGTTAACTTGTTAATATCATAGCATAACACTACTGATGGTGATTTAATGGGAGTTACATAATAAATTAGGAGACATTCTTGGTTTATACAGCAAAATAACAGAAATTGCTAGATACATCTTTACTTCTCCATCCATTGATAGTACACATTTGTTAGTAATTCATCTAGAAAAATATCTGAAACTTTATAGCTACTTTGCCTGAAAAACTATGAAGAAAGAGGTTGTAATCTCATATGTTAAATTGTGTTAATTAGCATTAGTAGCTACCGCTGCATCAGAGAGGTATTAAAACCAAGGATCTTTTTTTGTCAAGTTTTCAGTAGATCCTCTTTTGTTAACCAGCAATAACAACTTTAGCTACACCGTGTTGAGCTATATCTGCTTATATACATGGATTCTTGATTTTTAAACTATGAGTCAAATACCAGTTTGAGAAAGAAATTTGCAACTAAAAGATTTCAGAGATGTTACTTTTGTGAGATAAGGATCACCAAGGTAAAGGGACCTCCTTGAGCCAGCCTTAGACTGTAGCGGTTTATCTTAATCACTGGCTGCTTCTCTTTAAATACTGACAGTGGAGAAAGAGTTTACAGTAATTATTCAAGGGATTCATAAATTCTGCTTTATGAATTGGTTCAAAGAATATTAACAGGAAAACAAGAGCATGAATAGAATGCAACAGCTACAGTACAAGATTAATTCTTTTTTTGGTGTTCATTACAACTGGATATCCATCTACAAAATCAGTGGAAGGTGACACCCAAGGATTAAGAAAATACTTCTTGGGAACTACATGAGATCTACTTAGTAAGCTCTCCAACTAACTCAGTCACAAGATTGTAGATTTCGTTGTTCCACGTGCCAAGAAAAGAAAGAGGGACATAATCTAACTGCCAAGGCACAGAGGCTTTGCCCGGGAAAGCAAGTGACTTTGACATATCTTTCCGATGTCTTCCCTGTTCCATCTTATGTGAATATTTATGAAACATGCTAGGTCTTGCACTGAAAAATGCAGGTGCTGATCTTAAAAAAAAAAAAAAAAAAAAATCAACTGCACAGTGGGCTGTTTATAAAAAGGAAACTTGCAAAGGGAGGAAAGATGGTAATTTCTCCCCCCCCCATCATGGATTACTAAAATGAGTGGGAGGAAAAAAAAAATTAAAAGCAGATGTTCATACTGCTGTTTCTCTGCACTTGTCCTATCCAACATACTGTTCCATTAGTACAGTTGTGACCACCATTTTCTAAAGAATACTTTTCAAAGAGCTGAAGATACACACTTTTAATTCCAGTAGCATCTAATGCACAAACACAAGAAATGAGGACAAAAGTGATATTTTAAGGAGGAAAAACACAGTACATTCAGTAATTTCTTAATGCAAAGTACAGAGATGATCAAGACACTGCTAGATATGTGTCTTGCAACACTCCATTTCACTCCAACCGTACAAATGCCTTTTGCTACATATACACATAAGAAATTTTTTTAAAAACTTGTACATCAGGTTGGTGCAATGTTGTTTTTTTTTAAAGCATCAGGATTACCTATCACTTATGTTTATGACTGTTTTGGTTTGGCCTGGCCAGATTTCAGCGGCGGGGGGGGAGCTGCAGGGTGGCTTCTGTAAGAAGCTGCTAGAAGCTCCCCAAGATTGATAGAGCCAATGCCAGCCGGCTACAAAGAGGGACCCGCCGCTGGCCAAGGCTGAGCCTATCAGTAAGGTGATAGGAGAGGAACGCCTCTGTGAAAAACATATTTAAGAACGGGAAAAAGAACTGCGCCATAACAGCTGGCACAGAGATGGAGGAGTGAGAGTCTGTGCAGACACCAAGGTCAGTGAAGAAGGAGGAGGGGGGAGGATGATCTCCAGGTGCCGGAGCAGAAGGTGTCCCCCGGGTCCGTGGTGAAGACCATGGTGAAGCGGGTTGTCCCCCTGCAGCCCATGGGCGAGGTGCAGAAGTCCACCGTGAGGATCACCGCATAGATGTCCACCGAAGACTCCACGCCATGTGGGTGGATGCCTGAAAGGGGACTGTAGCCCGTGGGGAGCCCACGTCAGAGCAAGTTGCTGCCAGAACCTGTAGCCCGTGGAAGAGGGAATGCCCACGCTGGAGCAGGTTGGCTGGTGGGACTTTTGGGACGTTGTGGGTGGCTCACGCTGGAGCAGTTTCCCCCGAAGGACTGCGCCTCAGACTCACGAGGGGTGGGCTGCCCCTCGTGAGGTGTCTCGCGTTGGGCAGTTTGTAATGAATTGCCCTTCGTGGGACGACTCACGCGGAGAAGAGAGCGTGAAGCTTGTCTCCCGTGAGAGGGACCCCCACAGTGGCCCTGGGGAAGAGTGAAGAGTCCTCCCCCGGAATGAAGAAGCGGTGGAACCAACGTCGGATGAACTGACCGCAGCCCCCATTCCCTGTCCCCCTGTGCCGCTCAGGGGGAGGAGGTGGAGAAACCGGGATTGATGCTAAGCCCGGGAAGAAGGGAGGGATGGGGGGAAGGTGTTCTGTTTAAGATTTGTTTGCTCTTTCTTACTTCTCACTACTCCTCTCTGATTAGTTCTTTTAATAGATGTACCTAATTTCCCCAAAACTGAGTCTGTTTTGCCCGGGACGGTAAATGAGGGTGATCTCCCTGTCCTTATCTCAAACCCTGAGCCCTTGGAGATATTTTCTCCCCCTGTTCAGTAGTGAAGGGGGGAGTGAGTGAGCGGCTGTGTGGGTACCTGGCGGCCGGCCAGGGTCAACCCACGACAATGACTTAAAGAAACATTTTGTCATAACTGTGTCACTTTTCAACAATTTTACCTGTCTTGCAGTCTAGTTTTTGCTTTTAAGAGCCGTGATAGTAGTCACATTCCAACAGAGGTGGCCAAGTCTAACATGAGGCATCACAATTCTTTGCTATTACATAGTGAAGAGTTTTAGTTTCGGAACTAGATTTGGTCATTTGCCAGTCTATTTGACTTTGAAAATAACTGCGGGTTTTGACCCAAAAAACCTCTTGCAAATTGAGTCTGCTGTGCATGGGAAAAAAAAAATCCATGTGTTGATCAGAAAAGAAGTCTTCTTTTTCTGAAGGTCTGTATCACTTTTTTTTGAAGGCAGTCTCCTGCCTCTCAGTTTTCATTTGTAGATCAAGAGAAGAAAGTCATGTATAGAAGGGTAAACAGCTTCATTTCCATATGAACCAAAGTGAATATTAAATTTTTTTCCTCTCCTCTCTCTTCATTCCAGAGAAAGGATGGTATTAGACTGTCACTGTAAACCATGGAAGTTTTAAAAAGGACAAGTCGGCATAGCACTGTTATCAATCCGTGGAGATACAATGCTTCTCTGAGTATGACACACCTTTTTGTTCAAAAGCTTGTTCAAGTACAGAAAGAGATTCCAATTATCTTGAATAGGTTTGAGATTGGAAAAGGGTAAGAAATCCCACTGAAGACTAAGAGAGTTGAAATAAGGACATGCAGTGAGATGTGGGCTATATAGGTTTTTAATACTTCTAGCCTAATCCAGAAAGATTGAGAATGGAAACTATCACAGAAAGAGGAGGCAGAGTAGTGTGAAAACAGTGCATATTCAAAAAAAAAAAAAAAAAGAAACAAAAGAGTTGGTCCAATTGTGTTATCTTGCAGTGCTTAGGTGACATAATTCACCAGCAAAATGGAAAACAGGAGTCCATGCAAGGAAAACAGGAGCAAGATTCTATGCAACATGACAGCAGTGCACACTTTTGTTCCACGTTTACTCACCGGGTGTGCACTGCAGGCTTTCCCTGTTCGTTAGGGTCCAAACTAAGATATTGTACATGCATTAACAAATAGCAATCACTTTCATTCACTGCAGAGTATCTGAATAATGACCAAATTCAAACAGTGGCTTGCTGATAAAGAATTGTATATTGACAAAATTCTAAACTATTATAACTACTCAGCCTTCACAGATATACCATTTATTGCAAAAACAGCAGCATCCTCAAAGGAATTAATGATTTTGCCTTGTGCTAAATGGAAATAATGAAGACGATCATTATGCTTCAGCATAACAACTAAGAAAGAAAACAATTCCAGCTTTGAAAGAAACCCACTACTGAACTATTTGTTATGTGAGTTGTCATTTTCACCCTCCCTAGAGAAAATAGAGGAGAAAAGAAAATCACAGAATGCTCCTCTTAACTAGCAATATATTCAAGCAAATGTGAAGTGGGTTTTGTGTATAGTAAAAAAATAGTCCCTTATGGGTTTTTTTGGTAGTTTTCTATTTCTGTCCTCAAAGTACATGATAGATTGTTCATATTTGTCAGTTCAGTCCTTAATAGCACTACAAAAGCTCCACCTCAGCAAAACATCTTTAAAACAAAACCTTTTTTTATTTTATTTTTTTTTATTAAATTTTCCAGACGACTTGAATTTTAATGACCAGAAGTCACGGCCTGCACCAACAGATATGCATTCCTCAGAGAAGCAATACCTTGTACCAATGGAAATTAGTGGTTTTTTTCTATACACAGGATAGCAATAAAAGGGCTCTTGATATCCCTTGTTCCAAAGACAAGTTATTATTGACTGTTCACTGTAACAATGTTACACTAGAAATAACAGCTGTGTATTCATGTTTAATTTAGCAAAAATTTAATTAATACTGTGTAAAATCAAACTAAAACAGGATCCAATGAAATGTGGCTACTCTATTTCAAGCTCAGATTTCCCTTGCAAGCCTCAAACACAAAACATTTCTCACTTGAATTTCCAGCTGGTTCTATTTTATAGATGAAATCTAGCAATAGATACAAACAGTATTATATTCTAGAAATTCTGTATTTTGGGTTTCCAGCTCTAATTGGAGGCCCATCTTTGAGTTAAATACAGTCATTTTACATGTATCACTCTGGTATCTAACTAAAGAAATCCTGCACTTTGGATGGACAAAAGTCACATAGAGAACGTCAGCATCCTTTAGTGGGGGAAGAACTAAAAGATCAGGTTCAAAATTTTCTGATAGCACAAATCCAAGACTAAGAGCTGACTTTCCCAAAGACTGTCCTTCACATATGTAGGCCTTTAAATAAAACTGCTCTGAGTATGAATCAGTCTGAGGTTTTATTCAGTCCTTCTTCTCACACCCATTTTCCCCTTATCTGCATTCTGCAAAATTTTGATTCCTAAGGCTCTCCATTGTAAATATTTTAATTTGTCCTCCGGTCGTTCAACCAGTTCACTTTGTGGGTCTTGAGGAGTCACCCATCAACCTCGTCTCATCAGGACCTCTCATCAGGGCTTGCAGCCAGGGATCTGTGCACTTAGGTCAATGCACACCACCCGTCCCACCTCCCTGCGGAGCCTGCGCCATCCCTTGCATCCCCTGGGCCATGCCAACTGCAAAATACACACCATCTCAGTGATGGCACAGCCAGTGGATGAACAGAGGCTTTAGGCTCCTTCTGTTTGCTCCCCCAAGCGTACAGTTAAGTGTGATCTAAGGGAAGAGGGGGAAAAAAAAAAAAAAAGGAGGAAAAAAACCCTGAAACACACCACCAAACTCCAAACAGCTAACCATTTTGAAGACCAACTGATCAAACAGGATTAAATTTATTTCTTTTTTGTAGACAAATTTATGATTTGTTTGTCAGACCAGCACTTTGTCCACAGTTTTTAGAAGCTGAAGTTTTCACCGCGTTAATCCTCACACTGTTTTCCTGAGTTACTTCATATAGAATTCAGTGTGTATATGTAACAAATTAATTTTTCCCAGTGTGTTCTAGTTTATTTTTTTAAAACAAAACTCCACCTATCACGAGACTTCCCTCAGTGCTTGGCTTATATTTAAGATTCTCCCTTGAAACTTCCTTGAAGATATTTAGATTCTGGCTATTCTGAATAAATCTGAAACTATAAACATTCCTATCCATTCCCTTAGGACATTTGGGATTTAGCTAGGCCTACATATAGCACTCATTCTCCGAAGAGTTCTTTAAATAGCCCAGCACCTGAATATAGAAGCCTCAAGTCCTAATTTAGCTCTTCATCTCTGACCTGCCAGGTATCAGTGCACAGGAGGAGTGACCCAGCTCCACAGAGGGACAGGTGATTCAACAAAATCACCAAAATGTGTGCGAAGTCACTGATCACAGGAAAAGTGCATGGAAAATAGCTGCTGCTCTACCCTACTGCCAAGGTAGTGGGCTTTCGAAGGACACATTTCTCCTACTTCATAGGGAGAAACATCTAATTTCAGGACAAGTACAGCCCTTGAGTGAACTTACATGTAAATAGTACAATTTTACACTGAGAGGAATACACATTCTGCAAAAAAACAGAAGGCAGAAGAGAGAAACTGAGAGAGTTGTTAACACTTCATTGTCGTTTGCCATTTGGCTGAATCTAACAAACATTTTAACACAAATCCAAAAGTCTAAATTTAGTGACCAAAAGACAAAACTGGGGACCTCTCTAGAACTGCAATGAGCAGCTATAACAGAAGAAATAAACCTTTTTATTGTGCCACATAAAGTGGTGAAAAATTGTTTGTTCTAAATGTCTGGTAATGGACAGTGATTTTATAAGGATAAATGATTTTATAAGGATAAAAGGGAAATAAGAAGAAAGTTAGGTCTGCTTTTAAAACCTTTTTTTTTCAGTTTAAACTTGCAGAGATGTTTTGTGTGTTCAGATAATTTATGAGTTGGCAAAAAATGGTCTAAAGAGAAAGAGCATAGAGAAAAAAATAGAACTTTTTCTCCAACATTTGACTGTAATATCATTAGGAAATACCAGAGTCACATCCCTAGAATGAAAGAAGCTTTTGGATCATGTGTATCTGTCCTCTTGTCTTGGAAGAAACCATATCACATACTATTTTTTTAATGAAATTTGAAAGATGCGTCTTAAGCTATTTTGTTTTTTTGGCTCTATTTCTCTTTTCAACACTTTACTGGAAGTAACACTTTCACTTTTAAATGTTGACACCTTACAGTGCAGCATTTAAAATGTGAAAAGTACAGTTTATATAAATTTTCATGTCATTTTAAGCAGAAAGATACTGAGAATTAATCTAAAGGTGTTGGAAGCTGGGAGCCTGAAGTAGCATTTCATCAAAGTTTGGGGTTTGCCATAAGAAAAAAAAAAAAAGAAATTTCCAGTATCTATATTTTAAAGGGAGATTTTTCTCTCTCATGTAAGAAAACAAAAAAAAAAAGAAGAGAAAAAGAGTGGGTTTAGGATTGTTCTAGCAATTAAGTCTTTTCTATACTCTGTAGAAAATTCAGACAACTTACCAGAAATGAGATGTCAGGAATTGTATGTCTAATATATCACAGCAAGATAACCAGGAGGCAACTACAGAAAATAACATTACTGTTAGCACTGCTGAATATAGGGAATAGTTATTTCCCATTATTAAACAATAAAATATGAATCAGTAATGGTGCCTGCTAATAGAGCCATTAGTAATGATTTCAGGACACTAATGTGTTCTCAGGGAATCAAAATTTAAAAATACATATTTAAAGTCAAACTTTACTACTGCTCAGCCAGTATGGAGAAAAGCAGATTCTAAATTGATCTCAATACCAAACAGACATGTAAATACATACTTTAAAATAAATGTCCTTCAAGGAGAAATACACATGGAAGTGCACTACACAAATAATTAACACATATAAATTCGTATTACCAACCACAACAAATTATAGCGTATCTGAAGTTCTATAGTTAAACAAGACTTGTGATCAGATCACATGAAAAGTTAAAAGAGGTTTGTGAACTGCTGGTTACCCACTAGTGTTTTATAGTAACTAGTATATAACTATTGTTGTAACCACTAGTATTTACCTACATAAAAATAAAATACATGTCTTACCAAAGAGGCCCGGAAATTCCCAAGGAGCACTCTACAAATGCATAATTGATTGCTCATTGACTTCAGTAGCACATAGAATGACTCATTAAGAGGAAAATTGTAGAAACATCACAAAGGTGCAAAAAAGAAAGAAAAAAAAAATGTTTATTCCTTGCAGACCCAGTTGTTTGCCCCCAGGATTGGCTACAGCTCACTCAATGTCTGTGTGGCAACAAGCCCTGCACAGGCCTCCTGAGTTTCCCTCCCTTCCCCAGGAGGCCAAGCTTACTGCCTCCTTCATGCTCTCCACAGTCTCTTGGGCTGTGTCTACATAGCAGATACTTTGGTTTACATTTCCTGTACACTGAAACCAACACAAGACAAACAGATGAACAATTCCAGCTTTATAGATAATGTAGGTACAGCTTTATTTTCTGTTTCTAAAAGTTTCTAGATTTCTGGTTTGGAACTCTGTGCCGTAGGTCACACCTTCAAATTCCAGGATCTCTCAGAGTACCTCTCTTCAGACCTTGCTTCCTCAATGGGATCACCACTACCCATTTTTACTTAAATGGTTTTAATTCCCTGTAGAGTTACACATGAACAGTATCTCACAATAGCTCAAGAAGAATCAGTTCTTTTGTAGATTCATAGAACAGTTTTGGCTGAAAGAGAACTTCAATATCATCAAGTTCAACCTTTTCCTAGCCCTACCAACACCATTAAACTGCGTCCTTCATCTACCTTTCTCTTAAACACCTCCAGGGATGGCAACTCAACCGCCTCCCTGGCCAGCCTGTCCCAATGCCTGACAACCCTTTCAGTAAAGAAATCCTTCCTAATATTCAACCTGAACCTTGCCTAGCACAACTTAAAGCTATTTGCCCTTGTCCTATCACTCACCGCTAGGGAGAACAGACCAACTCCTGCCTCGCTTTCAGGTAGTTGTAGAGAGCGATAAGGTCTCCCCTCAATCTCCTCCAGGCTAAACAGCACCAGATCCCTCAGCCATTCCTTGTACAACATATGTTCCAAATCCTTTGCCAGCTTGGCAGCCCGCTTCTGTACCATCTCCAGCATCTCAGTGCCCCTCTTGTAGTGAGGGCCCCAAAACTGAACATAGTACTCAAGGTGTGGCCTCACCAAAGCTGGGCAGAGGGGAATGATCACCCTCAAAAACGTAATGGTAGTTCTGCAATGCCCCAGTCTTTCACAACTTTAGCACTAAGGTATGGGTTCTTATGATTATGACTCATTAGTTTCTTCCATTATAAACTAAGGACGTAGTTTTAAGATTGAAAAGTTTGAGCTTCTTTCCTCACTGTGAAGAAAATACACGTATGTGTAAAAGCCTCACACTTCATTTAATTTTATTAAAGATGGAAAATTGCACTTATATAAGATCAGGAAAACATGTTTCGGCAGAGAATTCACATGAAGGTTTGCTTGGTTGTTTCATTTTCACCTCACCTATGTGATAAATATTATATTCATGGGTTTGATTTATAATTAATTGTGGAAATAACATTCTTGCAGTAACCTCAGTATCACAAATTTTTCCACAAATATGGCAGCTCCCTGACAAGGATTATGAAAAGTTAGTGCTGTCATACCTTCTTTAATACTGTGATTTATGACTTCTGAGGTCTTTAAAAAAAAAAGGCACAACGCTTTCACATTACTGATCTTAAAATTTAATTCCTTATCAGCTTTTGAAAAGCCAATACACATTAAGCAATTAACTTATTACCATCTTTTTTTTTAATTAAAAAAAAATCAGTTAAAACAGATAAACTATATAGTATGGACATTATAGTCTGGGATTTCATAGACATGAAAATAAGATGCTACTGCTCCAACATGATTTTTTTTTTTACACCCCCCACTACTTTTTAAATATTATAATATATATAGGTGTTTTATCTAGGTCAAATAACTGTTATTTGAATAGCTATTTGAAAACTGACCTGATCAATAAAATCAGCTCTTGCCAAATTCCTTAAGATGCACTTTCACTATCAAAGGACTGGGTATTAAAAATAGGAATAAGTAGTAAAGAAACTAACAAAAAAATATGATAGGCTAAATCACTTTCATTTTGACAAGCTCATTTCTCCAAGTCTTTTCAGTTGCTCTGGTCCTCTTCAGTTTTCCCGGTGTGGACTAACATTGGAAAAAGACAACTAAAGAACCACAGTCAATAGTAGGAGAGGAGGAAATCTAAATGTTGTCTAATTGATGTCTGTCTTCAGCTGACTGCCTTCTGAAAATCCATCTCTAAAGGCTGCAACTACTCCCCTCCACTCTAAAAGGAGACAATATAAAACTGATCAAGACATAGTTTAACCGTTCCAGTCTCAAGTAAGAACAGTAACCACAGCAAAGTCACATCAACACATCCTTGAGAGAGAAGGAAGAATTAAGTGCAAACAAAGATTATGTCAAGGATAGACATCCTAGGTTCAGAACAACCTTGAGAATGAAGGTACGATGTGTTGGTGAAGTACTGACAAAGGAACAGGACAGAAAGTCCAGATTTGAATCAGCCTGCAACAGCTAGAAACTACCGGGTACGTTGAGAGTACACATTTTTAGCTCATAGTTTTTCTTTATTGTTGAGCAGAAACCTACTAAAGAAGCAACTATGATAAAGGCATTTTCAAATAGGAATTAGTGTAAAAAATGACTGTACAAAAAGAGGTTGTATGTTGTACATACAGCTGTTTAAGGAAAGAATCAAATAGAAAAATGTTGCAGAAATATAGTCTTTCACTTTCTTCTGGGAGCAGATCACTGAATAGAGAAAAGCTGCAGAATATTTTATGTTAGCTTCAGTACTTAAAAAAGGAACAACTAGCCACAGCCTACTGAACGCAGTGTCAGAAGACTGTTAGAAAGCATGCAAGTTCCTTTGACATTCGTTTTCATGCAAATATTTATGCCAGCAACTACAAGATAAAATACCCATAATTTAACACTAATGTATGACCACTAGGGGAAATTTGAACGTGTCATAAGACAATCTTCTAATATGTATTTGAATTTCAAAAGATAGTGCCATAATCAATATTTTATTGATATTTTCTCCTCCGAGTTAGGAAAAAAAAAAAATGAAACCTGGCTGCTTTTTAAAAGTTTCCAAATTTATTCTACTTTATATTTTTATTTTTCTTCAACTATACTCTTAATACATTTTACTGTGATCCATTGCAGCTGCACAAACGTGACATAAAATTATGGTTTATTAGAATATAGATTCTGTAAATCATTTATAACGATAGCAACACTAAGACCAAAATTGTTTGGTCTCAGTATATTTGTCTCAAAAATATACATTCCATCTATGATGGTTATACTTTTTAGACAGTTTAAATGCCTGGAAAGGTGAAAGATTCCTTGTGCCAGTTACAAAAATTTGCAAACAAAACATTAGAATGTAAACAGTGTTCTAATGCAAATATTTTTAATATCACTTTGTGCACATATAAATGCAGTAATTAGAATCCTCAAGTCCTCCTGCAGGGCAGCTGCAAGGCAAGATTGCAATGTCTGGAAAAGTATTTTTTCACCTTAAAAGACTGATGACTACACGCTTTAACAAAGAGATCAAAATGGCTTGAATTTTTTTTATGAAGCTGATATAGAGAGCCATCATAACACAGTAGACAAAGATGCCAGATAACCCAAAGTCAACACTATTGCCCGTCAGCTCCAGTGAGACACTTCCCAGAGAGCAAGAGGAGGATGGTTCCGCATCACATCCATTCAGTTGAGATCTGAAGTTCAGACAAAGCAAATCCAGGAAGCACAAGTTCTGCGACATTACAAACTCAGTACAGAGCTTACAGCCTGATCCTAGCAGCAACAGCACTATACTGCTGGGTTACATGACAATATTTTTTCATCACCAAGTCATAGTGCTTCAACTAAAACTGAAGCTTTCAAAATTTCTCCTTCAAGTTAGGACAAATGATGATCCTGTGCCACGGTATGTTTTAGTACTAACCAGATTCTACTTCACGTTGTTATTGCAAAAATAGCCCCACTCTCTGGAATTCTGCTGTCTGCTGTCATACCTGAAAAAGCACACTAATAATATTTTCATTATAAACAGACACCAGCGCTTACCACAGAAATGAGCAAACAACAGATGAGGTCAAGTATCCTGTATTATTTCAGACATAATCTGAGTCACACAAGTTATAGTACCTGTACACAGAGAATACAGTAACTACTTTGTTCTCTGTTTACGCATGAGTAAAACTTGCAGTTTCAATTCTTATCCTTCCGAGAACTGTCTTTTAGTCCCACAAAGCAGGTAATGTAAACTACAGACCGTATACTGAAAACCGTGCATACCTGGAAGTGCTAGGAGATACTCTGTAGGAGCTTCCCAGTGACAGTGCAGCTCTGCATAAATCCAACTGAAAACCGTGCCTTCAAGGCGCTAATAATCCTGTCAGTGAGACAGGGAGAAATTTTAAACCCTGTTATAGCTAGAGGTTGTAAAAGAGGGCTGTAGAGAAATAAATAGAGGGTTTTACTGCTTAGCTGAGGATGAAAATCAAGAAGTGTTATGCAAATGAATTTTTGGAAGGTGTTGGGGAGCTTATGGAAAGTATATTTACCTAAAGGATGTTATTGCTCATCTATAGTAGTAAGCAACAGGTGATATTTCTTTAAGAGCTTTAGGATTAAAACCACCTAAAGTAGCATTAAAACTAAAGCTGTTTAACTGCTAGATGTAGTGTGCTTAAGAAAAAAAAAAAACACAACAAAAAAACAGGAATATAAGACTCGGTGAACTTTGATTTTATGAAAGTGAACAAACTAAATGACTGCTAGTCACAATCTGTTGATTCAGAACTGGATGCAGAATGTTTTGGATCTTTCCTGTTGATAGACTTCAGATAAGATCCATAAGGGACATCAGCAGAGATGTTGACATTTTCTATCCACTGAATGCCAGAAGTATCTACCGTATTTTTTTGTTCTGTAAAACTGCTTTCCATGCTTGCCTGGCTTTTTGCCTCTATAAGTCGTCTGTTTCAAATATCTTTATACTAAGAATTTTACTGACAACTATGCAACTTTCAGATATCCTGCCTAAACATCAGATTTACAGTAGTTACAGTTTCTACTGACCTATATGATGTTTCACTGGGTTGGCAAAAAATAATTACTCGTCCATTGAGTCAGATACTCCCTGAGCTTTACTAAAATTCTGTGGAGATTACTGGGCTTGTGGTGTTTCATGACTTAAAATGTAGTTTTAAGAGAAAAAGTTGTGTTTTCCTGCAGCAAAGTAGTCTTTTTCCAAAAGAGTAATAAAAGTTAAACTTCATGTCTACTTGTGTCCCTCTGAGGTCTCTGCAAATAACTGATCTTTCAGTTTGGCAGCTAAACTGACAAATTTGATCCACCTAGATATTGGGCAGTAGACTTTGAGCCTTTAGCTCAAGTATCCCACCATAAAGGTCCTAAGGCTAAATGACAGCCTTCTTGTATGGATAGTCAAGTTTTCTCAGGATTCCTAAGCAAAAGACAATGTTAGTTTGCAGAATTCCTTTTAACAGTGATTACATTTTTTTCTGCTTGAACATCTTTCCAGATCTACCTTTCTCAGAAATCGCAAAACCATTTCTTCTGCATATCAGTATCATCCTGGAGAATTTCTGTAGTGCCTTCCAAGTTCTGTGGAGTCTATCCGTTGTAATCACATATGAGATCTTAGGAGGCACAAATCCAAACAAAGCTGTTGGTGTCTTTGTCATTCCCCAAGTGTGGGCAGTTGGCATAAATATGTTCATGGTATGGATGCCTGTGATTGGCTGACATTTGGTAAGAGCCTGTGGGTAGGATGAGTTTAGTCTGTGGCATGGCTTAAAAGGGGCTTGTATGAGTCAGTATACTTTGATCTGAAAAATTCCGGACCTTTATTTTTAGGACAATTCTTTCTGAATGAATAAGTTGCCAACATTTTGATCTAAGAATTGTCTAAATGTTCTGGTGTAGTCACACAAATGAAAAAAAAACGTATGTGTAGTGATAATATGGAAATGTGCCATTTTGCTTTAGCTAAGTTGTAATTATATCTGCTAGAGTAGTATGAAGTAGAGCAGAGCAAAAGCTTAAGCAGTTTCTTCATCCTTGCAATGAGTTGGTTGGTTTGGGGGTGGGGTGTTTTTGAGGGGGTGGCTCTTGTTTTTTTTAATTTGGGGATTTAAATTTATTTCAACAAGTGTTTCAAGCACTTGGTAACAAAAGAAAACACTACACAGAAAAGAAATATAAGCCAATAAATTCTACGAACAAGTTTCAGAAACATAATGCAGTTCCAGAAGCCATAACAGATATTATCTCTACCTACAAGACCAAGGAATGTTTTTTCTACTGGTACCTCCAGTGTCACCATATAATTTTAGCATCATAATGAACATTTACTCCAAAAAATCTTCTCTACTGTACCGTTCTGCTTTCATTGGCTCTGCCTGCTTGCATACCTACCAAAGTGTTGACTGACAAAGTTGAGCTGTTATTTATAAATCACTGTAACCTGAACTAGAAGTTAATATTTCAACAGACAAAAAATAATTTATTAAAAACTTCATTTTCCACAACAATGTGTCAGTTTTGACAAAGCTTTCAACAGAAACTAGGATTTCTGGCTAAAATCAAGGACCAAAATTACTATTTTCATACCCTCTGTGTTGGTTCCTATGTATCTAGTTATGTTAGAGGTTCCCCTGCTATTTTTTTCCACATTTTGAAAATTTCTATCCTGATGTAGAATAGGTTACTGAATCTTCATATCATCAATGTGTACTGACATGAAGAAAAGAGAGCACTCCCTGCCTTAGCATGTTTATGGAAATTCAAGGCACTTTAGCAAATTCAAATACGAATATATGAATTTATGCTAATGATGCATTACTCCTTAGTAATATAGGCAGAATTTTGGTAAGTAGTATTGGAGAGATACAAAACATACATTCATATATAATTTATTCAACTGTTTATGGGGAAAGGCTGATGGTAGAATAATTTTGTATAAATATTTTACTCATTGATTCAGCTAATTTATAAATAATAAACTTGACTTGTTAATATTTTATTCAATGCAAAATGCCATAATTCACTGGATAAATTATAGGCAACACAATTCATATATCTGTAATTGCATGTCACCACTCAAGGATTCGAAAGAATATTTTTCTGTGATGGTATTGTATTAGTAATGAATTAATTTATCTAGGTTTTCTTTGTTTGGTTTTATTTTTAACCTTACTGTCTGCATTGGATACAGGCTTTTACCTTTGTACTCAGTTCTCACAAAGAAGCTTCTTACATAACTAGTAAGTCACGATTCCATAGTCAAAAATAACAGCATCTTTGCTTAGACATTTGTCCTAACTCAGAGAACAGCAACTGGAAATGAAAAACTAGCAGACACTTAGCTAATGATAAAAATGTACTCATTTGTATAAATTAGGAGCAATCAACAAAGAAAATTAAAAACATCAAGGAACAATCTGTCACTTCTGGAGTTCAGACAGTAACGGATTTAAAACAGCCTAAACATGGCAATGATGTAAGCTTGCAACACAACGAGGATAATAAAACTGCCAACAATAACACAGGAGAAACAAATGTTGAGCAAACACTTTCTGTATTTTGACATGGAGTGAGGGTATATCCTACCTCCGAGTTCATAAAGTATTTTCATATGGATAAACATTAAGAAATCAAATGGAGAATACCTCTAACAGTCATAAACATGTAGCTGAAGATACCTGGTTACAAGGTTTTTAAACTAAATCTTGATAAACTGTTGAAACCAAAAATACTGAATGTGTGTATTTTGTGCCAATGTGGATCCAATTAGAAAGCTAACAAGCCTATACTGATTAAAGAATATATTTTCAGTAAAATAATTTTTATTCCATCCTTTGATGTTTGGAGAAAGTTACTTTTTAAATTTTGTGTATATGCATCTCTGTATATGAACTGCATTTGATGAACTACTACCCAATATTCCAACTAAAAAATACAGAAGGATGCAAGGTCAATCCACAGATTACAAACCACCTAACAACTGACTAATTCTCAAATGTAGTTTCCTGTGGGGAATGACAGGAGAGCTTCTAGGCATATTTCACAGGGACTAATACAAGTTTTATCACTATTTAACATTTTCATTGATGTTCTGGTCTATCAAACTTCATCTACAACACAAAGATAACAGTGCTTTTCACTTTATTTGGTGTCAAACTTTTTTGAGATCTTGAATGTGTTTGTCAATCTATGCTTAACTATATTTAAGTGCTGTGAGCTTTTCAAAATGAGTAAAAATTGTTAAAAGTGAGCTTATATTCATTGCTGACAAGAAGTCTTGGAAGTCTTGGCCATCAGTAACACACTATTGAAGTTCTTACACAAAATATCTTTTTGATATCAGATTTTACCAACCACTAAATTATCTTTTTATTTTCAGAAAGTCATATTTTAACTGCTGAAAATGTAACTTGCCTTAATAGATGTCCTTGACCCTTTAATCTATAGCCATCATGTTGGATTCAGGCTTAGAATATGGAAAAATAACACATTCCCCTCTCTTGGGGAATAAAAACCTAGTTTAAACCAGACATAAAAGAAACTGCACCTGAGGTTTACGCATCTATCAGTATCATCTACTTTGCTGAAGCAATTCTGCAGAGTTTATTTTGACTTAAATGTGGCACAGAAAAAAGTTCTGAAACACTGCAAGCTATTTGGAAATAAAATTGTCCTTCTACACTCATGCATATCTTAACAGTATTATTCATTTCCTGCTATAACACAGCCTAACACATAAACATTAATGTCTCAATTGCAGCTGTAGCTCTGTTAAGCTAGGTGCTGTTTATAGATCATAAAGAAAAGTTCCTGCCTGAAGGAATGTGCAGTTCAAGACCTTCACCCTGCAAAGACTCACTCAAAAAAATAATTTTATTAAGTGTGAGCAGAGTGACAACAATGTACGAGGCTGTTCAAATTTTTCATTTAGCAAGTGGTACCAGTGATCTCAATGGAACTGCTCACAGCGTCTTATAATTTTCACTGTCAGCATATGTTTTGAGAGATCAAGGTCATACAAGTGGTGTTTCTTTTCTTTTACGTTGTATGTGATTTATGCTTTTTTCAATGGTGTGTTGTCAGACAAGAACTGCAGCAAGATGACTTATTGTTCAAAGCTTAGTCTGGTCCTCTCAGCTATGTGGCATACTGTGAAATGTTGGCTTGGGGTAGTCCAAGATTCCAGCTCTTATTAGCTCACTTCTAATATGACCGCATTAGGCTATCACCTGAGAGATAAATTATCATTGCCATTATCCTTCCTCTGATTGATTCTTTGGCACATTCTTATTCTTTTATACAATAATGAACCGAACGGAAAGCAGAATACATGCAAACTTCACAAGGAAGATGAGGAAAAGAAACTTCTCTTAAGATGACAATGATGGAAGTCTAGTGTTATATGCAGCATGATATCAGTTTGCATAATATTTCTTTGAGACATAGTAGAGACCTGAGAGAGGTTCACACAGAATCTGATTTTTCTGGATTTATTTCACCACATATTTGTCACATTGTTATATAACTGTGCTTCAATGTTCTTTCTACATTAATACTTTATAATAGAAAAAAAATGTGGAAAAAAAAACCCTCTTTTGATCACAGAATTTCTAAAAAGTTGTATAAAAACCTCTATTTGTTAGCCTCTGTAACGACAGACAATGGAAATTAATGTTTGACTTTTACCTTAACCTTAAAATACACTAAACTTCACACATAAGAACGTTAACAAATTATTTTCTATCTAATTGGAAACATTTCAATTCACTGTACAATATTGTAACAGAAGAGAAGTGCATGTGAAAAAAAAGCAAGAAAGGCCAAGATGCAACCCAAAATATTTAGTATTGGGACTGAAGTTTCCCATCACGGAGCACAACTTCTTACCTCCAATTTTCACTTACATCAGAGCATTATTTCTAGTGGACAGGTAGCTTGCTCTGCTTAGTGTTAATTGTCTTATCACTGGGGTATAAAGCCTTTGTCTAAGTATCCACTAATCATTACACACAGATTGTACACCACTGTTTATGAATATGGCAACATTATTTCTAAGTTAGTCTTGATTATAAAGTGGAAGGAAAATTAAAAATGACAAAACATATCATTCTGTTTCTTTCCATAAATCTTGCTGCATCAAACAGTTGTACATGAAGTTTTGGGTTCATTTTGGGTTATAGCTGTAAATAGTAAACTGCAGTGTTGGAATTTCTTAGCGAAAACATTTCAGGTTTAAAGGTCCACTTGTGGATTTTTGACAGTGAAACCTCAAGCCATGTGTTTATATTATGTTATCTTAATATTTCTTAAATTGAATCCTACCTATTTGTGTTTCACAAAAGGTCTGAAAGACTGTGCCACTAAGCTGAGGTTTGTAAGATCTTGGTATATCTACCAATATATACAAAAGAGTTCTTGAAATAATTATTAAAACTCAGTTGATATGAGTGAATTGAAACATCTGTCACTATCTGCTGTGATTTGGAGGTAAGAGAAACACAAAGAAAAAATCTAAAGTTTCTTTTGCAATTTCATCAGCCTATGAAAACTGTGAAAATTTTGATTAGCAATTATTCACAGAGATAAATTACTCAAGTGCTACTTAAAATAAGCTGTCAACAGGAAAAGGATAGATATACTTGGCAGACTCACGAAATAGGGTTAAGACTTTAAATTAGCAGTGCAATTTAGCATTCAGATTACTAAGGATGAAACAGGGCAAACAAAAACTGTCTAGATGTGATATGGAAAGAATATGAACAATTCAACTGTAGAAAAGTCATAGAAGTTAATCTATGGTATTTGTTGACAGTACTTGCCTAATAAATTACAAGGTAATTTCAGTCTTCTGTGGTCTCATGTAAATACAAGACAGTTGGAAAAATACATGCTTTACTTTTCTGGTACAGATACAGTATAATATTACACTGATATGGTAAAAAAAACCCCACAGCTTACTACACTATACTGTTTACACTATAATATATAGTTAGAGACACTGCATATATATTACCTGTACCATTCTCCAGTATGTATAAGAAAATCCACCTTAATGACAGGATTCAGGTTAATTTATAGGGCTACTGATTTTAATAAAATCTCCAAACCATACCTCCAAAAGTAAAATATCATATTTGTAAAAAAAAACATTGATTACCACACCTTTTTTCTACAGGACCGTACTTAGTAAAAATGTTCCATCATTGGAAAAACGTGACATTTTTGGTCTGGTGCTCAGACTTCGTTTCAGTTGTCCTCATTGGCATCCCAGTCTCTTTGCAATTGTACTGCAAGGATTCCAGGGTGGGGAAAATCACAGCACACCCATTCTGAAGCAGCACAGGTCTTTTTGTCAGCCTCCTTCGATAGCCTTAAGTGTATGCTTAACTCAGGTAAGGCAAACATATGAAGTCCAAAGTCTACCTAAAGCACACCAACACACCTTCACACTTGGTCTTACTCAACTTGCAAGATTAAGACTTGCCCTTTTCTGTGCTGGATAGCTCACATCACACAGTTAAGGGACGTGCCTGGCACTACTTTACACAACCTGATGCACAACCTAGATCAGCAACAAGAGGTTTTTGGTACAACATTCCATACAACAGTGAAAGAAAGAACTAGGGCCCACAAGTCGCACATCTTAGACTTTAGACAGGAGATTCTTCACTTTGTGTTTACATTTTACAAATGCTCTAATAAGAAGCTCATACTTTTCATTAAGTAAAAATAAAATCATACATCGCCACAGCCGTTTTTTATAGTGGCCTCAAAGACAGCATTTTTATGATACAGAAAGCATTCATATACAGAAACACTCCATGTTCATTCAGCCGATTTCTAAAAACATCATGGGAAACTTAAGTAGTTCGAAACCAAAATAAATCTCTCCATTGCTTTGTCAGTAGCAATGTTTAAATCTATGTTCGTGATTTACAGCCTTCCAAAATACTACTATCAATGAAATAAAACTAAAGATATTTAAGAGTTTTCTGACAAAAGTTTCTAATTAGACAAGTAACCATCTCCCAAAATGGATGCATCATAACAGCATATCACTCACAATAGTGTGCTATTGAAATGATTTTCCAAGTTCAAATGTAAATGATAGTCACAATGAGATGTATCCAAAGCAACAAGTCTTACACTCAGAGTTTTCATTTGAGGATGACAAAGAGCAGTAGACCAAGATTTTATCTGAGAAAATAAGCAAACTCATAGCTTCTAATTGCTCTGGTCTCTACTTCCTCCTTCCTTCCCTTAGTTTCCTTAACATCTTTCCTCCCTCCCATCAAAAAAAAAAAAAAAAATTTAGATCAGAAGTTGTCCTTGAAGTTCATTTTGTCTGTACATATAAAAGTATGGTACTAGAAGTGCAAAGAGTCTCTCACCAAGATCCAGATTTAGACTTTTGTGGGGTTTTTTCTTTCCCAGAAAAACAAGAGGCAGCAGCTACTGGCTCTACAAATATATATTTTGGAAAAAATCTAGTTTCAAACCATGACTGCAACACTGGCAACTGAAGCAAAACCTGGCAATGATTATTGCCAGTACCTATTTTAATCCCCTAGTTGCCTTAGACTACAAAAATCCATGTGCAAAAAAAAATGAGGTCTGGGACATTCCTTGACATTTTAATTGGATTTGTGGAACCTACATAAACTTCAGAGTGAGTGCATACTACTCTTACATCTGTCCCTACTAAAAAAAAAAATAATAAAAATTGCTGGAGTGAGTCCAGCACAGGGCAACTAGGATGATGAAGGGAGTGGAGCATCTCCCTTATGAGAAAAGACTGAAGGAGCTGGGGCTCTTTAGTTTGGAGAAGAGGAGACTGAGGGGTGACCTCATTAATGTTTACAATATATCAAGGGTGAGTGTCACGAGGATGGAGCCAGGCTCTTGTTGGTGACAACCACTGATAGGACAAGGGGTAATGGGCTGAAACTGGAACATAAGAGGTTCCGCTTAAATTCGAGAAGAAACTTCTTCTCAGTGAGGGTGACGGAGCCCTGGAACAGGCTGCCCAGAGAGGCTGTGGAGTCTCCTTCTCTGGAGACATTCAAGACCCTCCTGGACATGTTCCTATGTAGCATTATCTAGGCATTCCTGCTCTGGCAGGGGGATTGGACTTGATGATCTTTCAAGGTCCCTTCCAATCCCTAACATTCTGTGATTCTGTGAAAAATTGGTTATATTAGAAGGGGCTAAAGATAATCTAGTCCAACCCCTCTGTCATGGGCAGAGACATCTTTCCCTAGACCAGGTTTCTCAAAGCTCCATCCCACCTAAACTCGAATGCTTCCAGTGATAGGACATCAACAAAATCTCTGAGCAACCTGTTCCACCCTTGTAATAAATTTCTTCTTTATGTCCTTTCTAAATCTACTCTCAGTTTGAAAACATTGTCCCTTGCCCGTCACTACAGGGCTTGGTAAGAAGTGTTTCTCAATCTTTCTTATAAGCCTCCTTCACATATTGAAAGGATGAAACAAGGTCTCCCCAGAACCTTCTCTTCTCCAGGTTGAAGAACCCCATCTCCCTCAGCCATTCTTTATAACAGTTTTCCAGACCTCTGATCATCTTTGTGACTCTCCTCCGGACCTACTATAACAGGTTCATATCTTTCTTGTACTGAGGGCCCCCTCAACCTGCCTACCACACTTTTTATTTAGCCCAGAATACAATTGACTTTCTGTGCTGTGAGTACACATTGCCAGCTCACACCCAATTTCTCATCCATCAGTATCTCCAAGTCCTTCTCTACAGGGGTGTTCTCAATCCATTCATGAACAGGGACCTTGCCCTTGGCCTTGTTGAACTTCTTGAGGTTCACATTGGTTCTCAAGTCTGTCAAGGTCCCTTTGGATGGCACTCTTTCCCTGAAGGAAATCAAGTGCAGCACTCTGCTTTGTGTCATCCACAACTAAATGACATTTCCAAAATTGCCTGTTGACCTTTGTGCTTTACAAAGATTAAAAAATTATGAAGAACTTGGTAGAAACATACTGCCTGGTAATACACTATTTAACATTACATGGCTAATGTCAGTATTAATGTCACTATTTTGTATTTTTAATAGCAAAAAAAGTGGCTTGGTATAACACAATTCACAACTCATTATGTTTTCTGTTCTGTACAATTACTCAATGAACACTCTCTCTTTTAAGGCAGGAAATGTATTTACTACAGCCAGAACAAATTTTCAAGATCACAGTGAAATAATAACTGGCCCACATCTGAATCTTACTTTGAAAACTGAGATGGACCAAGTGTGAAAGCGTGCAAAGATTAACTTCAGTTTAGACTATCAAGAAGATTTCCAAACAGGGTCAGAAACATGGAGTCTGCATCCAATAAGAATGAGGCCTACAAATGTAAAGTATTTGGCTGCAATGTCCATCAGTCTTTCTGCCACTGAGAAAAAAAATTACCTTTTCTTCATTTTTTAAACCTCTTTACCCTAGTGCTGATACCAATGAATCATTTCTTCTTTTCGTATTCAGACTTTTACTTTGTAATGAAGAAAAAACAAGTTTCATGATCACATATTCCATAATCCCTTCTTAGCAGTTTTTTTTTTATTATTTAGAGCTGTTGCTTGTCTTGTAATCATAGTTTTATGAAGTCTGCCAAAGTCAGACTAGAATCTTTCTGATTTTAATGGACATTTTCTTCCTAAATTCAAAAGCTTCTAATCGTATCTTCTGCACTTTGATTCATGCAAAAGTAGATTACAAATTCTAGTCAGTCATTTAATGACATGTTCTACCATACAACATTTATTACTTTTCTGTTTAATTGTTCACAACTAGAAGCATCATTGATGAATACTTTAAGTACATCACGTTTGTTGACAACCACAGAAATTTGATAGACACACTGTCAATTGCTGCAGTTTAAAAAAAAAAACAAAGACATACTGTCCTGGGTTTAGCTAAAAACCCTAACCCGCGACACATACGTATTGACAAGATTACTGTGAATATATGTGTACACATATATGCATGAATCAATGAGAAATTTCTTCAAGAAAACAGACTTTGATTTTATAAAAAAGTACAGGCATAAAATTAACGTAGAATTTTTAACTGGAAAAGCAGATGTATTGCTGAATTTGATGTAGACAGAACAAAAAAAAAAATGGCTGATTTTAGGATTCCTATCCAATTAAATTATTCATATTAGTTGTGGTTTTGGCAAGCTTTCATGATCAACATGAAGTTTTGCAAAGGCAGCTAGTCAATTTGTCATAAAGAAATGTGTTCTTTCACCAAGTTAAGGAATCAAGAAAATCTAGAAATCAGCTTTGAAATATAGCAGTGTCCTAATTTCAGGTGAGCCTTGTATCATTGTTATCAATTATTACCAATGAAGAGTTACACAATATAAAAGACCCACACTAAAGAAATTGTTCAAAAACATTGAAGATTTAATATTTGCAAAAACTTCAAAGTCAACATTAAACCTAGTTAGTTCAACATTTTGATTTAAATCCAGTAATATACTACACCACAGGAACAAATACTGAATAAACATGTTGTGCTACACATCTCCCCCTCGTGGAAGGAAACCCAGCCATTATTAGCTTAAATAAATCACTAGGGCAACTGCTCTTGCACAAAAATCCTTCCCAGAAATAGCCTGTGGACTGAGGATTTTTCTTTTTCTCTTTAAAGATCTTGTATTTCTGGATGGTTCCACATACTTGGATTTTTACTTTTGCTGAACACTGGCTACTGAAACAAACACCATATGCTTAGCAATTTTATCAAAGAATCAAATTTTATCAAAGAAAAAGCTAATAACACTGACATCATCGTGGGAATCTGCTACAGACCTCGCAACCATGATGAACAAATAGATAAGATTCTTTACAGGCAATTGGGCAAAGTTGCATGGACTCTACCTCTTGTTCTCATGAGGGATCTTAACCTCCCAGACATCTGCTGGAAATATAATACAGCAGAGAGGGATCAGTCCAGGAGGTTCCTGAAGTATGTGGGAGATAACTTCCTGACACAGATGGTGAGGGAACCAAGGAGGGGAAGTGCACTCCTGGACTTGCTGCTTGTTCATAGAGAAGGTCTTGTGGGGGTGGTAACTGTCAGAGGCTGTCTTGGACAAAGTGATCATGTAATGCTAGAGTTCTCCATTTCTGGCGAGGTAAGGAGAGGGCTCAGCAGAATTGCCACCTTGGACTTCCGGAGGGCTGACTTTGGTCTCTTCAGATTCATGGTTAAGAGAGTTTCTTGGGAGGCTGTTCTGGAGGGCATGGGAGCCCAGGAAGGCTGGACATACTTTAAGGAATTAATTTTAAAAGTGCAGGGGCTAACTATACCTAAGTCACGAAAGATGAGCCGACGGGGAAGGAGACCAGCCTGGCTGAACAGAGAGCTTTGGCTGGAACTTCGGAACAAAAGGAGAGTTTATGGTCTACGGAAGAGGGGGCAGGCAAGCTATGAGGATTATAAACAAGAAGTGAAGCCGTGCAGGGAGAAAATTAGAAAGGCCAAAGCCCATCTAGAGCTAAACATGGCCACTGTGGTGAAGAATAACGAGAAAAGTTTCTATAAATACATTAACAGTAAGAGGTGGTCTAAGGAAAATCTCCATCCTTTGTTGGATGCAGAGGCAAACACAGTGACCACAGATATGGAAAAAGCTGAGGTGTTTAATGCCTTCTTCACCTCAGTCTTCAACAGTAAGATCAGTTGTTCTCTGGGCACACAGCCCCCTGAGCTGGAAGAAAGGGATGAGGAACAGAATAGGACATACGTAATCCATGAGGAAATGGTTATGGACCTGCTTCATAAGTTGAATCCTCAAAAATCCATGGGTCCTGATGGAATACACCCTAGAGTGCTGAGGGAGCTGGCGGATGTGGTTGCCAAGCCACACTCCATCATGTTTCAGCAGTCCTGGTTAACTGGGGATGTCCCAGTGGACTGGAGGCTGGCGACTGTAACGCCCATCTTCAAGAAGGGCAGAAAGGAGGATCCTGGTAGCTACAGACCTGTCAGTCTTACCTCAGTGCCGGGAAAGGTGATGGAACGATTAATCTCAAGAGTCATCACAGAACAATTAAAAACCAACAGGGAGATCAGGCCCAGTCAGCATGGATTCATGAGGGGCAGATCCTAATCTCATTCTATAACAAGGTGACCTGCTTAGTGGATGACGGAAAGGCTGTCGATGTAGTTTACCTGGACTTAAGTAAGGCCTTTGACACCGTCCCCCACAATATCCTGGCCAAGTTGGCTGCCCATGGCTTGGATGGGCACATACTCTGCTGGGTGAAGCACTGGCTGGATGGTCGGGCCCAAAGAGTTGTAGTCAATGGAGTTAAATCCAGCTGGTGGCAAGTCATGAGTGGTGTCCCTCAGGGCTCGGTGCTGGGGCTACTCCTGTTTAACACCTTCATCAATGATCTTGATGAGGGGATTGAGTGCACCCTCACTCAGCAAGTTTGCAGATGACATCAAGCTGGGAGGGAGTGTCGATCTGCTGGAGGGTAGAAAGGCTCTACAGAGGGACCTAGACAGACTGGATCGATGGGCCCAGGCCAGCTGCATGCATTTCAACAGAGTCAAGTGTGGGGTCCTGCATTTTGGTCATGGCAACCCCATGCAATGCTACAGGGTTGGGGAGGGGTGGCTGGAAGGCTGTCTGGCGGAACAGGACCTGGGCGTTCTAATCGACAGCCAGCTGAATATGAGCCAACAGTGTGCCCAGGTGGCCAAGAAAGCCAACAGCATCCTCGCTTGTATTAGAAATTGTGTGACCAGCAGAAGCAGGGAAGTGATTGTCCCCCTGTACTCAGCACTGGTGAGGCCACACCTTGAGTATTGTGTTCAGTTTTGGGCGCCTCAGTATAAGAGAGATATCGAGGTGTTGGAGCGAGTGCAGAAGAGGGCGACAAAACTTGTGAAGGACCTGGAGAACAGACCTTAAGAGGAGCAATTGAGGGAGCTGGGACTGTTCAGTTTAAGGAAGAGGAGGCTGAGGGGGACCTCATCATGCTCTACAATTACTTGAAAGGACCCTGTAGAGAGGTTGGTGCTGGTCTCTTCTCACAGGTAATTAGAGACAGAACCAGAGGGAATGGGTTCAAGTTGCAACAGGGTAGGTTTAGGCTGGACATTAGGAAGAAATTCTTCACAGAAAGAGTGGTCAGACACTGGAACAGACTGCCTAGGGAGGTGGTTGAGTCGCCATCCCTGGATGTGTTTAAGTGTCGCTTAGCTGTGATGTTGGGTGATATGGCTTAGGGGTGAACTTTTAGTGTAGGGTTAATGGTTGGACTCGATGATCCCAAGGGTCTTTTCCAACCTGAACTGTTCTATGATTCTATGATTTACTCTTTAAAATCTAAAACAGAAATAAGAGAGATTTGGACTAAGTCACATAGAAATAGGATCCACATCTCCTGTGTCTGAACTCATTAGATTGTACTACATGACAAATGACTACAATTTCTATTCTATAAGAAAATTTTCATTACAACCTGACATCAGCTTGTTATGCTATCCAAGGAAAACTATAAGCTCTGTATTTTCAAAGGCTAAATTTCTATCCTGTCTTTAAGGCCCTCTACTCCATTTATTTATCAAAAGACACATAGCACAAGAGGTCAGCTTCTGTGATTATCCACATAAGCAAAAGCCTTAAGAAGAGACTGCTTCTGGAGACAACATATGTGAGTGGATTCAAATTCGTCATAGTCATCAACAATAAAGATTTACATCCTTTGTCTTCAAATTAAATACAAGCCCAAAAGAGTGATAAACGCATGAAGTATTTTTGTAAAGCAGTATCCTAAGAAAGAAACAATATTGTGACAGGCAGAAAAAAACCTTGACTTCTGGCTCAATGAGTCAGGATTTATATAGGAAGAATGAGGTAAATCTAAACATGAAATTTATCAGACATTTCAGACTTCAAGGTCTTCAGGGCAACAGGAACAAGCATGTAAAGTTGAGTAATCTTCTATTTATCATTAAAATCCCACTTAAGCAACTTCAGACTAGCCAGCTGCACCAAGAACTTTGCCAGCTGGTACCTCTGGACATAAAAGTCTCATGTATCTTTCCCTCCAATTACCATCAAAAAAAAAAATTAAAAAAGAGCACCCTATCAAAACCTCTCTTCTACTTCTGGATACTTTTATATGGGAGATTTTACAGTCTCCCCGAGGCCTTTAAAAACTCTTGATTTATGCAGAAGGGTAATTTGATAGATTTGCCTTATAATCAGTTTAAGAAAATTGGAAAACCTGATAAATAGCCACATAGTCTACAAACTAATATAGCTGTTCATAAACCAATGAAGTTCCAAGCCTCCTTAGAAAACAAACTTTGAAGACTACTCAGTAAGATTTTGCTGTCTCCAAAATCTATGCATGCACAATAACAAACATTTGAATAGATTTATCCAGCTGCAAAAGAAGATTTTACCAGCTTTATTTCTACTGTCCCTTATGTTGTTTCCTTCATAATGAATTGTCTGAGAATATCAGACTGACTAAATCACAAAAGGTCAAAAGTCTTTCTGTAATCTTATTTTATCATATCATACACCGTCATTATATTACAACTTAGCAGAGTAGATTTTTTTGTTATTTAATATTCAAGCTGTTTTATCTCTTGCTGACAGACTGAAATATTTTTATCCTATTCAGGAAGACTTTCATTTGTGCAGAGCACTTTTTTTAAAAAAAAAATTACTATCTGATGTTTTCCCAGATCATCTATTTTAAACCTTTAAAGGCAAATACCTAGAACTTGGAAGTTTCATCTCTATCGCTTTTTCCAGGAAAAAAGTTTTGATAATATTAGTCATCATTTCCTCAAATTAGTGTGAAGCTATATAGCAGCTGACCAAGAGTCATTTTGTAAATCACCATTTCAGCACAGAATTGTTATTCTGTTTCTACAACTTGCACACTCTCTAATAAATCTTATACTAAAATTTGGCAGGCTTTTGATTTAAACTTTATTTCAGATCTGCAAAGAGAAATCTTAGTAAACTCGGACTTTTTTGGAACCCAATACAACAGTGAACAATAACCTAAAAAAAGCAATCCCCGGAATAACTACTTTAATGATGTGCTGTGATTCCCCTATCTTTCATTTCCTTTCCAGACCACTGCCATGTAGGCAACCGATGGGTTGACCGGCAACAGCCCTTCCAGACAAGCCTGGCAGCACGTTCATCTCCCTGCATACAATCTGACTGCACCCAAACAGGCTTCCTATAACAAACCTAGCCTTGTTGACAAAAGAGAACTTTTGAAAAGTATTCCACACAGCACCACTCTAACAGTCAGACATGTACCCTAAGCATTATTCTTGAAAAAGTACTGCAGTGGAATTAAATTATTATTTATAGTATGGGTGTTGGGGAGTAATAAGACAGGCTGCTCTGCAAGAAGGGATAAGAGCCAGAAACCAAGGTGAAATCCCCCCCACACACACATCCCAAGTGGTGAGGAAGACAGTGCCTTTACAGACTCATGGTACCTGAGCAGGATTAACAAGAACAGGTCCAAACGTCCACAGATCACAAAGCAAGGCGAGGTTTAAAGTCAACTCAGGAAAATCAAGCAGCAACTCAGACTCACCAAAGAACAAGATTGAAAAACACTCTAACTATAGCATCACCCAAGGAAGGAACAGCCACCCCAGGCAGAACTTAAATGGAGTCCCTGGGCACATGTGCGGGGGTGTGGTGCTGAGGAGAACCAGGTAAGGTTGGTCAGGACCTTTAAATTCTAATACTGCCCCAAGGGTCCTGACATGGAGCAAGTTCTTGTCAAGAAGTAAACATCACCTCAGAGGAGGAAACAAATGGTTTAGATGTAAAACTTAGGGAGGAAACTGCTTGGAGCTCATGTAAGGTGTGATTGCCACCTGGACTTCAACTGATCTGATATCATATACAGTAAAAGTGACAATCTGGCTCTAGAAGATGCCACTTCTTCATTTCTTAGTTCCTCTTGTGATCCAGAGTAAACCAGTGATCCAGTTTCACAATACACACAAAAATACAATGCAGTTTCTCTACAGTGTGTTGACTATTTTTCCCAGATTTCAGCTGAGAAGATTTGACCAAGAATTATTAATTCAAGTGTATCTTATTGTAAGTGAAAATGCTACTGCAGAAATCGTGAGAGCTGCAAAGGCACACGTGATCCAAGGACAACTATTTTGGTGTGCAGGCTCCATGAAGTTAATATACATCTCCTGAGCATGCCAGAAGTGAGAGAAATGGCTTGGCTGCAGGTCTTGTGGGTGTTTCTGGGCATTTATGATGTCCTAGAAGGCCACTGCAAATTGAAAGTCCCCTAGGATTTCTCTGATTTACAACCTATGCTACACTTGCTGCCTTGCAGCCCTGAATAAAGAATATGCAGAGCTGCTCAGGCATCTCCCTCCTGTTAGGCACAGTCTCATCACCCAAAAAAAACACAGAGAGGAGATAGCTTGCTGAAGGATTGATTTTGTTTCAATAGAATTAGTGGCAACAAAAATGAAAAATAAATATCTTTCAGCTAACTACCACTCAAAAATACGGGTTTCCTAAACTAGGTTTCATTTTATAATCAGATTACTTATGCCTTCCTGTGGTGATATTAGAGGAACGAAATTATATTTTTTTTTCTTATTCAAAAGGAATCTTGCAGAGAAAATTCATACAAGTCTTATGTTTTCTCCCCCGTTTTATCCTGTCAATCCCACCTAGAAAAGTCTCTAAACTGTTATCCTGTTCATCTGGTATTGGAAATCTTTGACTGAAATCACCAGTGCCACAAATACCTCTTGTGGTGAAGTATTAGAAAAACTGACCACTGGGAGAGACAGCATTGCCTCCCTAATCTGTAACATTTTAAGACCCTGAAGGATCCATCCTGGGGGGCAAAATCGACAATAGTCATCACCAGCAGAATGCAGTGGATTTCCTGTGATGTTCCTGTTTGAGGAACAGTTCGCCGTTCTCCCACTCACTTCCCAAGATCAACATTTATTTCCCAGGGTGACCTTCAAAGTGTCAACATTCCACTTCCCTTGAGGTTGTGAGCTGCTGTGCACAGCACAGCATAATGCCCAGCAACCACCTCTAATTTTTTTAAAAAAAAATCCTTCCCTTATGTAATGAAATCCAGGCATTTGGACTTTGTGGCGAGTTTCTGGTGCTTACGCTTGTGTGATGGCGTCCGTGGGTTGAGGGCAGGTCGCAGGGGTGGGAGGGCGGGTCCTGGCACTGAGCACCTCCCTGGGGAAGGGTAGAGGCCAGGCTAGGACATCAAGCTGGTGCAAGGGGCCCTGTGGGCAGGCACAGCTGGAAATGTCTCACCAGGACAGCGATCAGCCATGCCGCAGGCCACCACAGAGCATCAGACACAGGTCACAGAGGGAGGTGCTCTCAAAGCCTCACCAAGAGGACAACAATGGTGGATCTCCCACAGCAGTGCACTATTTATGTAATGTATGGGTCAGAGTCATGAAAAAAATTAAGTCCACCAGCAAAGACTAAGCAGTTCCTAGAGTGGATACTTCTGCTAGATATCCCCTGCAAAGTGAACAGAAGTTGGGAAGAAAATTAAGATTTTGGAGCAGGCACAGTTATCCACAGCTGTACAAATAGAATAGTTAAGATAATCAACTTACACTGTGTGCATTTGACAGTATCAGCTAATAATTTATTAAAGTAAGCACACCGCTTGATTTCTCTCTTTCAGCAATTCCTTTAACAGCAGAGACATCAACCCAAAACTCTTCTAGCATGAATTGTTAAGTAATACCTTTCTGGAAAACTGAAAAGTTCAAAGGAACATGTTCAGGGAAGCATAAGCTAGTGATGATTAACTTTTTCTATAATCTATTGTACTTTTGATGCTACAAAATAGAGATGAGGCTGTGTTTTACCAGGAAAATATTTTATATAATACAAAGTCTGAAAAACGAATATATATTATATAATGTAAAGTATGTAAAACAAAGGCCCTGATACATCCAGGTGTTTTCTGACCTATTTCCCACTAGCCCATCTCACCGTGAATCAAAGAAATTGTCAAGATATGCTAAAGAATGGAACGTGTAAGTTCAACCAAATCCACAGTACTTTGCTGAATGAATCAAATATGGCCTGCAACAGTTTACTCTGAAAAAGAGTGTAAGGAACTTCAAAGTGGCCAGAAAATGTAACTTAATGCCACGTGACATTCAGTATTGACAAACTGAAAGTACTGCACACTCAAGGGAAAAATACAGACCTAAAGTTTCTGGGTGCTAAATAACAGTATTTTTTTCAGGCTAACGTATTTAAATAAAACCTCTGCTTAGAAAAATGTTTTCGCTAAGTAAACCAGAAATATCTATAGTTATCTATAAAAAACGTACTATATAATTTTGCTTTTATGTTAGATACCATGGAGTATCCTTCATTCTATCTTAAAAAAAATTAAAAAGAAGCTGTGAAAAAGGATCAGTGTCTGGCCATAATAATAATTATCAGCCTTGAAAAATTCCTATTTGAAAGAATGTCTTAAAGGATTAGGATTACTTATCTTAGAAAGGTAAGGAGTAAGAATGTTGATAACAAAAGCATATAAAATGATAATTGGTGAAGAGATGATAAGAGAAGAACCCTAGTTCTTTCAACAAAGGAACAAGGAAGACTCAGTGAAACTGAAAAATGGCAAGTCAGAATGAAAGGAAATACTCTTTTTTCACAGTGCGTTTTAGGTCATGGAATTTACTGGCACAGGATGCCTTTGAGGCCAAGAGTTCAGTAAAATGTCGTGAAGAACTGTTATCTAATTGGTAAGAAGAGTGTCTGGAGCTTAATAATGAATGATAAAGTAAGTTTTGGAAAAGTTAAAAACATTCTCTACGTAGAAGACTAAATAGGGGATATGTCTTAGTTTGTATTTTTGTGCTTCTAATCAAAGATTTGGGTTAGTATCTTGCAACAACACCTCAATAAGTTTTAAAGTTATTGAAGTGTTGTATTTTTGTTTATTTGGATGAGGATATGAATTTTTGAGAAGAAAATGGGGTAAAGACGTGGTAGAAATGGAAAAGTACTGACTAAACATCAGTTCCATAACATTTTCAAGTACTCTAGAAAGATATTTTTTCAGTGCAAAATCAGATCAAATGGTTCTGTATGGAGAAATTTTTAGGGTAGTTTGCCAGTGCACTATGCTTGTGGGGTTTTATGGGCTCTCATATCTTACCATTTTGATTAATATAAAGGACTTCTTTACTCCAGAAAAATGATGGTCTTTGCATGTCTTGTAATCATTAACCTTATATATCACTGTAACTTGTAGCACATTCTTTCCATTTGTCTAACACTGAAGTATGCAGAAATCAGCCTGAGACTTTCCTTCAGGATTTTCTTACAAGTATTGTGAATTTCCTGATTGATCCTGAAATAATTTTTTATTGATTATTATCAAATATTTCTGCAAGAGAACATCTCATACATCCTTTCTAAAATGTTCCTAAATTCCAACACTGACTTCTCATAAAATATATTCGTGTATTGAAACACTGTGTCTAGTCTGACATGTCCACTATCTTGGCATTATGGGGTTTTTCTTCTATATTACTTTTTCAGACCTTTGCACTCTCATCAGACTTCAGAGAGGCTTTGACTTCTCAACATAGTTGAAAAACATCAGGTACCTAGTGCAGTAGCATATTTTGAAAGCTGGAAAGGAAAAGAAAAGTTTAGTCCTTTTTCTAAATACACGTAGAATCATAGAATCATAGAATAGTTCAGGTTGGAAAAGACCCTTGGGATCATCAAGTCCAACCATTAACCCTACACTACAACCATTAACCCTGCACTACAAGTTGACCCCTAAACCATATCACCCAACACCACATCTAAGCGACACTTAAACACATCCAGGGATGGCGACTCAACCACCTGCCTATGACAGATTGTTGCTGCAGAGGCATTGAGTATTCATGCTATATGTTGTCTTCCTTGGTTGAAAATGCTTAGGATGAGTGCTGTATGTCATTTTCACCAGTGAAAACTATAATAGGATTCATTCTGCTCCACTGAAATGAATATGAGTTTGCTTTTGATGTCAGTAAGATATGAGGAGACACTTAGGGGAAAAAACTCTCACTTAGCATATGACTGGTTATTTTTGTTCCCTTTTACAATATTTTCTACAATATAATGCTATTAAAAACTAGTTTCTGTAGTTCTCATCAATTCCCATGTACCTGAGTAGATGCTGCAAGACCTCAACACTGTGGAGACTCAGGATGCATCTGAGAAATGTTTAAGAACTGCAGATGACCTGCTTTTCATGACAACTAAAAAAGTTAAGTGACTGTAAGGAGAATATGATCAAACCAGTGTGATCATATATTTTTAAACAAAATAAAATAGTCTAGTGTGATTTCTAATGTGACTGATATTTTCGTGGTTGATCTATAAGGTCGTATGTCTTATTAATCATTGTAGTGGTTTAACCCTGGCCAGCCGCCAGGTACCCACACAGCCGTTCACTCACTCCCCCTTCACTGCTGAACAGGGGGAGAAAATACTTCCAAGGGCTCAGGGTTTGAGATAAGGACAGGGAGATCACTCTCATTTACCGTCCCGGGCAAAACAGACTCAGTTTTGGGGAAATTAGGTACATTTATTAAGAGAACTAATCAGAGAGGAGTAGTGAGAAGTAAGAAAGAGCAAACAGATCTTAAACAGAACACCTTCCCCCCATCCCTCCCTTCTTCCCGGGTTTAACATCAATCCCGGTTTCTCCACCTCCTCCCCCCAAGCGGCGCAGGGGGACAGGGAGTGGGGGTTACGGTCAGTTCATCCGACGTTGGTTCCACCGCTTCTTCACTCCGGGGGAGGACTCTTCACTCTTCCCCAGGGCCATTGTGGGGTCCCTCTCACGGGAGACAAGCTTCATGCTCTCTTCTCTGCGTGAGTCGTCCCACGAAGGGCAATTCATCACAAACTGCCCAACGAGAGACACCTCACAGGGGGCAGCCCACCCCTCGTGAGTCTGAGGCGCAGTCCTTCAGGGGAAACTGCTCCAGCGTGAGCCACCCGCAGCGTCCCAAAAGTCCCACCGGCCAACCTGCTCCAGCGTGGGCATTCCTCTCTTCCACGGGCTACAGGTTCCGGCAGCGACTTGCTCCGATGCGGTCTTCCCACGGGCTACAGCCCCCTTCAGGCATCCACCCACAAGGCGTGGAGTCCTCGGTGGACATCTACGTGGTGATCCTCACGGTGGACATCTGCACCTCGCCCATGGGCTGCAGGGGGACAACCCACTTCACCATGGTCTTCACCACGACCCGGGGAACTCTCTCTGCTCCGGCGCCTGGAGCTCATCCTCCCCCCTTTCCTTCTTCACTGACCTTGGTGTCTGCACAGATTCTCACTCCTCCATCTCTGTGCCAGCTGTTAGTGGCGCAGTTCTTTTCCCCGTTCTTAAACATGTTTCTCACAGAGGCGTTCCTCTGCTATCACTTTGCTGATAGGTTCAGCCTTGGCCAGCGGCGGGTTCCTCTTTGGAGCCGGCTGGCATTGGCTCTATCAAACTTGGGGAGCTTCTAGCAGCTTCTTACAGAAGCCACCCTGCAGCTCCCCCCCCGCCACCGAAATCCAGCCAGGTCAAACCAAAACAATCATTAAAATCTACATGAACATAGACACATAAAAAATGATTCAATGGAAAAATAAAATCTGTTCAAATAATAAATTGAATTTAAATTCATCCCATCAAGATGCTGAATTAATTTTACATTTAATCTATGCACTCAATAAATTGACTAAAATCCAAAATTTATTTGAATGTTGATTCATCTGACTAAAAGAGTGAACCAACTTAACCCTAAGCAACCTAAACTAATGGACAATTATATAGAGAATAGAGGGATTAGTCAAAATATTGCTGTAGATTTTTCAGTGTATTTAATTCTTTTTCTTGAAATAGAATCATAAGAAATGTGAAAATAGATTGATTATTTATTATGTTTAACACTTATTCCTGACATATGTTTATTAGTATTGCTCAGTATTTTTGGAACAGCTTTATTGTGGAGTTGCTCACTTGGAATTTTCCAGTGTTACTAAATTTTTTGACAGAAATGCTGCATAATACACATAGGCGTTTTATGACAGGTGTGGTGCTGGCATTCTGGCGATGCATGTGTGGGAAATGAATGGTTTAATGAAGAAGCAACTGTTTATTCTCAAATTCCAGCAGACAAATGATCCCTAAGTCACTGATGATATGTCTTAGGAAATGGTTTTGATAGCAATTTTATACAACATTTGCCCTGGGTTCCATATCTCAGTGCCTGTTTTATGGATGGTGAATTATCACTTACACAGGGTGCAAGAACCGAAAAAAAATGAAGGCAACTTTGAACAATGAAATACAAGGTTTAATGGCCAAAATCAATATGAACATCAGAAACAAATGGGTTAAAGTTAATGGTATTATCATGTTGGTATGAAGACAAACTGTTTTCCATGGATGTTTCCCCACTTACAGACTACATGCAACTTTGAATCAAAAAGCACACAAAATCTCTACAGAGTTCAACAATAAGCTCCTATATCTGAAGTTGTACGTATGTAGTTCTGTCTTTGATTCAGAAAAATATCTCTCTGGTGGATTTATACGACTGGTATTGTAAAAGGATGAGGTAATAATGTAAGCCAGGAAATAGGTCTTTTATTAAAATACTGATGTGGTCAAAATAGATATTTTCTGACCTGAGCACATTACAAAGGGTACAGTGTTCTCCAGTGTGGACAGCCAGCAACAAAGTGTAGACTAAATTTGAAGTGGTTTCCATTCAAAGTGTAAAGCTCTCTTCTGACCACATTCAAATCATAGAATCATAGAATCATAGAATGTTAGGGATTGGAAGGGACCTCGAAAGATCATCAAGTCCAATCCCCCTGCCAGAGCAGGAATGCCTGGACTATGCTACACAGGAACGTGTCCAGGCAGGTCTTGAATGCCTCCAGAGAAGGAGACTCCACAACCTCTCTGGGCAGCCTGTTCCAGGGCTCCGTCACCCTCACTGAGAAGAAGTTTCTTCTTGAGTTTAAGCGGAACCTCTTATGTTCCAGTTTCAGCCCATTACCCCTTGTCCTATCAGTGGTTGTCACCGAGAAGAGCCTGGCTCCATCCTCGTGACACTCCCCCTTGATATATTTGTAAACATCTTCAGACCAGTTTTGAATTTGGCAAAAAAGATTTTCCTTTGTAACTGAAATTAGGCTCTTGATCACAGCTGAACCCAAGCTTGAAATAGAGCTTTATTAATTGCAGTAATTAATATTGTATTATATTTTTTTTCCAATGAGTATAGTGTCCATCCTAAAGCTCAAAAAAATATTTGGATTGAGCCAGGTAAGGAAAGTTTGGGAAATCACTAGGCTTCGTGAACAAACCAGCTCAATTTAGTTTAAATGTTTTCTTCTAGAAACATCCAAGAGATGTACCACACAAACAAGAGGTATAAAGGAATTGAGTCCATTTGAGATGGATCAAGTCATTCTCTGTGAAATTAAGTAAAAGCTACTAACGATTAACCAAGTGATAATAAATTTGAAGGAGGAGGACTCTCTTTTCAGAATTAAGCTGGAAAATATTACTTAGCCAAGTGCATTCTGAACAGTTATAATCTAATGATAATGAGGGGTTATTCTGTTTGAAGGGGGTGTTAACAGAAACACAGTCGGATTTCTAAGTCTGTGGGAAAGAAGTCCATTAACTACTCTTTATAAATTGCCTCCCATTAAGCTTTATTCATAATACCATAAATCATATGTAAGTACATTCCACTAACAGCACAAAAACTATATCAAAATTGCAACTTAATGAGATATCTTAAACTTTTGAACAATCTTACTGAATTCCCTGAATCTACAGGTGTTCTCAGATTTAGGCATATGGGCAAAAAAAAAAAAAAAAAAAAAAAATTCTTCCCATATAAGTACTTCCATTGACCTTTGTGTTTCCAGGTCTTAACATAATTTCTTTTTATTTTGGTTCTCCTCTCACGGACAGTTTACATTCCTTAAAAAAAGTTTCTAATCCCTTCTTTATTTTTCTCCTTTGTCACAGCCATCCTAAAGGAAGAAGCTGACTTTGCCTCTCTATTTACAGAAGCATTTTCCAGCTCTTAAGACAGCTGAAAAGCAGCAGGAATGTCATACTTCCATTATGCAGTCCTCACCCAACTAGCAACTGCTCTGCAAGTCTTCATTGAATAACAAAGATAGTAAAGAACTATGAAAGTTAGATTAAATAGCTTTTGAGAAACCTGGATTTATGCAGCTATTTCAAATGGTTGCAGACTAAAAAAAAAACAAAACCCACAACAAAAACAAACAGACAAGCAAACAAACAAACAAACAAAACCCACAAAAAGATCAAAACTCCAAAAGTGGTATTTCTTTATTCAGTAAGCCATCATATTTTATCATGTTTTCCGTCTGGATCCAAAAGCCTATAGAGGTCAAAGGCCCATGGCTGTTAGTTCTAAAAGTGTAAAAGAAAACAAATATACCAATCAAATGACCTAATGACTCAAGTCAGAATTAAAGTCACATGGTTATACTGTTTTTCTTTATTTAAAAAAAATAAATAAAATATAAATATTTTATATATAAATATTTAAATATATATTTAAATATAAATATTTTATTTCTATATTTCATGGCATAAAATATTCAGTATCTTAACAAAAAATAAAGAAAAAATTTAAGTACTTTAAACCCAGAGTTTATAACAAAAATATGTAGTCATTTATGATAACATTTTTGCTGAGCAGAGAAATGGTCTCTTTGAAATGATTCCTTTGCCTCACTAATTATTTGTTCTATTCCCATTGACAAGAAGAAAAATGTTACTGCTGTTCAGTAACCAAATTTCACTAGCTGGATGCTTTTAATTTCCTTTTGTATACAGAAGAAATACATGCACAGACAAATGAATAGATTAAATAGAACCTCATTGAAAAGGATTACACATCAGAAATCTAGAGTGAATCCCATGTTCTTCAGTGGAAGAGGGAGCATCAGAATCTCAGTTCGTAGGAAGCAGAAAGTTTTTACAACTTTGAACCAGGAAGTTACGATGTTTCTGCAGGGTTTTGACTCAAGACCCAGAATTACAGGAGTAGGTCAGGTAAAGGAGGTACAGGGCGTGATTTAGCAAGCTTGAATGAGCTATGGACATGCTGGGGAATGTAACTACAACTTCAGACACATAGTTTTTTCTCCTTAGCCTTTTCCTTCATCTGTCAGAAATGCCTGATCCTTGTAGTTCTGTCACTCTGAAAGGGAGATCCTTGTGCAGTTTCTTCAGTTGACAGTGTTGCCTTGAGCTTAAAATTCTTGTGAAACTGCAGTTTTAGATGAATGTCCCCTGTGAATATTTGAGAAGACTGATTTTTACAGGTTCCTTCTCACCTCTCTTGTTTTTACGTAACTGCAGAAAGACATGAGACAATGATTCATATAGCTCTATTTGATCTCTCTTGTACATATTAGCTTCCCAGTTAATGTATTTTCTACACAGTCTATAGGAAAAGGGAATAGGCTCCAAGGGAGATGATCAAGAGGTTGGATGTGTCTTGAAGAACACAACACATCAAGATTTTTCATGCTGCTCTCTTTTACTGAATGTGTTTACTAATTTGTCCTGACAGCTCTGGACTCCATGGGACAGTCTCACGCAATTCGCACCCTCTGTTAGCTGGGTACGAAGCAAGCAATAGCATTAAATGATAATGTTATCAAATCATGATGCAGTCTACTACAATGGATACCTGGGGTAATATCTGGGACTTCTTGTTACATTTAGGCACTGTATTTTGCTGTTATGCTGCCGTGCAACAAAATTTATTTTCTCCCGTATAAAAGTCAGCAAGCCAGATTCAGTTTATTCACCAGCTTTCATGTGGAGATATGAATAGGAGTTGATTTATATGTTAGCTATTCTGATCTTGTATTGAGGTATTATCTGCATATATTCTTTTCTGAAAAATTCTCCTCATTCTTCAACTTGCAAGCCATTTCAATACTCTGGGTAATCTACAGGAGCAATGGTATGTTTAGCAAAAATAGTTAAAGCTCTAGTGTTGTTTTCTTGTTCAGGCCAGAAATGAGGTAAAGTCATTGAAATATGGCTCAAGACAGTTCTTTCCCTGCATGGTATCTCACTTCTAATGATTTTTAACTATGAAATTTTCAGGCAATAATTTTTATTCTATCATTAATGACTTTGTAATTCTCATGCTTTTTCGTTTTTCCTCGCACAGGTGAAGATCATCCTTGACATAACTTTTTCTTTCTTTTCTGACTTCAGATGGTTTCATCAGAGCTGGGCATAGACTAGACTGCAGTGCTAGAATAGACATGGGACTGTCTCTCCTATGCATCATCCTTAGAATACTTCAAGACATGAAAGTCATCATCTAAGTGATCCTGCTTTGGCAGGGGGATTGGACTAGATGATCTTCTGAGGTCCCTTCTAATCCCTAGCATACTGTGATACTGTGATACGGTGAAGTCTCCTTCCCTTCCTCACATATCTTTGCTATTTCCATCATCCCTTATCCCATCTTCATCCTTCAAACTTGTCTGAAGCTTCTTGTACCCAGTACCTGCCTCACAACATGTACGGGGACCCACATGCTCTCTTCTCTTAGCCACAGCCCTGACATTCACAGAATCACAGAATCACAGAAAGTTAGGGATTGGAAGTGACTTCGAAAAATCATCTAGTCCAAACCCTCTGCCAAAGCAGGATGACCTACAGCAGGCAGCTTTCAATGATAGTGCTAAACTTTTTGTGAGGTTTTTTCCCTCTTTTTTCTTTTTTCCTGTAGTGCTAGTCAAAAGGAAATCTAGATTTTTGGAAGTGTTCCTTTAACACTGTATTCCTCTGCTGTGTGTAGCAAATACCACCTGTATCCCGCTGTTGTCATTCACATTCACGCAATACTTGGGTCTAGAGGCTGGCTCAGCTCTTCTTTCATTCTGTTTCCAGGATGCAGTTTGCTAATGTCTTTGGAGATGTTTTGAAGTACCTGCAATTCAAATCTCTTTTCCGAATCTGACACACTAAGTGGACATTTTCCTGAAGCACCATGGTGGGTGTGCTGGGTGTTCAATATAAAGGTACAGAAATAACATTTCTTTTCACTTTGAAGTAATTTACTTCAGAAATTTTAAAATTATTTGCTTTAAGCTTTCAAAAACTTGTTCACAAACCTTTTAGTTGCTCAAAAAATGGATAGGAATATGAACACAGACTGCCTTTTCTGAAATTATTTACCAAAAAAAGTCCCAAATGTATTATGCTCTAGTATTTACTGTAGCATTGGACTGTGTCTAGCCATCCCTGCTTAATGACTTATTTATCCCTTTTCCAATTTGTTAGCCCGTCCTTGTTTTATCAGCCATTGTCCATGATAACTTTCTGGCTGTTACAGGGATAAGTCTTCCATTTGAATGAATTGCTTAAAACTTTTGTGCATTCCTCTTTCAGACAGTATTTTTTAGACTGCATTATCAGTCAGTGTTTACTTGTTTCTTTTCAAGGCTCCATTGTCTTTTACCTAATAAAATTTGAAATATTTTCTTTTAAAAAGGTCGATTTTTGTTAAATTCTCAATTTGTCAAATCCTGGTGCAATCAGCAAGGGCAACCTGCATCAACGTCTGCCACAGAAAGGGCAAACTGTTCTCTCTAGTACAGGGCAAAATGGCCTTTGTAATGCATTTTAGCGAAGTCTTTACTCCTAATGCACTAGCTTACTGAGGCGTGCAAAAGTCATTTCCACATTAATCTACACCCGAAAAGGCTTCTCTGATAAGACTTGGCCTCAGTCAGTAAATCCTTCCCAGCTCATCTTAGCACTACTGCAAGGCTAATTGCACAAGCAACAATCACATATCTAACCAGGGGATTGACTTAATTTTAATCTCCTGTTGGAGCTATAGTGTTGCACAATTCAGTGCTGATTTTCTGTATCTGGAGTACTACATACAAACTCCTGTGCTCAGGTTTTGCTGACTTTATTTCTAATGAAAATGAAGGATTTTCCCCTCTTCCACATGCATACACACGCACCTCCAATTATTAATATCAAACACTTGTCCATCTGTCTATGTTAGCAAAGTTAAATTCTTCCTAGCAATTCTCTTCTAAATGACTTCACCCACAATCACTCTGTGCATGAGAAGAGTAGCAGATTAAAACAACTTCTCAAACTGGTGTTATGTCAAACATAAATGCAAAATCTTTGACTAAAGTTAATCCACATCTTTAGATACAGTTGACTGAAATGAGGATTCGTAATGTTTCTGCAGATTACTTATTTCTGATACAGAGGGCAGCAGGTTCTGTGTTACAGGGAAACACTCAAAACATGAGATGCATTTGATTCTGAAACAAGAAGTTAAGATGAGAAAAGGGATTTTTGTGTAATAAACAGTGCTGGGCTAAACCCACAATAAGAAAAACCTTGTGACCACTGGGCCTGGGGCAGTGCGCTTTTTCCTCTCCACAGAGCATTGCAGTCTTCTAGTATCAGAAAATGCAGCCATTTAACTCGATGGCTCTCCCAAAGTATTGTGCTCAGTATCATAAACACAGGGGGGTTTTTTCTCTCTCTTTTCTTTGGAAAACATTTTAAATTGTCTTCTGAGTACCTTTAGGTCATGCCTTTAATCCTTTCTACACAAGTATGAAGCGTTTTTATTTTTTAAAAACAGCAGAAATTTACTGATACCCACTCAATTCCTCTGAAGGGGATTAAGAAAAAATATCAAATACATCAAGATCAAGATAAAATTGAAAAGGCTGGCTACAATGATTCCTCTTCAGCTTGCCAGCTCTGCCAGTTGGTGTGTGGGTGGAAGCCAGAGGCCCCCACCTTCCTATGCTAGAGGATGTGCCTGCAGGGACTACAATCATGGCTAGGACAAAGCACAACTTCTTGCATCCCTGTAGTCCATGTGACAGCTTTTATCATCACGTCCTCAGAGCCCACAAAATTCTAACCAAGAAATAAACAAAATACAAACTGTGCCTGCCATGCATTCAGATGACAAATCACTTGATCTGTGCCATCACAACATCTTCCATCTGTCTGAAGGCCTGTCTGACTTCCTTACTGGACCCAAACTACCCTTTTAAATCTTGCCTAAGAGCAATAGTAAGCTATCATAAAGATTTTATTATTCCTGTGTACTTTCACAGCTGATGCAAAAGATGTAGATAAGAGTACTACAATAGTGTAGTTTGGCATATCTTGTTAATTAAGGCTGCAGAAGGGTCCTTGAACAACAAGCGAGTTAGTATGGATGCACAAGAAACTGGCTAGGTTGTGCTTGAACTAAATAACGGTGTTGTCCGTTTGTAAACCAGAAAATATTCCTCATCACTACAATTTTATACATAATGTAGTTACCAAATGGTTGATACCTGTGAAATATTATCCAGCTAAATGTGATTTATGTCTAATAATATCACATTGTCTAATGAATAATACAGAAGCAGGGAGGAAAGAACACACATAGTAAGCAACTATTACCTACTGCAGTCATTTCAGAACAAAAATTGTTAGTCTGCTTTTTTCCTGCAGTTCTACAATGTGTCTGTGGCTACCACTGAAATATAGCTTTGAAACAAACAGATGGGCAGAACTCAGAACTGGTAGCAAATTAATATGATTAACGTAAATATAAAATTAATATTAATAGAAACAAATATCAGGGCATAAGATTTCATGCTATATAGCCTCGGGAGATGAAATATTTAACTGGCTTAGTTTCTCCAATTTAAAGAAAATTTTCTCATCCACTGCTCAACGGAGTTGTAAGAATTAATTAATGTCTACTTTGACCTATAGATTCCTATAAAATGCCAAGTTTTATGAATAGTTCTGGATTACAGATTTTTCATAGGGCCTTGCCTTCATTGTTTTTCAATTCCCATATGTGCAGGCTATTTGACAGATTTTGCTTTACTATTTAAAAGCATGTTTCACAGGTTGCATATAGCTACAATTACTACAAATGCTCATATGGATATATATCCTCTAAGAAAAATGTAGGATTTTTTCCACAATGAAAGAAATCTGTCTTTTGGTTCAGGTTAAAACATACGTGCTATACATAAATACCCATTCTGTGTTGACCATGTTTCACAAGCTTCACACAAGAATGTGTGTCACCACAATACCAAGACTTGAACGCAAGTTCTACCCTTCGCAGAGCATACATCAAGAAAAAGTAATTCACAGACACACACACACACAGCATTCCCATGCATTTTTAAGTTGTTGCAGGTTAGGGCTGGGCCAGCCACAAAACATGGACAGATGCTCTCTAACCCCCTCTTCCCCCCCACCAAACGGGAAGGAAAAGGGAATGAGGCAGAGAGAGAAAAGAAAAACTAAAACAGCTTTAATGAAACAATAATGGAAATAATAGTGAAATGATAAAAAATAAAGAGCTATATACAACTATATATAAGCCAGATATCAAACCCAATGCCCCCCTGATAGCAATCCCCACTGCAGAGCTGGTGGCACTGGGGAAGCAGGAGCTAAATGCAGGGAGCTGGATTTGGGAACTCAGGATCCAGATCAAAAGCAGGAGAGCAGACAAAGCCCTTTCTGAACACTGGCCATTGCAGAAAAAGGAACGAAACTCTTGTGATCACTCAATTTATGCTAAATATGACATTGATGGAATGGAATAATTTTGTTGCTCACTTGTCCTCTCTATTAACCCCCGGAGGTGCAACCTTTATTTCCTTGTGCCCCCCTCTTACTACCCAGTACCCCCAGCGTGGCACACAAGAGCCAGCAGTGGCCTTGGTCACTATAGGAATAAGTATCAGCAAGAGTCTTTCTGCATCCCAGTCCCAGGCAGTGACTGTAAACATCAGGTGTTATCACTTCTCGTAGCAGACAGTCTGCAAAAACGTGCTGTTAACTTCAGAAAGAGCAGCCTTGTACAAGAGACTAAACTAGAAAGTAAAAATCACTAAACAGAATTAGTTTTTTTAGCTCGAACTGGCACATAAGTACATCAAGCTCACTGAACATGTCATGAAGAAACAACCCACATACCTAGATTTCATATAGTAAGACTCGGTATTCCTGTATCCAGTTGCAGCTGGTTTTGCTTTGACATAGGATGTAGAATCTCACAGAATGCCAGACTAGTTAAGATTGGAAGTAACCTCTGAAGGTCATCTGGTCCAACCCACCAGCTCAAGCAGGGCCACCTAAAATAGGCTGTCCAGAACCACCTCCAAATGGTTTTCGAATATCTCCAACATTGGAAACAGCACAACCTCTCTGGGCAAGCTGTGCCAGGTCTTGGTCACTCTCAAAGTAAAAAAGTGTTTTCTTATGTTCACGTGGAACCTTTTGTGTTTCAGTTTGTGCCTGTTGCCCTTGGTCCTGTCTCTGGGCACCACTGAAAAGAGACTGGCTTTGTCCTCTATGTACTCTTCCTTCAAGTATTTATATACATTAGTAAGATGCTCACTGAATCTTCTCCATGCTAAACAGTCCCACCTCTCTTAGCCTTTCTTCAGAGAAGAGATGTTCCAGTCCCTTCATCATCTTTGTGGCCCCTTGGTTGGGCTTTCTACACTATGTCCATGTCTCTCCTGTTGAGTTCAGAATTGAGTACAGTATTCCACACCAGTGCTGAGTAGAGGGGAAGAATCATCTTCCTCACATTTCTCATTGTTCTGGGGATTTTTTTTCCTAAATAATACTGAGAACTAAGTATAAGAGTAAAGATACAAGCACGCAGTTCAAAACTACAGTTGAAAATTCAAAGGCTTGAGCTCTTGCCTTCTCTTTTAACTCTAGCTGATAAGCTGGGAAAAGCAGCTAAAATAAAACTCGATAGAGCCCTTGTAACTGAAAACAGAATTTTCAGTCAAACTAAGAGGAAAGTGGCAAGCTCCCGGTAAATATAAGCTGAGATGAAATTTTCTTTTCTGTTGTTGAGAAATGCACCTTGTAAATGGAACTGAGTATTAGTTCAGATGAAATGTGTTCTATGAGGGTAGAAGAAAGACTTGCCACATGACACACACTGTTCCAATCCATTAAAAAGCTAGGAGTCTGCCTAAAATAAGAAAAGATTTCTATCAAGTGTCTGACTGATAAACAAACATTGTAGACTGTTGCAGAATAGTGAAACCATATTAAAATATAGATATACTCTACAGTGGAACTCCATTTCCATCTCCCATCATTTTGTGCATAAAGTGTTCCCTTATAGAGCACAGCCAGTGGTAGCAAAGGAAGACCTGATCTTTTTGAATGGCATTCCTTGTAGGAGAGGAGGAGCTTTCTGTGTTTCTAAAACCAGTAGGACAAATATTCTCAAAAACTCCTTTCTCCTTTGCCATGTTTATCCCATGGACAAAAAGTATTTGATTGTGATGTTTCATATGTTCACCTGTTTAGTTATAATAACTTTTCATGTTCCTGTGATGATTAATCCCCCGGAGTCTTCTCACTGACCTCAGTAATGCTGGGGTTATTTAGAATTATCTTGCTAATCAAAGTAATTCCATTTAGGAATCTCAATATAGCTTTAAGACCTTGGCTTCAGACACTCAGGCTTGAAATCTATTAAAATGCAAACAAAATAATTTTTGCTCACATTTCATTGATGCCTGGCAAGTCTGTTCAATTAACCAATTGCTGGAGGATGTTTATTTTGAACATGTGTTTCATTAACAGAAGGGGGGAAAATCCATTTATTTTTGACAAATCTACATAAGCCTAAGAGGTTGGTTTTTGTTTTTTTTTACAGTCTCATAGATTTAAAATTTACATTCAAAAGACCCAGTAAAAAAAGAACTGGAGCCTGATTTCCACTCATTTCAATATAGCTAGCTACACACTCAGAACAGATTGAATAGAAATGCCAATTGCAAATTAGAAGTTTAAAAAAGCAGCGGGGTTTCTAGCTCCTTAAAGTATCTCTGCTTGGATCTCCAAAAGTGTATCAGCACCTACTCTAAATTACTTGTGCCCACCAAAATATATGCTCCTCTAACAAAATCTTTCAGGTAAATATAATTCTAGAACAAGAACCCTGAGCTGCCATCACTGATGATATGAATGCTTCCAGCCCATTGCAGTGATAAACACCTTAGTTTAAACCAACTACAGTGCATTATGAGCCTTCACACAGCTACCAAATTTTAGTGTGAGACAACTCAGAATCAGCATTAGAAATCATGCCTAATACCACTCAGCAAGATTTGCAAAACCCCGTCTGTCAAAGAGATGAGTTTCTTTATATATAGAAGTGGTGAACAGGGCTTTGGAGGAATGATCACTGCTAAACACTGTTTTAGGAAAAGCTGCCTCCAGTGAATACGGGTTTGTCTAGCATAGGTAGCTGGTTACTTGTCATGTGCTATGTAAACATTATGAAAACAGACAAAGTATTTTTAAATTATAGTTGTAATCAACTTGAAAGCAGAAGTTCTCTGCTTGTTCATGTTGGGTCCTCTCCCACTATAGTTATACATCATCATTTGGTCAAAGTTTCCCATTAGAAAAAAACAGGAAATGTATAGATTTCTAATCATTATCTACTCAATGTATTTATGGACATGCACATGTTGCTAGCTGTGTCAGCTCTGGTCAAAAATTCTTACAACCTGGAAGAAATACTTGATTGATGCCTATTGACTCCAGTGTAAATATTTAAAAGAACTTACTACCACAAACTGCAGTTTTATCAGCTGAAAGTGTTTTTCATCTTGTTAATAAAGACTGAAACAGAGATATAAGGAGATGTCTCTTCTGTGATTACACTGCTGTTGGCACTACAAAGGAAAATACTACTTGACAGATTAAATATATAGGCTGCCTCTAGAAGCTAATACAAAGTATATTATTGTTTAATATTTCTATCTGGTATTGTTTTGAGGCTCTGACCAGAACTGCAAAGGTCTTTAAAATTAGGTTTTGGAAAAGCGTGTACACATGAGGAAATATCTGTGCATTAAGATTAGAACCAAAATAGACAGAATACACAAAAAGAACCTGAAGACAGCAAGAGATGTGCAACATCACATAGCAGATGAGTTTTAAATTTTGAAACAGCATCAAGATATTTAGAATAATTGCAGATTTCCAGTTTGGGAAAATGAGCTCTCCAAAGTTCAGCACATCCACGTGAAATCGATTTAACACAAAACAAATTTAATTGTCCCAGAGATACAGATACATGAGTTCTGTACCACCTATTTATTTTCCTGGAGATGATTACAATATGTACAGTATATGCCATATGAGACATCTCAAGCAGCAGACAATATAGGAATGGGAAAACATGTATTGGGTGCCATCCCAGAACTACACATTAGGTATATGCCAAGATGTTTGAATTGGGTTTTTTTGTAACAAAACTGTTTAGAACACATGCTATCCTTCTTCTCAGACATGACCATGCAGAATAAAAGTCTTAGGATTTTGGTTGCTTTATACGAACACTACATAGAGACTAGTACTCTTCTTTCTCTTTCCTACCTTCGCATAACTAAAGGAGATTTTGTGTAGCCTGTGGTATACACACATAAGTGTATTTTTATTGCAGACGGCACGGAGGATTAGAGTGTTCCACCCACTGATGAGTCCTCCTGAAAGTCCTCAGATACTTCAATGTTCTCTGAGCGTTCTTCACAGGTGCTGTAGTCTAACCCAGAGTACAAAAATTCATGTGAAAGAGGAGTAAATAGAAAATAAATTTCTTCTCCTCCTGCTTGCGAACTTCGCATGAACCCAGACGTTGTTCATAACCTAGTCTGACCTAGATCAAGATGATAAAAAACCCTGTTTCAGCAGACTGAAGAGACAATAACCAGAAATTTTCCCTTATATATTACTTTTATTTTTGTATGGGTCATGCTCTTAATTGGCAATATATTCATGATGTTTCTTAACAATTACTATAACATAAAAATGAAGTCAAAACCAGAAGATCAATTTTTATGACTCAGTTAAGGGAAACTTGATTGAGTTGTGTGATTTAATTTTTGTAAAATAAAAAAAAAAACAAATCTGTGGATGTTAACAAGAAATACCAAAGCTCCACTACAAAAATGAAAAGAAAATTATGATGTTAATCACCACCAAATTAATCATACATTATCAATAAGTTGATAGCTCTGAAGAAAGCAAACTTTACTTATTCTGAACTAAATAAACAGAGATTTGTTGTGTTTGTTTCTGGAAACGTTTGATAGTTATCTATTATCATCATATTTTTGTTGTTATTCTGCATCACTACCTTCTTCATCTCCGATTACAGAAGGCTGAGAGGATTGCTCATGACTGAACACAGAATAACATTTAATCTATTTATTTTAAATTTGCATAAGATTTCATACTTCTGTTCTCGTGTGGAATGAGTTCAAGGAAGAAGAGGGTTGAAAAGCCTGTTCAAGATTAAGTGCCCTTTTAGTTTCTTTATCATAGTAATGAAGCCTTGCAAACTTCGTGTGGTAAGACAGGAAAAAGAGCTACCATATGTACTTCTTTTCTCTTTCTAAATGTATGTCTATACATACCATATATAACACAGGCTGTAGCATTTGTTGTGTGCAGAGATGTATGCAAGTGAGAGTGCGTGTGTGTGTCAGGGGGGAAATTAGCATTACTTAAAAATGAAATACTAAATTCCTCAAAAGTCAAAAGATAGTTCCTCAGTTATTGACTAAATCACATCATGAGTACGACTTTTCAAATGTTCTGGATATCAATTTAAACCTGTTTTTATGAAAGATAATGTAGAAATTTCCAAAAGATGTCATAAGCCTCTTTATACTTTTTATGCATAAGATAGTATTCTGTAGTGATGTACAATATTGCTGGAGGGCTATTTTTTTTCCTTAAAGGATAAAAAACTTTACATCGTTAGAACGGCCATAAGGTTAAAACAGACAAAGACACTCAAAGAAAAACCAAACCCTTCCATCCTCAAGCTCCCACAAAAATACTATAAGTGTTCATGGCTGGGTGAAATCTTTGACTGACTCTTAGCAATGAGTATGACTTTGGTTAGGTTGGTTGCAAACTCTAAACATTTTATTAATGGTGCAATTTCTACAGACCATTTATTTATTTATTTATAACTAAAGAAAGTAAACTGAAGCTATTTGGTTTTCAAATTTGTAAGCTATTCTCACCATCTGCCTCCATAAAATGAATAAACCCAGCCTGTAAAACTGGAAAACCCAAACGTATGTGCATCTGGCTGAGCATAGTCGGTCTAAACAACATTGTCTCAACTAAGTATCCACATTTTCAAAGTTTTTTAGGTGTCCCGGGTTCTGGGTGCTGAGCTAGAGCCACAGTGAGTGAAGGTAGGACTGCACTGGGCAGTTGTGACCCAGCACACTCAAGGGCCAACGGTAAGGAGACGTGTCATCACAGGCATTATCAGCAAGAGGTTTCTCTCAGGTGCAAATAGATTTTGGTATTTATCTGCCTTAGTGACATAGGAGAAATGCTGTCGTTGTTCATCTTGCTAGCTCATGTGTAAAAGGCAACATCAATGAAATGAATAAAAAGAATTAAGAAAATATGAAAAAAAACCCCAAAAGGGTAAGAGTAGAAACCCAGTAATGTTTTCCTTTTTATATAAAGATCCACTTGAGGCCTTCGAGCTAATTTCAAAGTACAACATTAAGAATCTCTTAATCTATCATGCAGTTCTTCATAGTAGAAAAGAAAAGGTTTGTTCAATAATCAAATCCCAAGTCAGCTGCTGTGATTACTGTCATTCCCTTTTTGCTTTTGATAAAATGGACTCTTTTCCCCTTGGGGGTTGTAGAAGTCCAAATCAATCAATGAACCAAAATTGGTTCCAACACACCAATTTTGGTTCATTGATTTCTAGGCCAACATTCCTTTTATTTACCAGACAAAATCTCAAAATCTGTCAGTAATATCTGTAGCCCTTTTTGTTTGAACTTATTTCAAATATTTTATCTTATTTTGGTTCTTCTTCCTTCTTCAGTAGTTGTTTCAGTTTGCTCTTATATTTTATAGATTTGCACTTCTCAGAGCTGAACACTCACGTGTCGTTTGGGGGTGCACTTAGTGCAAGGCATAAACTATATTAAACCTGAACTTGTGCTACAAGCAAGAGCTTTTGCTGTTTAGGCGAAAAAATATAAAAATATTATAAATAGGTGGCCATGATAGATTTTTATCCCTTATGAATAAAATGAAATAGTTATATGCATAACCAAGAAAGATTAACCTTACTATTCCAAGACTACCACTGGAGAAGATAGGTACATTTTCAACTTTAGTGTGTTCTAGATTTGCGGGAGCACTCTTAACATTGCAGTAACTGAAAGGCTTGACTGGAGTGAAGTCATATAGTTCAAATTTACTTTGCCCAGCTTAGACCTTATTAATGTCACATCAGGTAAATGAAATATAATACTTTTCTCAGAACAAAAATGGATTATTTTTTTCCATTGCAACGACATGTGAGATTTTCACAGTGTTAAAGACATAATGTCACAATTGCTTGAATTTTAGTATGCATTTAGTATGCTTCCTCTTTAAAAAAATTCAGTATTCTCTTGTGCTATCATGCCAAATGTAAAGTTTATTTGAAGAAGTGTTTACACCTGGTATATGAAAATATATGACTGATCAGAAATATCTTTCATTTTCTGGTCAGAATGTTCTTTTTAAAATCTAAAAGGCTAAAAAAACCTGAGTAAGGCAACAGAAATTATCTCAAATTCCATACTATGTGTAGCTGAATTTAGTTTCTTTTTTTTTTTCTGGTTTAAAATGTCCTTTTTTTGTTTCAAAAGAACTTCAGAAGAAATGTATGTTGTGGTTCAGTTATTTCTTTCAAGGGAGTATGGAATTAACAAAAGGCAAGTGATCATACATTGACGAACTTGAAAATACATATTTCAAAGGATAACAAAAGGATAGAGGCACTTGATATTTTTAATATATGCATCTTTCTAAAAAAAAAGTAAAAGGCTCAATTTATTGTATGTTACAGGAATGATACACAAAATAGAAGAATTCCTTTTCTGATTGTTATACCACTGTGTTTAATAGATTTTATTTCTCATCATGGCTTTAGTCCTAATCAGAGAGAAAATATTGCATATGTACCTTTCATTTTGAAAAACTTTGTGGGTTTTCTCATGCTTATTAAAATGGGTGTTTTTAACAGAGGTGATAAATGTGCATTTCCCACATATTGCATTGGACATTTCTTTTTCTTTTCTCCCTTCCATTCACCCTTCTACATCGTTTTTTTATTTTCTCATCCTGGCCTGTTCCAAAGCTAACGGAAGTGAATTGAGTGACTTTCAAGGTTTCAATGAACTCCAAAATGGGACCTTTAAATAAGTCTTAATGAGGATCTACCTGTGTGCTTTTATTTCATGCACAGCACTTTAGCCCTATATTGTAGATATGAGTTCATTTTTGTGATTCTGACTGTTGATTTTGCTTAGCACCCCTGGCTAAGGCACTTAAATCTTACATTTTAAATAGTAAAATAAAATCAGTTACAAACACAAGCACAATGAAAGAATTAAGAAACGAGAGAGTACAAACAGTTTTTATGAAAGGACAGGTGAAATAGAAATAATAATAGGATAAAATGATTCTATGATTCTGTGATTCTATGAAAATAATAATAGGAGAAAAGAGATGACTGTTTGGTTAACAAGATGCTGAGAATAAATGAGGTTTTGGAAGAGATTTGAAAGAGCACATTAATGTAAGAGAATCAATTGAAAATGGGAGCTTATTCCACAAGATATAGGCAAGAAAAGAGAGTGTGTGAAGTCAGTAAGGATAAGAAAATTGAAATTGCCTTTATGTTCTTGCTTTTTGCATCTCAACAAACAACAGACAGCAATCAAAGGTTAATAACAAGCAACTTGTCATAATTGCATAACTCTCCTCCCAAAATGGCACAGCAGCAGCAAGGTGAAACATCGACACTTGCCGGCTATGACACACTTTGAAAATTCCAAAGTAGTACTGAGAAAGCTAGAAATAGATTAATAGAGAGCACAGCAAATGGAAGCAGAGACAAACAAGCAGATGACACACTAGAACCAAAACCTGCCCAGAAAGAGTGACAAAACAGGAAAGGTTCACTGTTGTTGTATGAACTCTGACAGCATATTTAAAGGGATGTTAATACATGTTAGACAGGGGCTACAAACACTGAATTTCTTTAGAGAATTTGTTTACTTACTGCAAGTCACTTAAAACTGGATTGGCCTGGTTTCTTGACAACAGCACGTCTGCCATTGTGGTCATTGCAGTAGAGCAAGGATGAGGGCAATTCCAGTGTCTCACGCATCATCAAGAGAATTGCCACACACCTGTTGATCACAGAGTAATTATTAATGTCAGAAATATCTGAAACAGAAAGACTATAGCTTAATGTTTCTGCTACAGACTTGACCTTGTTATGAAGAGTGTGACAAATACTACGTACATCTTATATGAAAATCAATATTGGAGCATAAATGTCATTATCAGGATTTTTTTTATTTTCGGTGTTGCTCTTCTCAGTTTTACACTTGAAATCTGAGGTGAAAAAAAATCAAGTAAGCATAGTAAGCAAAGACAACTGAACTGTTAAAGACTCGATGTGTAAACCACCATGCAGCACACTGCACCAAACACAAGATAAGATGCAGATCATGTAGGTTGTGTAGAGGGAGAAAAATAACCTAAGCATCACTGAGCTTCAGCTCTCTTTTCTGAGACAAATGTAGCCCGAAGATTTCTGGGTAGATCTTGGAGTGTTTAGGGCAAGAGAAAATCTGCATAATAAAATTTTTAGTCTAATATTGTGTCCTGTTAGAAAGATGGACTGCTTCTAAAAGTTGCTAAATACATTAATTTTGTAAGTCACTTCTTTTAGTACAGTAAATGGATTTCCAAATAGCTGTACGTAGTATTACATTTTCCTCTAGCAAGAGCATTTTTATTTTCCTTCCTGATACTAAACCTTGATTTTCTTGATGCAATGATGAATCCTCTGGATTGTTGCCTCACAAATATTTAAAAGAGAACGGAAGAGAATAAGCAAGTCTTCATAGTAGAACTATTATTTTCTAAGCCAGAAGTATTATTTCCTAGGCCCCATTAAGACATCAATAGGGGCACAATAGCGCAAGAGTCAAATTCTGACAGGGCAATAAAGAAAAATGATGGTTTTTCTCCCTCTCCTTTCTTAAAGGAAGGATGTTCAAAGATATCAAATATTGCAGGAATTCCCCAGACTGGTCCTGTCTGGTGCATCATGAGTCATTCTTAACCAATCCCTCTTCATGACATCTTCTTCTACTTGTGCCCCACCAAAACAGACCCATCATTTCAGACGTCTTCTCTCAGGGTCTAGCAGACGGAACAGTCAAGAGTTCCTTGTCCGTGTCGAGAGCTCCTTGTCTGTGAAGCTGGAGGATAAGCATCAAGAATACTCCTCTTCCTCCCTTAGGGAACTAGTCAGTAGTTGGCAGAAAACTTCATACCCTGCACACACAAGAAATAATTTGCTGTCCCTTAGCACCAAAAACCACACAACAAAGTCCTTGCTCCACCGGTGTCAAAAGTACAACTCCCACTGGCTGAAACAGAGACGTAATGTCATTCCTTGTCCCACTGTAACAGAAAATCCCAAAAGGGACATCACTCACAACTCAAGTCCACCCATGAGAAAGCATGAACGGTTTTAATATAACCAGCATAGACAAGCAAGTAAGAAGACATATTGATCCTGCAGAGGTTCAATTTTAATGCAGTCTCATTCAGAGGAAAGAAAACGCAGACTGTACATGCTCATATATTTTTGATAAGGACCATAATATTTTATCATGAACCTTTGATCTATAATGTAGCAGACCATGCTAATTCATTGTACAGAACGATAAATTCTTTTTCTGCATGTGTGATTCGGTGCACTCATGTCCAACCATTAACCTAACACTGACAAGTTCTCAACTAAACCATATCCCTAAGCACTATGTCTACACGACTCTTAAATACCTCCAGGGAAGGGGTAGAATATGATGACTAATTGTATTTCTTTGTAAATAAATAAACGAAAACAAGATAGACTTCCTAGAGCGTTTTGAAATGAGCCTGTAGGATAACACTATTTTTTTCTATTCTACAGCTACCTTAAAGGTTGTATAGACGTAGGAGTCAGTTTGTTCAACCAAGTAACAAGTGATAGGACAAGAGGAAGTGGCACTGGGTCGTGCCAGGGGAGGTTTAGATTGGGTATTAGGAAGAATTTCTTTACTGGAAGGGTTATCAGGCAGTGGGAGGGGTTGCCCAGGGCAGTGGTGGAGTCCCCTTCTCTGAAGGTACTTAAGAGTCGTGTAGACATTGTGTTTAGGGATATGGTTTAGTGAAGGACTTATCAGTGTTAGGTTAATGGTTGGATTTGACCATCTTAAAGGTCTTTTCCAAGATTCTGTCATTTTGCAAAATCAATTTTCAGTTCAAAAGCAAATCCCAAGGTCATTCACGGTTGGAGTATGTGAACAAAGTAGCCTCCAAAGGTAAAAATGTGTTGCTCCCCAGTTGCATGGTCTCTCTGTAATGCTTAAGAGAGAGCTCTTGTGCTGCTCAACCTACATTCTCTAAAGCATGCTTTTAAAAGTTACATCAGACTCTGGATAAAGATATTACGTCATTAATTTGAAAAAATGTCCTGCTCCTTGTGTGATGTAACATCAGGATATAAAGTATCAGTGTGTATGTACAGCATGGGACTTGCTTAGAGTTTATACCAGTACAAGCGACTTCAGACAATAAAACACAGCCTTGAAATTTAGAAAGTAATCACTCACTCTTCAGCAAATCTTAAGACTCAATATTGAAAGGAAAAGCCCTTCAGGTTGTGGTCACCCCTTGCCCCAGTGAGATGTGGGAGTGATGGGTGAAGCCTGATGCAGGAGAGGCTAAGTGGTGCTTCAGCACACACAGGGTCCCTCTGCATAAAGAATGCCTCACTGTAAGCAGGATTTAAAGGTACTTAATTTTGCAGAGGCAGCTGTAACTGGCCTCGGGCTTTGGTCCAAAATACCCATTTTCTGTCAAATACCTAGTGAATGAGCAGTGTTTAAAGAGTATGTAGTCTCTTCAGGCACGTTTTGCCAAGAAGAAATGGAATATGTAGGTTTTCCAGCCTGGTTACTGCCGGTTGGAATGCCCTTTCCCAGTTTTCCCAGATACATATATAAAAATAAAGGGATGAGGGTGACTTGCAGTAAAATGATTCAGAACAAGGAGTGCCTCTGAGAAAAAACTCACCTAGGTGGCAGGGGACAAAGGTGTAGCAGGGAGCAGGGGATCATTTTACATGTAACTGTTTATTATTGATTATATTTCATTTAATGAATGGAAACTCCAGTGAGATAATATAAAGTGTAGACAACGTTCCTGGACCTAGTTAGAGACAATAAGCTACTGACAAGTGTTATTGAATAAAAATATTTATTTCTTGACATCTTCTAGCCTTCTTCAAATGTCAAGCTAATTTTTTCCACGTTTTTACTTATTAATGTGGCAGATCCTATGCATCATGTCACACTTACTCTTATTTTGTCAACAATTCAAGTCAGAGATATAACTAAAAGTAATCACATTAAATAGTCAAAAGCAAGGTAGTTTTTAAAATACCTTGGGTTTAAAACTATAGTTTGGTCAAAGTTTTTTAAAAACTTTCTATCTTATTGTGGTATTTTTTGGGGGGACACAACTACTTATCTGATGAGCTTTAGATGTATTATCATAATCCATTCAAGAGTGATTATCATGTCAGAAATTAAATGCACAAGTGATCCATGAAAAAGTAAATTTCAGTGAAACACCTATTTATTATTCTTGTGGATCTCAATTATTTATAATATTTGTTCATGTAATATTTATGTGTGTTAATCGCAATTAATCATAAGGTTTTATTTCCAACTATAGCTAATGCTTCTGCATACCTTTTTTATGGATACTGCACACTCTCCTCATGAGACTGCTCTATGATGTGACTTCATATCACAGTACAAGTCCTTTACCAAATACTCTCTTGTTTAACTTGTTGGATTTAATTTTAGAATGAAAGTTAGCAACTCGATTTTTTAATCCTGACTTTCTCACTTGGATCTGTCTGTGGTAATGGGAAAGTCATTAAAGCTGTAGGTATCTTGCTTCTTCTATTTCTGAATCAGGAAATCAGCACTTAGTAGAAGACTTGTTTGCTGCATAGGGTTAACTGAAAAATTCACTATAGTACAGTAGAAATATCAGAGATCTAATCCAACAGTTGTTTAGTTCATCATGAGAGTTGTCAGCAGCTAGTTCTAGGTGTACTTCTGGATACTCTTCTAAGCTGGTTTCTAACTATAGAACCAGGATGGGATAATTTTAGCAGTGAAGCTGCATTTAAAAAAAAAGGAAGATCGCTTTACAGAGTAATCTTTCAAAGCTATACTTTACTCTGCATAAAAGAGGGTACTGACCTAGACGTACTGTCTGAACACAGTTTGATGCATCTTATGACGTGAGTCTGGAGCACGTTTCAAATTCCAGGTTTGTACAGAAGATGACTAAGCAATGCAATCACATTTTAACGTGGCAAGTAAAATGTGTGGTCTGCTGCATTTTCTTGAAATACTGGCAAAAATCAAAGTGAAAAGTGTTATGGAGCTCTTTGCTCACCTTTGACACTCTACCTTACAGGTACCTTTCTAGCTTCATAGCAGCCCAAGAGAAGTGCTTAAGCCTATGTATGGAAGAAACAGAAAAACACAGTTTACATTTAGAATTTGGCAAAAATTCAGGTGATGCTTGAGAGTATTTGACACCACTTATTTGAGGCATGCAGGCAAAAACAATTCATGACTAACAAAAAAAAATCACTATGTCTGTCGTTCCAGAAACTAAAGCAGTATAAAAGAAAAACCACTTTCGTCTAAAAGCCAAACAGTTAAATCATGGACTGCTAGCATGTCATTTTACATGAGTTATATATAGGACAATGAACGTTCAAGAGATTTATATAGACCAAAAATAGCACTCAAACACTAGGTTTGCCCGTGTAAAATCTAGCACATTGCAGTACAAAATTAAAGACGAGTATAACTATCTCAGACACATAAATCGAAATCTCAACAGAACAACCAATCCTTATTCAGTCCAGTTTGCTACAGTTGCTTTATCCCTACCAAGACAATGTCTTGTAGACTACAGTTATCTTAGTCCTCAACCAGCTCTTCTCTGGGTTGAGAAAAATGCTGGGAAAAGAGAGCAGGAACTGTCAGCAGAAATGTAAAAACATCGATCTCGGTGCTGGTAATATAAATTAGACAGGTCAGGAATGTAACTTTCGGAATCTGGAAAACAGGATATTAAAAACTAAAAGGAAGAAATGGTTTCTTGTCCATTTGATGATCATGTCTTAGTTACATTTGTTTTTATTTACATTAATCGTAAACATCTACAGGATACAATGCTCCTATCTTACAACAATATCCAGGGCCTTTGGAAGAAAGCTGTGAATTTATTGAGTAGGAGAAATTGAGATGTTTGTATATTTTGGATTATATAACTCTCTGTAAGAAGTGTTCTCAAAATGCATATGAGTTTCTTCATGCATCTGTCTCTGACAGCTGAGTGATGAACATTAAGAATTTCAGAACTTTTCAAACGTATTCGATGTTCAAATTTATTTTTTAATTTCTTCACTTAAAGACTCTTTGATAGCGAGAAGTTCATTACTATATAGTGATCTGTGAATAACAGCAGCTTTTAGTTGTTTTTTTGCTAGAAAATTGAAAAGCTGACATGCAACTATGGAAATCAACTTATATTATTCCTGTATCCTGACTGGATACTTAATTCAATAACTAAGATGATGTACATAGAGATTTATTTTTTCTTTTGGTAGACGATAAAATTCAAGATTTCATACTGAAAGTTCACCTTTTATAAATCTCCATGTGAAGATGGCTCAAATTTTTGAACACTCATGGAAAACAAGTGTAAATGAGCAACACACACACAAGAACCTTAACTCATAATTGACTGCATAAAATAGAAAGTGTATTAATTAATATAATGTTCTGTAGTTAAACCTGCAGACACCTGGCCTAGAAGAAATATAGTAAGTCTTAGAATTTGTCCATGTTATAAAGTGTACATAGTGGTGGGATTTTTTTTTTTTTGTCCTAGAGATTGATGACAAGACAGGTAACAATGTTTTGATGAAAAACCCAGAGTGATGGAGAAGGGGAGGCAACACGAAGGCCACACAGAACCCAGGCAGCAGTGGCTCTGTTAAATGTGCAGCCCGAAAATAGGACACGTCTGAACAGTTTTCACACCAGAAGGCATCAAAGTGCCATTACAGACACAGATATCTGAGTCCCAACAAGGTGGCAGATTGGGACGAAGGGTAAAAGGACCAAGCCTGGGGCCCTGCCTGATAACACTGTCCTGCTGATCACATTCAGGCAATGGTTCGAATCCATGTCACTCAAAATGTAAAATGAAGCATGCTGCTTAAATGACTCAGGATGACGTTTTTATACTATGGTGTGAGCCTGCTTCTCAGAACTTGTAACGCTTTGCTGGTCCCCGTGATTTCTGTTGTAGCCAGCTGTTAATCAGAATCTAAGCTAAACAGAAATTCTGTATAAAATGCTTACCAAATGTGGGACATTTAGGCACCTTATACTAAAAAAATTTATAGCTAACTATACTTATGCTCCCAGCTTTTTCAGTGGTTGCCATTCTGACTCCTGCATTGCTCAACATCATTAATTGCTACCTCCTTTTTCTTTCACTTTTACAAGACAGCAAATTTTATTTTAAATGCATCAAACTGAAATAAAACATGGTCAGATTTAAAATACTAAGAACTTGGTTTATCCCATGTTTTTGCAATACGTCTGGTTTGTGGAGTAGTTCTTCCTCAAAGTTGATCAAACCCTAGGGCAGTCCATTTTCCTTCCTTTTGCTACTATGAGGGCACTTTTCTGCTAAGAAACCTTCTTCCCAGAATGTCATAATTGCCGCAACCAGTTTCTTTTTATTATGCGGAATTTCCCCTGCGTGAATATATCGCTTCAATGAATTCACAAACCAGCTCTGTCTGGTTCAAATCCATGAACCTACACTTATGATAAGATAATGAATGCACACTCATCAAGCAGAACCATATTGAAAGTGCTGTGGGCAAATGTACAGTACAATAAATTTTGTTAAATGAAGATGATGTATTTTTAGAGGCGTATCACTTCTCAGAGGGGTTTGTTCACTCATCCGGCCTCAGCACGCACCACAGAAGGAGGCTTTTGGTCACTGCATGTTCAAGGAGATAAAGTGAAAGAGAAAATGTAAATACAGGAAGCATTAATATACATAGATAGATATTGGCATAGTATTTAATTATTGACAGTTAGGAAAGGGGGCAGCCACGTACAAAACTGCTGCATATGTTATCATAAAAATTTAATCAGTAAGTCATATAATGCTAGGCTAAAATTTAGGTGGTTAAAACAGCAGCACAAAACATTAGTTTTATACATGCAGCTAAGAAATGTATCTGCAAGTTTTACTGTCTTAAACCACAGAAGCCAGAAGGCTTTTTTCACCGTTAGTAAAAAAAAAAATGGAGGAAAATAGAACTCCCTACCTCTCCTTAGACCAGTGGATGAAAAGTGCTTTATGTACAAAATTTGCCATATTTTTACCTCTAACAGCAGCAAGTTTCCCAAGCAGCTTTATAAAATACGTAGTGTTTCATACATAGGGTAGACTTAGTTTGGACATAAAGAAGAAATTTTTTATGATGAGGATGGTAAGACACTGGAATGGGTTGCACAGAAAAGTTGTGGATATCCTGTCCCTGGAAACGTTCAAGGCCAGGTTGGATGGGGCTTTGAGCAACCTGACCTAGGGAAAGTTGTCGCTGCTCACAGCAGAGATGTCAGGTCAGATATCTTTAAAAGTCCTTTCCAACCCAAACCATTTGCTGATCCAACATGATTAAAAAACATCGTGGTTTGGCAAGGGATATGTGAAGGAAAGGGATTGTCCCATCCAAGCTTTCAGTTACCTTCAGCTCTAGTTTGATTACTCGGGATACTTTCAGATATGCAAACTCAGAATCTGGGCATAATGACTGCAAAAAAACAATGCTGAGATCAAAAAAACCTGAATGTTCACAATCTGTCTTTCTGAGAATGTAAAGACAGTTCAGAAAATGTGCATTCCTCTAGTACAGGTTCAAGATATCTCTAGGATCTAGTGAAAAACAAATCCCTTGATTTTTCTCAACCTCTCGGGATAGCTTTCATCCATGGGTTCTATTCCAAAAACACCATTAAGTCTTCTGTAACACGAGAGTTTTACAATTCAAGATGAATGACGGACATTTCCCACACAAATTTATAAAACATAAGATTTCCTATGTGATCTACCATGCCTGAAAAAGTTTGTAGCGAGGGCCGTTGCATCTCATAGAAAGACAGTGCTCTGTTTTTCCTGTGACTGAAAATTTGTCCTGAGCAGGAGTGTCAGCAAATTGCAGGCAGTATGATATATTGTCAAACAGAGGAGAATTCATTTGGGAGCAAACAATAAACTGAGTTCAAAACTTCATTGTGCTGCACAAATCAGATCTGTTGTATAAGGCTCTCTCTCTTAACAGTAACAAGCCTGGACCAGCTGCTAAACTTCTCTGTTTGAACATAAAATCTACCTGGTTATTTAACTTTTATTGCTGAGGAGTGAACAAGAACACTTGTTTGTATTTCTAATGTACAGAGAATTTTGAGACTACAAATTGAGAAAATGTAAAGCAATTTTATGTATAATTTTATTTTTTTTCCATAAATATAATCTACTACAGATCTCTCATTGTTATTGTTATGCTTTTTATTTCTGTTTTATCTTCTGTATCAGTCTATGTGCTTTCTTCTAGGTTTCTCCAAGTGTTTCCTGCTATATAGCTGTCTGACTCTCTTAACACTCTAGACTGCAATATTTACATCATAATATATCAATATATCATAAAATACTTAAAGTATTTAAAAAATGCTCTCTGGAAATATTAAGATCATACATTAATTGTTCAGTTCATTTAGTTTAACCACATCCAAGAGGACTTTGACAATCCAAGATCTGAATATATTAGTGTTAGCATTAATTCTAAGATATTAAAATGATAGCCTGTTACACAGTGGTCTCAAAGTGTGATGGAGACTTACGTTTACCTTCCCTAATATTCTATATATATCTCCTCAAACCAACATGTTTAACTCAGCTTAGCACAAAGTCTATCCATTGTTGAAAACCATATTCTAGAAAGCTGATACACGTCAACATGTTCCCAGCTGAGTTCCCATAGGTATTTTATCAGCCATTCATTCTTGTAACCAGTCATAATATTCCACCCATGCATATAAATTCCCGTATTCTGCCTGATACATTCCTAGATATGAAGGCATCTCTGCCCTTGAATTGATCATAAGAAAGTCCCCCAGCCTCCCTAATGGCTTTTCACTTAAGAACAACAGGGAACACTTAGAGACAGTAAAGTGATGTTAGGATGTTTTACTTTTTTTTATGTAGCAGACAGCACAAATAGGTCACTGCAGAAAGGATATAGTATATGGATTACAGGTTGTTCCGGGAAAAAAATGCCACTTTTGTGTCTGATCATCACCTTCGAATCCTTTCCTGTATAACTTCTGTTTAACAGCATATTACAAAATAGATAATGAATTTCAACAGTGAATGCCAAGAGCTATTTTATGTGTAGTAGAAGATTCAAACTTAACTCTTTTAAAAAAAAACCAGTAACTGCAATGGTCAAAGGCATGCATCCTTCAGGGTGCAAATGACATCTCTAACTGTAAGGATGGGAGTTAGGAATCTAATTTTATTGTGTTCAGTCTTCATAAAACTAAGCAGTGGAAATGCCAGACCCTTTATCGGAAAAAAATGTGATTACAGGTAACCAGAGTATCCGATTCACTGATAGTGAAGTTCAGTGTTCAGTACCAAGTGGGTATTGAATGTTGATATTCTAAATGTGAGTACACAGGAACAGATCTTACAGATGAACTTAAAAAAAAAAGCACATAATTGATAACAGCATATACCATTAATAACACAGTGCCGTTCTTCCCATACCATTTTCTCCCACTATAACGAATAAGCAAATCCAGATCATGTGCAAAGAGTATAAATAACAGGCAGTTTCATCATTAAGACTCTGTAGTTCTACTTTTTCTAATACTTTCTGCTATCAGGAGAAAGAGCTACACAGGTTTAAGTCCAAATGATGAACATATTTTCCTAATATTCCTACGCAGAAAAGCTCTGGATAATTGTTTCTCTTTTGAAGGAAAGCCAATATAAATTAATCTTTTAAAATAATACAAAATCATAAGTAATCTTGAATTACCTGTGAGCCAGGATAGTGACCTTGAATAGTTAAAATTATTACTCAGGTTGTGATAAATATCAAACAGCCATTATTCTCCAGGCAAAGAGCAGAGAACAGGAAAGACAACATGAACCTTTAGTTGATTTCCATGTTACTTTCTCTGCATACAGACACTTGATATATATCGAGTCAATTGTCAAGTCAATTGTCAACTTACATTAACCAAGAGCAGAGAATATAATGAGTGACCAAGAAGATTTTTAGGAGCTCAGTTAACAGTCAGGTTAGAATGACTCAAGTTTCGATGGACGATGTTGCAATTCAAAATATGAAAAAAAATATGAAAGACAACAAAAACAGGGCTAGAGGATGAGGTGGAAAGGAGGTTTCAGTTCTGAGAACAGCTCTGCTCTGTACCAAGTGTTTCTGGAACTGTAGAGAACAGCAGAACTAAATACCTACCAGCCTAGCTGGCCATTCTGTGGTTGCTTGAAACCATTTGCTGTAGTAGCCAACATGGCTTTTAGGAACAATTGTTTAGCAAGGCAGGTAATGACATTAATAGCAGTGAGAGAAAACACCGATTCTTACAGCTCTTGCTCTTCTCTGCCCAGGTAATTCTTTGTGAGGACATTTAATGATCAGAAAACATGAAGTGCCTGTGAAAACTGTAATTCCCCATTCATCCAAATACTAATTGTACTAACCTCAGTTCAGCCTCAGTAGTGAAAATTCCTGTTTTCTTACAGCCCACTCCTACCTTCATCACATGCTGCTGTTGACTTTGATGAAAACAAAACTGAGTTCAGTGACTTGCAACCTTTTATTAGTGAATCACAGTCTTGAGTCTATCTGTATTTCTATTCATAACACTAAGCATTTTCTTTTCCTTCTTTTAATGAAAAATGAGATAATTGGTTAATTAAACTCGTGTTCCAGTTTCTCTATGTGTGAGTTTGCATACCTGTTGCTAATTACAGTGTGATTACTTAACTCAGAAACTGCATACAGCTTCTCAAAGCAGAAAGGTTATGAAAGGTCAGTTACTCTCAGCCTTCCAAAGGAAAGCTCACCTACTACACTTGCTCAAGATAATCTTGGCACATGCAGTCTAGAAACCACCAAAACATGTTGCACTTTTACGTTATCTTATGAAATAGATGTGAGGTACTTCGTGAGATTTATATGTCTTGTTTAATTCTATTTTACCCCTGGTAATTTATATATCCAGTGTATCTGGGTGGAGAAAGTGATGTTCTTGACCTATTCACATGCTTTTAGAAAGTTATAAATAAACTCAGCTTGTTCACGGTGATCATGCTCAGCTGTTTATTATTTTAATTTCCTTCTCATGGGTTTCCACAACATAAGAACTACAGAAATTTCCTACTGCCATTGTATATGTTTATCTGGAAACAACATACAGGATACCACTCTTCATAAACTAGTGCGTCGGTATTGATTTCAGCAGGCATTGTATTTGATGAAAGTTATTTATATTTAAATTATTCTCCTTTAAAATTGTGTTGATGAAAAAACTTGGTGTATGTATTTTAGGTGGGAAAAGAGACAAAATAGCACCACTGCACTAATACATTTTTTTTTCTATGTATTTACTTAAATCATTAACCAGTAAGAAAAAGTGATAATATGAGTGATACTAACACCTAGAAATACTTTTTTCTAATACAAACATGCTTTATTATACTAACGATAATAATGCTATTAGACTTTTAATCAATGTTTTTGGAGAAACATTTATCAAAAAGAACCCTTTAATATACATTGAATGCTGTAAGTGCCTATCAGTGCCCTCTGCTGGATAGAGTAAGATCCAAACTGTGTCGATGATCAGGTCTTCACCCAACAGCTGTCTTGTGAGAAGTTACAAACAGATATTGCTCAGTACAGAAAGTGAAGCAAATTCATACTTGGGTGGCATAATGAGAGCGAAATGGGTTTGGAGTTGAAGTTCCTGGATTTTGTCCCCAAGGCTCATTGCAAGTGCTTTAGATAAGCAGTTGTAATCTTTCTACCTTTCATCAAAGGAGTCTGTGAGCATATATGAATTTGTCTCTTTCTTTATCCATGAGCAAGTGTGCACCACTACACAAAGGATTTGCTGCACAGAATTTCAGCATGGAATTTTATCTTCCTTTCTTCCATAGCTACAGCTTTCTATTTTAACACCATATTTTACACTAAGCCCCCAAAAAGTGGCCCTCGGAAATATTTATAAGCTATTTAACAGAACCAGCTTTATTGCTGCTGTACTAAATTTTACAGAAAAGACAGAAATGCTGCCTCTACCTGCTCTGAAGATAAACAGCATACTCTAACTTCAGGGCTTTTAATCTAATCAATTCTAAATTAAAAACTACATCTGAGCCTCACTTTTATGCCAGATGAGATGCTCCCTTCAGGGTAATTCACAGAGGGCATCTGTGAAAAAGGTTTCACTTTAACATTTCCAGTAGATTGGGCTGAGGAAAGTGAACAGGTCGAGGCAACGCCAAGGAGCAAATGCATTAAATAGCCACATGCCTGAGGTGAGATTCTGGTTTGGTATTGCTATGCAGCTCCTTTTTCCTCTGAATAGTTAAGTCACGCCTTATTTTTTTCCATTCTGGATGTCCTGTCCACTTTGATAGTACTCAGCTTTTTCTACTTTGCATGGATACACGCAACCATTTATCAGCTGCTTATCAGTAATTAGCCACAGCATAAGGCAGCACCTTCCTCAGAGCCCAAAATTTAATCAAAAGCTGGGAGCTGTTGCCTTGTCAGAGCATTGCTGCATCCACACAGGCAGCAGCTGATAGTTTCAGATTGGTCCTACGCTCCATTCAGCCTTGCTCTGTTTCTCTCTGGGAAGAACACTTGTGGCCGAAAAAAAAAAAAAGCACTTCACATCAGGACCAGCAGGACCAATAATACTTAGTCACCTCAAGTATTTATTAAAAAAACCCACCTTTTCTAATTTCAGTAAGGACAAGTTAAAAACTGAAGGACTGAGTTGAACGTGCACTTTTCGAAGCGTCTGTAGTCAGATACTAGCAAAAAAAAAAAAAATTAGCTCTTAGGCTCAGTAATTAATTATAATTCCAAAAACTACATTGTCAAAACAAGCTTCTATGAATTTTTAATATTTATTATTTTCATTGTTGTTTTAGCCATTGTAGTTAGAAACATAACAGTTAATTTTCAGGGGTAGAAACATGTATCTCCATCACCCAAATCATCATCAATAAAACTTCTGCCTTTTTATGTGGGCAAAACTGCATTTTTGCTTCTGTCACATGTCACTTGGGATAAGTAAATCTAGTTGCTTTGGAAATATTTGTCAACCATACATACCTCAGCTGATCAGCCATGAAAGTATTTGCAGTTGACCCTAATTAATCTTTGAAGTTTAATCTTACTAAGCATCAGATTTTGCCAATCATCTGCAACCAAGCTTCCCATTGAAATCAGCAGGACTATCATAAAAAAAAAGTATTTTATCTGACCCAGAAGGACTTGGGGATGCTTTTAACTTTCTTGCAAAATAAAAGTCAACTCTGCAGCAGCTTAGGTTCTGGAGACCATCCTCACGGTTTCCTGTATCACAGTGACACACACACTATAAATGACAGGACAGAACCATCTGTCTGATTATCAGCTGGTGAAAAATAAAAGGCATTGGAAGAGACAGAAAATAATCAAAAATCGATGAGAAATGTGCAATGCTCTTTACCTGAGCTCTGGCATGTCATCCAAAGTGGGGATATCTAGGCTCTGCTGCCAGGTGACAGAACAAAATTTTAGAACACATCTTTTGTCTGAAGAGAGTGTGTACATGCGCAAACACATGTGGGTACTAGACTGAAATGACGGGCCATCTAACCAATTACCTTTATATGGCATTATATTTCCATATTTGTCACTATTTGTATACTTATTATTTAATAGAGTAGTAATCTGAGTACAATTCAGGTACAAATCAAGCAACAACACAAAACTCCTATAAATATATGAGGGATATCAGTGAACAATAAGTAATTGTCTATAAAAGAAAATACCAATTGATAATGTAAAGAAATTTTGCAGTATCTCATAAAATTATAACCTATTTTCTACACCTTGTGGAAAGTTAATGAAAATTAAAAGTTGATGCTAATTTATCAATAAACTATAAATATTGTTTTTATCAATCAGGATGCTAATACAGATTAATTTATAAAATATTTGAAATATGAAATGTGTCAGCAACTTCATAGTACAATTAATTCGTTCATACAAATGTCATTTAAAACACACTGTTATTAGAAACCTGGCACTAAAACTAGTTTCTGCAACTTTACCAAATTAAAAGCAATGATTAGGGTATATTTCTTTGAATATCATATATATACTGATAAAAAAAGCGTATCCAAAATAAGTAATAAGAGATACATATACTAGAAAATTAACATAGTAAACTCATACTTTAGTACTGTGAGCATACTTCTATTATTAGTTATTACATGCAAATGAGTTTCCATGAATATGCAGAAGAAACATAATATTCATAAATACACCTCATACACTACTTTCAAGTCGTGTTTAGAGCTTTATTCCTAAATTAGCTGTAAACATTTTGGAAATCTCTAGTTTACCAATAAATATATTCTTATACTTCAGATGTTTCATGAACTTCAGCCGCATGGGGTTATTCCTTTCTAGAAAGGCATTGCTTTTACTCACTAATCATTATTTGACAGTTGTCTGTCATATATTCTTTAATTTCCCACATAAAGGTGTTCAATAACCTCTTTCACAAGCAGACCTGTCAGTATGACATATAAACACAAAATTTCTTAAATAACCAACTCAGTCCAGCACAAGGTTGTTTGCAAACTTTACTTGAGATTTACGCTGAAAAACAGAAGCCGAACATCAGCATGAACTGATTTCTTAATGTCACTATGCTGAGAAATGAATTGAATTAGAAATGCACAATTCATAAACATGACTCACTTTGACATTTGTTCACAGTGAAAATGATCTCTGAGCAAATGGCCTGAATAAAGCCTGTGGATCTCCTAAATTCCCCCCAATCCTCGGCATCAGGGATGCAGTGATTACAGGGAACAGCTGGGACCAGCTGCGTTTCTGAGTCCAAATCCTTGATCCTGCCCATTGGGCCATGATGCCCGCTTCATTCCAGGACTGCTTTTCATTGGCGTTTTCAAATGAGACCTTCACCAGCAGTGACTGAACGTCATAATGCGAGAGGTGATTGGCAGCTCTTGTGACATCACTGTCACCTCAGTCCATAATGTTCATTACGGATAACTGTCCCAGTCAGAAAATGGCACCATGAACCCTGGCCCTAGCCCTATCATGGTGAGAGTCCCCCACGGAAGAGTGGTGGCCCCTGTGAAAGTTCACAGCCCCAGCTTCTCTGTGCACAGCTTCTGCAGCTGTCTGTCTGATATAATTCACAAGCACTACGTTGATTTAAAATTAATTTTAAACAATAGTAATTAAAATACATTAATTTAGTTCATATAACAGTATCACTGCCATTTTCTGTATCCATAAATAAAACATTTTAATTATACGGTTTTTATACACTGCAAATACAGAAATCTCTGAAAGTCAAGGAGTACACTTTACATCATCTGAAAGGCAATTCATTAGTATTGTTTTAGAGTGGTTGTTTTATGTTGCCTTCTAGATTTCCTTCTTTCAGACTTCTACTTTCTTTCAGTGCACAAAAAGCAAAGGACAAAATCTGAGCTATATGCTAGATACATTTAAAGTGGTTGGAAGAGGCCACCTGCTTTAATGAGGCCACCTGTTTTAATGAGTCAACATGCATACATTGTAAATAAATAGCATATTAATTAACCACAACAGATGTGTTTGTAGCATGTATTTTTAAGAAACATTTCTAGACATTTTCCAGAGGAAGAATGTTAGTCATATACCACAACTCTATCTAGAAGTATCCCTCAGAATCTAAAGGTAATTTTGCTAGGCACTGTACAATCATGTAAGATGGTCAAAACATTAGAATTAATTGAATTTTGTCCACTGTGAATGTACGACCAGGCTCAGATTAGAAAAAAGAGAACATTACTGTATTGCTGAACAAGTTTTCCAGTGGCAGCTTCCAGATGAACATAGTCTAATGCTACATTGAATCATAGAATCCTTTAGGTTGGAAAAGGCCTTTAAGATCATCACGTCCAACCATTGATCTAGTAATGCCAGGGCCACCATGAAACTAAGCTCATGCCTCTAAGCACCTCATCTACATGTCTTTTAAATACCTCCAGGGATGGTGACTCCACCACTTCCCTTGAGCAGCCCATCCCAATGCTCAACAACACTTTCAGTGAAGAGCTTTTTCCAAATATCCAGTCTAAACCTCCCTTGGTACAACTTAAAGCCATTTTCTCTTGTCCTATTGCTTGTCACTTGAGAGAAGAGACCAACTCCCACCTCTCTACAACCTCCTTTCATGTAGCTGTAAAGAGTTGTAAAGATATTCTCCCCTCAGCCTCCTTTTCTCTAGGCTAAACAACAGTTCCCTCAGCTGTTCCTTAAAAGACTTGTTCTTGACATCCTTTACCTGCTCTATTGCCCTTCCACACTATATGCCATAGATGATGCAGGCAAAATTGCAAAAACTGCTCAGTCTCATTTGTCAGGATCATCCTCACATTTAGAAAGATTCCTAGGCTATGGCCCACTTAAAGGAATGGTGAATGATGGAACACAATACAAGGGCTGCCACTCTTTCCGTTAACCCAGCACAGCCTTGCCTGAAAGTAAGGCTGTGGAAACCAGTCATTTCAGTAGGACAATTCCTACAGCATCACTGTCACAGGCATTTCTCTTTCTGGTAAAGAATATTCAGGAGCAAAAGCTAGAGAAAGATCTGCAAGCAGAATTTGGGGTCTCCTACGTACACATACAAAATGAGTAAGCGGTTTGTTTTGTGTCTCAGATGACTCAAGCTGACAGATTTTTGGTTTAATTGTTATTTTTATATCTGTAAAATGTTTCAGCATTCAGCCTAATACCGGGATTTTACTGGTACTTTATACATTTGGCTCACAGACTCTGGAAGCACTGTCAAGAACCTATTTCTTTTCCATCACAGCTCTGAAGCTTTTACAGCTGCTTCCTCTACTATGCACTTTATGTTTTGTACACACTTCAATTTGACAAAGTAACTGGAAAGCAAATCATAAACAAATATATGGAATTGGCAAAATTTGTCAATAAATGTAAGAGTTTGGTTTGGAGCAAAAACAGACCTTCTAATTTTTTCTTTATGTATTCAGCAAACTGTAGTGATCTTAAAAGCCATGAGCATTGGCAAAAACTTAGAAAGGCTGTCAGACATACAGACTTCAACCTTGACAGGGTACCAAGATCCAGATTTGCAGTCCAGATACAAGCACATAAAGAGACTCTCAGGAGTACAAAAGCTAGCAGTTCTTAATATTGATGAGGATTTTTTTTTACCGTAGGATTAAATATTCTTTCTTTTTGCTACAGAATTTATAATAGAAACACAAAAGTTACCTGATACAGTAATTTAAAATAAAGGGACAAAATATATCCTCAAAATGTTAACACTATAGGTTTTATTTTATTTCTGTAAAATCCACGTATCTAGTTGAAGCTGCCCATCCTGTCTCCTTTCACCTTACCAACGCAGACAGACACCTGCTAAATGACTGTTTCATCACACCAGACTTGGATATTTGTCTGTGGGACAGGGTGAGCTGTACTCTGGAGGCATGCTTGAAGACCCAAAGCAAGTACCTTAAACCCACTGTCTGACCTATAAACTGCATTATTTTCACTACAGATAAGATGAATAACCACCCTTGGCTTTCACAGTTCTTTTCCAATTGCAGCTACAGACTTTTCTTTTCTTCAGCTGATTACCTAACTTCTGTAAAGAGGAGTATGCTTGGTTTATGCACGAGTAGTATCTTCTGCAAGTTGCCACAAGAGGTGGATTCACACTGTAGTCTAACTATATAATTTAATTGACCTCCATATTTAATTTAAAAAAATGGAAAACAATTAAGTTTTGTCATTCTAGATTGTCTCATCTTTTGGTCTTTTAAGAGGAATACTTCTAAAGGGTAGGAAATCAGTAGTAACAGGAAATCAAACCCCAACTGCAAAACTTTCCATACATCAAGTCCTCCATTGACTGCACACAAATTCTACACATGGAAAACTCCAGTAAAGATAACTGTGATGATATCCTGATCTACTCACATTTTGCTATTATATTAGGCAGTAATATTATAAAGAATTTATAGTCAGATACTATCTGCTTTGAGGACATTGACTTGCCTAGAATCAGACGACAATCAAAGCTTTCTACCACTTTTAGTCAGCTGAATATCTTCTCTGACGATTGAACCTCCAATTTACAAACAAGAGCCCAATTCATCTCATCTGCAAAAGAACTCACAGCAGAGCATGCTGGTCCCTGTACCATAAAGGACAAATATTTCTCTTCCCAATCAGAATGAGCCGGTGGTTTCCCACAAAAGAATGAGTTAAAGTCAACTTGCATGTTTTTTCACAGACCCTCCTTAAGACTTCCTGAACACTTGTGGTTCTGATATGGATGGTGATATTGTTGCAGTGCCACAGGCATGTGTTTGCCATCAGGAGATGGTCATTTGTTTAGGAAATGACTGTCTCAGGTTTATGGTGCCATGGTGTTGCTAGCACAGCTAGCAGATAGTTTCTAAATTACTTGGAAGCACTTTGCCATAACTGATAAGAATGTACATTTTCTTTGCAGTTTTTAGCTTAAAAACTTATGATTAATGTAAAACAGCCTACTCTTCAGCGTTTGCTGCACTATGTGCAATGCTCAGCTTATTAAAATGAATGACCCCATGAAAAAGCATTAGCATTTGGCAATTTTGGGGATGTAATGAAGCATAATTAAAATGATTAAGGAATAAATTGAAAGAAAACAGTTAAATGGTCTATGTGTGAAATCCAGCAGTGCCCCAAGAAACCTGCAGAAGGTCTCAGCTATCATATTATTACCACCATTTCTGCAGCCCCCCAAAGCTGGGGAACTGTGACCAATATTCCGCTAAACAATATCAATTTTTCAGCTGCTGCCCACCAGAAGCCTGGAGGTGACCTGTAAAAGTACATTTTACATTGCTTTAAGTAACGTGAGCTGCTATGGGTCAAACATTGCCTAAAGAATATTAGTGTGCCTGGGTTTTGTCAAAATTTTTACTAGAGTCAACAACATAAATCTATATTTGTGCAATCTGAGCAGCGCAGTGTTATAGCTAGTGTCTCCCCTCTCGGGATTAACTCTTTATACACTGATGTGTTAGGTCCTGCTTTATCAAACCATCACCTGTCCTACTCAAGCTTTAATGTTTTCTATGAAAGCTTTGTGGATAAGCAGTACAGGAACTGTACATGAAGCATATAAATAACAACTGCAGTAAATAGTCACTTGTGTAAATCTGTGAAGGTCCATAAAATGCGAATACGGACAGAAAAAATGGCCATTATTGTTTGGCAATCACAATATGCAAGAAAAATATTTTAAGAGCAGACCAGTCTGGGAACAAATGCTTATTCCAAATTACCTGCATCACAAATAAAAGAATGAAGTATGAAATCTAAACTGTTCACTTTGGCTTATTTCTAGGCTGTAGGTAAGAGCATATATTTCAAGAATTAATGAAGTAAAGATTTAAACTCAACAACATCCATCATTAAAGGTGAAATAAGAATAGGAAAAGTGTATATGGATCTACATAGTTCAGAGAGGCGTAAATAAGAGTGCAGTTATTTTGACCATCTCACCAAAACACAGAAGTAACATTGCTGTACATCCATATTCACAACTTGTCAAGTCATTCTTTACATTTTAAATTGTTTCCGGTAAAACCTCTAATGGCTCTTTAAATAATGTTGGTGAAGAAAAATGCTGTCATTCAAGCAGAACTATAGACATCTGTGTTCATTTATAACAAATGACCCCATTTAATTTTATATCTAGATTTATTAAGAAAATTCCATGTGGCTGGAAAATACAGAGAAATAATAGCCTGACACCAGAGTCAAACCTTTCTGCAGTATCATCAGCTGAGAATGCAAAGGTCATTCTTTTCTGGTATTGAGGCAGGTTTCTTATTGATTGTTTCTATGCCAGGAAAAGAAAAAAAAAAAAAAAGAAAAAAAGAAATCAGATTAAAATAAAAAGAGTTTCTTAGTCTCAAGCAGAAATGAAGAATAGCTCTTACAGGGAACAAAAGAAAGGCAATCAAAATTACTGTATTGAGCCAAATGCAGGCAGTTTCAGCTTGTTTTGAAAGATCCATTCACATAATCATAAAAGAAGACTTTATAGCAGAGGTACAATAATAATAAATGTTTTGTCTAAAAATAGGTCATTAATATGAATATTAGATAAGATTAACACTGCCACATAATTGTTTTGTTCTACTTTGGATTATTTTGGGCAAATGTCTGTTTCCAGAAAAAAAAAGAAATCAAATGGCAGAGAACTATCCTGAACACAGAGAAAATCATCAGAAGGAAGCCAAAACTCTCTCCCTGTATTTAGATAACATGTGTGCTCTATACCTGAAATGCTCCTCTGCTCTTCAGTTGACAAAGTGCATTGAAAGGAAATCCCTGTCTGTACCAAGGGAAGCATAATCTGCATGGTATCTACACTCCTGGTAAAGTGCCATCTTTCAAGAGGTTTATTCTTCGGGAAATAGGCATAAGAGAGAAGTATAAACGCTGCCATATGACTGTTTTTTCCTCCAGTCACAATACTCATTTTCATCCCAGTGGTGTGAAATGAACCTTCCTTTGTTCTTAACAGTCAGACCATTTCACCTGTATTCATACCTGTGCTTAAGGTCTAAACGATACAATTATCATCAGCTTTGGCAATGCTGAAAATGACCTGCCTTTTTCAGGGGAGATAAACCATTGCAGTAGTTTGAGCCTACTCTGCTGGAAACAAGAGCAACGCAGCTGCTCATTCACCACCACGAATCCCTTCCCTTTAGGGAGAGGAGAAAATTCGACAAAAAAGGCTCAAGGATTGAGATTAGGACAGGGAGGGTTTGCTCACCATTTATAGTCACAGGCAAAGGCCAGAGTAGACTTGGGGGGGGAAACATAAATCTAGTTTACCACCACTTTAACTACACCAACTAGATCAGATTAGGATAGTGAGAGAAACAAATACAACCTTATCTTAAAAACACTTTTCCCCCACCCCTCCCTTTCTCCCAGCTACCTCCACCTGGTCAGAAGCACCAGGGGGCAGGGGATGGGAAGTGCGGTGTGTCCATTAGCCATTGCCCATGCTCCTTACTCCTCAGGCTCAGGACTCCACACAGTCCTCCCTCGCTGCCCGGTGGTGTTGCTCTCATGGGAGACAGTCCTCCCCAAACTTCTCCACTCTGAGTCCTTCCCACCAGTGTGTGTTGCTGAGTCACAGCATTCTTCACATCCTCTGCTCCAGTATCAACCTCTGCTCCAGTATCATCCTCTGCTCTGGCACGGGGTTCTCCACAGGTTACATCATGGATGGTTCGCACCATTGATCTCCTCAGTTGGCAGGCCCTCATCATCCTGCCATCTCATAGAGGTCTCAAGGAAAACCTCTGCTCGGGTACCTTTCTCACTCATCTTGTTCCTCACAGACCCTGGTGACCACATGGTTGTTCTCTTCACCTCCCCTTCCTCTCCAAAACAATTCCCCAACATAAAAGACAGGACAAGGAGACAAAGAGACACAGAGCTGACCCAACAGGTTTGCCCTTTTAAACACATGGATCGCAGAGGTGCTGAATGGCCTGGCCTTGGCCGGAGGTGGGTCCAGCTTTTGCCTGGGGCTGGGAGAGGCTCTGGAAGTTTTGCAAGAGTCATCTCCCACAGCCCTCCCCCCAGTACCAAAAAACTCCACCAGACAAAAATACACGACCACCTCATTCCCCACAACCCTCCCATCGCTACCAAGAAAATCCACCAGACACAAACACACAACCACCACATCCTACTTTAAGATATATTTTCAAAGCAAACATTACTTCAATATTTAGTACCACTTATGAGACCGGAGAATTCTATTTAAGTCTGATTTCATAATGAGCAAGGCATACCCGGTAGGTATGAATTCACCCCTATTCAGAGGATGTCCTTAAGTCTCCAGAGAGCTACCTATAATTCTGAAAATGGCATATAAGTGAGAACTATGTACTGCTCTGATTTAGGGCTGTCTGTCTGCCCAGAGATAAACAACAAACGCACTTGCACTGAAATTTATACTTTCAGATATGTACCAAAATCTAGCCCAGGATGGATACAGTAATATTTCCTCTTTATTACCTCAGGCTCTAATGACTAATACCCAAGCTGTGTCTAAAATGTTGTCAATGGGAAGTTCACTTAAATCCTTTTTTGTCACAGGCTAAAATTTTTCAGGCGTAATTAGCTTTCGAAAATGGGTTTATTAAAAACACAACATTCTCAGGATTCCAAATCATAACTGTAATGGGTGTCCTGAATTTTAAATTGTCTGAAGTTGCAAATAGGCTGCTGGTGGATTTTTCAGAAGTATTAAATACCTCACCCAGCTTTCTTTGAATTAAGTAGACAGTGCCTTCCAGCATCGCCTAGTTTTCAGTGTCACAGGTTAAATTGCTGTATAATTACTCACTCAAAATTCTTCAAACTATTTCCAAAATCTACACAAAGCTTTTGGTTGCACAATTTTAAATTAATTCCATTATTTCAAAATTTAATATACACAAGTACTTGAGCAGTAACATTTTTATATTGTGTAGGACTATTTAATTTGAAAAGCTGTCTATGCCACTTCCAAAAAAACTCTTAAATATGTAGATTTTTAGATATTTTAATTGTATGCACACATATGTGTTTATCCATTTCCTTGCTAGCTGGATTTTAGCGAAATGCCAACGTATCAACATGGAAATTCAATTCTACTACTTATCCCCAGTTTCTAATGTGGTGGTTTTGTGGGTTTTGTTTTGGTTTGGTTTTGACAGAGAACACTTAAGTAGCTGAAAGCAATTCATAAGTTGTCAGTAATCAAGGATATATGTGATTATCTTTCCAATAAATGTCAAAAGAGCTACACATATACTGATGTGTGTTGAAGTGTGGTATTGCACACTGTCTTTTATTTACTCAACCATGGATAGTTCACACTGCACAACTTGCGCTGTGGTTTATTGTGTTCACCATGAGGTAATATGAATTGGCTGAAATAAAGAACACATAAATATGAGTACTGCATCTCCTCATTGATGCGCATTATTCACAAGCACTTCCAGTGAAAATGCTGTGCTTAGTAACCATGTTTGCAAAGCGACTATCTCAACCAACGTTCAGCTGCCACACTGTGTAACCCTTCACACAAACCAGCAGCTGAAAGGAGTGCAAAACTGTTTTGTAAACAAAGTATTAATGCTGTAGCCCTTGGATGTCAACTGCAAAACCCCTTCCTGCTGGGTGATGGCAGGAGGGAGATTGCAATCCCTGCCACAAAGGCTTGCAACCAAAAACGTGTCACAGGGAATTGGAGAGGGAGGGATGAAAATAAGATGGAAGGGGAACTGTTCCTGGAAAGCCAAAGTCAATATTTCTAGATTGCTTCCTTCTAACTTGTTAACAAACTTCAAGTGTGTACAAAAAGAGGAAGGACTGGAGAACTGGCTTACCTACATTTATAAAGTACAAGCCTATTTCCTTTGTGAAAGCTCTCTGCCAGTTTTTTGGATCATGTGGATGGAAAAATTGTTGAGAATGAGTAACTCGATGCCAAAATGGAAGGGAGGCTTCTAACACGTCACACCTCCATAGTAATGTCCATGAGCAAGCTGCTCAGCTGTGCTGTGCAAGCTTCACAGGCCACTACTCAAATAGCCTTGTTCCTTAGCTTTAAATAATAATATAATAATCAATGATATATACTTCATTGTCATAAATTAAATGTCATCTAATCCAACCTCCCTGCCATGGGCAGGGACGCCTCTCAACTAGACCAGGTTGCTCAAGGCTCCATCCAACCTCTCCTTAAACATCTCCAGGGAGGGGGCTTCCACAACTTTTCTGGGCAATCTATTCCAGAGTCCTGCCACTCTTGTATTGAAGAATTTCTTCCTAAGATTCAACCTAAACCTATTCTCCTATTGCTGGACACTCTTGGAAAAAGTCCCTCCCCAGCCTTCCTGTAGGTTCCCTTCAGGTATTGGAAGACAGTTATAAGGTGCCCCAGGTGCCCCCAGAGTCTTCTGTTTTCAAGGCTGAACAATCCCAGCTCCCGCAGCCTGTCCTCATAGCAGAGGTGGCCCTTTGTGGCCCTCCTCTGAACACGCTCCAACAGATCTATATCCTTCTTATGGTGGGGACACCAGAAGACACAGTATTTGGGGTGGGGTCTCACAAGAGCAGAGTAAAGGGGGAAAATCACTTCTGCTGGCCACACTCCTCTTCATGAATTTTATGAAGCATCTAGAAATTTCTGAACTTGGGTTGTTTTAGTTTTGTTTTGGGTTGGGTTTTTTTTTTTCTGAATTCTCTGAAATGAAAGAGTTACAGGCTTATGAACTCTTGGCTTCTGTCCTGTGAAGAAATTGTCAGAAGGAGAGCAGAGCAGAAATCACACAGGTCTCACTGGAGTCTTGCATGGCTCCCCTCATAAATTCACCATAATCCAAGCACCAGAATGAAACCTTCCACTTCTCTAAACAGCAAATACTACAGAAAATATTTTTCCTAACTATGTTTTAAAATATTATGCACATAATTTTTGAGGGCTGAAATAATTCTTATTATACTTCAGTCTGATAATGTTTGTTGGTATTATAAGCACCTGACAAAACATCTTCTGTGATACTTGTGGACATCACTACTGTAATTAAGCACTTATATCTGCCAAAGATGGGTAACAAGCTGGAACGGTAGCTGAACAAATTAGCGTTCTAGTATGTTTATCCTGCTGCATTCGAATGACTGCAGGTTTTTCTGCCTGACAGCACCAGCTGGGTTGGGAATCATAACCATTGTTTATATGGCAACTTAGAATTTCTAAGCTTCGATGTGCCTGATGAAATGATCACTCCTTCGGGAGGAGCAGAGAGGCTGCCTTCCCTTAGTGAGCTGACACGAGCTCCTGTGCTCTTGCAGACCCCAGCTAATGCTGTCGTGGCATTTTGTATCGAAGCTGTCTGGGATTAAGAAGTGTCATGTTCAGATAAGCACTGCCAGCATGAAGTCAGAGTGAAATTGTCTCTTCTTCTTTACAGGTTGTTCTTCCCTTATGAATCAATGGACTATAATGAAAAGGGATCTTTTCCGATGAACTGTCTGGAAGTTTAACACTAATAGGCCTGCTCTCCACAATGTGTATCATTATTTACACCTGTGAAAAAGAGTGTAAAATGCTGATGTTCCTTGTTCAGCTACCTCTGACTATGCACACTTTTACTCACTGTAAAAAACGCAATGAAGAATGAGCCTTTCTTCTACGGGAATGTCATATACCACTGAGTACTACGTATTCCTTACAAGTTGTTCTATGTACAGTCCTTTGAGGATTTTGTTTGTTTGTTTTTAAAAAAGTATAATTCTAAAGGGGAAAAATGAAAGGATCTCTCTGTGAACCCACCGATGCTAAGGAAAGCTGGCTGTGAAGCTGGCATCTGCTTCAGAAGGAGGACCAACAATATGTGGGCTTGTGTTTTTCATACTCCAAGATCAAACAACAGCAACTACTGCCTTTTATTTCATCAGTAGCAAAGCTTGGCCAGGGAGTGGGGGAAACTGTGGTTATAAACACTGTTTTCTCAGATGAGAACTGCCCCAGAAGATGCACTGAAGAGACAGACCTGCTCACTCTCTCTCTCACTGAAAACCCAATGTCTTTCTAGTGTGCCTTCCATCTCCCCCTTGCATGATAACTGAAGAGTCATAATTCAACACTAAACCTAGACAGCTGGCTTCATCATGAGCAGGTCAGATATGGCTAAAAAGCAGAATTCTAAAGTCCACATAAATCTACTGAATTTAGTAAAGTCCTGAAAACATGAAAACACACAAATAACATCAGAGTTAATCCTGAAACCCAGAGAGAAATAATAAATTTGAATTTTTGCAAGTGACTTCTTTTTTGCAAATAGACAAAAGCAGAAAATATTTTTCAGCCTAGCTTTACAAATTAAGTGTAGAAGTTATAATTTGTTTCCTTAAGCAAATAATCCCATTCTTTCAAATGAACATATGTAAAATCTGAATTTAAAACTTTAATATTCATGTGCATTTCAGAGACAAAACAGCCAAAGTTAAAATTAATCAGAGTCATAATAAACTAATTTTCTTGACTGACTAGACATTCAGGCTGCTGAGGCAAGAGACAGTCATTCCTACTGTTGCTGTAGCCATCTGTTTGCCTGTGTCTCAGAGCAAGAATGATGCCTGATTAATGTACTTCATGAAAAAGCATAGGCTTTACAAGAAATGACCTGTAATTACTTATGAATAATTTTCTAATGAAGAAATTAGTCAGTCTGTTAATGTGGAGAAAGTATCACTAACAACATTGGTCAAATCACAAGTGAAGGCCTTTGCGTTTTGGTTTGGTTTGGGTTTTTTTCTAGCCCTTAAGACTTAGGACACTGTATAATGTCTATGCTCCAGTGGGCTTAACATTATTTGTGAACCACTGTCACTGTCTCAGAGAGCACTTGCACAGACCATGTTTATAGGCAGTGCTACATAAATAGCAAACTTTCTTTTTTGTGGACAGCAGTGTTTTAAAACATTTAACTTCCCAGTGCAAGCAGATGCACAGACCCCAGTACTGATGCAGAGAAGAGCAGTGAAAAAACATCCTTTTTCTTCCTGTAGTATAAGCAGTGATCATTGCCTGTACTATCCTGAGTTAAGCATAGCCTTGTAATTACTCTCATTCTGTCCTTTCAGTGAAACAGTGTACCAATGGGCTTATGGAGAAATTAGGAAATAGAACGGGATATATTTGTATTTATGTAAGGCTTCATCTTTTAAGGTGTAGAGCATTCTCCCAGCGACAAGGATTTTCAAGGAGATGGTCAGCAAATGCAGGGTCAGCAAAAGAGGTGGGAGACAGAAATAGGATAAAAGGAAAGGAAAGGGAATGCAGTGTAGTGTTCATACAGGAATTTCAATGGCTGCTAAAAATTCTCTCAATCAAGACAATACCTGCAGTTACTGTGATAAACTGTCACAGTATTTGTGGCTTTACTTGCTTAATTGTTCACAAGTCATTAATATGTCAATGGTGGTGCATTTTGCTTGTTCCTGAGACTGTTTATGTGTTAGTGTGGCTTACATCCATTCTGTTGCACTATATCCCGACCTGCCTAGCTGTGGTAGTTAAGAACTATCTGACCTGTCCAACGATGATTGCCATGTATCAGCAAGAGTTAAACCTGCACTGATGTGCAGATCAACGGCGGATATCATGCAGCTGTCTTGATGTTGAAATAGCCATGCATCCTTACTATTACCTCTTAGGAGAATCCTTAGAAATTCTGTTATAAGCGAAAAGTCAAGGTTACCCTCCAGGAGATGTTGTTCTGACCATTAGGTACAAAGCGAGACATCAGACACTCTCATTTTTTGTGTAGTGATGTCACATAGGGAAAGAAACATGGGAGAATAAGTGGGAAGGATGGAAATTGAGTCCTTTCATGGGAGAGTTCAGCATGGCACAGACAGTCAGAGTTTATGGCATTTGGAAAGAGAAGATAGACTGGACCCCAGCTGGAAGAAATGGTAATATGAGGATGAAAGCTAAAAGATTTTCTAACCATAATACAAATATATTCAAGGTAAAAAAAAATAATCATCTCACTCCTTTTTTAATCCTTCTTGCCTTATCAGCAATCTGCCATTAGCTGGCAACTGATGTTTTTCTAATTTTTAGACTTAAGGAATAGCTCATTTGCTTCACAACTTTGGCCAGACTACCAAAATTTCCAAATAATTCCAAATATAGAATTCTCTTACTTAGCATGGAAACTTCTTATAGGGGCTGGAGTACATTAAGTTGCTCTACAGAAGTCAGAGAGTCCACAGACAGTAATATCTTTCAAATGCAATCAAGCTGGGTGAGAATTGAATCAGCAAACTGGAATCCAGGTGGCCTATATCCTCCCTTCTCTGACTCACTAAGCTATCATTTTCTCTACTAACTGTTCCTGGAAGTCAGAATTTTAGCGAAGTTTTGCAGTTGCTGATTAAGAATGCTACAAAGTGTAATGAAGCTAAATCCAGCACAGTAAGTAAGAGTTAAGTAGGACTCTGGAAAAATAATATAAGCATACACAATTGAACAGATGACATTCGCTTACCTGTTTTCAAGGGATACTCTAGAGTTTAAGTCTTGTTTGCATCAGTTTCAACACCGGCATAAGATCCTTCAGGCAAGATAAACAAAAAAAAATGCTCATCAATTACTGGCTAGGATGAAAAATGAATTCCCCAAACACCCCACACTCGGGAGATAGTTCATCCAGGGAATTTTGATAGGGATCACAAGTGATACATTATCATCTAGATATTCTAAGGCATGTATTTCTTTACAGCATTTAATGAAACATTCAGCATTTGTTGCAATTTTTTGCAACTATGGTCTGGTGGGTTTTTTTGCTCCTCCTACAATTCCCATCAGCAAATCGTTGTTTTATCGAACAGGCTATAAAAGTGACAATGTTTCTTTTACTGTCAGATAGAGAAAAAATTATATGCAAAATAATGCTTTTCCAATTCTCTCTTATTTTTTTCTGCTGTATTATCTCAATTCTTCTGTTTTTATGCTTTACAAAAATTGCAAAAAGAAATCAACGTATACTGCAAGCTTTGCAGTGCTAACCTTTTCTTGTGCTGTGTTGCTTTAATGAATTTCAGTAAGCAATTTTTATCAAGCAATGGTCCTTATGTATAATTTCAAGTTAGTTACAAGGCCAATAGAGTTGCAGAGGTGTTTTTTTCTTAACTTTTCCTGTAAAAACTAGAGAAGAATAAGTCTTCCACAACTAATGGCCCAGCTAAAATATTATCCAATGATCAGATAAAACTCAGAGGATTAATTTACTTTTAGATGTCATGGGCCCTGAAGGACTCGTTTGCTAACTAGCTCATGGAAATAATTAATGCTAGAGGTCATGTGATCTTTACTTTAAAATGTCAGGAAAATAATTTCCTGAGAATCTCATTAGCACAAAGCAAAATAGTACACAATATAACCACCCACATTTTCCAGGCCAGACTTTCATTAAGATTTTTTTAATCTATTTATTTATTTAAATTTTATAGTTTGAGTATATGTAACAATGTGAATTAATATTTGATTTTACAAGGTATTTTATTACCACATTTGCAGTCTATTTAATAGAAAAACAAACAGAAAATTCAAAGGGGTGTTAATCAACTAAATTTTGCTGACCTACACAAAAGACGTGGAAGAAAACACGAGATGTTTCCTATTACATATAGAAGATATATGGCAATTTATTTCAGCCTCACAAGACTTTTGAAACTAATTCCATAGCTCATGCACTCCTTTAAGGAGAAGCTGTAGGGAGGCGCAACCATGCCAGACATTCAGGCGCTTCACTGTGTGCAGTGTGCACCATCGTAAATGGTCATATTTAAAGCCGTAAAACCAAGAACTCCAAAGTTATGGAATCTCAGAGTGAAGTCTGTAGTGCCAGCTTTATCTGAACCCATTGTTTGGGCGTATTATGCTGTACTCTTTAATTCCATGAGCACATACTCTTTTTCCAGCAGAATGTCTGCCCCAGGACACAATATGGATGTGGCTCACTTGCTGAGCAGCTAGTCAATATTTTGTTTTATCCTTGTCTGAAGTGTTTTATTTACTGCATGTACTCAAATCCAGCTCCAAAAACTGACATTACTTTTCCCACAGATTTTTCTGTGGTGCTCTTCAGTATAGCATTTGATTACTTCATAAATATTAAATATATTATTTTCACACTGTATCTGCACAATGAGAGGATAGTGTTTACAGGTCACGTGCTTGAACTTGGGAAGAACCTTCTAATTTGTAAACTCTATTCTTACAGTTCTGATCACCTAGGGGAGGCAAGATTTGCGGAAGTAGATACTCCTGCCCCAGAACCAGATGGCTATTTACTGTTTGGCTGTTTCCAGTTTCTGTTTGTTCCTCCTGAGCCAGCATTATGATATATCCTCCTGCTTTGCTTCTTACCTAGCTGTGACCAATTCCCTCCTGCTGCCTAAGAACCTGTCTCCAGCTTAGCTTTCTTTTGATCCTTGCTCTGACCTAATCTCATGTCTTTAATTGCTGCTTCTGCCTCTTACTTCAATTCATGTATTGTGAACTCTTGCCCTTGGTCTTTCCTCTGTGCCCGGACATTTAACCTTCTTCTTACTTTCACCAGTTTTAGGTGTCTTTTATATTTAGTTTCTCAACTAATCATTTTTTTTGTGGCCATCATGTTTGCACTCAGCCTCACCAGCCACTCCACCCCAGCTGCTACCACTGCTCCTATGAGTGCAGCAGTTATGAAAATCAATTTTTTTCTCGCATACTTAGATGCATCTAATAAAAGGTACAATCAATGCTCACTGCTGAAAAAAACACCCAATTGCTTAAGAACTAGGTCGAAAGTGGGACTTAGGAAGTCAAGAAGAAACTACCCAGGTAATGTCTTGCCCTCTTTCCCATCTTTCCATGAAGGCAGCAACTGTCAAGTTTCAGTCTTTAGTAATTCAGTTACAGCACAAAGTCTACCCAATAGGTTTTAGCTCTGCTGAAACCACATCATCAAATTTTACCCAGTCTAAGGACCATCAGTGTGGTGGATATCTCCGTATGGACCTGGTAGAGATTTCTGTATACTAAACAACTGCCAAGGTCTCACCTTTAGAAAAAAAGCCATTGAACTCACGTTTGTAGCTGTTATCCCTTAAAGACTGAAGTTTTCTATGACAAAGGATGTCCAAAGTGAGAGTAAAGGAAATTTATTCAGGAGGAAACTAGGTAGTGATTACATTATGAGAAAGATGAAATGGTTTGGGAAAATATTAAAGCAATATGAGAACTGATTTCTAAATCATTTGATTTCATGACAGTTGAGAAATAAAACATGGCTATTATCTCAGTAAGTTTATATTATGCAACTAAAATAAAGAACTTTTACATAATTGGTTCTTGAAAAACAAGTTCATTTCTGTTCTGTGCACAGCAGTTTTTAAACTTGCAGAAGATTTATAGGTTATGCTTTTCTCCTGGAACAACCCATTTAGAAAAAAACAAACCAAAAAAGTCCAGATCTGCTCCTGAAACTTTCCCCCACACAAATAATCTTAGTAAGCAATGGAAACTCTCACATAATGAAAAACTCACATGACTAGGCATTGCCCTGTTGTGGAATCCTCCTTTCTTTTCCACCTTACTAAAACAAATATTTTGTTGAGTAATGTACGTCAAAGTTATTTTTCTACTGTTTGTGCTGCCTGTTCTTCTTGGCTTAGGTTCTCCCATATTTAGAGCATGGACTAATGACTCAAAATCCGAGTCTCACTTTTGGCGTTAGCAGGGTTTCTGATGCCATCTTACATTGTCAAGAAATAACGAAGGCGCTAGTGCAAAGTATGTTTCAAAAGTGGTTGATCCAAAAGGCTATTCATAGGTAAGATAACTTGAAGCAATTGTCCTCCTTTTGTATTTTTATATACTAAAACTTACCCCTCTACTAGTGGAACTTTTCATTGTCCTTAAGTTTTTATTAACTGTTGATGTTAAAAGTGAGGACCTTGCTTACACAGGCTCTAATTCAATGCAATTTAATTAATAAAGGCACCTTTCACTTAAGAAGAAACTCTCACAAAATACAAAGTCTCATGGGTGCATAGATGTTATTACCAGTAAATAACCTGAATTTTTGCTTTTTTAAACATTAATAGCTTTAATAAGTTAAGCATTTGAGACATATAACAAATTTCAATGTATCACCAAGTGGCTAAGTTATGAGTACATATTTTTGTTATCATGATGAACATCTTACTCTCCACCAATATGTGGACTTACACACAAATACCTTTGCAGAGCATTTACTGAGATTCCAGAATCACAGAATCACAGAATTGCTGAGGCTGGAAAAGACCTCTGAGATCATCAAGTCCAGCCTAAGATAACGTTGGTTTGAGTACAGCTTATAAAAAAAAACGTATTAATGAAATAATGAAATACTTGTTCACTGCGACTTATTGGAGCTGGACTAGATGATCTTAGAGGTCTTTTCCAACCTTAAGGATTTTATGCTTCTATGATTATTATGCCTGTTTTACATGGTATAACTCAGTAATGAATCACTACAGAATCCTGATCACATCTATTTACCATATTCATACACACTCATCAAATTATATTTCAATTTGATCTAATTAAAATGTTTCACGTTATTATGCTTTTTAAAAATGGTGTCAAGATGAAAACTACTGATCAGTAAAGTCAAATCTGCTCCCAAGATCACAGTGCTATTTCTAGGGTTTTTCTGAACCATTTTCTATGGAATTCCATTATATATTTTTACTTTGATCCTCACAAAAAAAAAAAAAAATCAAACTCAGATGGGAGACTTGCTGTACTAACATTTTACAGGTGGGATCCCTAGAAACCTTCAGAGTGGAGGCAGTAATGTTAAAAGGATTAAATACTAAATAAGTGCTAGTGTCATAAAAGGAATTGTATACAAAGGGAAAACCACAGTTCCAGACAATATCAAGAGTTAAGGTAAGAGGATGGCTAGCTGCTGGATGACAGTAACACCTTGGCAACTTTGGAAATGACTTGAGACTTAAAAATTTCCTGAGAATACACTACAAAAGAAAATCAGAGATTATAACTCTGTGGATTTCTTACCCACAATTTCAGGTACTCCATGCAGTTAAAACAAACACATTCTTGATATGGAAAATACTGCTTCTGCATCCAATCTTCATCAAATTGATGTGCAGTCTGATGGGCTGAGGCAGAGTTACAAGCAAAGACTCTGGGCAACAAGTATCTTGCCTGGAGACATTCAAGACCTGCCTGGACACGTTCCTGTGTAGCATAGTCTAGGCATTCCTGCTCTGGCAGGGGGATTGGACTTGATGATCTTTCGAGGTCCCTTCCAATCCCTAACATTCTATGATTCTATGATTCTATGATTCAAAGACAGAAATGGACTTATGAGTTGCTGTAGTATGTTACATTTGCAAAACTCACTATATAAGTTGTGATGTTAAAAGAAACCCTCCTGCTCCCTTAGGAAAAGGTCATGATGACTAGCAAGGACAGCTAAGCTAAAGAGATTTACAGTAGAAGGAGAAAATGTTAAAATAAGCTGTGAAGAAAAGCGCTTGTCATAACCATATCCAGCTGGGGGAAGTTTATTGTCAGAGCAGCAAAGTATATCAAAAGTTTGTTAGTCTATGTATTTAAAAAGGACTATGTATGTACTAGAAGCCATACAAAAATCAAACAGGAAATGTAGCGTATTTTTTTTCATATTGGGAATAAATAATTCCATGATTATAAGTTTTACAGTGAGGTAGTACTCTTTTCACTTAACCATATCTTTAATTGAAAAAAAAAAATCAAAATAGCTCTCGACAGGCAGAGCTATCACTAGATGTGAGGTAGAAAACAGACTTGACACTTACCTAGCTCTTGCTAAGGAACAGGGCAAGCCAAATGGCCATAATAGCTGCTTACTGTCCTTTAAAAAAGTGTGATTTGACTATGAAAACATCTGAAAAAATCTTCACTGGAGGCTTGTTCTCAGTGCTGCCAGTCTTAAGAAGTAGCAGTGACAGATCATTGACAGTAATACTTAATAAACTCCTCGCTGTGGTCTTGCAGCCTGAGAAGGAGAAAGTGATATATGGAAACGCTGGCAATAAGAGGGAATTTTATTTTCTAGCTATTGTCATTTAAAAAGGATAGTCCTGCTCACAGAGCTTGAATCAGCCTCATCCTTCCAGTTGCGCTTATCCACCAAGCAGGCTGCAAGGTCGTAAAACAATATGCGCGATTCCCTCTAGGAAGGTAGAGCTGTCCGCATTGAAATTAGACCATTAATTTCATAACACGCAGCTTTTGAAGTATAAGAGAAACTAATGCGTTTGGACAGCACTGTTGGGTATTCCAGATTGCACTCCACCACCATTGCCTTTCTGCCTGTTTGTCCCCAAAGAAAGTGCGGACGCAGCCACCACGTGTTACATGGCTCTCCTAAAGGCTCTGAGACATAAGCAAGCTTAATCAAGAGAAGTGTGAAATCACAGCAAAGCCAGTGCTTCCTCTTTTGCAGATGGTAAGCTGCCAGAAACGATCAGCCCAGACTTTAATTGTAAAGCTGATGAGAAAGGCAGGCAAGATGGGAAGGTACGTGCTATGGTGTGGGCAGATCATTACATAACGGCGAGGCTGTTGCACACGTGGTCCCGTATGAATCAACACGCGCTAAAAAAATGGCACCATCCACGTTTTTCCACACTCCAGAAACAGAGATTAAGTATCCCAAATGCCTGCCCTCTGCAGTGGATGCTGAAGGTTCAGTTCACTGAGATAACTGCTAGCAGCTGAGGCGTCGCTTGACTGAAGTAAGAGGGACAATCTGTTTTCTTTCCTTTCGGATGGGCAGACCAGTGGTGAATGTGGGGAACACCACCAACAGCGATGAACGTTGTCTGCAGTGCAGAGAACAAGCAGTGGTTGCCTCTTGTCTGTGTGCAATCTGCTTCACCTTCACAGGGCCAAACTGCTTCGCAGTACTAGTCATAGCATCACTGATACAAGGCAAGCTTCTTGGAGTATGATCAAGAATCTGCTGAGGTTATTACTTAAAAGCAACCTCTATTTTTTACTTGCATCAGAAAGTACAGAGTTTGTCATGTACACGTATGCACATATACTCATATACATATGCCTGTATATATTTAATATTCATGCCCTAGACATGCATGTAAGTATCCTTACAAAGGAACACAGGTTTTTTTTCTTTTTTTTTTTTTATTTAGGAATAGATTTTACCCTAAGGCAACGAAATCTCCTATGTCACTCTAAGAAAATTTCAAAGAAGGAGTTGTGACTTGTAGAGGTGTGTACTTCTAATCATTGTCCTACTTTTCTACATAGGCTGGTAGTGACAAAGTTGATGTTATACGTATACCTCCCTGGAGCAAGAAGGCATCCCTGAATCTCCATGTTTAATGATGAAAGGATTAGAGAAATATGATACCGACTGCCTGTCACTGAAACAGGCATAAAGGAAGTCAATAATCACCAAGATAGTTGAGTGAGTACAAAATCCATACTTAACTGAAGAAGCATCCAAAAATGCCTGAAGTATCATGACCGTGATGTTTGCATTGGAAAAATCAACTTCACAACCTAAGTGCTAGGAAATCAAAGTTTTCATCATTTAATGAAATGTGTGCCAATGTGTGAAACAAAAAAATTGTGGAAGTGGCTGCAGGCACCAGCTATCTAGCTGTTTCTGTGGGCTTTCTATGTGAATTTATATTTCTTTATGGGTTATATTACATGGGTTTTCTATTTCTATGATGCAGAAGGAACGATATCATGCACAGCTATTTGTAAATGTCACTAATTTAAGTGGTTGTTTTTATATCCTAGCTTCAGAAGAAAACACACCAAAAAAAATCCATAAAATAAGTCACCTAGATTATGCAAATATTTTGTGCCAGGACATGTCACCTGAAAAGCAGCAGAGGAAGGGAAATACTCAAAATCTGTGCAATATAAAGGAGATTATCTCCAAACAGAATAAATTTCATACATTTCCAAAAAGAATTTGTCTCTCTCTAAGAAGACAGACTGAAAGCTTATAATATATAAATAGAGTACATATTTATTTAGGGATTTTGGCCTACCCGTATTATGGCTGGGAAATCCTAACCAATATCACTTCTTAAAAACATGATCCTTTATTATAATTGTTGCTTTTTCCAGTGGATAAAAAGAAGAGGATCAGTATTTCTGGAAAGGACCGTTGACTGAGAATTCAGCATGATTTTTTCTGTAAATAGTCCCCACAACAGAAAAATGTCTTGGACCAAGTAAACTAAAAAGTAATGGAAATATTAGAATACCTCTTTTTTTTTTCTATTGCTTTCTAGGAACTTGAATATAGGACAGGTCATCATCATCTCCATGCTTAAGGAGACACCCAAGAGTCAGAATTCTTTTTTTTCTTCTTTTAGCATTCATTCTGTGCTTTGAGACAAACCATGGAAGCTCACTCTCATAGATTTATCACTGTCACACATTGCAATATTTTTATATCTGAATCTGAAGAGTGCCTCAAAGCCTATTTAATATTAGAAGAAATATTCCAAGATCCTTGGAACAAAGTACTCCTTTCAGATTTCTATAGAAAGCAGAATATCATCTCTACTGCCAAAGATGTGGAATGCATTCCAAAATTTGCATTGTATTAGACAATACTTGCAATTCTGTGGGGGAAGATGAGGGATTTCACAGTGTAGCTGGATCCATTTGGACTTTCTCTTTGCAAGTTTCTTCTATAACAATTCTGTCATAGAAGAAAAGTAAAGCCTAGAAAATAACTTTTCATATATTTCCAGCTGTTTGCCTTACCCAAACTTAATTTTATTTATTTTCCTGGAATGCACAGCTGGACTAATGAATAATTAGCTGTCCAGACTTCATTACAAAACAGTATATAACTCACCTTGTAAAATTCTTATACCTTAGCTCCTTTTCATGCTTTTCAAAGAGGAAAGAGTTGTGTGTTCACATTTATGTCTCTTGGGTGTATTTTATGACTGTCTATTTGATTTAACACTTCTGTGACTACTAGCTAGCATGGATATGGATTTTTAACAAGGAATAAAAATAAAGTTTGAAAGCAAACTCTGGGAATTTGTTAATTATAAAACTAGGAAATAATCTATTAGCCGTTTCTAAAACATGTGAAAGTATAGAAACTTCATCCATCCTAAAATCTTTATGTTTTAACTGTATCCAGACACATCTATAATGGCAGCTCCTTTTCTTTTTGCAATTAATGAAAACAAAAAATTGGCAAGGGTAGTAAGCCTCACTGAGTAAGATGATGTTATACTTTACACATTAGATGCTAAATCTTGAACAGAATCTGCTCCGCCACAGTAATCGAAACACGTACATTTGCACAGGCTTGTAGACTTACCACACTGAGCTTGGTGACTCCTGGCTAAAGCTCTCAACAAGTAGGAAGGGTCTACGGAGAAATACATGAACTACATGAAATACAGAATTAAGATTTTTCTACTACCTTGCAGTTAATTCCTGGGGAAAAGAAGCTGAAGCTATATGAAGCAGTAATAGCAACTGGGACGTGTTTGTGATTATAGTTAAGAGCTAGCTGTAAAAGTAGCCATTCAAAGTGATTCAGTCCAAATTTGTCCATACTTTTCCTTAAATATAGGAATAAATCTTTATTAGATGAAGTAGAAAAGGAATGATAGAATGAAAATGACAGCACTGAAAGGGAAAAATGTCAGTCAGAAGTCTACATTGATCAAAAGGACAGTTCAATCAGAGATTTAATAAATGAGACTATGATTTTTTTTTTGGTTTCATTTCTCCTCCTCAATTCTTTTCCACAGTGTATCACTGCAAATAACTGTGATATATAATTAGCTTTTGATTACATTACCAGAAAGGATAATTAAAATATCAGGATGCATCCCTCTATAAAGAGTTTTTCAAATCATGCTGTGACATTCTCTGGCTATCCAGTTTTGGATTTTTTTGGCTTCTCACTGTCAGTCAATGTTTGCTGATTGCCATAAATCTGACTGTGAGGAAATCACCTGCTTTTTGGAAAGAAAGTCAGATTTAACCTGAGCTATGTACATACATGTCTTCAGAGTCCTATTCTAAAGTGCCTAAATCTAAGCTTACCATAAGTTACTTATAGCGTGCATTATACTCTGAGACGTGGAAAATGTTGAGTTACTAAACAACATACCTGCAAGCAGATGAACAAACAGCCATCTCACACCACTTGTACCTGATCAAGCATGTGTGGGTCACCACTATCATGGTAATAAAATAGCAACAACACAAAGTTTGAGCAAAGCTCGGTGTATGTAGTGCTAGCGAAAAGTATGGTGGAAAACCATCACTGACATCGCAGCTGCCATTGTCTCCCCTTCTTGCCCTCCTCTTTGTCTTGATATTTAGCCAACACACTAAGAAACTGTGGTGCTCACTTCTGGAAACCTTGTCCAGGGGGTGGAGATCCATAGTAGCTGAGAAGGGCCAGCAGGGTCTACCTCCAGCACCACAAGTGGAGAACAAGAGCCAGGGTCAAGCCAGGCTGTCCAAACAGCAGCAAGAGGAGACAATGCCAGAGACTGGGCTCAAGACGAGGCTGCAACATAGACTTAAGCTCTACCCAGGTCTGGACACCGGCACTACTACAGCATCATTGGGCAAGTGACTGACAGTCCCAGGCTGAGCTGGACTATGGGGAGGTGGCAGGGGGTGCCATGGGAGGTTGATCAGGGCCATCACTCAGCTTTTAGGCTGAGGAAGCATCGTTCATGCTGCTCACTGGCTTTGCTCATAGAGGGCCTATGACTTAACTCTAAATGTGCCTGTTCTGGTTGTTTCAGGGCAAGAGGAAATGGTCTCAAGTTACACCAAAAGAGGTTTAGATGGGATATTAGGAAAAATGTCTTTACCAAAAGAGTTGTTAAGCATCAGAAAGGGCTGCCTAGGGAAATAGTTGCGTCACCATCCCTGGAGATATTTAAAAGGTGTAGATGTGGTGCTTAGTGACACTGTTTAGTGATAGACCTGGCATTGCCAAGGTAATGGTTGGAATCAATGACCTTAAATGTCTTTTCCAACCTAAACGACTCCATGAATCTCTTGAGCATTGTTTTGCTCTAAAAACAGGAGACAAATACAGAACCTATAAAATTAATAAAGCAAATGTTCTGAACAAAACACAGATTTTCCCGAAACACGTGGTATTGCTAACTAGCTCTGGTCTCAGCTAAGTAAAAAGCGATGTCACCTGCATTAGAATTGGGTGAGAAGATTAAAGAAAAGTAAAAATCAAAATGATCCATTCATAGAAGAACTCACAGCAAGGAAAAACCTTACCGTCCCTTGTCACAGCTGCACACCTCACTGAATATTATACTTCAGTAGGCAGTGCAACCTGGCTGTCTAACTTACTTTAGGTTGCTAGAGACACAACTGAAAAGATGGGACCTCCAGAAAAGGAAGAAAAATGTGGTGTGAAGCAAATTTCTGAATGTCCTACATCCATCCTGTTTCAGGGACTGAAACAGCAGCAAATGCAAGAGAAGTGATGAAGAATTTGCTTCCTCATACCTGTGGAGCATAAGGTTAGAAGTTGATGCCACAGCAGTATCTGCTATAGCCCAGCCTGGAAGCCAGATCCTGTAGAAACACTCCTGGCCCCTTTGCATGTTCACAGTTTAAACAGTCAGGATTAGGGATTAGAATATTGAGATGACATTATCTTTTTTTTCCAGACCAATATGAATCCATATTCCCAAGACTAAAACTGATCTTGCTCCCTGTTCTCTCCATGTACAGCATCATTAATAGTCCTACCTTATAATAGTGCCCAGAGTATATCTACAGAATCTATACTAGTGAACATGAACTGGACTGTAGAGACAACTATCACTGGAAGATGAAGGTATAACTTTATTTAAAAGAGAAAAATTGTTTTATTTTAATTGAATTTCTTCATTCACGTGCAGAACTGCTTTAGCAGGACTTTCTTGTCACTAAACTATTTATCTTCCAGTTCACAATAAATAAGGTTTAGCTCACACAAGTGTTAGGAGGAGTTATTCGTATACATCAAGTGGAAAACAGACTTCATGGGATGGTTTTAAGTACTTTATTTAGCCCTAGCGTACATTAGAACCACTGAGAATGACTATTCATACAATGCATTGCATACAGTGAATTAACCTGAGAACAGATCTTTATTTTCACAGAACTTAGATATCAGCCCACTAAATTACTGGCACTGATGTTATGATCTTATATATTTGAAATCATTATGAAAACAACCAGTGCAATGGATGAGCATTTTCAGTGTTACACGTCTGACAGATGGCATTTGAGGCAAAATAAATAAAATAAAAGGCATTAGTTCTGATTCAGGATATATTTAATCTCCAGTGTTCTCCAGCAAGTTCCACATCACTGGAAACTCACATGAACATGGGGATATATATATACATATATATATTAATACATGTATAAATATATATATATGTGTGTGTGCAGGTGTGTTTTTTATCTATGTATCTATGTATCATTGCATGTATATATCTCTATATCTCCTGCCTTACCCAAAATCTATGATTTTGCTAGATGGCTTTTTAGTCTAATTTAGCACAGGCATTCAGATTAATTTGTTCTTTCTTATAGTATCACCAGCATGTATGAGTACAAGTATCTATCCTATATATTAACATTAAATCGAATATTCCTGGGTCGTACATGTCATTTAGCCATTTCCAACTGAGCACTGTAAGTCCTTTGCTATAAGTAAACCTATATTTGAAAGGAATTTGGAACAGAATAAGAGACCAAAAGGATGTTGTTGGAAGAATATAATTTTTTTTATCATAGTATGTCTCCTCTGAGTGCTTATATGATCATTTCACTTCCCTCCACACACTTAGTAATAAATAGCTCACAGCATCATAGAGATGTGCTGGGTAAACGCTGCACGTTATGAGGCAAATTTATTGCCTCATAAACTCACAGCCAAGTAAATCTGTCATTTGCGAGAACAATTAAGTCATCATTCAGTTCCATGGAGGGTATAGGGTATTCCTGAAACCTGTAAATCCACAAAAAAAGGGAAGCTGGTCATATGTTCAGAATGAATAATAACATTTTATGAATATTGAATTCACTTGCAAGCTTCAAGCCCGCATATACTTACTTTGTTTCCCAGCATTTGCAATCTAGCCACTACTCCTTACCATGTATACTGTTAAAAGGGAAAAGAAATACAAGAGTTCCCTGTGATGTTTTTTTGTTGTTGTCTGGGCCTAAAATATACTCTTGAAGTCATACGAGTAAGATGTTGTCCAAGAGAGAAAAAATGATCAAAGAATAAGACTGTTATCTCTGAGCCATGTAAAAATCTGACATCTGGGGCTACTATAAAAATTGCTAGCGTGGCCTGAAGATTGTCCAGATGGATAGAGTACAATATTATAAAACGATTCTGTTGTGTAACATGTTTTCCCTACTCATTCCTATAAACCCACAATAGGATCTTTAATCTTCAGGAACCACAAGATAAGACTTCACAAGGTATGCTTCCTGAAACACTATAGTAATTCACAGATCTTTGTGAATATTGTAGGTGCAAATGGTATGGAAGTGTCACCAACTGGTTATGTAGTTTCCAAGGAATGAAACATCCACAAGCAGTACGTATATGCTGCATCGTGGCAGCACAAGTCATCATTTCCCTGAGGATCTGGGTCCAGTACAATCTTCACATTTGACTGCAAGAATGTGTATCTCTTGCACACAAAACTATGGATACTTCCATTGCAGCCATCCTGCTATATGTTAGGTGAAAGAAATATATTTGGAAAAGTTTCAGGAATGAGGCTGAAGTGGGTCATTGAATAGGACAAAGCCTACCTGGTAATTTAAGCAATGCTGGTTCTGTCATTTTAACTTGGAATAAGAACGCAAACCTAAACTCCCTCGTCGTCCTCACTGTCACAGAGCTGACCCACATTTCACGTTTAATTACAAGTGAGTTAATGACTTCCAGGTAAGGAAAGTCAGACTAAAGCTGCAGAAATGTCTCATATCCAAGTGCACTGCTTTTTAAGCACAAATGCAACTTTTTTGAGACACTTGGTTTGTGAATTTGAGTCCGAGCTCAAGCAGAGCTCCCAAGGACAGGTTGGATAAAGCCCTTGTTCCCTTCGGTACCATTGCAAAGATGCCTTGGGGTGGTATAAAGTGACACGATGTCTGAAAGCCCATCCACACAGCGTCCAGATCCCGGTTACTGCCGTCAGCTCTGCTAGCCCTGGGAACCAAAACGGAGGCAGCAATGTTGGAAAGTTTCAGAGAGAAAAAGCTGGTGTAGTTAAGCCTCTCCAGACCATAGTTTCTGTCTGAGGAAAACATAGATAGCACAAATGCAAAACAAATGTGGAAATTTCCTCTCTAAAACCCTACAGAAAAGAACACAAAATTCATTATATGAACCAGATATCAGAATATACAGTATGTTTTAAACACTCATTACTGTCAGGGGAGCCATATAAATGTAATAAAAGCCAGAATAGGCCCCTTTAAATTATTAATTGTAGTTGCCTAATAATAACTCGGTGAATAAGAAGAAAAATGGTTAAAATGTACTGCTAAAAACATATTAAAACAATAAAACATGTCAAGCACACTGTACTTCACCAAGCAGTTTTCTGTATAATTTATACTTTTGTACAAGTATGTTTAAGTAAAATTACACTTTTTGCCCAATTTAGTATTTATGATCTTAATTCCCAGAAAGCTTATGTTTTGCTGAATGCTCATTCATGATCACCACGTTGATGGAAGTAAAGAGGTCCCAGATGTCAACTGTACCTATGGTTGACATTTCTGAGTTTTAAGAGCAAAAAGCTGTGGGTCTGTAAATTAGCTGAACCACTGAAAACTCTTTACACAGGGGACAAACCATGGTAGTAATGGGATGCTGCAGCTTTTTTTTTAATCCCAGTGGACGTAAAATGTATAAAGTGTGTTAGTATCTTGAATTGACTGTGTTTTTAAAAGGGTGTGTGGAAATGTACAGTAATAAATGACGCAATGCGATCTCAGGGTTTAAAGCAAATTCCTAAGAGAAAGACATGGCAAACCCTGCTATTTGTCCACATACTTGAAAACACCTTTTTTTTTTTTTGTTTTTTTTCAATGCACTCTTATAAGGCCATAACTCACAGGTCTACTCTAAAATAGAAGTATTTCAGAGCTTTTTCTGATCGTATTAAAAGCTTCTCCATGAAACACCAGGATAATGTGCAAACACAAAAACAAATAGAGAAATCTGCTTTTAGCATAACCTATAAAACGTGGCACTGTAATCTACCACCATAAAGATTACTGGATAGCTTTTAAAATAATTTTTGAGAATTTCACCTCCATGCAGCTCATTAAATTCCCACTAATTATCATGCCGTTAAAAGCGAACAAATTGTTAATGTTCTTGGTTTTGCTCTTAAAGAAATCATGATACCATATATCTTGTCACGCCATTAGAATTCCTCTAAATGGAAAAGAAATCACGGAATCATAGAATCGTTATGGTTAGAAAAGATCCTTAAGATCATCAAGTCCAACCATTACCTAACTCTGCCAGACCCAATTCTAAACCATGTTACTGAGCACCATATCTAGACGGCTTTTAAGCACATCCAAGGATGGCGTTTCAACCACTTTCCTGGGCAGCCTGTTCTAGTCTTTGAGAACCCTTTCAGTGTAGAACTTTTTCCTAATGCCTGATCTAAACCTCTCCGGCATAACTTGAGGCCATTTCCTCTTGTACTGTTGGTTGTAAGCTGAGAGAAGAGACCAACACCCGCCTCTCTACAACGTCCTTTCAGGTAGTTGTAGAGAGTGAAAAAGTCTCCCTTCAGCCTCCTTTCCTTCAGACTAAACAACCCCAAGTCCCTCAGCTACTCCTTATAAGACGTGCTCTCAAGACCTCTTCACCAGCTTCACTGCCCTTCTCTGGACCCGCTCCAGTGCCTCAATGTCTTTCTTATGATCCAGTGCCCGAAACAGAACACAGTACTCAAGGTGTTGGCCTCACCAGTGCTGAGTACAGAGGGACAATCACTCCTTCAAATTTATCTAACAAATAATCTCCACCACTAAGATATTTTTGCTTCAAATATAGAGGGTTTTTTTTTTCGTTCTTATTAAACTTTAATTTTCCTGGTTAGTCTAAATGCTCGGGTCTAATAAGGAAAGCCCCTTTCTTAGATGTCTGTCCTTAGTGTTTTCAAAATTTCAAATTCTACAGAGAGTAAAGAACTTTTAAAAGGCACTTTCTGAGTGAGTGTAACTATTTGATTTCAGATAAAGCAAAAAAAGACCCAGCATGCTCTGTTTGTCTTGTGCTCATCAACTATTCTTTCCACCAACAAGTAAATGTGCGATAAGGTATATTGATTGTGAAAAATAAAGCTTCAGCAAAAGGATATCCAGATGGTACTACCGGACTTTGAATATTCTTAATGGAATTATATGACATTTTTAGCATAATTGTGAGGGTATTTCATCCCCTTGTTCCTGCAAAAAACAATTTTCCCCTTTCATAACATTAATAACAATAAAGCATGTCTGTAAATGTAGCCAGTAGTTGCTAATTAGTAACTAGGTGAAAGGAAATTTCATTACATTTTGGCTGGACTTAACATTTGTTATCAAATGAAACATTGTAGCAAAAATGTAATTAAAAAAAAATCGTAGTCCTTCATGTGCTCAATATCATCTGATTCAAATACAATAACTACCTATAATAGCACAGCTGCTCTGTAGAGTTGGGTTGATTACATAGTTCAAGCAAACCAAAAACAACAGCTCTGAGGCTTAAAGTGTACTTTCTGCATAGTGGGAGAACACTCAAAGAATAAATAGATTTATCCAATCCTTCATCCCCAGCAGTGAGGCCTCAGTGTGCACCATGGATGGTCCAGGTCTTCCTAGGTGTGCCAACTCCAGCAAAGTCCCGTGCCACCTTCAGTGGGGCCACCACCAATGGAGCAGTGCTATGGCTTCCTGCTGTGTTCTGGTGGATGCCACCAAGTCTTCTCATGCTTACTGCTCTGGGGCATAAAAAAAAGTATGTTTTCTTTCGAAGGAGGAAGTGCCTCAACAAGAAGGGCCTAAGAAATGTATTCTAACTAAGTTTGTTTCCAGTGAAAAGTAATTCCTCAGAAATCAAGGCAATTCCTATAGCCAGTCAGGAGACAGCTACCAGCAAGGACAACAGAAGGATATAAGGAACATGAGGAAAAGAGTGTAATGAAAGGAGGAAGATAATATAGAGAAATTTAAGAAATACAGAAAGAAATCAGTGTCCAGATGAGATCCTAAAAATCTGGCCTCAGTAGAGAACATTTTCATTTCCATAAACTGAGAAGAGATAGCTGGGACCTACTAATTCATTGCAAGATAAAAGTTTTTAATGTTTTAATATATAAATTTCGCATTTTAAACCCAAGCGAATAAAAATGCATTTGCAGTTTTCATATTCATAGCTTTCAGGTGTATAATTTTCAAGTTATATCTATCCTATAGTTAGATTTAGATCACATGCTGCTTTATGTGCAGGAGAAAGTCTCTCTTCAGTATGTGGGGTTTCTTCCACATAACTGTGTTGCTCAGACTTTTCAGCTATGCTGGCTAAACTCATTAACACACAATTAAAGAAAGATGATTAAAAGTACAAAAGTAAAATTAGATTGCATTTTCTTATCACCCTAATCCAAAAAATATTATTTAATACAGTATTTTTAATTTATTTAAAGTGCACCTTCAACTGATTAGTTTTACTGTTCTTGGTTTGGGGTACATATATGTAGTAATACATTGTATATATAGTATACGCCATCCAGCACTTTATAGTTACTGTATTTTAGTTATTTTACTTGTATATATAAATCAGAGTGAAATACTTCCACAAATTACTACAACGAAGCTAGAAAGACTTGTATTTGCCCCATAATACCTGTCAAGAATGTATATTATTAGTATTGTCAGTACTGGCATTTTACTTCTCAGACTTTTGTTTTTTCCTTTATTAAATTTATTGGTTGTGTGAGTATTGTACATCTCTAGGAAGTTATCTATTGCATGCAAGTTAATGACTCCAACAACAAATATAGATAAAGATATATGACCGATCTGGATGGCTGAGTGAATGAGCCATGAGTAATATAAATCAAAATCAAGATTTCTTTTACATTCAAGACAATCCTGGTATCAGGAGGAAAAGGACATAAACAACTTAAATGATATATTCTACATGTCGAAAACAAAACCAGTAAATTCCTCAAGCCTCATATGTAGTGTCTGGGGAATATATAACTACTCTGAATGGGTTGCTACTCTCTAACAAAGATATGGCGTAAATCTTCTTGGGGAAAAAAAAGGTTTAATGATTTTTATTTTTTTTTTTTTATGTTGTTACCAGACCAAAGGAGCATTTGGCTGCTGAAATGTTTGGGCAGAACACTGGGTCACAATTAAATCACAAAAACAGTGTGAGTAACTAGTACAAATCCTCGAACATACACCTGCAGCTGAAGATGACTGAACACCCTAAGACTGGACAGTGACAGACAATTTAGCAAAGGTATAGACATCTAAGTGACCACTAGGCCCTTTTTTGACACAGTTTAGGATTCATCAGTCCACAACCCAGAATTACATCCCTGTTAGTGCTGCCTGGCTGTGCCAGCTGCACTGTGTCTTACTCGTCTTCCTGACAATTGTCACATATATGACAGCCCTACACACACGCATGTCCCACTGAAACGTCTAACTTGGATTTTACCAGCCCAGCATCCAATCTCTCTCTGTTATACAAACCTCGGCCATGTGGACAGGAACTTTAATCCCTTCTCCCGTGCATGCAGGTGCATCAGAAGGTGCACGTCCACAAGTTAACACGTTGGATTCAGTTAACACGTCTTCTAGGAATATTACAAGAAACAAGATCAGAAACACAGCACAGAGTGACAAGTGGATATAGTGAGTGTTTCTTGACTGTATTTTGCGCATCTGAAAGGTAGATAGCTGGCTGCTTCACAGGTAGCGAATTAAGCTTCCTGTAATTGTACTCCCTATCTGCCTTTCCCCTATTTCCCTTCTTTCTAGAGTTGGGGCCAGATAGTGGATGAATTAAACTGCAAAACACACCATTCCCTGACCCTGAGGTTAGAACTATCATAAGCACTGACTGGAAGTGGCTGCACATAGTACTTGTCATGCCCTTGCTTTCCATTGGAAATCGAGTAATGACACAGGCAGCAAGTGGAAGCCCTTGCAAAGGTCATGGATCTACATCGGCTGAATCAATCTCTTACAACAGCATTGCAGAAGTCGTGGAGGAGTTTTTTCCTAAGACTTTGTTGGTTTTAACATATTTTGGCCATGTTTATTCTCTCTTTAAAAAAAAACAAAACAACAAAACAACACAAAGGATGCTAGGCAGCATTTTATGTCATTGGAAAGGTGTAAATCTAATGTCCCCTTGTTGGGGCTTCCACTGCCCAAGATAAATATTCAATGTCAGTTCAAACTCTCAGTGAAAGTAGAAGTAACGGCTTCAGTTCTAAAGAAGCAGAGACTGAGCTCACAATAGCAAGAAGAAATAACAGCAAAAGAATGTAATTTCTAAAGGAAATAGCAACTACCTAGCAAGTGAGCATCCTCACTCAGTATCTGAAGGCTTTTAAATTGTGTTCAGGCCACCACAACCTCTCCAATATGCAAATTGGTAACTCCTTCAGCTGGAGGGGTAGGGGGGAACAACTTTGTTCTGTTTGCAAACATCTTTGCATTCCACTGATATTTGCAGGAGAGCCAAGAGCTTGAATCATGTGGGTTCCAGTTAGCTTTAATCTGCCTCTGGCTTGTACTATTCAAATATTTGGATGAATAAAATTCATGACTTGAATCCACTATCAATTAAATTAAAATATAGCTATAGATACAGGAAAGTAAGAGAGAAGCACACAGAGGATATTAACATATATGTAATTATTACCACCATGACAAAACAAAATAACGTACTTGTTAATGTTAACAGAAATCATATTTCTCTCAGAAATTCAGCCTTTCTATATATACTAACACAATGTATTTTCTATGGCAGAATTTGAACTAATAATCACTTTTTTTAGCATGTCAGGATGAAATGGTTGCTGAGAAGTGTAATCATCAAGGTAAAGTTAAAAATATCATAAATTAAAAGCATAAACTGCATATAGTTTAACAGAAATAATCTATGTCAACAGTGTTTTTTGAAAACTCATGGAAAACACATCTTGTTACCATTTCACATGCAGACTATGGTAACTGAAAACTCTTCCCTGAGAAAGATTTCATTGTTTTTTTCAAAAGCTTTTGTTATTTTTTTTCTCTGTTCTTGTCCAGGGTTCTTCTTCAACTGAAAGGCTCCACAGAAAGGACCTTACCTATTAAGGATCACATTTATGAACACATTTAACTTTCACTGAAGATAATGGGATATAAGCATGTGTTAAAGTGCTTTTCTGAAATACAGCCAAAATTTGAAAGCAAATCTGTGAAGTTCCTGTTTGTCAGTAACTACATGTGTTCAGGCCTCAATTTTACAGTCATATTATCTTAATTTCCACAGGAAAGTGGAATTTCAGTATTCCTCTGGTGATTGAGTACCTGGATGGGCTGAATTTCTGAGCAGGTTTTTAAAGATATTTAGAAACTTAAGAAAATGAACCAGGAGCCAGCAATGTTTCCACTGACTGTGGAATAAGAACTAAGACACTTACCTGCATCTTTAAGTGTCCAAAAACTTTGGAAAATCTGCCAAGTGGCACCTTAGGTCTTAGGTCAAAATCTTTAAATTCTGAAATAATAATAACAAAAATGAAATAATGAAAGTTTTGTCCCCCAAACTGCAGAAGAATCATTGCCTTTTTTTTTGGGGGGGGCAGGGATTGCAACTTTCTCAACTGTTTCTTTTCTACCTTCTCACCACAGTTTTGCTTATACTGTGTCTCCTGGTTCCTGGACAGGTCTTCTGATGGGAAGCACAGGTAGACTTTCCCCAGGCTACTTGTCAATGAGATTCCTGCAGTGCACTAAGGTGTCCTACAGTTCTTCTCTTAATGATGATCTTATTCTAATTTGCACACACTTTGGTGGCTGAGGCTAAGGGAGTGGGCCAGAATCCCAAAATTTTGACCTCAGACGCTCCTACTCCAGGTCAAGTCATTTAATTTGTCTTGAGCCTCTGTATCTTTTCTGCAAAATAAATTATACAGTGGTCAAACCCATGGAAGAATTGAATCCACGTACTTTAATAGTGCTCAGATACTATGTCAATGGGTGTAAGTGGAAACATTTAATGTTGCACATCATCTCATGACCACATACATTTTTCTTTATTGTATTGTTTCTTGATCCTGTGACAGATTCTATGACCCTGTGTTTGTTATGTTCATAGAGAAGTACTGCAACGATTTTCATAAAAATCAGTGAAAATTTGTTTTATTAAAATTCCAAGTAAATACTCTCATTATTATATTTGTCTAAGGGTTTGGCTCCCTATTAACTCCCAGAGCAGGGCTGGAAAGCTTCAGTTGGAAGGAAATAGCCATACTTAAAAGATGTAAAAACAGTGACTCAAAAATTAATTTCATTTTAGGATGAGATTCATCTGTTTCTACGAAGACTCCACTAATATCATCCCTTAACTGTGTTAGTTGCCCAAGTTGCTTTTAAAATCAATGGTGACCTAGTCAAAAAAATTAGTGAAGTTCTTGGTATGATGCATCTCATCCTGAAATACATCTGAAGTAGGGTAGATCAGCTAAACCATCATATTGTCCATGGAGATCACTTTGGTTAAAATATGTATCTTTAGAAGACTAGCTTCTCCAAATTTTATCTTTGAAGGCTGCCGCTTCTGTTTCAGACTTGAAAATACCTACTTCTTCCTGTAAGTTAGTCTACTTCTAACACTTTTAGCTTGTTTAATGAAAGACACTGTCTATACCTACAAACCTTCCTTTCCTCTTTGACTGTCATGCCTACACCAATGCTATCAATATTTCTCTCTCAATCGATTATAAAGGGATTAAGTTAGCTAAACAATGATGGATGTTTAAAGATAAATGAGTTTAGTCTCATCTTTAGTCTCCCTATAAAATGTCCTGAATCTGAAGTAGAAAATATCATATAAAACAGAGTTCTGTGTACAGGTGCCATGATCCTGTCCCTTTGCAGAGGCCTTGCAAACTTCTTGTATCTCTCTGTGAATTCGTGCTGTCCTCCAAAATCATCTGGACCACCATGAGTTTTGTTTCACTTTTCAGAAACACACTTGAAGCAGCTAAGGTGTTCTGTGTTTGATTCTCAGCCATACAGTGACAACTGAAACAGTTCAAGGGAGAAGCTTCAGAAAAACACAAGTATCCATTTTTAAATTAATTCTAATGGAAAATTAATTATGGAATACAGAAAATGAAAGAAAATTTTGTAACGAAGATCACACGAGGGAAATACTTGTAGTTGAATCTTAGAAACAATAGGATAGGAAAAAAGAGCATTAATAAAATTTTCATAGGTTTTAAAAATTTCAGTAGCACTAGAGGATGGAAAGACTACTAGGCAAGGCTAAATATTGCTCAACGTTTAAACATTCAGTTTTAAAGAAACAGGAGCCTGTAGTATACACCACAGCACAATGTGAGTTCAATGTCAGACGGATATTTCAGGAGGTTAAAGTCCTTCTTTTTACAGGTAATTATTAAAATAAAAGTATTTCTATGGAAGCTGAAAGAACTTAATTTATCATCCTGTCTTTGGCAAGTGAAATCTAACTTTTAACCTGATACTTACATCCTGGAGCTACCAAAAGCAGAATGATCTTGTTCTGCGGTTCACTCTAGCTGTGAAGGTGAGAAGTTTGTTTCTTGTACAGATCTTTGTCTGCAAACATTTCTCTTGATTCTTCCCTTTTGGAGGAAGATGAAACAAGACTCTTCAGGGTCTAAATTTACAAAGCCTACAACTCTAAAAGCCTTATTTTCGCAGATATTTCCAAGTCAATTAGAAGATTTGTAAGAGCCATGTAGTGACTAGCATTGACAGTTAGTCTCCTTGTTCAATCTGACATGAAGGTATTAGGCTGGCCACAGCCGAAGACTAACTTTTTTAGCTGGAGGGGGAAAGGTGAGAGAGGAGATAGGGAGAATAAGGGATAGTGCTGCCCCAGAAAGCCCCCTCAGTCCTCAGAGGAGTAGGGCAGTAGAAGAGGTCTGTAAAGCTGAATTCCATCTGCTCAACACTAGAGGAGTTAGAATCATAGAATGCATTGAGTTGGAAAGGACCTTTAAAGGTCATCTAGTCCAACCTTGCTGCAGTGAGCACGTGATGGCCAAGGTACCAGCATCAAAAAATAGTGGTCTCCTGAGGACTGCAAAGCAAAGCATGGCTGGCAACGTCAGGTAAGACCCAGTACAGAGACCACACTGATGGGGTGAAAAGCTGTACATGCAGATGGGGGTGACTCAGCTGCAGGGTACGTGCTGAAGGATGCGCATTACCAGTCACCTCCAGAACAAGCCCTGCAGATGCTTTTGGTACACTCTGTATGTCAGACTACAGTTATTATATGTTGTTTGGTAGTTGTCTGCCTTCCTCGCCATTGTTTCATATTTTCAACCCTTGTATTGATTCAAAGAAAGAGTTTTTGCAAAAATTTCAGCTGAGGCTCTTTTCAGTATTCATCTGAATTTTTCAGTAACAATATTCTGTTTCTACTTCTCTTGATGTTTTAGTCAGCTTTACCTACTTCCCTGCACTGCCTATAGTCAAGATCTACTTTCTGTCATCTGAGGATTTACCCAGATAACTAACTCATTTTCATTGTATTTACTTTTAACCCATGATACACTTGTGAATTATTCCAAACTTCAGAAAACATTGAGGAAAATTGGGAATACAGAACTAGCCCACAACACTATCTTTCACTTTTCTAATAGGACCTAAGAGTTTACTTTGCTTACTTCTTTTTATATTCTATTTTTAGTTCTTTTAACTTGAAGATATGTTGAAGATTGGTTCTCAGCAGAAGCTTATTAGGATGAAATGAGCTACAGTGTAGCAAAATAAAACTAAATGGGAATCCCATTACATTCAGTTAAAGGTTTCTATGTGTCTGTATAGTGGGAGGACTGAAAACCTGACATGGAAGTTTTTTCAAGATCTAGCTGTATTTTTATTTTACGAAACAGAACATATGATGATAAACTGAGAAATAAAATATGATTTTAAAGCACGCTATTTAAAAATACATACTTATATCTATATACATACGTATAATACAATAACATATTTATAATAAACACATTAAGCCAGAGCCTATGTTTTTTGACACTAACATGATGAACCAAAGTTTTATATTTGCGACACAATGCAACAACCTTTCTTTTAAAAATTAAGTATAAGCATTGAGCTATCAGGCACAATCCAAACTTCCCTTTTACCTCCCATAAATACATTTTTCCTTTTCCCACATTATCAGAACAGTGTAAAAATAGCAGGCACATTTTGCATAAACATTTAAAGATGGTTTTATTTTTCAGAACATTTATACTAAACACTTTACGCTATATTTGGAGAATTTGTGACCTTACAAAACATTTATTTTCACATCATGAATAAATGGAGGATTTCTTTGAAACTACTGCACTCTTAGCAGCAGTATTGTTTTGAATACTTCTCTCAAAGATACTAGACAAATTTATATTCTTCATCTCAAAGTTGCAAGTTATTGCATGTGGCATCTTGTGATGAAGAGGATACAGCACATTGCATTTTTGGTATCCGATATAGCAGATTGGCATTGTGGTAAATGGGGTGCAGAAAGCAATAGCTTATTTTTAAAGATATGTAAAAATTTATAAAGGTATTTGTAAAATACTACAACAACAATTTTAAAGTCTAAAAATAATATGAGAAATGAATAGAAATTAGTGGCCTTGAACTCTGGTGTATCTTTCACCATTTATTTTCCATATGCATAATTACTAAAAGGGGTATATTTTTTATTTCATTGTTAAATTTTATTTGTATTGTAAAATGAATGAGTCACAGGTCTCATTCACTAAGGCAAATTCTGTATTAACACACCCTGTTGGAAAGCATTTGATATCTACCATGTCTTATTTAGATCATAACAGATAGAGGAATATAAGAAGAAAATTTTATTATATCAGACTGATATAAGGCTGTCTCAGCACCTTATTTGCTAGTCTACTCTCAAGTTCCTTTAAACCATTAGAGGAGATGGGTCTTTTAGTATTTCGAATTAACTGTTTCCAGAGAGGTACAGATGACCAGTATCTCAGCCTGTCATCCACCTGGATGAAGCTTTCATGCCATACCTGAAGCTAGAGGACCAACTACTGAGCCAAGACACCCTGCTAATCAAGTTTCCCTCCTCTGCTATGTTATTTTCCACCAGTGAAGCTCCCACACGATCTCACATATGCTAATAAATTCATCAATCTTGATTGAAAGAGAGTTCATGTGCTACCAGCACTTTCTGAAGAGTGCAGCTGGTCCTCCTGCATTCACGTGGGCCTAAACCAAGCCTGCTCTTGCTATTTCTGATAAATATTTATATAGCAACATAAATTTACAGGGTACATTACAAATAGATCAAACATGTTGCTTGCCACAAAAAGCTTGAAACAATATATATGAATTGCCACTGGAAAAAATAATTACTAAACAATTGCAAGAAACAGTACAATATTCAAACAGCTTATTATTTTAAGGATAAATTGGTAATGGAAAGATCACCAGCTTACCAAAGAGGTGATATGATGCCAGCTTAGGGATACATGACTGCTGCTTAGACCCTGTAGGCTGCCAGGTTCTACATGAAGCTACTCATTTAAATGGAAATAGAATCCTTCTTTCACCAAAGTGCACTCTTTTGACAACTCAGTAAGCCTGAGTGGAGTCTGCATTCCTCATAACTCTGAAAAGATTTAGCTTTTCAACTAGTAAGAAATTATCAGTAAACATGAAATGGTAAGGAAGATTCTATTATAATGCAGGCATATGTTCCCTTTTTATTTTTTTATTGCTTCCTGACAAGATGCTTACAGAAGCTCTGAGGATCTTGAAACTGAAAATATTTGTTGCAGAAAGCACCTCTTTGGTAGTAAAATTCTGAAAGAGTTGCTAGCAACAGAGTAAACATGTTTTTCTGAGTGAGAAATATCAAGATTTTTTATCATTAGGAACTTGTTCAGAACTATCAACACAGTTTTCAAAGGAGTTCTTGTTGCCAAAGTAAACTGGACAAGTTCTTCGTCTCCACCCTACCCCCCAGGAACTCATCAAACTGAAAGTTACTTGCCTGAACTACTTAGGTGTCTGCCTTTGAAATGAGTCAACAGGAGAAGTAAAAGATAAAAACACAGAACTCCTCTACCATAAGTTTCTTCTTTTCTGACTAGCACTTTTTTCATCTTTTTTTTTTTATCCCTTCTCAAAAACTCAAAGTAAATATCGTTCCAAGCAAAATTCATATTTGTAGAAATGAATGGAGACAATGGAGCTATGATGCCTTCTGATATCTAGCATTCCAGCTTCAAGTAGTAACTCCCAGAAATATTGCACTTTCTTGGACAGTAAACATACACTAATACGTTTCTTACTCTTCTGTGTGCCCCAACCCCATTCCCCGTTGAAGTAAAATTAGGAGTGACTTAGGAAGTGAGTCAGGACTCCTGTTTGCAACATACAGAGATGAGGAATAAACACAACCTGATTGCTTTCCTTCCCCCACCACACAGCTACTGATGAATGTATGCAGGAATATGCAGGAAAATAATGTCCTGCAGTTACCAGCTACCAAAGCTGATTTACCCCACATGCAAAAGCAGACCTGGGAAACGAATTATGAATATCAAAAATGCAGTTGTTACCTTTGATCTCCTTTGGGAAACTCTCATTTCTCGTTGTCTCCAGTAATTGCAGAAAATAGATTTTTTTTTTTTGCCACAAACAATTTGAGTTCTCATCCTCACTTCCATGAACTGAACAATAACAACAAAAAAAAAATGATTCACTAAAAATATTCTGGTAAAATTCTCCATCAAGACCAGGAAGCCTGTTATGCCATCATCAGATAGTGGGCTTCTGGAAAAGGCTGACCTTGTAAAGAGCATGTGACCCCCCAGTGCCAGTAACAGCCAGGCCAATGTCTTTATTAGGCTGAGATTAAAGGCTTAGATTGCTCCTTAAATTTTCTAGTAGACGTTACCCTTCATTCTTTGATAATTTCTATACACGTTCCTAAAAAATTTATGGCTTGTTTTTCTTCACAAGACTTCAGATTTCCCTGAAAATTTCACCTCTGGTGGAAGACACAGTGATGTAAAAAGCAAAGGTGAAAAAGCAGAGGACACCTGAATAACTTCAGTATTGGAGAGCAGCCATAGCCTGCGTGCCTGGGTACTGCTAGCACTGCCTTGCAAATTCTGTGGTGAGTGTGCAGAAATTTAATCTTTCCCAAACAGAATTTATTAGGATTATAAACCATTTATCTGTTTCATGTATTAGAAATTCTTATGCAATATGCAAAAAGAAGAAGAAGAAAAAAAAAAGCTGAAACCGGAGAAAGAAATTTATGTGTGGTTCAGGGGATTTTAATAATGATTAACTTAGAATATAGATGGCTTGAAGTGCTACAAAAACTAGGAAATAAAGCTACCCCATATTTCAAAACTGTCTATAAGTGTCCAGGAAGCTGGAGGGTTATCAAAATCCATCTATGAGGGTAAAATAAAATTGTATACAAAAATTGTGAAGGGGGGAGGTAGCCATGAAAACATGAAGAGTTTGGGTTCTCTGTATACTTGTATACTGCATTTCACTTAAAGATTTATACAGTAAATCATGCAGCAGCAGTAAAATCATTATGCAAATGTCATTTCCGTCTTCATGACAAAGTTTTTTCTTTTAATATGCATGCTCATTTGAGTGTTCATCTGGGCATAACATACACTTACCTATGAAGTCGTACCACTTTTTTCCCCCAGATGTTATACTGACTGTTGTTATGTGGTTTGTTTGGTTTTGTTTAGGGAAAGAAATCCCCTAAGAACAGAAGCCAACACACAAGTTCTTCAGAACTCCTTGGCAAAAATGAGCATTGCTGGTATTTAAAATACACATAATGTATGCAAATTGCCAGGGCCCTGAGGACACTGCCAGCCCTTACCAGTTGCAGGGATCCCTAATGCTAATAAAAAGGAAGCATTATCTATTTAGTGGAGCTATACATTTAAATGTGCTTTTAAATTTCACTAATAAAAAGAGATTTGCATGTTCTTCAATTTTTCCTTGAAGTAGCTGTAAGCTTCTCAACTGCACTCCAGGAATTTATGAAGGAAAAAAATCTTATCCTATAAAGAAATCATTTTGGTTAAAATGATTAAATGAAGGTTTTTTGGGCTTCTTGTAAGTTAATTGCTTGCTGGTCTGCAGTGTTCATATGTAAAGTCTCTAAAGATGATAGTGTATTGAAAGAGTTATCTCTTAATGTGGATAAAATAGCAAGGTAAGAGTCCACAGTATAAATTATAGCAAAAAAAATTTAAATTCATCAAAGCCAGCACAGCTCATTCATATGCTATATATGTTGTAGTGGGAAAAAATATTCAGATATTAAAAATACCTTTGTTTGACATGCCCAGCTGGAAGTGTAGTCTCAGCATTGGGCTTCTTTTTCTCAGACACGGTTTAACACTCCTTCCCTAATTATTTTTAATTTCTGTGCTGAGATGGACAAAAACATTCACTTCGATTGATCTTTTTGGCAAGAAGCTGAGACTTCAACTGATACTCACATTCACTCTTATGAATGATCAGTACAAAAACATATCAGCCTATGGAAACCTCCCCAACTTGTACTGTTATATTGCTATATGATGCTCTGTGTTTGTAGTTCTCGCTGTCCACGGTGTGCGATAGGTCAGCTCTGGAGACACGGCCAAGCTGCCACCACGGCAAAGGTTCACGAGGGTTGCTCTCAGTCTCTCCTGAATAAGCTTATCTTTCTTCATTAGTTGCACAGAGAGCCCAGGTTCTCAATTCAAGCAGACAAATTTTATGTCTAAAATAAACTAGCACTAAAATTTCTGACAGTGCATTTTTTTTTCCCTGAAAATAAATACCCAGCATTTTTCTTAGGCAAAATTAATCTTTACGCCTAGGCATAACACTCAGCCTATACAATGTGTATCTTTCACCTCCTCCCTATTTCACAGTCTTAAATAAGACTTAAATATTGCATAACTCCTCTTTTTAACTCCCTGAATGGTGAAGAATTTCATGTTACATGAACATCCTGGTGAAAACATGCCCTGAAAAATATTGAGAATATGAAAGAGAGCATAAAGAAAGACATTTCATATCTCATGGAAACTCCTAAGTGTTCAGTATTTGTTTTCATTTTGCACTGAAACAAAATTGAATGCTTTTAACGTTTACATAAAACATATCTGTGTTAAAATGCCATATTCATAATAAAAATGTCAGGTTTTAAAGTTCCTTCTCAGCTGGGTCACAGATAATCAAAGACTTTACAATCAAACATGCCATTTTCGCCTAAAAGCTTTCTAGAATTCAACAGATTTCCACAATTTTTCAAATTGAACAAATTAGTGTATTTCCAGGGTATTTTATTAGAATTTTTGCATTCAACTTCACATATAAATATTAGTAAAGTATGTTGTCAAGTCATGTTCAAATAAATGCTAGAGAACTCTCACTTTCATTGTCACCACTTCAATATCAAGGTCCTAAAAATAGAAATCAGTATTTAATAAAAAGTAGAAGGGACATCACTTTTATCCTGGACTACTCCCACAACTCCCAGTTGCAGAAAGAGTGAGTGGAAGGGGTAGAAGGAGACTGAACAGTATTATCAGTTTTCTCTTATGAGGACAGTCTATGGCTTTCTAAGTTTACGTGGCCTGAAAGGCTAGAAAGACTTGATATAGACTGGAGGTAAATTAATGTTTCAAAATGCAGAAAGTATCTGCAGCTATTCCATTATAAGATGTGGCTTGACCCCAAGTACTGAATTTAGCCTCCCATCCATCACAGACTAATTATGTTTCCAGAAACAAAAAAGGATAATAATTCAATGTGATGTGCAAGGAAGTGACCATATAACTGCCATTAATCTATGCATCACACTAAGTAATTGTCCTAAAGTCCTACCACTGATCCTGGCTTTAAAGTTTTGCTCACCTATTTCAGTAAAAGGAAAATATTTTGGCCTCCTACAGAGGAACATTTATACTCACACCACAATTATCATATACTATGAAGGTTACTATATAACACAGCCATTGATCAAACTGAGTAAATGGGGAAAAATACAATTTATGCAACAGAAATTCATTGTCACAGTCTCACTTACATTCCCAGGGGACCCACACTATGTTGTGTAATTTATGCCATAAGGAGTAGTTATTAGACTGATTTACTCCATTACTGGTGCTGTACTATTAAATTCTTATATGCCTTAATGATGGTAATGTATTTAGCATAATTTTATGAGGAAAATGGGAGAACACATAAGCAAACCCAAGGCTGAAAACCTTTTCAAGAGAACATGTCACATCTTCACTGACCAGCTTAAAGCAATTGAAATGCCCCTGAAACAGTTCCAGGACACTTGGGTCACAGTCTTTGATACGTCCTGTGTTAGCAGAGGTTTGATACCTTAACTTCAAAGTGCTCTCCAGTGAAAGTTATTTACACTAACTACTCAACTGCCAGCATGCCTTTCCTGAATTATATGAGGACACAGTAAAGAAAGGACAGAAGAAATTCACATCTCTTGGGAGGGACATCGAGAGTCCCTGATCACAGTCTCAACAGGTATGTATGAGCCTTTTATCATAATTTCAGTTCCTATTCTTAAGGACTCTCCTTCTAGAGATAACGCTTATTATTTTTCTGTGCTTCTAATAAAAAAAAAAAAAACCACAACACATTTTCTGTTCACTGGCTTCCTGGCAGCAACTAAAAGTGTTGGCAGGGGTTTCCCTGTGAGTGCACATAGGACTGAGACATAATCCTGTCTTTGACAATGTACTAATGAGTGATAAATTCTTTCAAATGCAAAGAAGGGAGAATGGATGTATTAATAATCTTTAAGCTCTGTTACTGCAAACAGTAGCTGCCTGTTCCTAATTATATAAGTAAAAACATGCTGCATCAGAAAAGTCTGTTCCCCAAATCCCTAAGTCAGTTGCTTGTTGTGAGCAGAGCAGGATGAATACTGCAGGCAATATTTGCAACTATGAATACATATTTTTAAAACACCAGTCCTGAATTTGTTTGTATTGATGTTCACAATCTCTTTCACTTCAATACTTTTCGTGTGTGAAAATACCCACATGATCAGCTTGAGTAACAAAAATCCCACAGGCTTGAAAAAAATAGCAAGTAATGAACATGCTATACTGTTTGCAGACATCTGATTTGACGAATAAAATAACAAATACATCATGTCCAAAACCACATCTGCTTGTGGACACCTTATACATTTAAATAGGCTATACTTGTTTACTGAACAGGTCACCAAATATCAGCATACAGGGTACAGTACAGCTACATCAGAATGAGAAAGCAGAGAAAACAGTGTCATGCATCACTCAGTGGAGAATCTGCTGCTGATTAAGAGCCACTGGAACATTTATAGAGAAAAAAAAATCCCCAGCAAGGCTCATTAGCTCGTAGTCCTATGCTAACAGCTGGCACACAGCTGGCTGACTCTTGTGTGAGCAGAACAGATGTATGTCTATCTACAAAATGGTGTAGCAGCATAACAGCTATACCGGAAAAAAAGAAAACTCATTGAAGGAAGAAGAAGATGACATACATGAGCATCCACTTTTGGATGGAAGAGCTCTTTTTGAGTTCCCTATTGGGACAGAATCAAGGTCCTTTTAATTTGGCAGGCTGTCTCTCACAACGGTCAGGTCAAGATGCTTCAAAGGAAGACAGAAGAATTGCGTACTAGAACTGTGGCAGATTATCCTCCCAATAAAACTGCTACAGATATCTTGAATCTTACCAACCCTCAAAAATGTGTTGGCAGTGACCATTATCAACGTATCGTAATTTCTTCCTCTTTGTGTAAATATTCAAATATTCTGGAATTTTACTTAGTCTTTGCCTCAGTAGCAACTTGTGTAAATGCGTTCATAGTTTAATTATATACTGTGTGAAAAAAAGAATTTTCCCACACAGATTTGAATCAGCTCCTTTTCAGTTTCATGGAATATCTTTCTCATTCTATATGACAAACCCAAATAACTTCCAATCTATTTTCTTTTAGACTGGTATGTAGGCTTAAGGTTTGCTGGCAGGGGTGGTTTATTGCTCATGTGTTTGTTTTTTTAAGTGTTCACTCATGTGACTCTTCTCCGTAAAGGAAACTTTGGTGTTTTCAGTTTTTGATTAAATATCTTACGATGTCCCAGCATTGTCATTGATTCTCCTCTCCTATTCCTGAACCTGTCCTGAAATTCAACAATATTCTTTTTGAGATGGGTTGACAAACACTTCAGCAAACATCTTAGATGAGGTCATATAGTATTATATCAGGACTATGTTACATCCCAGTATTGCTCTCCATTAAATCCTTTACCTGTCCCCCCAAAGTTGGTAGCTTTTCTGAACAGTGGTTTGGGAAGGCACCTTCAGCTACATGTCCATAATTGTTCTCAGGTTTGTCATCTCAGTTGATAATTAGCTGTTCAACAATAAGAGAGACAATTGTTAACACAGCTCCATGTGTTAACACAGTTGGTGTGCTTAATGTTGGTGTGCTTAATGTGGTTATATCCTGTATTATGTCTGTAATTTGAATTTCACAATGTGTTAACAACAGATTTGCGTATATTCAAAAGAATTACAAGTTCAGATGTTACTCAGAAGTACCTATCACATCTAGTGGCGACACTTGTAAACTGAGGTGAATGTTCAGCAAAGTATATTGCATGAAAGCTACCATACAAAGAACTCATCAAAATCCTAAAATACCTTAAATCTATACAAAATAGCAAACAAACAAAATTAAGCCTGGAAAAGAAATAGGAGGAGGACACTCAGGGACAAAAATACATTCTTAATAAAAGGTGAACATTTTTAATGATTTAATTAACAGGAGAAAAAAACCTAAATTTTCTTGAAGGATTATTACTCATATAAAGGACAGCTCAAGGGCAATTACAAGAAAGTTTTCTACACAAGGTTTTTCCAAAGTGTAACAAGGAACTCAGATCACAGGAAAATTTTTGATCTCCTTTAACTCAGCTATAAGAGCAAAACATGGCATTTGGAGCAAAATACAATGATAACCTACTGCTTTTTATTTCTCATATCAAAGTGGTTATCACTTAGTGCAGACTTAGAATCACAGAACCATAGAATGACAGAATGCGTTGAGTTGGAAGGCACCTTTAAAGGTCATCTAGTCCAACCTCCCTGCAGTGAGCAGGGACATCTTTTACTGCCCAGAGAGGTGGTGGAGGCTCCATCCCTGGAGACATTGAAGGTCGGGCTTGCTGCGGCTCTGAGCAACCTGCTCTGGTGTTTCACCACCCCCATAGTAAAGAATTTCTTCCTAATGTCTAATATAAATCTACCCTGGTCTAGTTTAAATACATTGCCCCTCATTCTATTGCTACATGCCGTTGTAAATAGTCCAGCCCCAGCCCCCTTCAGGTACTGGAAGGCCCCCATAAGGTCTCCCCAGAGCCTTCTCTTCTCCAGACTGAACAACCCCAACTCTCTCAGTCTTTGTAGGAGAGATGCTCTAGCCCTCTGATCATCTTTGTGGCCCCTCTCTGGACTTGCTCCAACAGGCCCACATCCTTCTGTTGGGGGCTCCAGAGCTAGATGCAGTACTCCAGGTGAGGTCTCACCAGAGCAGAGTAGAGGGGCAGAATCACAGCTCTCAATCTGCCGGCCACACTTCCTTTGATGCAACCCAGGATGTGATTGATTTGAAGCTTACTTTGTCCATTCAACAACAAATCTGCCATAAACAAAGACAACCACATAAGCAGATGGGATTTTACATTCCCTTCCTTCATTCTGCACCATGTCACAGTGAAGTCCATTTACTTCTATGGGGTTTGGATCATGATCTTCCTGGGTCTTTTTCATCTAAATCTTCCTTTCCAAAAAGCAGGCTCATATGGTCCGAACAGGTGCTCTATGATTTCTGCATCCTGAATAGCAAGTATCGGCTTCCAAATCTGAAGGGTTACAAAACCAGGCAGCCCAGTTCTGAGAGTGCCATTTCTTTTTATGCCCCACAGAATTAGGATGCCAAACGTTTGGGTTTTTTAATCCTGAACAGAGCAATTCACTCTGTAAAGGAATGAATCATTATCCTGTCTTCTCAATACTTTTCATAAAATTTATGTTTGTTTTTGAAAAAACGTGTTTTATGGATGACTGTAAAATGTCTATGGGTAGCAGCTACAGAGCTTGCAACAGCAAAGAATTAAGTCACTGCTACCCCTGGAGTGCTAATGAGGTAAAAATGTGCTGAATGTTCATACTTTCATTGAAACACATATTATGCTTGCTACAGGTGCACAATGCTAATTTGCTTTTTGGGCAAACTGTGCTCAATTTGCATAATTTTAACATCTTGAAACCTGTAAACATCAGGAAAATCTGTGTGTTTCTCTGCCTGTAGCATTAAGTCATTGAATACCTAAAAATCAATATAAGATCTCAGAAACAGGAGGGAAGGCCTACTGGAGTCCTGCATTATCTAAATTATGGGATCAAAGCCTTCAGGTATACTAGTCTGGGTCTTTTGTCTATAACCAACATAACCATGGTAATTTCAATGTCTGCAGGACCAGAACTATTTTTTTTCTGGTCCAGCAATACTTTAAGATTGTCAATTACTAATGATCCACCCACTTGGAAGACATTGCTATAAGCTTATCTGACAAATAAAGAACTCAAGCTAAACAATGTCTTGTAGGCAGGTTGTGGAGTAATTTCTAGCTTCCAATTTGATTTAGTAATAATTGAAAGTCATCTAGCCTACACATCTATAAAATAAAAGCATGGTATTTTTATTATTTCATCTTTTCATCATTTGTCAAGTTAAATGCTTCTATGTGTGTTGAAATAACTTGAAATAAACATAATCAGTAGATGAAGACACCTTTCCAATTGTCTCTACAGCCAGAGAGGCTTGTTGTTGAGAGTATATGCAAGGAATGCATTGTAAAATAATATGCAGAAAATATGAATACACGTCACTGAAACAGCACATTGCATTCATGACAATAGAGGAATATCAGTAGAGAATAGCTGCTAATTAGTACTCACAGTTCAATCTGGATCTTTAAAACCTTTTGTTCACTTTGGAGTTACCTGGCTGCAGAACGATAAAATTTTGTTTTACAATGCATCCAGCAAAACAAGAGTTTACCAAATACATGAGAGAGAACTTGAGTCTGTTGTTAAAAATATGCAGTACCTTGACCTTTTCTCCTGCCACTATACAAGTCTCTGTGAAATCTCTGTTTTTCGTACTGCTTTGGTAGCTACGGTATTTTTGCACAAATGTACAGCTAAATCAAAAGCAGGTGTCAGCAAAGGCTGCGGCCACAAAATGGCTGGAAAGAATCACAGAGAAAGAGCAAGAGTAAAAAGTAACTGTATCTACTGAATATGTCAGAGGAAGGCAAACAGTTGAAACAGCAACAAGAAAAACAGCATGGATCAAAGATCACATGAGGCAAACACTAATTTGGCAGTATTAAAAACACAAAAGCGATTTACATCCTGCCATCAGAGAAACTACTTCTTAGAAAGAGACATAAACCTTCCAGATACTACAGAAAAGTTTGAACATTCATATTCCGTAGCAGGAGTAGTTTCCAAGGCTGAGAGAACAGGCTGTCCTGGATTCTGGCATTTATTTTTTGGTGTTTGAAGGTGGCACTAGAAAGAATTATGGAGTTAAGAGACCAAGTGTTTGAATGCTGCTAAGAATTCTTTTATGGTAAATGCAGTAACATGTTCAACACTATTTGCCTGGAAGGCCAGACCAGAAACATCATTAGTGTTGTATAAGAAAAGCAATATATAGCATTACCTAGTCTGAATCTTAAAGTGAGTAGGTTGGTACTGAACAGAAGAGAAATAATATTATCATAAACCCTATTGTGACTTTTCTCCTCTAACAGGACCACAAAAACAACATTCATTTTTAGCAGTGGACAGTTTACCCTTTCCAGTCAGATTTGCCCTGGGAGAATCAAGTGATCAGCCACAAAAAATCCTGCGGTGCCACAGACCATGTGTTGTCGACCTGGCACAGGGGAAGACATTGTCAGCAGCCCCTGACAGTCCTCCCGACAGCTCCAATCTACTCTCACAGTATTTCTGACCTTGGCAAGTTCATAATAGAACTAAACACAAATGTTTCTGGTTTTGGTGAGAGTTTGCTTCTGTTTCCACCACACACCCTGAGTAGTCAGATTTCTGTCTTCTTTGTTCCTTAGGGCCAGTGTAAACTTAAGATGCTCAAGTATGTACAATTTGTCCTACACCTCATTATTTCTTTTTTTGATCCCAGGCAAAATGCCCCACCATCAAGCAATTTTGATTTGTTTCCTTTTAATTACTTTTGTTTGGGTTTTGCTCATCACCATTCTTTCACTCTCTCTCTTCTTTACTTCTAAGAACAGCTCTTCTTTCTCTTTGGTTGCTTGCTTTTTTCTCCTTGTGCAGTACCCTTCAGTCCCAACCTGTCCCCTTTGGTGCCATTCAACCTGTCTTTCATTCAGGCCCTTGTCTTATTCCTACTTGCCTCCTCTAGCATTTTCTTCTTTCACTGTGTTATGGTCACCGGAACTATTAAGAAGTAATATTAACAACAAGGACTCTCAACACAGATTGTGGGGACTAGACAAAAATAAACTGAATCGGGTTTTTAAACTAAGAGCAAGTAATATTGCAATTTCTGGAATGGGCAGCTCTCACTTCCCTTAGTGAAAGATTTTCTGAAGTAGGCAACCCAACAATAAAGCTGCCCTGATGTATAAAAATACTAGCCATCTGGCACACTGCAGTATTCCCTTTGTGAATCTCTTCAGCAGGTGCATCATTTATGGTTTAAACACCGATGATCTCAACCACCTATCTGCAGCTTCATGCCACAAAAAATCCTTTGCTGTGATGCCTTAGTAATTCTCACCAACATTAACAATTATAGCAATTTTTGAATCAGAGTATATCTTCTGATTACTAGGAAATTATACCCTTATGAAAAGTAATATATTTTTAGTATACTTGGCACACTTTTAGTACAGCTAAGTATCTGTAGAATACTTGAATTATAGCAAGTATACTCATTTTTCATAAGTGTAGAGTGACACATTATAAAACAAATTATTATAATCAGACATTTTCTTGAAGCTATCAAAGGGCTTGATTCAAAATGGGACAAGTTTTTCCTAGTACCCTCAGCCCACATTAGCGGTTAGTGGGAGCTGAGGGCACTCAGCACCTTTGAGGGAAGTTCCCGCGTAAGACCCATTGCTGCAGCTGTGCAAGATGCAATTTCTTTGATTGCTTCTACGAATTTGCATACTATGTCTATGATTTGGGCACACTGATGAATTACATGGAAATATCCTGTTCTTCTGCCAGCCTTGCAGACTTGCTATATGTTGTTTTCCAATTTGAAAGGTCTTTGGAAAAGAGCTTGTTTTTAACTCAGAGCCACACGCTACAGACAGTATCCAGAAGCTCTCCTGACACACAGGGGTCCTGAACACACTGATACATCCAGGCAGCTCTGTGATCCTACCAAAGACAATGAGGAGACTGAAGACTGATGATGATGAATGGATTTCATGGAAATTTATATGAATGACACACACAAATGGCATTCGTACAAAATTAAAAGGAATTATGGGAAATTGTATGAGCAGCAGTTATAAATGACTGTCAAATGTTGAGAGTTTTGAGTGAAATATTAAGCAAAATACGTCAGTGTTTAAAATAATGTCTCTTGGGGATTGCAACAAAACACTACATTTCTTTCATGTGATTTCACAGACTGTTATGGGATGACATGAGCTTCCAAGTTCTTTTGGTGGCTGTTGTCCACTCAATGACCACATATAAGTTTGCTGTTCTCTTCAATTCTCCTTCTCATCTAAAGGCTTGCTTATACATTGCTCCTTAAAAACTGTTTTAAGACATTGAAATGCAAACATCTGAACTAAAGAAGACATAGCTATTCTAAATTGATTTAGTTCCTTACATTTTTGCAATCGAAGGCATTTAGTTGCACGGTATTTACATGTATTATTCTTAAACTCAAATCTGCAAGGATGGCCTTGCCGCATGTATAAATATTTGATATATGTTGTGTCAGGTTACCACATATAGACCTGCAGAAAATAACCATTTTTTTGAGATATGAACACAGGTGGTTCTTTTGAAATTAGCAAGAGTATTAATATGGAAGTTACTCTTGCAATTTAAAAAACCTACAAAATATTGATGCTCAAATCAATCCTACCAAGCTCTTCTATAAAGAAAATTCTACATCAACCTTCTTATTAACAGAACTAATGCCAAACTGAACGTGCTTTGGAAGCCAATTGATTTAACAATTCTCTTGTTTTGCCATGCTTTGCACAGTTGACTGATACAGACTGTCAAATCCAAACATACATATTGAGAAGGACAGTTTGCACCACTTTGACTTTCTTCATGGTGCTTCAGTGCTATTTGTGTCATATCATAATCCACTCCGAAACCCGTAGAAGATTCATCAACAGGGCTAGCTGATAAATGAGTTTCTGTACAGCTCAGAAAAGCTAATATGGGGTCTTTCATTATAGATTTCTCCTGGCGATGCACACTGCTGTACCTATCAGTCAAGCCTTGTGCACAACAGGAGTTAGAACTGGTACATGTGAAAATGTACTGTATCTTCAGCTCCAAGACTTAGAGCCATCAAACTATAGGGTTTTGTCACTAATGATGTATTTTTAAGTAAACTTCAGGGATTTTTGAAGTCTTGGTAGCTCCTATATTTGTCATGCTACATTTTGCTCTATGATGATTATGTTGTAGGAATACAATTATCTTCATACTCATCAAGTTTTTCTCTCATTTAATGAAAAAAACCACAGGTTGGATACACATCTCCTGACAAGTAATAAAACTTTTAATTCAACATCGCACACGTGTTTCATATACGTAGATGTCATCTATATGTTTTGAATTGTTAAACAGATCTGATTTTCTTGGTGCTTTAAGTAGTCTCGTGAAATGAAGCTACCAAGCCAAAAAGAAATAGCATCTACATTAATCTCTGAATCACCCCATAATTTTATTCTTGGGGATGAAATGGGGATCTTCAGCAAGTGCTACTTATTAGTGTTAAATTCCCTTGAACGTATTTCATATTAAGTTTTCAGTATTACATTAAATACAAGGAAGCAGTTACGTCTACGGAAAAACATGCATAAGCTTTGAAACGGTTTGTAGTCACCTGAGATTTTGAACTTACCAAGAGCCTACAAATACATTCTGATCCTCAGATATGCTTACACATTTTCTGATTATGTTTGCTTTCTTTGGACAAAACTACTTTTGGAGCCCAAAAGAGACGTATAACCGTACAAGTCTCTGATTTTTTCATGACTAGAATATTACATCACTAAATGCATCTGACACCTTCTGAAATAGCAGAAGACTTGGAAAATATCATTAAATGTCAGCACTGGGTATAAAGTCAATAAATATTTTAAATCCTCATAAGTATGCTTCTTTACTTTATTACTCATCCACTCACAATTGGTTTTAAGCAAGTTTTTATCACCTTAATCATCCAAAGTTAGGTAACAGCTAGCTCCAAAAATGCATTATCTAGAGAAACTATCAAATTCAATCCACATGTAGTTAGTTGTCTCTCAGTTCTGTTTTCTGAATTTAAACATATGCCTCAGTCAAACACGTCCAGTATTGTGCTTGATTATTTGCTGCAATTAATTTTGTTGAACCATACAGTTTTGTCTTTTACTTCAAGATCTTCAAGCACTTCAAAATTTCCTTCAAATAGTTTGACTTGAGCAAGTGAGGACCTACATAACGTGCTGTCTTTCTTCCAAGACAGGTATTTTTCAATTTCTTCTTACTTTAGATTTACCCATACTTTCTCCACTCACATCCAAGATTGACCAGTAATATGTCAGTTAACCAAACTTTTACTACTGATTTTTTTTTTTTTTAAAGTTACTAGCTGTCCTCTTAAGTTGTATTCAAACACACAAATGGTCAGCTTTCTAGTGGGTCTGTAGTTCTGCTCAAAGATTTGATCTGTTATAGAAGGATTACTGATGATAGCTCCAAAGTAGGGAAAGCAGTCAGGCACAAACCAGAACAGAACTTTGATACACCTCAAAAATCTAACCACCCCATTACTGAACATTACCCTGGATCACTTCATCAAAAAAACAGGTTTTCTCTCTTTCAAATATTTTAAACAATTCCTCCTGTCTCTATCCTAGAAATAACCTTCTCCCTTCTCGTATCTTTCTCATGTCTCCTCAGATAACCACTTTTCTCTGGAAGCACTTTTAGGTTGATTTTAATCGTGTGGTCTTTTTTCTCAGCATAAACATTCTTACTTCTTCTGCACTTCCTTGACAGGTTGCTTCCTTTTTGATTAGCTCTCACAGCCACACCAACTGCATGTGTGTGCCTCAGAGACAGCTCCAGCATTCACTTCAGCTTGTCAGAAAATCTCTTATTTAAAATTACAACTGGCGGATGATTTCACATATGTACTTATTAATGACTCAAAGGCACTTTGCTCTGACAATATACATCCCTCCAAAAGGTCTCAGACTTGTAAGTTTGATAATGTACTGCGTTCCCTCTGACAGAAATGGTTTGTTTCCAAGAAGACCATTGCTGCTTTTAGATCTTTACTTTTCAAAATCTATAAATATTTTGTATAACAGAACATTAATTTATGCAGAAGGAAGTCAGGTTTCTGAAGTGTCATGTGCTTCTTACAAGATATTCCACACATTTGTCAAGCTGAAAGACCTACAAAGAGAGATGGTTTGGAAAGCACACAGTTTGGGGATTTTTTCCTCTTTTTCTTTTTTTTTTTTTTTATTTGAGGCTGCTTCAGAATGAATCAACTATGATACCATATGCTGCAACTATTGCCGAGAATGACAAAGGTAATACGTTCTAAAACTCAACCAAAAAAACACCATTAAATTTCGGAAACTGTGCTCTCCCTAAATGTCCCTGTATCCTCCTGGCTCACTTAATGTCTCATTGCTTTACTTCTACGTAGACTCTTCCCAGACCTCCTCTCACCATGGCCAACTTCTTACTACAGATTTAGGTAAGGATAAACATCCCTGGCTGGAATAACTGAGCTGCCCCTCAGTTTGAAGGCGGAAGAATCCTCCACCTGTGCCAGCATCTCCACTGTGCCAGGACATACAAGGTGGACAGGGCTTTGGCTTTGACAATCCCCACCTAAGACTGGAATAAGCTTTGCCATGTATTCACCATGAGCATAATAAAAATAAGGCCACAGTTGAAAAATGCTATTTTTTCACTTACATATGTACACGTGTGCACCAAATACTGAGTTCTACCAGGTTACAATTTTGCTCCTTTAAAAATGTGTATCCCTTATCACATTGCAGCCTACAGTTTATATGCTTTCCATAACAGAAGAGATATTTTCTCCTTGCTCTGTTTGCATGGGTCAAGTTACTAGAATTATTGAGAGAAATTCTCACTCTAGTTGAAAATAACTGGATATGGATATCATCTGGCTGAACAAAGGGGTTGTCTGATTATGCTGTAAGTACTGAAGATACATTGCATATCTAGCAAGCTTTTATTCTCATTACTTAACACGTTGCTTGGTTACCTCATCAAACTTGTCATCTCAGAGGAAGCCTGTTTCATAAGAAAAATAAATCATAAGGCTAACTCCTCTGGGACTGCTGTGGGAGAATGGATTTGTTATTTATTTAATTTTTTTTACACTTATTTCTGAAGTTTCAGTTCAAAACTAAGTTGCTAGGTTCACGCCCTGGACGATAAGAAGTACGGTTGCACAGACCATTTTCAAAAAATTTCGGGATGCCCAATACTGGAGCGCTCTTGTGACCCTTAGTGTGACAAACTTCACTCTTTATTTTGAGAAGCTGCCAGGACCTTGGCTAAGGCTACGTGCAAATCACTTACAATCAATTAATCACCTTTCTGTAGACCACCGAGTAGGAAGTCAGAAGGCCAATCAATAGAAGAAACTGCACATTTGGCACGATCAAATACCTCCCATGCAGCTAAAACCAATGATCTTGAGAAGCCTTCAACTTCTTCAATAATTTGTGACTATTTGGAGGGAAAGCACAGGCAGGTAGGTTTAACACTACATCAGAAAGAGGATGGGCTTTCCCAAACAATTCTTCTGAGGCTGTAGATCTAGTCCTTGGGTGTGCTCTGGTCATAAGTCTCTCTCTCTCCTCCTCCCTCCATTTTCTAACAGGCTGTGCAGCATCCAGGAAGTTTCAGTTCTAGGGGAAAATAACAACAAAGAACACATACAAAAAAAACCCAACATCAACGAAAAAAAAAAAAAAACATGCAAAGGAAGAAGAATTTTAGCTGGGGGCTGGCAGAGGAGTCTGCCATCCTTCGTGGTGTTTCAATATCCTCTGCAGAAGTGACCACTGTGTCAACTCTTTGGCCATCGGATGGCAGAAGTGTGCACACCCATCCTAGAACGGTTTGAGTTGGAAGGGACCTTCAAGATCATCTACTCCCAACCCGCTGCCACGGGCAGGGACACCTCCCATTGGAGCAGTTGCTCACAGCCCCATCCAGCCTGGCCTGGAGCTCTTCCAGGCAGGGGACATCCACAACTTCCCTGGGCAACCTGTGCCAGTTCCTCACCACCCTCACAGGAAAGAATTTCTTCCTGATGTCTAATCTAAATTCATCCTCTTTCAGTTTGAAACCGTTGCCCCTTGCTTTATCACCACACTCCCTGATAAGAGTCCTTCCCCGTCTTTCCTGTAGCACCTTCAGGTGCTGGAAGGCTGCTCTGAGGTCCGCCTGGAGCCTTCTCCAGGCTGAACAACCCCAACTCCCTCAGCCTGTCCTCGCAGCAGAGGTGCTCCAGACCTTTGATCCTCTTCATGGACCTCCTCTGGACCCGCTCCAATCCCCGGCCTTGGGCAGCCAACCCCTCTGGCCCGTCCCAGCACCGCCCGCAGCAGCTCCTTTCCATCGCTGTTCCTCCAGACGCCGCCACCCGACGCATCGGGCGCTTCCAGCTCCCCGGGCTCCGCTCCGTGTCCCGCTGCGGCGGCGGGGCGGGGCGGAGGGGGGGTGCGGGAGGAGCCGCGGCGCGCGCGGCACCGCCCCCGGCGGGCAGACGGGCGCGGCGGCGTCACGCGGCGGCACCGCCCCGCGCTCCCGGCGGCCGCCCCCACCCCAACGCTGCCGCTGCCGCCGCCGCGCACCCGCAGCAGCAGCAGCAGCGACCGCTCCGCCGGCTGAGCGGCAGAGGCAGCAGCCCCCGCCAAGCCGCGCCTGCCCCGGCCCCGCCGCTCCCCGCGCAGGTAAGGCGCGTCCGCGGGGCGGGCGGAGCGGCGGCGGCGGCTGCGGAGGAGGACGATCCTCGCTTTGCCGCGGCGGAGCCGGTGGCGGAGGAAGAGGAGGCGGGAGAGGCTGGTGGGTTTGCGTGTGGCGTTGGGGAGAGGTAGATGGCGAGGAGATGGTGGAGCGGAGGTAGAAGTTAAAGGTTGGATGCGGTGATTTATTATCCCTTGCAAAGGCGGGAGGAGGAGGAGGGGTGGGGGTTGGGGGGGGGTGTCGGTGAGACTTAAGGAATAAAATCAATCTGCTGCATGTTTTCCCTTGCGTGAGCTGCCGTGGTGAAAGGCGAAGCCGGGGAAGCGATGAGGAATGAATATCGCAATATTACTGCTGTTTCTCGGCGGCGGTGTGGCAGAGGCGAGGGGTTTGTGCAGGAAGTGCATTGGTAATTTGGGACATTTTCTATTGTGAGCCAGAAGAAAGAGGGCACCCGGCTTCCTTGATATGTGTTTAAAACTGTTCAGGTTCCTGCCAGTGGTACGCGTTTGTGAAGGGGTAGAAATTATACTGTAAGCATATTAAAATAAATACATCTGCAGGCTGGGAGGGTAGCAAAATCGATCATTCTGGCCGCTTAGGAAAGAATTTGATTCTAGAAATTACGTAGAAATGAAAGGAAAAGATTAATGATGCTGTTAAGTCTGCTTTTGAATTAGAGCGCTTCTCCCTTTGGCTGCAGCAAGGTTGTTTTTCAGATCCTTTTATTTCATCCGGTAATTTGTGAACTCTCTGGTCTTCCCGGCACCCAGAGACAATGCTGTGTGTTCTATACAGTGAGGATTCTGCCGAGGATTGTGCATGCTAACCGCTCTGGTATTTATTAAGGATTTATTGACCTATGGGTGTCTCTCTCTCTCTCTTTTTCTAATTTGAAAAGGCTCAATCGGGGCACCTGTGACTAAATTATAATTTCTGAAGAAAAAAAATGGTTTTAGAGGGGTGGGGGATGCATAGTGATTCAGTGGTGAGGCACTGAATGTAATAGCTACATTTATATTGGTTTGTATATATTGCTTGCTACGTATACGTGTGTACACAGTATACATTGCTGGGAGGGATGTCTGGTACTTAAGAGCCCATTTGAGATATATCTGTTAATAAATTGTCCTCTTTCGAGGATAAAAGTGTCCCTCTGCTTTGGAAATGACTAGACAAGACTATGCTGTTTATTGACAGTGTGAGAATTATATCGGCAGTAATAAATAACCGGTCGTTTGGGGTTTTTCTCTTGGGTCTTTCTCCTTTCTTTTTTTCACTCTTTCCATCTCTCTTTTTTCCTTCTTCCCCCTCCCCCCCCGCCCCCTTCTTACTTTCTGTATTTCTTCCTCTCTCTCTGTTTTCTTTCTCCTTTTTCGCTTTCTTTTTCCCCTTCTGCTGCCGCTGCTCTGCGTGTGTGTGAGCGAGGGCGCCGCAGAGAGCGGCGGGCAGCGGCAGCGGGCAGGGATGCTCTCGCGTGGGATCCCCGCTCCGCGTCTCTCCGCGGACACCTGTAGGGATCGCTCTGGCACGCGCGAAGGACGCGCACACACACGATCACATTCACACGCGCGTCCTTGCCCGCCCCCCACCTTTCCTCCCTACACCACCCACCCCCTGACACACACCACGGGCTCCTGGCACCCTCCCTCCCTTGCACCCCACGCACAGTGGCAGATCTCGTCCTTCTTTTCCCCGCGCAGGACTGCCCGGCGCTCACGACTGCCCCGCGCACTTTGCGGCCCCCTCCCCGTCCCCGCGGCCCCTCCCGCGTTTCCCCCCCACCCACCGCTTCCCACGAGTGACGAGCCCAGCCTCAGCTACTCGGGAACACACACATAGGCACCCCCCCCGCCTCCGGCTCCCTCTCCCTACATACCGACGTGTGGGCCCACGCACCCCGGATCCCCCGCCCCCCCCAAGTCATTTCTCACACCGCCACCCAGCACCCGCCTCACCGCACCCCCACCCCTCCCCGCGCACCCCGAATCCGCTCCCTCATTTCCCCCTTCCCCTCCGCTGCAGCGGGGCCCCGAGGCCGCCCGCACCACCCCTCTGCGCCGCCCGGTGCCGCCCACACGGGCTCCCACTCGTGTCTGACCCCGCGCCGGGGCGGGAATCCCCCGCTCCTGCCGGCCGCCGCCGCCCCGTCGGGCCGCGCAGGGCGGAGCTGTTCCGGGTGCTGAAGCCGGAGCCGGCGCGATGCCGCAAGCGAGCGTCGCCCCTGCCCTGGGAAGGAAGGGGGGGGAAAAAAAAAAAAGAAGAAGAAAAAAAAAGGCGCTAATTAATTAATTAGGAGCGGGGGTTACCGTGTCTTGAGGCTCCCGTTACGGGCTCTCCTCGGCACGGCTTTTTGCAGAGGGCATGTCGGAAAGCTCTCGGCTGGTAGCGGCGTTGTGAGAGGTGGCTCCTGCTGCCGGTGAGGAAGCGGGGAGGGAAGGTTGGCGGAGGGGAAACCTGGGGGCCTCTCTGCTGCCCGGTGCTGGTTGGGCACGGCTGGCCTCTGCCCGCGAAGTTTGGGGGTTCTCCTTGCCTCCCTTCTGCTGCTCTTGCCTGCCTCGCGTGTGACAAATAATAAAAATAAACGTGTTGACATTTAGGGGAATGAAATTAAATATAAAGAGAGAGTAGGAGGTGACTTAGCAGCTTTGAACGTGTCAGGTGCAGGCAGCTGAGGTGTGTGCGCCTGTTTTAAAGCAGATTTTGCCCCGGCAGGCTCGTCTCTGCCCCTTCTCCCCACGCGCAGATACACACTCACACACACCCCAGCCCAGCGAAGGGCTTGACAGCAGCTCTGGACATAATATTCTGCCTGCCTAAGCGCTGCTGGCTCAGAAATTGGAGGGAGGTGAAGAGGAAGCGGTGGGTGAGGGAGGTGGCGGAGATCCTCTCCTCCATCAGGAGAGATCTGCTAATACACACCTTCCAGAAAAGATGTAGCGGCTTGGGGGAGAAAAACAGAAAGGGGAACCTCTCTGCTGAAATGCTTTGAATGCAGAGACCTCTTCAGAGGAAGAGAGTGAACTGTGGCGTATACATTATTTTTAAAATGAGGGGTTGTCCTCTTAAGGGCAGCTGAGTAAACATACATAAAATACTGCAACCCATTTCAGAGGGCTAACACCTGGGATTAGCTGATCTGCATTGTGAATAATGTCAACATCAGAGCTGGCTTGAATTGGATTTTCCCTGCCATAACAGAGAATATCAGCAGCAAAAGAAACCAGGTGGCAGAGAAAAATGCGGTTTGAAATTTTCAAAAAGCCTTCTAAGAAACCTTCGCAATTCTTCCTCACCCCATGAAAATAAACCTGTGGGTGTGCCGTGTACGGTGAAGCCTGCCAGTTCCTGCTGGGAGCTCAGTCCACTTTATGTGATTTTGAGTTGTATTGGAAAGAACTAGAACTGGGCTTGGTAGCATCTGCATGAATAGGACCCTATAGCTTCACAGGTGCTGGTGTTTTAGAAAATATATTACAGTAAAACAAACTGCAGGATAAACACCACCTTTTCTTCTTAACATCGTCCTTGTAATAATAAAATGTGTTACTAAAATATAAGTTTTGGAAAGGTAAGTGGTTTATGTATAGATTATACCATAAAAATGTAATCTAGTATAAGCATATACATTGAGATTTAGGTTTAGCCATGCAGCTTATCATGATTTCTCATTAACTCCAAAACTGTAGCAGCAGTTCATTTTCCTAATGTCAAACAGCAGTTGAAATGAAAAATTAATCACAAACGTCCACTATTGATCAACTTTATGATTTAACGTGCTATTGTTCGTCATTTCTTATTATTCTGTTTCAATTCTTTGCAGATTAGAAACAGAAACGATAGAGGAAAATCAGCCCCCCTTGGATCTTAGCCTTGGCCTTTTGCGAGCAAACAGAAGAGGAGCTGTCAGGCTTTGCATGTCAAGTAGCCACTCGGCTGTTTGACAGCTTCTGGGTTTCAACCCCATTGGGATTGAGGCAGCTCAGGAAACCATGAGCGATGAGTCCTGTCGTCTGCTGACGCTGCTCTAGCACCATGGCAGACAGTCCGTGATCTGACAAGAGGATCCGTCCTAGGGAGGCAGCGCTGGGATCAGTAATTGGCTTCCTGGGAAACTACAGCTGGTGGAGAGGATGTAAAAAGAGGCGCACACACTCTGGGATATCGCTACAGTCTTGCTGAGCTGGTGGATCCACTTGGAGGAGGGTTTTGCCACCGATCTTGGTTTTTTTTCTCCCGGTTTGGTAATGTTGGCTTTGGGGAAAATTTCTGCTGACTCACCCACTCCTGGACACCTTTATCGAAGCCCAGCCGAGCAGTGAAGAGACCCGACGGCATCTTCTCCCCACTGCGGGTCCCCTCCGGTGGCCCCCCGCCCTATCCTGTGCCCGACCCCATCCCGTGGGGCACCTGCAGCCCCCCGCCCCGGGGAGTCCCCCGCAGCCACCCCCGCTCCCGGGGCGGGGGCGAGAGCATCTGAACCTGCCAGTGCGGCCAGTGCCCGGCAAGATTTTACCCTGTCTGCCGCCGGGGCCCCAGCGCCGCCCCCCCGCCGGCCCTGCCGCCCCGCTCCCTCGCCCCAGGCCACGCAGGATGGGGGCGGCGCTGGTGCGGCGTGGGGGCTGCCTGCTGCTCTGGCTGGCCCTGCTGCTGGGCTGCTGGGCCGAGCTGGGCAGCGGGTTGGAGTTCCCGGGGGCGGAGGGTCAGTGGACCCGCTTCCCCAAGTGGAATGCCTGCTGCGAGAGCGAGATGAGCTTCAACATGAAGACGCGCAGCTCCAGCGGGCTGGTGCTCTACTTCGACGATGAGGGCTTCTGCGATTTCCTGGAGCTCATCCTCACCCAGGGCGGGCGGCTGCAGCTCAGTTTCTCCATCTTCTGCGCCGAGCCTGCTACCCTCCTCTCTGACACGGCGGTCAACGACAACCTCTGGCACGCCGTCGTCATCCGCCGCCACTTCAAGAACACGACGCTGATCATCGACCGGACCGAGGCCAAGTGGGTGGAGGTGAAGTCCAAGCGGCGGGACATGACTGTCTTCAGTGGCCTCTTCTTAGGGGGGCTCCCGCCGGAGCTGCGGTCGGCCACACTAAAGCTGACGCTCTCCTCTGTCAAGGACCGGGAGCCCTTCAAGGGCTGGATAACAGACGTCCGGGTCAACTACACGCAAGCGTCGCCGGTGGAGAGCCAGGAGGTGCGGCTGGACGACGAGCAGAGCCGCCTGTGCGCCAGGGAGGACGTCTGCCTCAACGGGGGCGTCTGCTCCGTGCTCAACGACCAGGCCGTCTGCGACTGCTCCCAAACGGGCTTTCGGGGGAAGGACTGCAGCGAAGGTAAGGTGCCATTTCAGCTCGCCCCTCCCCATTGCTCCGTGGAGGGGGAAGGGTAGGAGGCCAGGCCTGCATGGAGTTTCATCTGTATGAGTGAATCTCCCTCCTTCCCTCTTTCTCCTTTGTCCCTGCTGCGTCCCCAGCTCCTCTATTCCTCGCCTTCCCCAACCTGCCCTCCACGTGTCTCTGTGGCCGATCATGGTGCCATCGCTCTTCTGTTCTCTGCGAGGCTGGGTGAGAGGAGGAAGAGGACGAGGACGTTCTTTGGGCGTCTTCCAGAGGCGGGCTTGTCCTGGGCAGAGGAAAGATGGGTTCTGGGTAACGGGTGCCACCTTAGTTGGGAGAGGTGGCCAGCATCGTGCTTGGCTGGAGTCAAGGGAGGGGATGGGCACGCTTGTCACAGGCAGCTGGTGGCAATTAATTTTGGGAGCAAGGAAAGTGACGCTGGGGAGAATTTTACTGGATTCAGTGCAAAAATGACCTGAGTTTAGTTTTTGTAGGGTAGGGGAGACCCAGAGTCCACTTTGTATTTGGTATTTGCTTTTGCTATGTCGTCGAAAGAAAATCAGTGATTTATTTGTGAATTCCTTAAATTGTTGCTGGGGAGGAGGAAGATTAAACAGAGGATTATGTTTTTACACAAATGTGAATGGTCCTGTTTTGCAATTCACCATGCCAGTAAGAGAAGATATAGAAAGGGTAAGGGGAACCTTACGTACTCCAAGACCATAAAATTACTGAATAGTTTTACCAAGGAGGGATGGATCTTAGAAAAACAGTCATTTCCTGAATCCCATGTACAAATAAATCACTGGGTAAAATATGATTCATATTCAGTGCCCATTGTTTTTTGGTAAATGGAAGGAGTGTGAACATTTCCTTTGCAGATGCATGTACGACTCTCTTTTTTTAATTATTTTGCTAGTAAATGTACCATAGCTTGCAGCTCCTTAAGCATAGAAATTACGTGTGTCACGTCCCTAGAACATGATATAAAGGTATAGGAGTGAAATAAGAGCAAATGTATTAAGGGAAAATACAATCTTGATCAAAATTGGAGAGCAAAGACCTAAGTTTAGAATGTAAAAGGTAAATATAAATAAGATATTAAGGCTAAATTAAGATCCTCACTGAGTGGCTGCATGACATTTATGGCTGAATAATTTGCCTTTAGCATTTCTATCAGATTTCACTCATTATAAGAAAGAAAACATCATTTGTGACTGTGCTTTATTATGTAACACCTTCTGTCCTTAGTGTCAATACTCAAAACACTACAGTCGTTCTGCATCCTGTTTACTTTATCAGCTGTTTCATCTCCCATTTGTAAAAAAATTCAAACCCTGCTAACATTTTTAAATATTTTTCAATAAATAAGGAACAAACGATAGTTTCAGAAAATAAGACATTTGTACTTCCAATAGCACACAGCTCTAGAAATTGTTAAATAAAATATCTTTTATGCTAGGTAAGATCATATCAATGCAGTCAATGAATTAGATATAAATTTTTGGTATGCGATAAAATATTGTCTTAGTATCTTTGAGCTTGCCTCTATTATAAATGAAAAACCGAAGTATGAGCTGTTACAGCTTTGTTAAAACAACGATTGCCACTATATATTATTACACGTTTACATGCCCTTTACATTAAAACACTGTTTATTTATTTGAAGTAATTTAGAACAGATAATATTTATATGAAAAAATTCATATAATTGCATGTAATATCAGTTAGAGAATCTTTACATGATAGTAAGTTCAACAGCTATTTTTAAGGAACATTTTTATATGTAGATTGAATATTATTAAAATATATATATTGATATATATTAAAAACTATATAAAGCTTGTAGGAAGATGACGCGGAATATTTAGAATCCACCAAAATTTAGGGTAAAATTCTGGCTTCGTTCAAATACTGGTGGTTTTACAATTGACCTCAATGGGACCAAGATTCCCTTCACATGTCCCTTGAGCACTAAGAAGCCTTGTGAAATAATAGCAAGACTTAAAATTTTAGCGTACTCTTTCAACAAAGGATCATCAAGTATTCAGATTCTGATTTCAATTGAAACAGGAGGCAATGTTTTCACTGATAGCAACATAAATGGAACTAGTCCTGTAGTTTGTACCTGTTGATTGAGAAAAGATAGTAACTGAAATTCCCAGCAGTTGGGTTTTGATGAGAGGTTTAGTAGTTACTCATATGTGCTACCAAAGATATTGGCTATTTTATAAAAAAATTAATGTTCTGAGAAATAGAAAAGGCAGAAGGACAGGTAAAACTATTACGTCTGCCAAGAAAGAAACCCTGGCTATTATTGTTTTAGTTTGTTATGGCCAACATAGAAATTATGCTGATGAATTTTGATCATGGAATGTGTAAATTTCCCACAAACCGTAGTAAGCAGTTGCCATTGTTCAAAAACTGAGGACCATCTCCAATTGCAATGATCTGGAGGGGTCTTCTGAGTTTTCACTCTTTCTTGTTTTGCTTTTTGACTAAAAATAGTTTAGATGGGAAAAATCTATTTTTATCCTGAAATTTTAGCCACAGATCCTAGTTGATGCCTTTTCTTTAAAGGTGAAATATGGTCATTACATTCTATTTTCCTTGGATTTTTTAATAACTTGTTTTCTGGGGGCTTGAATTGAATGTGCTTTTGCATCTCTGCAGTCTGGTAAGACAGAGTGTCCCACAGTACAATGAGAACTTGAGGAGTCAATAACAATGACAACAAATTAAACCTTTCTAAAATTTTCTATTCTGACTTACACATTTGAGAGACTAGAAATGATTGATTTAGAGTCAAAGTTTCAAGCCTTAGGATGCAGTTTTTAATAGAACTTAAGTTATTTTCAGGAAAGAAATTCGTTGTGGATTTTTTTTGTTTGGGAGTTTTTTTTTAAGGTTTTCATCTTTGAGTATCTGAGTGCTTAAGTAAAATTTTCGTGTAAGAATGAAGCTTAGCCAAGTATATTTGATATGGAAACCCCGTAGTAATATAAGTTATTCCCAGCAGGCTTAACTCTTCTTGTACCTGTCTAAATCAGGAGTAGCTTCATTTATGTTATCTGAACTGCACTGTTTGCAAGAACAGTGTAAGCTAGGAAAGAATCAGATTTCTTGCATTCAGTTATGCCCTTTGTTCAAATAGCATCTAAACTCTCTTCAGTGGGATTTTTGGCATGAATCATAGAAAAAGGACTGGAGTTTTGCTTGAATGTATGTTCTGTAAAAGTTTTGTTCTTGAGTCCATGTGCTTATGAGTAAAGACAGTATAAAAGCCTTCTGAAAGAGAAAATAAAATCTCCCATTTCATACTGAAACAGTCAAGGGAATATTATTTCACATAATAATGGTGACTCAGTAGAAGGGAAAATATGTGGAATTATGATATGTTTTGTTAGGAATAAGATTAATATTAAAATATACCAAATGCCGTATCAATTTTCTGATAAATTTTTGACATGCACCACAATCTTCTATTCAGTGAAAATTATATTATTCCCTGAAATGACTCAATTTGGAATGGCTTGATTCTACGATAGGGAGATCTGGTCATTAAAAAGACTGATTTTTAAAATCAGATTTTTAGTGAATTAAGCTAGGTCCTACAAGGTAGGGAGAATACATGATTCATATCAGTGAGTCTCCCTATTCCTCTTCTCATTTTGCTCCTTATGTTAAAATTTCAGAGTAGGAGAACCTATTTAAAATACTAAACTAATAAAATAATGATCCTCTGGCTTTAGAAAAAAGTATATAATTTTCCTGTCATCCTTAAGAGTATAAAAATAACCTTGTCTGGTATCTTGTCTGAGAGAATAGCAGATAACTCTGAAGGAGGAAATAAACAACACATAACATGCTTTGATTTGAGAGAAGTTTCTCACTGACCCTGGCTTCTTGTCACTCCATGCCCTTCTGCTTTTCTATATCTGCAACTGCCTGAAAAAATGTATACAGAGTAATTTATCTTTTTAAAATGTATCTTGCCAATTTGCTTCCATATTAGCATGTTATGGAGACAATTAGTCTGTGAATTCAGGTTATTCCTGTTTAGAACATGGTTTATTTTGGCTGTTCTACTGATTTTCTGTTTCGTGAGAAAAATGAAGACTGTTCCTGCAGCTGTTCACTGTAAGAGATATTGTCCCTTGTCAGATATTCAAAAGTTGATGCCAGCTATGGTTTGAACTGTGAAAGTGATTTTTTAAGGAGGCGAATTCCAGATGTCTCAGACTAGCCAGCATTTAGGTTTGTTTGTTTGGGTTCTGAATATATTACATCAATCTTTGCAGTGCATAATTGCTTCCTCACGTTAACTTTTAATAAAGCCAGCCACTATTTATATATTTTTGAAATTTTTTGTATTTTAATTAATTTAATTCTTATGCCTTGAATAAAACATATAAACATATTTTGGCATTAATTATCTTTTGCAAGATGCGTGTTTGAGTGCAAAGAGATGCCGTTGAACTCATTGCCGACTGTCAGTATTAACAGAGTAACCGCCATGGTCTTTGTCCTTTTTGAATAGTTAGCTAAATATACTTGAGGCTAGTAAATACGTGAGCAAAACTTCCCTTTGATTTACACTTTGGAATCTTTATCTACTATATGCATCTCTATGATCTGTATTTCTTCTGCATGCCGAATTGCTTGTCTGTGCCAGTGGCCACTGAGGTGATGTTTATTTAGGGCTAGAAGTCTACTAAAGATTACGCTAGGGTTCTGTTGTATTTACTGATGATTTGATTGATTTAACAACACATGCTTCAATTTTATTTAGTATTTTAGAATGGTGACTTTTTCAGAGTAGAATCTTTAGGGCGGATAATCCCACAGTTTTTCAAACCTGTGTTAAATCTGTGCCCTTGACATTCAGTTATATGGAAACAGAATCCTTTATGTCGGTTTAAAGAAGAATCTTGCATTATTTTCCTAATGCAGTCTGATACATTATTTTTTTTGCCAGGATTCAGCATTATAGGATATTGATTTCAATACCTGCCTCATGTAAAATCACAGCAATTTAAATACTGTGTCACTGGTAATTAGGAATTGGCAGTGTGTTTTACATTATCTGCTGAGAAGCCTACTTGTTGAACGTTGCTAATCCTTACAAAATGCTGATATTGAAATTCTTCCAAAAGACCACTTATGCATGTAGCATACATCTTCGTAGCCCAGATCAATAATATTTTATATAGTGAGGTTGTTGCTTCCCTTTGTGCCTAGCTGACCTGCAGGATCTGTGTTAATTTTACATCTATACTGCAAATTATGGAATGCTAATACACTAGAAGAATTTACATCTAGCAGCATAGGACCTTGTGCAAGATTGACCATATTCATTCAGAATTTAAAAATTAAATAATAAAATTGTCTATATTTTAATGTAATTACACTTCAAAGCTGACAGGCATTTTGGACCATATGGACTTGGTCTATTTTCTCAGCTTCAGGTTGGCTCCCTAGGAGTCTTTTAACAGTAGATGCTAGCCAAGAAGTTGTGGGAAAACATTTGGATTACAGAACATATAATTTTATCCCATCATCATTACCGAGCTGATGGATAGGAATAGGGAAACAAGCTGGCAAGTAAAATCAGTTCCTGACAGAAATAGTTTTATGTAGAGGCTAAAGTTAACATATGCAGCTTTGAGGCTTTATGTTTCTTTTAATATATGTATCAAAATTGGCTAGTATAACAAAAAGGTTCATCTCTCTTGTTGATTTTAATATGATGTTTTGTCTTCTGGAAACCTTGGTGTTTCATTCAGAAAACATGAAACTTGACCAGCCTCTGGAAAAATACTTTATCTAGTTTATTGCGCTGTAGCTGGAAATTGTGTGCCTTCATAAACACATGATTTTACAGAATAGTGAAGGGCATCCTGTGGTGTTGCGTTCTATGTTGTACGTGAAGAGTAAAGTGTAAAGATCTAAGTATGCTTCTTTCAGGGAATGGTTTCGTAGAACATAACAAACATACTTTTAACTGTGTTGTTATACGTAGAATTGACTAGCAAAGTCAGGGTACGTTAGACTTCAATGTCTTTATTTAGTTGTATGCTCACCAGGGATTGTATTGTGATCTTTTACAAAACAATTTGGTTTTTTTCCCAAAGATGTGCACTTTCTCAAGTGACAGTTTCTCCCTCTCTACCATGTGATGGTATCTGAACAAGCACTTTACCAGCCTGGATTATATTGTCATATATGCAGAACTCAGCTCTGGTTCTCTTCTGTCAAACTAAAAAGTAGCTGTAGGTGGTGGGTTCTAGCCATTCTTCTGGATCTTGGTCTACTCAATAGAACCAACAGAACCAATGCAAAAAATACCATAGTAACTAATGCACGAAGTAGGAAAAAGCCCGTGATTTTGCTATGACATTGCTTTCTCAGTGACCCTAACCAGTCGACACCACTTCTCTAGTTTCTTTTTTCAATCTGTAAACTAATGACAACTCATACAGGATTTCTAGCAAGATTTTCTTCTTTATTGTCAGGTGCTTGAAAGAACAGAATTTTGAATAGGGATCTGCTACGGGAGGTCAAGACTTGAAGCCCCCTTTACTGTAGTGCAACCTCTTTAATTTACAGAACTGATACCAGCTGTCTTTGAAGTTCCCACCATTCCTACTGCCTATAGCTGAGTGTTCAGAATAATGTTTTTTTCTTGTTTACAATTGGTCTGCCATTACATGCTTTCCATTAGCCTGACTAGGTATGGGAAATGGTTTAGCTTGTCAGCTGCCAGCCACTTTTCCCTTGACAATTCAGCTCTTCTTATGGTCTTAACAGTTCTCATCCTTTGCAATGTTACAACATCTGTACAAAAGTTATTACTGTAACAGGACCTAAGACTTAATGCTTGATGATAGTGGAGAATTCTGGCTCCCAGTCAATGATCATTTAATTTTGGAAAGTTTCCTTCTCCTTCATTTTAAATGAGAAATTTGGGGGCGAAAGCAGGAGGTGGGCTCGGTCATGCTTTGTTTGAGCTTGTAAGGAAAAAACCAGAGGTATGCTGGCAGCATTCTGTAGGAGCAGGAATTCGTGATAGGATTTTAGATTTCTTTAATTCTGTGGAGTTTTTTATGAGCCTGGAACTGTTTAGCTAGGTCCTAATAAGCAGCAAAATTTGGTGCCTCGTAGATAGCTGAAAAAAAATGAGTCGTGTTTTCATTTTCCATTGGAATCTGTTTAAAGTCCCATTGACTCAAGCCTAGAATTAGGGCAAACCTAATAACCTGCTGATTCTGAACTTATTATTCAAGTGGGAATATGAAAACAGAGAAGATCTAGGGCAAATTAAATAAGCTGCTGATTCTGACTATAGTATTCATTTGGGAATATCTATAGACAAAATACTTTTCATAAATGTAGATGTTTATTAGCATCATCATCATCATCGCTCATTAATTTAATACATGTTTATGAACCATGATGTAAGAGTAAAGTTATATGACTAGTTTAGTTTTATGTTTAAGGGACTCTGTAATTTATGAAAAAAAAACCCAATCCAAAACAAAAAAGCAGGTGGTGTGTTCAATGCTATCACTTTTGCAGTTGCTGCCACTGCAAACTGTGAAACTATGTTTTACCTATGTGTTACGTACCAACAATGCTACATAGGTGTGCAGATTCCAGATTGTCTGTGGCACGGTGTAAAAGGTCTTGAAATAAAAACATTTGACTTGTTGGTGTTTTTTTGTTTGTTTTTTTTTCTAAAGAGAGGGCTTATTGTTAGTTAAAGGCAGAGAAACTAGACTGATTCTCCCCACAGTGATGTCTTTTTGTAATTAAGAGAGCATGTACATCTCCAGCTGGAGGTGTGTGTCACAATTCCAAAGTTTCAGAATTGCATCTTAATTTCTGATACAGAATGACCTTCATGTTGGTCTTCTTTCTCTTCTATGCTTTTTAGTGTAAACAAAAGATTTAAATAAAATGACACTTTTGTCAAAGGAGGTTTTTCCATTAAGAAAAGACTCCTTGAAAAAGATTACGTGTATATATTATAAATTATATGTGCTTTCTGTTTAAGAAGTGTATAAGAAATCACAGAATTTGTGAGTAGACAATGGGGTGAAGATCTGTATCTCAATATTGTAATTTTCTTTACGCGATTCTCCTGACTCTTCTTTTTTTCCCAAAGGTGACAACAGAAATGTTCACACACACATATCCGCTTTTGTACAATGGGTGTCTAGAGGGCAACCATGATGAATAGCTTTGGGATGAATTACAGAATTGTGATGCAAAAATGATATTCGTTATTAATAAAAATGTGAGAATTGGGCCCTAATGCTAGTTTAAAAAAAACACCCTCTACAGCTCTCTTAGGAAAGACGTTATCTTTCCTGACTGTGAATCATACAGGAGTGATAAAAGTGATCTGAAAAGTTTGAATTCCAGCGATTGTTATGCGGCAACAGGCTTACATTTTACATCTGTAAAATCATTTTTACGTTTGACATTTGTAAAATCAGACCCTTAACCTAGAAGGTCCAGGGACAAGAGGCAGAGGGGCTAGTGAGACACTGCATCTCCTTCCCAGGCTACACACACTGCTATGTTGAAGTACAGTGAATTTCAGATGCGTATCTATAATGGGGGGGACAGATGCTTCTCATGACATCACGTGGAATACCCTCAGGAAGTTTTCAGGAATCTTAGTGCTGACAGAGATTGCTTATTTTGAGTATTTTGAGTTTGCTTTTCTTCCCATTTTTCCGCATCAGAAGAGAGGTGAAAATGGAAGATATAAACCAAGAGCTGTATGTCACTTAATTTTTAAGACTATCATGGGGTGATAAATCTGTGAAAACAGATTTTCTAAGAACTGATTAATGCCCTTCTGCAACATCCTTCTCAGATGAATGTTACTGAACTTCCCGGAAACTGATTCTCCGTGAAGTTTGTTTTCTGTGAAACTGCAAGAACATAAGAGTTTTCGGAACATATAGTATTTCAGGGATAAATTATGGACTGTCATTCAACATTAGACAAAAAGATTTGTCTGGTTTGAATAAACATTTACTGAAGAATTCTGAATTCAGATTTCATATTCTTAAGTAAAACATTCCTGACTTAAATGTTACAATGAAAACATCAGTATTCTCCCACTAGTTCACCAGGAAGGAAATATGATTTGAATCTATCATCTCATTAGTTTTGCATGAATCCTGTATTAGTTGTGGTAGTTCTTAGGAAGTTCTGGGGTTTTTGTCACTGTTTTTGGTCCAAAACATTTGGAGGAGCAGCTAGGATCAAAGTTAGTTACAAAACTACTTGAACTACTTGTTCCTGTACAACAGTTAAACAACTGAATCTGGCATTATAAGTTGTGCACTTAAGCAGTTCAGCACACTTTTTATTTTTGTTTTCCATGTTACAAATTTTGAAACTCAAAATTTAAATGAATTTTAATGGGGTTCAAAGATATGAGAAAAATATTTTCATACTGTTTGTTCTACAGGTTTTTATAACAAAGAAAGTTTCAATTACAGAAAAAAAAAAAAGTTTTGACCTGCTATTCTTGAAAATCCCTTGACAATCACATTTTTTATGTCTGAAAACTTGTTAACGTTCAGAGGTTTTATCTGTTCTCTTATAATCGACTGGATCCCATTCCCTTGTTTTAAATATCATTGCAGTCTTTAAATAACTGGGGTCTTTCTTGCCCATTATAGATACCTACATCTTTCCAGTTTCTAAAGGGACTGATTAAACAAATCTGTGCTATTCAGTCACATATTACCCATTGTGATACTTGAGTCATGCTGATGGATTTTGTAAATCTTAAACCATGGAAGCATGCACGGTAATGCAAGTGCATAAAATTTCCTTCCAATTTCTCCCCTATTAAAAAACCAAACAAAACCAAAAAAAACCGAACAGAAACATATCAATTGGAAATGGAAAAACAGCAGTCTAAGTTGATGGCACCATGGGAATTCAGAAGCAAAGCTACCTTCTGTGGCTTTCATCTTTTTGTTGCTTGTGTTTAAGAGTGAAATTTGTCTCTTAACTTTATTCCCATTTGCATTAAAAATAACAAAAAGCAGCTAGTGATTCTGTACCTATTGTGAGAGAGCTATACTTATCTCAAAAAGCCTCTGTGCCTCTGTGAATGTAATATTTAGTTATTTTGATGTTGTACCTTAATATGGATGCATTACTCCTTGGATAGCCTGGATATATAAGGTGAACTGCATACAGGTTTTGATGTTACTCAACTTTGCTCTTGCATAGCTTCCTCATCAGGAATTTGAAACACAGAACATAGTTATGTCCTGAAAACTTGATCCTCGCCCAGTCTGAACTCTCAGTGTCTTAAACTAAGTTTTCAGTCATTAGAGATTGCAGAAAGAATAGGTAAGGAAATTAATAAACTAATGGAATTGGAAGAGAAAAATGTCTTTAGAAATCATATATATTCTGGACAATATTTCTGAAATAGGTTTTTGTAGGTTTGGTAGAATCTCTGTCAATTGATGGAGTGAAATAATATTTATCTTGTTATTCTTTTCATGTCTGTCTAAATCAGGACTGATGCTTCTTGAAGTTAATACATTAAGCCATTGTAGAATAAGAGTAAGGTCAGAATCAGGTCTTCTGGTTAGAAAAAAAAAGCACCTTTCAAATGTATTAAGATTAAAATACCCTCAAACCTCAAGAAACAAACAGGCTTAACCTTGCCCACTACCATGTAGTATTAATTTGCAATCTTTATAAAGTTTTCTTTGTCCTAGAAACATTTTGCCAGCACAGAAATGACTGGCAAGAAGCTTTACTTGCTTGTTTCCCACACCTGTATGGGAACAATAATTACTTATTCCACTCTTGAATTTTTCTATATTTGTAGAGATATAATAAGAACTTGAAATCTGTTTTACCTTTCTAAAATCATGAATTAATGGCTAAGTATTTTTTCTTATTTTAGCTCCACTTCCAACCTCCATCTCTGTATTAAAATGGTTGCTGTTTGAAAAATAGGCTGTAATATATTCTTTTCATCTACATGTTTGAAGCAATCTTCATGCTCCTTTTCTTGTTCTTAGATACCTATTTAGTGCACGGGTTTTTAAAGCATAGTTCAGTATGGCCAGTTTGCTGCTTCCCCAGTCAGCCTAAGGTGTTGATGTCAGTCATGAACATACTGCACAAATCTATGCTCTGAGAATATTCTTAAGTTTATAAAACAAAGCACTTACAAGCTGTGAACTCTCAGGACAAAAGATACTCTACAATTTTAATTTCAGCTGTTTCAGGGTATCCATTATGAAATAGTCTTTAATTACATGATCATATACCACATTTCCCTCAAGCTTTCTGCCTCATTCAGTGCATAGTCAGGATAATAAGTTCTTAAATATTTTGTTTTCTCCTTGCTGTTCTGTGTGTAGCCCTGAGCCTTGTTTGTTGTCCCCATTCAACCAGCTCTGAAGAAAAATTAGTAATTTTTCCCTGGGCTTTTCAAAGGTTTTCATAACCACACTACCTGAGCTGCTACACAGATATTAAAAATTACACAATGCCTGTGTAAGACCACAGATGCTATTATCCCAATTGTAGAGGAGAACTGAGGCAAGAGATAGTGCTGGTAAAAGCATTGAGTAATGCTGAGTGCACAACCAGAGATTTTTCTGAGCACTTCACATATAGGGGATGCTTAGCATATGTGGTGTTACATCTTCAAAGCACAGCACGCGCTGACTTCAGTTTACACCTCAGAGTGATCAGCCTTGTCTGTTCTGGTATATCCAGCAAGACGTGCTCCCCCAAGATGCAAATGTCCTGAGCAGCATAAGGAATGACCACCCAAAAAAGACCTGGCTTTAAAACCCTGACCAAAGTCACTTGTGGTTTTTAGGAGAGAAGGGGATAGAATATACTCCTCCAAGGCAGCATTCACCTCTCCTTAGCATGCGAAACGTCCCACTCCTTTCTAGCAAGGACTCTGGTGTTGCAGGGGCAGGTGTACTGCTTGTTGGCACAGCAGCTTTCTTCATTACTCGGTCATTACTTATTGCTAAGAATAGACGTCTTCTGTGTACAGAACAAGTGATGGAGGCTCTGGAGACAATTGCATTAAACTGTGTAATTAAAGGCTATATCATAACATACGCGAATAAAGCGGATGGCTCTAAGTTACGTAAGAAGCCTTATGTCTCGAAGCTGCTATTTTTGTCTTTGCAACCTAAAGAACGTTCTTATAAGGCAGTAAAATAGTGTGTACAAATTTTTTATAGTTTTTTTTTAAAACTCTACTCCCACTCAGACATCCCAGCCCCAACCATTGTGTTTTCTGCACTTGAAGGAGGAAGCATCCTTTCCACAGGGTCCATTACCAGCAGGGAAGTTGCTGATGGACCTACTGACCCTTTCCCTGCTCCAAAACTGGGTAGCTGGCCCTACGGAATTTCATAGAATCATAGAATGTTAGGGATTGGAAGGGACCTCGAAAGATCCTCTAGTCCAGCCCCCCTGCCAGAGCAGGATCCCTTAGGGCAGTCACACAGGAATGTGTTCAGACGGGTTTTGAATGTGTCCGGAGAAGGAGACTCCACAGCCTGTGCCAGTGCTCTGTCACCCTCACAGTGAAGAAGTTTCTCCTCATGTTGAGGTGGAACTTCCTATGTTCTAACTTAAACCCATTTTTTGTTGTTCTATTGCTGGGCACCACCGAGAAGAGATTGTTGCCTTCCTCTTGGCATCCACTCCTGAGACATTTATGTACGTTAATAAGGTCCCCTCTCAGCTGTCTCCCTTCAAGGCTAAACAGCTCCAGTTCTCTCAGTCTCTCTTCATAGGCGAGATGTTCAAGTCCCTTAATCATCCTCGTAGCAGTGGCAGGGAAGACCTGCTGAGGCTGCAGTTAAAGTGTGAAACCACAGTTCAAACGGTCTTTCAGGACTTCTCTGATAAAATCCAAGACACCTCCACTAACACCATACAAACATATTTTTGAGAAAGTTTGCAACTCAAACAGATTCTGGTGGGTTTTCAAAGGACTGGCAAAAGGCTTAACCCTGGAAGTCAAGCTACTCCTGACCAAATGCTTTTTATATTTCTGTTCGAAATACAACTGAAGTCAAGAGGAATCAGAATGGAAATGAAAATTACTTAGAGTTCCCTTGGGGTGATACTACTGCTAACACAAATGTCACATTTTCAGTTGAGATGCTGTGTGACTAAATCAAATATATTTTTTAAGACCGAAAAAAGACAACTTCCTTACTATACTGGCTGACTCTCTATTTTCTCTGATTACTGTAATCACTCTTCCTCTGTAGTAAGTGTGTCTTTGAAAGAAAGAAAAAGAAGAAAAAAAAAAAAAGACTTGCACAAAATTGTGTGTTTCAGAATCATTTTTCCAAGGAATTGAGTTTTAAAAAAGAAACATTGTACTTGCATATCTGCTTGTTCGGTGTTGCCATTAAAAACTTTACCTAAAAATATTTCTTAAATTCTTTCTGTAAAAGTTTTGTGTGAGAATAGCTGTATATTCCATACACAAGAGCCAGAAATGCAGTGTTAGTCTTTGACCTGATCAACTAATATTTTTAAGATACTTCTGTCTTTGTAACAAGTGACACATTTATTAATGTCCCAGGAACTTAGAACACACCTCTATTATTTTTCTCTGTATTTAGAGATTGTTACTTTCTCTACTTACAGAACCTGCTGCTTGTTTTCTTTGTGTACTAAAGATAATAATTTTCCCTTTCCTTTTATATGATTTATATTATATCCTGTATGTTATACTATGTGCTATTCAGACTATAAAGCGTACAAATAAAAAGCAATTAGGACAGGAGGTGAAGACAGTTGAATACCCAATAAATATCTTTACAATCACTTAATTCACGGATGATCTCACTGTATTTGGTTGGATTATTTGTGTGAATAATTTTATCCCCTTGATCCCTAATATAAATTATTGTATATACAAATGCTGCAGATAACCATACTTATTTTAATAATACAGTATAACTGTTTACAGGCACATGATTCACGTATGTGTTACCTCATCATATTTAATCAACTAATGACATTTTCAGTAATGTCAGATGTTATTACTCCCACTGACTTAAATGGGATTATGTGTGTTACAATGAATAGAAAAGTTTTGAAAAGAAAAAAGTTCAATAGTCCAAAAAAAGATAATTGAAAATCATGATTTAAGCATTATCAGCTTAAATAATACAAGCTAAACTGCAGAATCATGGACAACTAGTTAAAGTATTTGTATTTATAAATTTTTAGACACAACTCTTCATGTTTTTACATATTATAACTGTTGTTCTAGTATATAATCGTATTAGATTCATCTTTAGAAATGCCTGTTTTTATGAATAACAATGAATTTAAATTCAAGTGTCTGTATGCATATAAATTTTGTTCAAGCTCAGTGCATCTGCACCTCTTTGTTGCATTGTCTATAAAACAATTGCAGTGCTATTTCTTTAGGAAAGCTTGAAATCTGCAGGAAAATAGTACCAGTCAGAAATCCCAGTCCTATGGAACATCCCTAAAGGCTATTTTTTTGCTAAGCAGTGGAGTATAATTTAATGCACTCTGATTTTACTGTCATTTAAAATATGTCCTTAGCTCAGCAGTACTCTTCTAAAAACTTTTTTTTCTTTTAAGACGTAGAAGATAGCATACAAAGAGTGAAACAGAGGCTTATCAGCCTAATGGAACCATAGGATATGAACAAAAATGAAATGTATTGATGCTCTCGTCGTTTAATCTACTACCTACACTTACTACTCAAAATATTAACTTCTGTGATTATTTACAACATTCATACTTTTCATGCACTGGCTAAAAACTCTTTTCAACGTAATAAAATTCTAGAAAACAACTTGTCTTAAATAAAACTTTATAAAACCTTCTAAATTAAAAAAAGAAAAAAAATTAAAGGCAATACTTATTAACCAGAGGCATATTTATATTAAAATTGTTAATGTGCCATCTCTGGGATTTACATCAGTAAGATGAAAAAAAAAGGTAATTTTCAGTGTTGTTAAAATTGGTGCAATTATTCTTTTGTGTGAGAAACGTTCATTCACTTGTAAAATAGCAAATGAAGCTGCCTGCTCTAAGTAATACAGTGTAGCCACAAGGTTACTTCTCTCATACACATGGGGAGTGCTGCTGCAGTATGGTCTTGCTGCAATGGTTTTGGTAAAAAGAGATATAATTTTCTTGGGAGTACTTTGCTAAATCCAGGTCATTTGGACAGAGCTGCTCTTCAGGCAATTAGGCCAGTTGATCTGAAGGGGCAAATAAAAAGATTTCTGGTAGTGAGCATGAAGTAACATAAGGGGAGCCAAGGTTTTTGCCTGCTCCAACTGCAAGGAAAGTGGGCACGTGATTTTTGCTTACACCTCTTTGAAATTTTGTCTATATAGCTGTGATTGATTCCTGCAAGCATTATCAAGATTATCAGTGTTCTGGCCAGAAAAAAAAAAAAAAAAAGTATTTAAGGATTTTATTGGAATATTAGGAAAACTTGCAGTGATTTGAAAAATATTTTCTCTGTTTTAGAGGAGTCTGTTAGGTAAGCAAGGTAAAATTTGTACCCCAGTAAACCTAGTACTATATCTTAATAAAAATCATGAAGTTTCCCCGTTGATCTTGGGGACCAGACCACCATTTCCTGTGAGTCAGTAGCACCACTTTTAAATCAAATCTTGGAAAAACTCTTAATACTGATATTTTCATAACTGTCAAAATTATTTTGATAATTGCTTTCCTTGTAGCTGCATTTCAGAACAGGTGTTCCTGAACTTATTTACTTTTTTTTAAGTGTTTCAGCTAATTTTCAGTATGACTTGATGTTTTCTCTGACTTTGTGCAAAAGATAGCGATAAATAAGAGACTGACAATATTGCCAAAACACACCTTTGGTAACCAAATAAATTATATCAGGAGAAGAATGTAACAAAAATATCTGAAATGTTATTCGATATTTTTGTAATATACCCTGCTCAGCCAAGTTTCAACAAATTGTTGGCCACTGAATGTGATGTGTACTGCCTGCCTATCTAAAGGGTGCACAACAATCTCACCGTGAGTCTCGTCACACACATCTCACTGCAGGATGTTCTTTACTTTTTGCTTGGTGAGACCTGTACGATACTTAATTTATGACCAGCCGCAAGTTCTCCTCCGAAATGTTTGATTCCTTCAGAAAATAATTTTAATTGTGGTAGTGACTTTTCCTTATTGGGTTTTGCAGTTGTGTTTTGCTTTTTGCAGAATTTACTATGGTTAAGAAAAACTTACTATGAAACAATCTTTTTTTAGCTTTGGACCCAGATACTATTTCTTCTGTAAAAGCTGGATCCTTCATAAATGATTACATCAGATGAATGGTAGACATCTGGAAGCATAAAATGTAAAAAAGGAGATATGAAGGACTAAGAAGTAATTAAGTACTGGAAATGGGATTTGGAATTGCCTTTTTATTTTCACAATTCTTTACAAGTTCTTTATATATCTCAAGTATTTAATCTCCCTCACAGTTTTTCATCTATAAAATAAGGTTAATAGTATTCACTGTCTTCTTACAATTCCCTGTCTGTTTTGTTTAGTAATGTCTGAGATTTCAGAGCGTATTTTCCTGTATTCCTACCAATACTTAATACAAGAGAAGTGGATCTTACCTACAGTTTTAGATGTTACATAATATATACAATATTGAGCTGTAGGTGAGATACAAACATTGGAGCAAAAGCAATGTAATTTAGGGTATTCCAGATTGCTTTAAAGGCAATGAAATTCCTGATATACTCATACATATACTTCATAAACGTATGCTCTTCTTTGGAATAAGCTGTTTGGGCCCAGCTAGTGCTTTATTTCTCATAGCATAACATAGCCACAAAATCTGTTAACAAGATTAATATATCCTGGAGAAAAAAAGGGTGTTTATTTGTAAAGGGGTCCTTAAGAAATTTGTGATCAAAAGATTCTTAATTTTATCTTGTTTGCAAGTAAAAGCAAAGATACTTTTTGGAAACTAATAGTACTTGCTGATGCTATTGTATGAAGGATTTTAGAGCTTTCCAGCAGAATACGTTTACAAAATGTCATAGAATGGAAAACTTTGTGCTTGCAAAAAGGTGTAAGGGGGGGAACCAGTGACTGTCATTAATACCTGGTTATGTAAAGGCTATTCTGAACAATACAGACTGATTGACTAGTAAAGAGGAAAAAAACATTTTCCCAAGCTTCTAGCCTTTTGGTTCTTCTGCTACTAGGAATTAGCCTACAAGCACAGGATGAATTTGTTCATCTATATTTGAATTGAAATGAAGATCTGATTTTCAGTGACAACAGCAGAATTATTCTCCTTGGGCAACTGTGGAAAGAAGGCAAATATTCTTTCTGATTTCAGAAATTTTTTGATCCTTGAGTTTGGTTCTGCCTCAAATTGCTTGAGCTGTGACCTTCATGGAACTCAGTTGTTTGTGAAAAATTTATCCAGATATGTTGCTTTTACTATTTATAAAATAGTTTATCCAGAAATAAATCTAATCTATTATGTTTAAATGAAATAATGTTATGAAGGCATAAAGTACATGTCGCTTAAATGACTGTAGCTGTAATATTTGATGTCATGAAGGTCTCATGAGGATATCTTTAGATAGCAGTTAGATAGTAGACTAGCAAGTAATTCCCTTCACGAGCAATAAATATATGTATTGTATATAAAAGGATGGATAGACTGGGAAATGTCCAAGTAACTGTTTGAAAATACCAAACTTGAACCGAACACACAGTCGATCTAAACATTGTTTACCATTTGGATAAAACAACCAAGCAGAAAATATGTGACACCTGCGTCATAGAAGATGATAACCTACTGAAGAATGCAAAATCTACAGGAGAAAGAACTGGTTGAGTATATGTGAAAGGGAATCATAGGTTGCATTCCGGCTCCTGGATTATTAGATGTCACCACGTGCTACGTGGTCGTGTGTAGGCACTGTTGTCCTTCCTACTTTTCATGGGTACCTCTGCATGATACATTCAGTTGAATTGTACAGCTAAGCAAGGCTAGTAAATTGGGTCACAAGAAAATAGTGGTTAGAAGCTCTGTCCTACGACACAGAGAAAATCCCTGAATGAGCAATCCCCAGTGCTGACCCAATGTTCTCAATTTCAGTTTGATTTTAAGTGGAGTGACAAAGGTTTTGAGAGAGCAAAGCACTTTGGCTAAATGAAATGTCAGCAAGTCTATGAATGCAGAAGGGAGCATGGAGAACTCAAACCTTTAAATCTGCAAGAAAATGTACTGAACATGTAAACTCCTAATTAAAGGAAGAAGTTAAGTATTAGCTATCTGTCATAAGAGTAAATGTTTAATCATTAATTGAAGTACAAAAAGAACAATAGTAAATGGAGCAGTCATTCTAAAATGTTGAACAGATTACTCAAGTCTGAAATACTGTATTATTGAGTAGAACAATGCTTCAAAATATTTTTATTCTGACATTTTAGTTTTGCTAAGTAATGAGGAAATACAAAGCCCATTGCTTTGAAGACCATATTACCCAGACCCCTCCTTTGGTACAAATAAATCTTTGTTATAATTTACATGTGTACTCAAATATATTTTAAAATGGAAATAGCCATAAGCATAACAAGATTTTATGAACTTTCCTAGGTGTGATGTTTTTCCGAAACACAGAGTGTAATTAGTCATCTCTCATGATATCTGTAGGAATTTGCTGAATAAACTTTCTTTTGTGCCTTTAGTTGCTATGCCAGCTCTGAGAAACAATATTGCTAAACTATAACAGAATATATTAAAAATATGATACCATATCCTCTATGGTCGGATCCCAGACCACATTGTGTGTGCATCGCGCTCCTTTCCTTTGTATTTCCTTTTCTTAGTTGTATATGCTGCCACTATAGCATCACTGGAGGTAATGTTCGTATTTAATGAGATAGTTTATGTTGTATCTGATACACCATTGCTCAACAATAAACAAGTTACTCTTACTTTGAAGCATCCACTTCTCTCTCTCAAAATGTTACATTCCAGAAATCCAAATACTGTATTTTTTTTTTACTTGCTAATGAGATTTGTATGTGCCAAAAATATGTTGCTACCTTTGTAAGTACTTCAAAGTACAACAGGATCAACTATTTTCAGTAATGGTCTTGAACAAGAGACTACAGGTTCAGTTTCCTTAGAAAAGTATAAAATAAATCTTTCCTTTGGGGCAAAACATACATAATTTTTCCTCTCTATTTAATCTATTTTGCAAGGTACACTGTAGGGCAATTCTATTTCCACAACTGTTAAAGCAGCACTTTTTTTTTCTTTTGGGAAAAAAAGGGACTTGCATTTTTATTCCACTGAAATTGCTTGCTTATGAGAAAAATGTCTGGAGTTTGGGGGAACATATCAAGTTATTTCTGTGCCCTTGTCATAGAATGGTTTTTAGCAGACACTATTCATCAACAGAAATTTGGGGATGTTTAAGTATAACATGGCAGCGAACAAGACAAGATTATATGTGTAGGATTTCCTTGTGCCTCCTTTAAAAGTGCTCAGAATTTATGTAGCTTTCAAGCATGAAAAGAGAGTAGAATAGTCATTAGATTTGGGACTTTGAATTCTGATCAAAGGATTTTGTAAATATCTTTTAAGAATAATACCAAATTGTTGAGTGATGTTTAAATCACACGTCAGCAATGAAATACATAAATCTCTTATTAGTTTATCTTTGCACAAACTCTGTGTCCTCTTTTCAGTTCCACTGAGTAATAAATTGCACCGTGCAATTTCAGTTAAGGACCAACCTGAGATAGAATAAAATCCTAAAGGTTTTATACTTACCTATTAATTGATAATAAAGTACTAACCTTCAGATGCCTCAGTCCTGTAGTTCTTATATTTGGGAACTGAATTTGATTTTTTTAATCCAGTCTTCTTTAAATGTCAGTGGATGTATGTGTCACTCCCAATTTCCACCTGGAACTCATTTCTCTCATAAAAATACTAACAGGTTTGGTTTTATTTGCTCTACTCCCTCTGTAAAGATGTTAAGGAGGATTAGGTTATTCTTGGGTGAAATATAATTTTATTGTATTTTTAGAAATTTTATTACATAAAAGTCTTTCATGAGCTGCCTGATTTAAACAGTATGACTGTCAAAACTTTCTAAGTATGCTCAGGAACTCAGATTTTTTTTTTTTTGAGTCCTCTTTGGAGGTCACATTCTCTCTGTGGCTGAAGTAATAAGCCCGATGGGCTTTTAGCTTGTGCTATATACTGTATTTGCAGTGCATTCAAAATATAAGAATTAATGAGGTAGTGGATTCTGTATTAAATACATTTTTAGTACAAAATTTTCATTAATTTTCATTACATGTGAATTGCCGTTCATCTGATTCGTTTGTGCAGTTGGTGGCATGGTTTCACCCATTCTGATACATGAGAGTGCTCTTGGGCCAAATGACACAAGCAATTTTGCATCATTTTTGCCCCTCATAATCTCAAATGCTTGAAAGCTGTCTTAATAGTTCTTTGCATTTGTGTTACTCCCCCTGGTATTTGCATGTGAAAAAAAGCTAGTACAAACAGAAATTATCTACTTTGCAGAGAAATGTAGACACACTTTTTATTTTTCTGTATCCCATGAAAATCTAGAAATAAGATCTAAGGCTCTTTAGTTTGTTTCCACGAGGACCTTGTTGATTTGGCTCCTCCATGAAGGAAGAGTACTTTCCTGCACTTCTTCTATTTTTGTTCAAGTAAGGCTGCATTTTTTTGATGAACAATTTCTTGTTAATTAAATAGCAACAGAATAAGAAATTCTGTAAGACCCCATTACACTATTAACAATGCTTTTTAAATGCCCTTGCAAATATATAGCTTGCAGTGGCAGCTCCATTATAATTTATATGAAATTATAATTATATGAAAATATAATTTTTATAATTTTATGAAAAAAACCAAAACAGTCCTTAAGTTAAGGATTTGTGTTCCATTTACAGAGAAAGACTGTATTTAAAAGTAAAATTCCATATGAAAGAATTACAAATTATACATAATAAAGAATGTTCAAAGGAGAATTACAATACATATGAAATTGAAACAAGAACTTTACTTTGTTGAGCATTTCTCAATGTATATGGTATGCTTGTGCTCTGGTAGGGGGGTTGGAATAGATGATCTTTCGAGGTCCCTTCCAACCCCTGACATTCTATGATTCTATGATTCTATGAAAATATAAAAGTTGGTATAAAAAAAGGGAAGACATATCTACCTCTTGTTAGAGAGATAAACCAACCTTCTGAATGACAAAATAAAGAATGTATTTTAAGCTCATTGATTTAAGTCAATACAGGAGCCAAGGAAAATGAAGGAAATCTACCGTTCCAGTGCGCTCTTCAAAGTGGCAAAATAGGATTCATATTTCAGTGAGAGGTGACAGTACTGGAAATGCAGTACAAGAGCTCTCCCAGGGGTAAGACCTTCGAACTGGCCATTTCAATGAGTCTCCATTCTTGAGGAAATTATCAAACCAGCTAACCAAATGGCCAGTCTGGAGCATGTGAAAAAAATAGTAGTAAAGCAGCAGGATGCAGGTGGGCTATATATTGTACTCAGAACAGGTGCTTTCACATTATATTTATGTAGTGACCAAGAACTAGTAATGCTAATGTCAGAAATGGATACCTTCTCTTGGAAAGGCTGAGCTATAGGGTAGCATTTTCTTAAAGGATATGCTGAAACTTAATCTCTGAATAGGCTACTTATATTTATTTGGCTCTCTATCAAATAAAAAAGGTGTCCCCCTATTAATTTACATTTCTGTCTTTGTCTACCTGTATACTTCAGTTTTATTTTCTCATTCCTCTTGTTTGTGCCATTTTTGCTCAGTCTTGCATACTCTCTTTTCTTTGGCTTTAGGAATTAAATAGAATCATAGAATCATAGAATGATTTGTGTTGGAAGGGACCTCAAAGATCATATAGTTCCAACCCCCCTGCCATGGCAGAGACATCTTCCAGTAGACCAGGTTGCTCAAGGCTCCATCCAGCCTGGCCTTGAATACTTCCTGGGATGGAGCATTCACAACCTCCCTGGGCAACCCGTTCCAGTGTCTCACCACCCTCAGAGTGAAGAAGTTCTTTCTTATATCTACTCTAAACCTATGCTCTTCCAGCTTCCACTCATTACCCCTCATGCTATCACCACAGGCCCTTGTAAAAAGTCCCTCCCCAGCCTTCCTGTAGCCCCCTTCAGGTACTGGTAGGTCACTATGAGATCTCTCTGGAGCCTTCTCTTTTCCAGGCTGAACAAGCCTAATTCTCTGAGCCTGTCCTTGTAGGAGAGGTGTTCTAGCCATCTGACCATCTTGTTAGCCTTCCTCTGGACTCGCTCCAACAGCTCCATGCTTTTCTTGTGTTGGGGGCTCCAGAGCTGGACGCAGTACTCCAGGTGGGATCTCACAAGGACAGAGCAGAGGGGCAGAATCACCTCCCTCAACCTTCTGGTCACACATCTCTTGATGCTGGCTTTCTGGGCCGCAAGCACACACTGTTGGCTCATGTTGATCTTATCATCCACCAACACACCCAAATCCTTCTCCCCAAGACTGCTCTCAATCCACTTGTTGCCCAGCATTTATCTCTCCTTGGGATTGCCTTGACTCAGGTGCAGGACCTACACTTGGCCTTGTTAAACTTCATGAGGTTGGCCTGGGCCCACCTCTCACACCTGTTAAGGTCCCTCTGGATGGCATCCCTTCCCTCCAGAGTGTTGACTGCACCACACAACTTTGTGTCGTTGGCAAACTTGCTGAGGGTGCACTTGATTCCACTGTCCATGTCACCAACAAACGTTACATAGTACTGGTCCCAGGACTGATCCCCGAGGGACACCACTTGTCACTGGTCTCCACTTGGAGATTGAGCCACTGACCACAACTCTCTGCGTGTGATCTTCCAGCCAGTTCCTTATCCATAGAGTGGTCCACCCACCAAATCCGTGTCTTTCCAGCTTGGAGATCAGGATGTCGTTCAGGACAGTGTCAAAGGCCTTGCACAAGTCCCAGTAGATGACATCGATTGCTCCTCCCTTGTCAACTGATTCTGTTACTCCATCATAAAAGGCCACCAGATTTGTCAGGCAAGATTTTCCCTGGGTGAAGCCATGTTGATTGCCACCAATCACCTCCACATTTTCCGTGTACCATAGCAGAGCCTTCGGAAGGATCTGCTCCATGATCTTGCCAGGCACAGAGGTGAGACTGACTGGTCTGTAGTTGCCTGGGTCTTCCTTTTTTTCCTTTTTGAAAATGGAGGTGATGTTTCCCCTTTTTCAACAGACTGTCATGACCTCTCAGATATGATGGAAAGCAGCCTAGCAACTTCATCTGCCAGTTCCCTCAGGACCTGTGGATGGGTCTCATCAGGTCCCATGGACTTTTACACCTTTCAGTTTCTTTAAATGGTTTTGAACCTCATCTTCACTTACAGTGGATGGGTTTTCCTTCTCCCAGCCCCCACCTTCAGCTTCTACAATTTGGACAGTGCGTCTAGAGCCATAATAATAAATAAAGCAGCCAAAAAGTCCAATAAATTTACATATTCTCAAGCTTTGTTTTTCCAAAGAGGATGGTTCAGTCTTCTGAATTTGTGCATCAGAACAAACAGATCCTTCTATTGGGATACAAGTCCATCATAATACTAGGTGTTTGCCTTCATTTCAACACAAATTTCTGTGAAGTAATTAATTTTGGGACTCTGCGCCAAGTGAATTCTGGTCCTGTGTATAGGTGATTATTTAATCTGAATTGAACAACTGCATTTTGAAAGACAGTAGTATGTATACACACTGAAAAATTAGTATCTCTAAGCAGTACCAATTATTTGTTAGTCTAGTGATTCAACTTGGATTTTATCTGACACAAAATTTCATGTTTTAGGAAGATACTGGAAAAATTGGTCCAGATATCATAAAAGCATCACTAAGGGCCTTCAGGTGAATACACACATTTATTGAAATGTTTTGCTAACTTTGCTACTGGACTATGTCTATATGCTTCCTATTGATTCTGTTTACAATTGCGTGCCAAAAAACGCCGTGTAATCTTCTGTTCAGCACTTCTGCAATCTGCTGTTGATATCTCTCTGACTGACAACTGCACTCATTTCATTACAGTTACATCCTTCTTCACTTTTACTTTATGTGCCATTCCAATTTAAGAAGATATACCTGTTATGATCTACTGTTCTTTTTTTTTTAACTGAATATAATACTCCTCTTCTGTTGATCACATTTTCCAGAAATGACAGGATGTCTGAGATTTACATGCAGTTTCCTTTTAGCATTCCCCAGTTATCACATCGTCTGATTTGCATTGCTGATTCTTTTTTGATGTTGAACCACATTCCACTAAAATTTCCTCCCTCGGATATTTCATTCTTCTACTAAGTCAGAATTACTCATATTCCTTATTGAATGATATTTAACACAGTGATGAAGATAAGGAAATGTACATAGGAATCATAATTGGTTTTAGATGGCCTACATTACTGCAGATGGCCTCTACAGTTTTGAAGGGTTTATAGGAAATATTTTATTCCTTTACAATCTCCTTGAGTGTCCTACCTCTCCCCTTACTGCTATGTCTTCCCATTTGTGTTCCTTACAAACAATTCTTTTTCCATCTCTCTATTTCCTGTGTTGGTGGTCCTTTCCAATTCTCAGTGATGTTGGCCTCTTCATTTCAGCCTTTCCAGTTTTCCCCCCAGCCCATGTTTTCTATAGAGGCCTAAGTAAGTGTTTTTCTATTCAAGGGGCTTACTCTTCTTTATTCAACTTATTTATTTGTTGCCTGTTTTTCTCCTTCAGGCCACTATCACTGGCCTTTGGCCACTCCCTGTAGTGATTTCTTTCTCACCCACAGTGAAACCTTTGAAGCTGTGTGTGAAGAAGTAAATCCTTTCTACTTACAGGAGTAATTTCACTTAACCTCTTTTTATTGCTGTCTCCTAAGGTGGGATTTAGATAACGTGGTGGTGTGTTGTAATGCTGCCTAATGTAATACAGAATACACTTCATGAAATATATATGATACAGTTTCTTATAAATGTACCTAGAAAGTGACACAAATGGAACAGCACAGCAACAGGGCCTCCTGCTCAAAACTGTTAATTCTGTTCCATATGCAGTATTACAGAGCTCTCATGTCTTAGAAGTCAGATTGAAAACAAAACTGAATACAAGTTATATTGGAAACATTTAAATTAAATTGCCTACAGAAGCTATTTTGGGTGCCCAAGTTTGGATTCCATATAGAAGCAGTGTGTGTGTTTTCTAATGCACACTCCGTCATGCTGCTGCTTTTGTTTTTTGTCCTTTGAAGTGAGGTTCAAACATGCAGGCAGCAAAGCCTCACCAGCTTTGCAGAGGATAGAAAATGCTCCAAGATAGACAGCTGCGCAAGTCTTCCATGAAATGCAATTGCCAGTGAAGATCAGCAGATAAAGTGAATGCAATTTCATTCTACCTGGTTCTGAAGGTCATTCATATCTGGACCTATGGTCAAAAAGCAAACTTTGCTTTTATCTTATGACTCTATCACTTCAGTCATGGAGAGGATCAGCTGAGCTATTAACAAAAAAGGCTAAGGCTTTATGGAGGGTGAGTTTTTTCCCCATATATAGCTGGGGAAGTAAAACAAAATTAGTCCAAAAATCAAGGGCAAGAAGTCTTAAGAATTAATCAATTTTCCTTACTAGCATCACCGAGAAGAAAATAAAAGTAATGAGAAAAGGTCTAATGATGTAGCTTATAAATTGCAGATCTCCTGTTTGTGAGACATAAAAATCAATTATAGTCTATAAAGAATATAATGGTATCGCTGAAAGTTTGGAAACACTGTCATTAGAATTCATGAGGGGATATATTAGCCTTTCCCTCTGTAAAGATTTTATGTTCATCATTTGACAGCATGGAGACCAGGTAGCCTAGTTCAGCTGATAAGTAATTCCGACATGAGGCTGAAGGTAGGGGAAGCTGAGGAGTTCCTTGTGACAGAACTTCCATTGGCTGGAACAGCGCTTTGCCTAACATTTCCCATGGAAGCAGAGGATTTTCTTTTGTTCTAACTTTTTTCATTGACAGAGAAAGAATGAAGGTAAAGATCTATCCCCTAGCACAGAAAACATAATAAAAACACGGGCTAAACTCCATCTCTAACCTGAGGCAATTAAGGAAGAAGATAGTCAAGGTCCTTCAGCATCAGCTAACGAGGAAAGGAAGCGTGGCAGAGCATTGCACGCCCAGGCTCAGGAGAGAAGGAACACATTTCTCCTTTTAACATTTGATCTTCCTTACTTTAACCTTTAATTACATCAGTGACTCTGAGAGGGGAATGGAGCCTATTCTAAATTGAGAATTCTAAAACCTTTTTCTCTGTGAGGATAAATAATTTATACAGTCTTGCAGTCCAGCAATTTAATGAGCCCTTATGCAAGTAAACAAAGTTGGAGCTCTTCTTAGCTACTCTTCAGTAAAAGTGTCTGGGGCGAAAAAAGGTAGAAGTTGTGTGGAGCTCCTGGGATCTTACCTGGATTTAAAAAATGGTGATCCCTGCGGTAATTATCTTCAGGGTTGCTAAATTAATATTTGACTGCTGTGATGATCTAGAGCCACCAAGTGCGTGCTTAGACTATGATCCAATGCTATTTACCATGTAATACAGGCTAAACAATTTGATGAAGTAATTTCATAAGGAAAGGAAATTCAAAGGAAAGTTTTGAAAGTACAGGAGTTTAAAAATAAAACAGTTATTCGATTTTTTTCATAACTAAAAGTCTCAAAAACTGAAACAGGAATCGGCCTTCAGGAAACTGTGATGTGTAGAATACAGAAAACTGTGTCTCTTTACTATTCACATATTTTATACTATCTCTAGATGATCCCTACTGCTGTACCATACTAATAGAAGATCCACTTTGAAAAGGTTTTGTGTTTTTTTGAAGCACAAACTTATTGCAATATGCCTGCTGATTACAATATGGTTCTACATAGCTAAGCTGAATGGATTTTTTTTTAATGAAGTGATTCATCATTAGAAAATTATTACGAATTTTAATGAAATACTCCCACAGAAACATGTCAGTTGCAACAAAGATTTCATCAGAGATAATCCTCGTCTTAGTTTGTAAGAGAGCTGTGTTCCTGCAGAACCAAAAGTTTAGTGGCTATGGCACTTACCCCCAGTGCCCTGCTTTTTGAATATATTTTATATATATATATACATAATTTTCTTTAGGATAAATTATACCTACATGTGGAAGTGTGTCTCGTATCAATGCATAGAAGTATAAACATATACAAAGATGAAAGGGACCTATTCTTCTTCTGAGTGAAATCAAAATGTATAAGCCTTTATATTTTTTCCTTGAAGCTCCAGTTGCAGAACACTGGAGAGAAGATCCTTTAAAACTCAGTGTATTATTGAACATGTTCTTCTGACAATGTCATATGCAAGGTGCACTGCATTCTGTTATTTGTGAGGAGGTCTTTTGCTGGAGCTAGACATATTATCAAGGTGTCTGAAGTGATCTGTCTCTCCCAAAGATCATGATTGTTTAGTGGACAGGCAGCAACAGATAGAATAGCGTTTCGCAAGCTACAAAGCGCAAGCTCCATTCCTTATAGTCCTTACAGATTAATTCACAGTAATGCGTTTATTCTCTATTTCCCTGTAGTCATAAAACAAGAAAAAAAAAAAAAAACAACTGAAAGCAACAAAGGGTTGGGAACCTCATGTATAAATTTGTTTTGAAAATTGTTTACAAATGTTTTAGCCTGATGCAATAGGTGTGTTTAAGCCAATGTCTTTATAAAGTAATGTTAGGACATTTTGGTTTTACACTTGTGTTGATGGAAAAACTCTATGAGAGATACTGCATAGGTCCTAATAACTACTGAATAGTGATTTCCTTCATGTGCATTTGTGATTTGCACTGAAAGGCAAGATTTGAATGGAACAAAAATAAGTTTCAAGATCAGGTGACCCTAAATAGATCTTTATGCCTATAATATTCCGATTTATATGACATATCTTAGGCAAAACACAGCCACATAATTTTTAATTAAAATTTATGACTGGTTCTGGCAAGTTAAAAGGTAACCTTCTCATGCAGCTATCAGAAAGTTGAAACTTGATTTCCCTTCTGCAGCACAAGTAGACTGATATTAAGCTATAACATAGCTGCTTTGTTTCAGGTGACTTACTTAAATGAGAGATATAGTGCCTAAGTGATTTGGGCCCTGTCAGTCTCTGGGTAATCAGCAGGTATCGAAGAAACAAAAAATGCATTAACTGTTTCAAGCATAAGCCTGGAGTTCTACGTTTTTTTTACCTAATAATGACATAACCGTTATTGTATCTTTACATTCATTAGTTTTTCTGACCACTTGGGGACTGCCTCTTACTCATCTGCAAAGGAGAATCAAGTATTTCCTGCTTTTAAAAGCATTATATGTGCAGGTTTTCATTTTGACTTTATGTAGTAAAGAAACACCCAGAGATACCTATGGTGTCTGAATGAGTTAGTAGTTAGGAAAAGCTGACAAGCTGTTATGTGTAGAAAGAATTTGGTGTATTTCTGCTATTTTTTATAGCCATGTTGGCTCAGACTCTTAACAAATTGTCTTTCATAACGTTTTTCTAGCTGAAGGACTTGAGACAGAAAAACCCCCCAAAAAAGCATATATCACACACTCAATCCTTTTTTCTTGAAATTAGTACAAAATTGTTTCTGTCATAGCAGAACTTTTAGTGAGCTGAACCTTGTTTAGATAAGTAGCTGAAAGATACCAAAGTAGTAAGAGTATAGAGAATGAGCGCTGCTATTGTTATACTACAGAAATATTAATCCATGGCCTCAATACCAGCATGTCTTGAATGGACATGCCACTTCAGAAAATAACAATGTATTAGGGCTCTACTGGAAGATTTGAATTTAATTGTGTGCATTGATCAAAAAGCATAAACATCATAACAATAAACATGAAATCACTGTATTCTAATGATAGTGGTTAGCTGTAGCTCTCTGTCTAGACCTGCTAAATGCTGCTAAGTGAATTACTGAGTACAGGGATGAGAAGTGATTCAAGCATTCTGTTCTCAATATGGAGTTTCTGGATGCCAGCAGAAGTTGCATAACTAATAAAGGAAGAAATGCATAGATAAATGCTCACACCTCTCAGTAGTAAATTATAACTTTGTCAGCCCAGGAGTATTAGGAGTAGAGGGGCAAGTGGCTACAGTGCCTTAACAAAGAGGAAAGCAGACAAAATGGCATTTATTTTAAATGTGTCTGGTAATTTCAATGCCTCCTTTTTATAACTGATGATATCCTTTGAAAACTGAACAAAATAATGAATTAGTTCTGTAGAGATTGAGGATGTCATTCTTATAGGGAATTATTTTATGGGAAAATAAATTCGATGCCAGACATCTGAAGGCAAAAAAAAATGTTCACTTATTAAAGATATTTATATCAGTGATATTAAATGGCAATCAAAGAACAGCTCTACTATGCACATGAAAATTCCATATCCTTCTTAATTTTGAACATAAGCATATCTGTGTTTATGTTACTTCTTTGTAGCTTTATACTGTATGTGAAAAAAAGGGCATAATGATGCAAATGTGACTGAGAACAAAAGCAGGAAGACAGAATAAATTTAAGAAGATAGCAGAAAAATTCAAAAACTAGTACTGAGAAAGGGAAAAATAAAAGGAGTTCCGTATGCTTAGAGAGCAAGAGTATAAAAGGAGAATTGTAAAATTATGAAAGAATAGGTATGGACTTGTGTGCAGTACAAGCTACAAAAAACGAATAGAGAGTACTAAAACAGAAACATGTAAAATAGGGAAAACAGTAAATAATGTCACAAATAATGGGCAAGATTCTCACCTGCACAAGTATATCTAGCTTCATTAATTTCAGTTTTATTTATACTTACTGATGGCTTGGTCTACACTAACAATTTCCATGTGGTAACTAAAACGAATCATTGACTTGAAGTAGATGTAACTGAGCCTTTTGCATCTCTGCAGTACCTAAGATGGGCTTGGTTTAGTGTTACATGTTTTCCCACGAGATGCACTGATAACATCCTTAAATTAAAGTAGTCCCACAAGCTTGTGCTTCCACAAGCACAGATTTTCCTAGGAAGCAGCATGCTTAGCAACACTGGTATCCATGGCAGTATCTACCATGTACGAGTCTAAATGTAGAAGCTCTTTCCTCTTTCACAGTTTTTTATGTCACTACAATCGTGCTGCCTACCACCAGCTCCAGTTCTCATTCACAAGCTCAAGTTATAGATGCAGACCCTGTATAGATGCACAGGAGACCTGGTCTTATCCTGGTGCCTTCCCTCTGCAAAAACCCTGCTGCCCGTTCTGCTATTCCAGGATCGTGAGGCCAGCTGTGGGGAAAGGAATGGCTTGGTGACAGTCTCAGAGGCCACTGCCGCTGTCCCAGACTGAAGTTCCCAAGCACCAACTGTCAAGACCACATTACACCCTGAATGTGGGTTAGCTGGGATGCAGTCCTTTCAAAAGCAAAGCCTTTGACACCCTATGCCAGAAAAAAACTGTGCTGTGAAACCGTGCACCATCTTTAGCACAAAGAGCAGTGATGTTTTGGGGGTGTAACTGCACCCTGTCTGCCTGCAGAGTGGGGGTATTATGACAGGGTAATTTGGCCAGTTCTGCACCACACTACGACTGACTGAAGCTGCTGTGTGTTTCAGAGCCTCTCTGGGAGTATGGGGGAGAGCCTTTTCATCCAGGCAGCAACCATGAGGGCTGGATGCCGCAGCTGCTGTGGCATCCAGGAGCTGTCTCCAGCATTCCCAGCCAGCACTCCCTGTCCATGGAGGCTGGCAGCCTGCATACTCCCAGCTGTGGGCTGCCTGGGTAGTACTTAAAAAGACAAAACAGTTTATACAAAGACGAAGTATTTTACATTTAAAAAGGGAATATTCACAACCTTTTCTCTCTTAGTCCTTTTTTCTCTTCTGTCAGGGGTGGTGTCTGGCTCCTTTCCCCTTGGCTATGGTCTTTCACTCTTCTCCTCCTCCTTCCCCCATCAATCCCTCAGCAGCTGTGCCCTTCCTCACCCCCCAAAGCCTCTGTTTTCAGCTCTGCCATCCCATCCAACCCACTTCAGCTGTTTCCCCGTGTTCCCAGGACTCTCTTTTGGCTCCTGGTACCTCTCCCTGCCCTCAGCAGCTGTCTGGCTCTGCCCTGCGGAGCCCCTGGCCCCTGCTGAACACTGTGTCCCTTTTCTTCCCAGGCCTCTGCCCTGTGCCCTGGCACAGAGCCGGGGTGCCTTCTCCTCTGCCACTGCTCCAGAGCCAGTCCCTGCCTTCGGCTGCTTCCTTGGACTTGCCTCAGCAGCAGCAGCTGGCGCCTTCCTGCCCCCCATGCCTTTGGTTTCGGACCCTCTGCCTGCACCCACCTGGCCTCCGCAGGGCCTTCCCAGGCCCCAGGCCTGCACCGCCTGCCTGGAGCCCCTTTTCTCAGCCCTCAGCAGCTGTTCCCCAGGCACCTGCCCCTGTGATGCTCTAGTTTCCCCCTCTCCAGGGCTATAGCAGCTGTTGCTTGTTCCCTCAGGAAGGCCCTCCCACCCCTACAGGCCCTGCTCTGCGCAAGGCCCGAGGCCTCACTCCCTCAGCTGTCTCCTCTCGCGCCTGGCCTCGGCTTCAGGCCCCTCTCTCTGCCTTCCGCTCCTCTTCCACGCCACCAAGCACGGGTGCTGCCGGCCAGAACGCCGAGGCTGGGAAATGGTGTGGCAGCAGGTCGCCTGAATTCCTCATGTCACGCTTCATTACTGTGACAGCACGTCACAGCGCTGACAGCCAAGAATGGCCTCCAGAAACACAACTGCAAGTCGGGAGACAACATGGTCGATGGCAGAAATGCTGTTAAAGAGGAGACCAGCATGAGCCTTAGTAAAACCTGTAATGTGCCATGGCAAGCCCGGCCTCAGGATTAATAAGAGCAGAGGCACAATGCCCATGTGGTGAAAAGAGCAGCCAGAACAGCTGTGGAGCCATGGCTCACTGCAATTGCTCCTCAGCAGGCCAGAACTTCTCATGGTAGATAAATTGAAAACCGTCGACCATAAATTGCTGTGCCAGTTTTGGGCAAGAGGGAGGCCACCTGTGCCATTTTGATGCCAGCACTGGCATGGCCTCTGGCATGCAGAGAGGGGAATGGGCTGCACAGGTGTGAATGCTGCAGTGGGCTTTAATTTTCTGCCTCACGCTAAGCAAACTGCTCATTACTGGCCAGGGGACTGGACTATGGGAGAGCTACCATGCAGAAGAGACTTCCAGCAGCTCCCAACAACAAGAAGACATTTAAAGATAGCAGCAGTCTATTTTTCTGACACACTTATTTACCTAGTGAGCCACATCATGTTATTGCACTGCCATAAGCCATGAAAAAGGATGGCATGACCAGGTTGCTGATGGGAGTACAGGACTGGTGCCTCAGTGTTCAGGGATATCCTCCTGCTGAACCATCAGAGATGACCTCTGCTGATGGCACCAGCCTTGCAACAGCTGCTGCCCTTCTGCCTCTGCTGCCCCAGACACATGCTGAGATGCAGAAACCAGGAGTTCACCTTGGCTGGCAGTTCAGTCAGGTTCTCACTTCCAAAAGTGACATCAAAACACAAATAAAGGAGTCTGGCCTGGTTTGGTAGTTAATGTCTCAGACTTTCAGAAAGCCCACCTTAATTTTTTTAAACTTGAAGAAACACTGCTGCATTTTTCTCTCATGTCTAGCAGCAGCAAGTCACCTGGACGCCTCTTGGTACTGCTTCAGGGAAGTCCATCAACCTCTTCCCCCTCAACTTCTTCCTTCCTTGAGGTTTGTAAACCCTCAACCTCTTCCTTTCACAGCCAGATAAGTATAGGTGATTTATTTTGGATTCACAGGTCAGGCTGCCTTAGAATTGTTGCTGCGAAGAGAGATACCTATTTTAAGTTTAAAGGGGACAAAATAGAAAAAAAAAAGGAAAATCAAAATAGAGGAGGAAAAGAAATTAATAGGAATGAAGGACTAGGACTGGGTATAGACTGCAAAAGGGAGGAAGGTTAGTAAAGAAGACGCACTTTGAATGGCAGGAGGAGCTCAGATATTTGTCGCGGGTCAGTTTGGAAGTGTAAGCAGCAGTGGTAAGGTAGTTTCAATAACTGTCTTTTTTAACAACATGACTTGAGGGGGTTTTCTAATGTTGCTGAGAAATTTTATGGGCTTAAGTATTAGGTTCCCTCTGCACTTAGTTTCAGCTTCCCACTTTCCAGTGATGGGAGACATGAATTAGGGAGAGGCTTCTTCTTCAGCTTCATCCAGAATGCATCACACAGTGATGCATTCAATACCTAAACCAGCACATAATAAATGGTTGTGAGTGGGGGACTCCCTGCAAATACTCAATCTAGTTCTGATTTAAAATGCTAATTTGGGTGTCTGTGGTGTGTGATTTAATTCAGTGAAAGATCTGATCCTATCTCTAAAAGGAATTAAAGGAGTTGAAATCCATCTTAGAACGTTAGTTTTTTCTACGCTTAGCTGTATTTGTAGGGGGTGCAGTATTTTCTTTCTGTGTGCATCTGCCTTTCATTAATTACTTCATAGCTTCATTAGCTGCTGCAAGATATACCCTGTAAGTGAGCAAAAAAACCCTGCACTCATATGCAGACCCATGTTTATCACTCTGAAAAGCAATATCCTTCAGAGAATGCCATCTGATTCTGCTGCAATGCAGTGAGTGACTGGTGGGGGTTAAAAGCCTTGCGCAGATTCCTGCTAGCTGGTCATTAATCTCCAGGAAAAGCCCCATGTCTTAATTGCTATTGTATAATTAGTAACGTCTTCCATCTAACCAGTGTTAAGCTGAAACAGTAATGTGCCGAGTCACCATCATTCTCTCTAAATGAGGATCAGGCAGTACTGCACTGAACAGTGCGACAGTGAAATTATTATTATTTTTTTTTAATATTCTTTTGAAATATACTAAGACCAGCACTATCAGCATTATATGGCCAACTCTGAAAACTCACAGAGCTGTCACAGATCACCGCAGCTTAAGTGGCTAAACAAAGTAGTCCCCAAAACTGAAGATGTAAAGACGAGCAAAGTCTGTCAGGCTTCTTACATAACATATGTTGTAAAAGAGCCTAAAATACCAGTCAGTAACTGTCTCCTGATTCAGAGAATATGGAGCTGAAAGTAAGAGAAGAAAGACTTTATTTTAATACAGCTGTGAACCTCAGGGCAGCCAAATATAACTAAGCTTGAAGGAATTGATGTATTTCCTTTAGTATCTATGGGCTAGGTATTTTAATCTATGATATTGGATTAATTGATAGCTTAGTATCAATGGTAAATTGATTTAATTTTCCCTGTGATATTTAGTATCTCAGTCTGGAAGAGGTTTCTGTCCTGAAGAAAATACAGATACGCTCTGTAAAACCAAAATTGAAATGTAGAAACTTTGCAATATTTGATTTTGGTAACAAGAAAATATTGTTTATCAATGACTGTCAGGAATCATATTCTAGTAATCTACAATATTATGCAAAATAATATAAATTATATATAAAAGAAAACCAAATTCAAATGAAGACGAACAGTGTTTTTAAACTACCTTTGTTATCACATAAATCCTCATTTGGATGAAACTGTACTTTCTAGAGAGAAAAAAACTCCTCAACATTTTTCCTCCTAAAATAATTAGCATTCAGCTAGTCAGATTCTTGTCTTCAGTGTGATTGTGAAAAAATTCTAGAAAAATGATAGAGCTAGCTGCCAGGATGAATAATCAACCATAAATAATAGTGAAATTGTGCACAGAAAATGCAGTGAATGTATTGTCTTCTCTCTGATACAACTATCATTGGCAAAACAAAATTAATGCAATAGAAATGAGCATCTGTTTTGCTTTAAGACAGGCTTTTTCCTGGTGTATTTTTCCAGGATTTATGCTAGCACAAATGACTATAGGATCAGACCCAAAGAATTACCTGCTGTGTGTGATTTTGTGTAGTGCTGAATATTTGGTCGAAGACTGATGTTCAAGAAAGGATTAATCTAAAGTTCTTTCTTTTCCTGCATTTTGCCTGTGTTATATGGTTAAAGTGTTACAGAATTTCATAAAATAAAACAAATCTTCTCAAATGCCTCTGTTTCTGAGAAGAGTTTGAAAATTCAGATGACTCAGCAAGCAATATTTAAATAGTTACTCATTTTATTCAACTGGAATATCATACAGTGTACTTTATGCACTGTCAGTTAGTGGATTTTCATAAATCTTCATGTCCAAAATATAGAGGTTAAAAGTTCTACCACCGTCAGTGTACTGTCAGAAACCTTTTTTTTTTTAAGTTATTTCATTTTCTACCTATTAAATCCTCTAGACAGAGGCATCTGCATCTTTAGCACCCAGTAATAATTCAAACATAATTCACCTTTATTTTCATGCTTTGCAGAAGCTTCTCAGAGTTTAAGACAGATTTTCCTTCTTCTTGCAGTCATTTGCAGTATTCCATAGTATCCTTTATATATATATATCCTTTATATATATATATGTTCCTTATGGCCAGAAAAAGCTAAGATTTTGAACATTCTTTAAGTTTGGAAAAATATTTTTCTAAGTAATTCCACTGAGCACAAGACCCTGATCTCTGTGGAAACTTTAACTGCTGTTTAAAGATAATTAAAAGTATGAGAAAGCGGAGACTCTAGTTTCTATGATTGCTTTCTCCATTCTCATAATCTGAAAAACACATTTGATGAACAAGACTCATACAAGCCACAGAATCATAGTTCCAGGACAACAACCAAATACTATATTAGAGAGAAAATACGATCTGTCTTTAAGCTCAAGAAGTGTTTTATTAATGTTGTTCCCATCATTTTAAACGACCAAAAACACTAATGGGAAACCAATGAGAAAAGAAGGGGCATTGCAAAGAGAAAACAAGAAAGAGTGAAAAGGTAGGCTCAACGTGCTGGTTCATTCCGATGAAATTCTTTGGAATTTTTCAACCTTTATACTGTATTGCTGTGATTGCTCATAGTGATTTCACGTGAGTCTTAACACTTCTTTTGTAATAATTTAGGCAGTGCAAATATAATGTAGGTATGTATACAAAATGAAAACTCGGGCTTCTGGGTTACAGCCACATTATGGAGATTCATGTTACCATGAGAGTATTTTACTTCTACAAGTAAATTAAGATACTTTAGAATAATAATTATAGAAGTTTCTTTGCTTATTATTAAAACAAAATGATAGAAAATGTGGAAAATCAAGCATGTGGAAAAAATATTTATAAAAGTGCATTATTTTGAAAATCTCAATCCTTTGTATCTGTAATGAATTTCTTGGTACTCTTCTCTTGCTAAAACACTAGTTCTGCAGTTAAACATGTTTGCACTGAGACTGAGTCACCTTTTTAATCAGCTGAGCTTTCCAAATTACTTGAGGTAGTAATTCTCAGACTATGTCCATAGCAAAATCTTTCACATGATAAAAGGATATTTCCATTTTATTCTGCTACTGTGGTGAAACTCCTGGTCATAGTCCAAACGCTCTAATTAAAGAGTGCATTTCCAGATATTTTCCTATTAAATCAATAATCTTTCTTCATCTATTGCAGCTGTTTCGTATCTTCTGATTTTTTTCAGTTTTTATATATGATCTTCTACACTAGGAGTAAAGTTAGATAGTAATCAGATATTTTAACTATTAAGAGAAATATAACAAAGGAGAGAGTCTTAAACACTCATATAATTTTCAGAAAAGGATTTTATAGTCATATTCCTTTTCCTTAGAGAAGTTTATTTAGTTAGAAATAGACTTTGAATATGGCTGCTTATTTCACCTTGGAGACGGAGAACTGCTACAGTTGCTTCATATCTGACCTACTTATTTAAATCAATGTATTTAAAGAGGTGAAAACCGCTGGCGGATGAGGGAAGAAGGGTTGAGAAAGAGGTGGCTGTGGAGGGGAGCCTTAAGCAATAAGTTACTTGTGGAAGGGGAGAAGTAATTGATCGTTTGCACCTACCTGCCTAGCAAGTTTCCACTTTGCCTGTTCTGCTGAGTGTTATTTGTGGCTAAATTTTAAATTAAGGCCATTTAAATGGCTGGTGCAGAGAAGAATTGGCTGTGTGGAGGAAAGGAAAGAATCTCTTGCAGGGATAATAAAAAGGTAAACCGTTACAATTTGAGAAAACAGTAATTGGCAACAGGCTAGTGTTTAGTAGCGCTGTTTTCAACTAAATCCCTTCAGAAGTGTTTTACTGCAAAGTTATGAAGACCTGCATGGTCCAGTGTTGCACCTTCTTTCTTTATCTCTGGAAAGCAAATCTGGCAGATCACACAGAGGAGAGTTTCACAGATAGTTGCCCATCAAGAGCCATAAAGAAAGCCAATGAATACTTCCTTGTTTTCTCTGAAGTCTAGACGTTTTACCAAGAGCATTAGTAGGCACCTGTTTTTGCTAAATTGCTGATATTTGTGATGATAATCACAATTACAAGTGGTCATCAGAGGGGCAAACATACAAGAAAACAGGTCTGAAAAGAGCAGTTTAGAGAAGCTCAAACACATAATGACCGGTTAATAGTCTTTGTTATCCATTTTTGTTATCCAGCAAATAGAAAAGACCTGGAATTTACTACACAAATCATCATAATGCACTTAACTTGATTCATTCCTGTATACATATATATTATGTTCAGAGTCATCCTTGTTATTTTAGAACATTAATATTCTTCAAAGAAACCAGCCCCATCGCAAGGAGTGACTGGCTGGGGTTAATGATCCTTGGCACAGCTCCTCCTAGTTGGTCATTAATCTGCAGGAAATGCCCTGTGCCTTAATTGTTATTGCTTAATTAGCAACCTCTTCTATCTAAACAAGTGGCATATGACCTGAAATAACAATGTACACAGCAACAGTAATTTTCTCTGAGCATTTGAGCTATGCAGATTCTGTGCAAGTAAAACAAGGCATGGGAAGTACAAGTAACATGGGATATGACACTAAAATAACGTTCTGCAGATATGATCATTAATAAATGTCTTTTTTTAGATTTCAGGGATGTCACTAGTTTGAATCAGTGACCAACCTGATGCCTGAAATTTCAAATGAGAAAGCCTATGTTTGCCTTATTCCTTTTGCAAATTAGCATTCCATACTTCTGTTTGATACTGCCATTATAATTTCAGTTTGTCATTCGTTAGCTGTGGTTTTAATCACTGCAGGATGTGTATAAATGCCCAGAAGCAACCCAGAGCGCATTCCTACATGGAATATAAACACACATTTTGCTTAGAGCCTGGGTCATGAGAATCTCTTCTCTGCGCTTTTGACACTTCTCCTCTCTGTGCTTTGTCTCCTTTCCCCATCCTTTGCTTAAAAACCGAATATTTTGATTGTACTCCCTTATAACAAAAATTAACTCTAAGTGCATGTACAGTACTTAGCCTACATAGGACTTTTGCGTACGCTCGAATATTGTGTAAAGAGACAATGCAGAGCAGAGTCAAAGGAACTTTTCGAATTTGAAAGTAAACTTTTGCCTCTGGAATTGACTTTATAAATAAAAGATAAATGCTTTATTTGTTGAAGGTAGAATGTAAATATGAATGATCTGTTCATATATCAATTTGCATCTTCTAAAATTTGATATTGCTTGCTAGTAAAATTTCAGCTTCTCTTGATAGTTTTCCGTGTGAAAGAGTACTGAACGTTACACAAGTAACATCTTGATGGTTTTCTTTTTCCGTTTTTCGTGGTGCTTTTTTTTGTTGTTGTTTTTTTTTTGGCTAAAATTATGCATATTAAGTGTGCAGTATCAGTGTAATTCAAATCTGTTGAGGTCAATGGAAATTAATCCAGTGACTTACAAGGGCTCAGGTTCATGGAAATTATTTTGTATATATAATAGTTATGGACTCTGTTTTAGATTTCTTGGATTACAGGCTGGAGAAACTCCATAAATGTGGATAGTTCAACATATGTAGAGTTTGAGCCCTGCTTCAGTAATAATTTTTCACACATTTTTTCTGAATCATCAAACGGCAGCCCAGCTGTTGTACTTCGCTCTGTGGTATCACTGAAAGTCAGACTATCCTAATCTACGTACACTATTGCCAATGCCCATCTGCTTGTAATGCTGAACAGCAGCTGAAAGGAACAGGGACATAACAAGCAGAAATCTTAATAAGCTCATTTTAGCTGCACTACTGGATATGGTGAGCTTCCATGAATTTTAAACACAAATAGATTTTTTGCATTTGTCCAGTTTTAGTACAACATGGTAGTAACAGAAAAATTGTGGAATGAAAGGTGGAAGCCGGTGATGTCCTAAGCATGTACTTACTCAGTGGCTGTGCACAATTAATTTTAATTCAGAATGTAGACGTCATTTTCAGCTCATTTGAACTTGTGGACTTGTGTTGCTGGTTGGCCTTCAAATTCTGTTTTGCATTGATTCATCTATTTATTTACATATTTTAAAAAAAAGTTCAGTTTCCTTTAACCAAAGAACCCGTCTATCAAAAACACTCAACATGTTACTAAAAAAAAATCTAAGCCTCTTCTTCTGAAGTCTGCTTAAAATTTCTGCTAACCTCAAAAAACAGCTAGCAAGACCAAATCCACCTTGTAGCCGAGGAAATACTTAGCTAGTTTTGGTGAAAACAGACCTGCATTAGAAAAAGTTAAAAATTAATAAAAACCTGTACTATTTGTAGGAGGATATATCATATTCATAATTTACTGTACTTTATGAGTGCCATGGGAGCATTTGTTTCCTTTAAGTATCTGGCAAACATTGCTACCATCCATTTTAAAAAGTAATTTTCCACTCAGACAGCTTCTCTTGTAAGCACTCATGGAAAGAAGAGCCACCAACACAATGCCTTTTCTGCAGTTCTCCCTGGCTGCATTCGTGTAGTCAAGGCAGAAGCTTTAAATGAAGGAGAAACGAACAGCTGGTATCAAATCCACAATTAGATGTGGGAAGATCAGCTCCTCGTGAGAGCAGACGTTCGTGGTTATTATGTACTTGGACTTTTTAGTTTTCTGGTTTGCGCCTCTCAGCGAAACCCTTCTGTAGTTTGAGACAAAGTACTACAGTCTTCTTAAAACTGAAATAAATATGCAAGATTCACACGATAGTAAAAAAACACCTATTTTTAATCTCTGTGTGAACTGCAGTGCTGTTTTCTGTAACTAAATCTTTGAACTTCATGGACTGGACAAGCCTTGTTAGTTAAATAGGTCAACTGGTTTCAGTGCCAAAACCTGCAGGATTCTGAGTGTTCTAAAACAAATGAATGCGGTTTGTTATGATATACATGTGCATTCATATGCACCTAATTATTTAAGTAATATGGACCTCTTAAATAAGGGAATATAGTTGCCTCTGAACAAATAGCTAACAGTTTACTCAACCATAACTGCAATTTTGATGTAGTGTCTTCTGTTTGTGTACATGCCAGCTTGCTGCTTGTCTGCAGGATGTATTGATGAGAATCATCATTCTGTTCTAGGGTACTGCACCTGGGGAGGAGTAACCCCATGTATCAGTACAGGTTAGGGGTGGGCTGATCTGCTGGAAAGCAGCTCTGAGGAAAAAGACCTGGGAGTCTTGGTGGACAGCAGGATGACCATGAGCCAGAAATGTGCCCTCGTGGCCAAGAAGGCCAAGGGCACCCTGGGGTGCATCCTCCCCCTCTTCTCTCCCCTGGTGAGGCTCAAATCTGGAGTGTTGTGTCCAGTTCTGGGCTCCCTTGTTTGAGAAGGACAGGGAACTGATGGAGGGGGTACAGGAAAGGGCTACAAAGATGATTAGGGGACTAGGACATCTCTGTTATAAAGAAAGGCTGAAGGACTTGGGGCTTTTTTGTCTTGAGAAGGCTGTGGGAGGATCTTAACAATCCTTATATCTAAAGAGTGGCTGTCAGGAGGATGGGGAGAGTCTTTTTTTCAGTGGTGCCGAGCGACAGGACAAGTAATGGATGTAAAATTGAACATGGGAAGGAACTTCTTTACTTTGAGGGTGACAGAGCCCTGGCACAGGCTGCCCAGAGAGGTTGTGGAGTCTCCTTCTCTGGAGACGTTCAAAACCCACCTGGACGCGTTCCTGTGTGACCCGCTCGAGCAGGGGACTTGGACTAGATGATCTCTAGAGGTCGCTTCCAACCCCTATATATTCTGTGATTCTGTGTGATTCTGTAAGAGAGAAATATTTTCTCTATTTTTCTACAAACCAAATACAAATTCATTCACCAGAAAACAAAGGGAAGAAAACCATGAGATAAAACCATGTCGTCAGCTCAGAAACACAAGACAGAAATGGCACAAGCCTTTTACCCTTCATTTGTTAACTTTTCTAGAAGTGGATCAGAAATGTGTATACATGCATTCTGCTGTCTTATGCAGATGAATTGTCAAATGCTATGTGCCAGAAAATGCATAATTGATTTTTTAAAGATTAAGTAATTATTTAGCATTTTTATAAGTACTTCCAGAACATCAAGTAAAAACATTTCAAATCATTATTTTTAAAAACACGTTCATCTCTGGGAATTTATTTTCGCAGATGACAGCTGGACCAGACTAATTCCTTATATACCAGATACAGTGGTAACTAATCCTATAACTTTGTACGTATTAAATACCGTGTATAATTGGATCATAAGGTTGTGGTTAAATCATTTGGTAAAATTAGCAAAGCCGTAATTACTCACAAAAAGTGTGAACATCTCTCATGTATACATGTGTTGGGTCAGGCTGAGATGGAGTTAATTTTCTCACAGCAGCTCTCACAGTGCTGTGTTTTTGGAGCGATAGCTAGAAGAGTGTTGACAGCACCCCAGTGTTTTGGTTACTGCTGAGCAGTGCTCACAGCACCAAGGCTGTGGTTTTCCAGCGTTCCCCCAACAGCAGGCTGGGGGTGGGCAACATCTCGGGAGCAGACACAGCCGGGCCAGCTGACCCAGACTGACCAAAGGGGTATTACATACCATATGATGTCAGCTCAGATATAAAAGAGAGAAGGAAGAGGGAAGTGGGGGGGCATTCGCTGTTTGTGTTTGTCCTCCAGAGCAACCGCTACGCGTACTGGAGCCCTGCTTCCTGGGGAAGCGGCCAGACATTGCCCACTGATGGGAAGTAGAGAATAATCTTTGTTTGGCTTCGCTTCCATGTGCGGTCTTTGCTTTTGCTGTATTAAACTGCTTTTATCTTAACCCACGGGCCTCTTGTTACATCTTCTCTCTCTCCCCTGTCCATCTAAAAAGGGGAGTGATGGAGCGGCTTTGGTGAGCTCCTGGCCTCCAGTCAGGGCCAAACCACCATAATACATTGATCAAGGAGTTGTATGATATACACAAGGATATGCACTACTGTACTGCACACTTTGTACAATTTAATGGATACTTGCCATTAATTTATACAATAAATAGTGAAGCAGAACTTTGCAGGATTGTGAATATGCTACACTTATTCCTCCTGGGATCTTCTTACTCTCCATTTCAAGAGTTTTGATTACATTAAAAAGAATTCCTTCTGCATATCACATACTCTAAAAATGTTTAGTATTGTAGTTTTTGCAATTACATGTATAATTGCATACTTCAGTACTGTAGATTACAGTTCTACTGTATAATTTGATTTTTTCTCACTGAAGATCATAAGCTTTGTTTAAGTTTTAATTAATTATTTTTTTATCCCTTGTCACATTCTCACCATAGACCTGGAACACAGCTAAGGGTTGCAACTGCATGTCTGCCTTTGTTATGCAGATGTTATTGCTAAATTTAGAAGCTTATTCTTCTTTTGTTTGTATTGATGGTATTAAAAAAAATAAACTGATTAACAGTTTAGTAAAGGCAATGTCCAAAGAGTTTTAGAAACTTACCCAAAGTCAGCTGAAGTCAGGGAATTTAAGTAGGCTTTGAATAAAGAGTAGAAGTTAAGAAGTCTTTGCTCCATGTTGTCATGTGTTATGTATAGGGTCATTTTATTTTTCTCTTTTGATTTTTGAGTGAATACTGCTTTCACCTAGAGTGAGAAATGAGGCATATTTATTTTAATTGATCCTTAATTGACTAAAGCAGTGAATACAGAGTCATATTTTAAGAAGCACCAAAACTAGACAAAATGACAATATTTTGACTAAGAGAAACGGGAGGAGAAGAGAAATCGTGCATAGAAGAATAAGCCAGAACAGATGTGACAAACTGTTACTAGATGTCCTGGTGCATAATTATTTAGTTCATGTTTAACTACTAAAAAAAAAGCATTGTGAAAAATATATTTACAAAAAAGGAAAGGTTCTCTATTAATTACCAAGTAATTTCCCATTTCAGTCTGCAACATTTGTTTTCTGTTATGGGTGAATGGTAAACAACAATATTGAATAATCAGTTAAATGGATGTACCTTCACTATTTATTGTTATCCTGTTTTTCTCAAACATACTTTTCACCAACCAGGAAAATTTTCTCAAATGCTTAAATAAGATCTCGTACATTTAAAGTATTCCTAGAATTCAGTATACCTTTCATTACTGTACCATCAGAGCTTCTCAAATTAAATAAAGCAAGCAATTTATGGATTGTAGATTCTGGCAGAGCAAGCCATTTTTATCGCCATTTTTATTTTTTTCTAGCAATAAATACAATATTCTGTAGATAGCTCAGATTCTAGTGTGCTTTCTCATAGTCAGAACACCGGATGAAAACATCACTTCTCTTAAACTACTTCATGCGAGATTTTTAAGGTGAGGACAACTAGTCCAGACAGACATTGTTCAATAGTAATCCAAAACAGCACATAAATTTTCAGGAAAGAAGTTAAGCTTTTAGGCTGGTGGTTTCTGAAAAATTTGGATCTTTTCCAACTCATGGGTCTGCAATAAGAAAAATGAAGTAGAAAATCCCAGGTTGTTAAAAACATATATAGAAACATATATCTCTTAGGTATACATAAACCAAGTGTTAATTACTTACATAAATCTCTCCATCTCCCCATCTAGATACTAATGGATAAAACACAGCTGAGTATCAAGCCACTGCTAAGATAATTATTTTTTTGGTGTGCCTACAAAGTGGGATGTCCTACTGCAAAGAAGTTCCAAGTATGTGAACTATAATTTTAAGCTGCAGCCATCACGTATTGATGGATGACACAGTTAGAGGAAGAAGAATCTTCAGGAAATATCCATCTTTCCCCCTAACACGATCTCTGTTTTACCAAGATACGGCTTTAGCCACGTGATATCTGTGCAGATGCTGATCTCAGAGCAGTGTGAACAGTGCAGTTGTCAAGTGACATGAGGCGAGGTGAAGGGGATGTCATTTCTGTACTTTATCTCATGGCATCTTATCAGATTCCCAGTGTCTTGCTACAGGCATTTAAAACGGCAGAAAAAAAAAACCCCAAGAGATTGCTTTTAAGCAGCCCAGAAAAATATTTTTGGTTCTATAGTAGAATAAGAAAATGTTGAATGAAATTAATTTGTGAATTTCATGCTGACTTATATTACTCCATGTAACAAATAGACTATTTTAATTACATCCTGGGATGATTTAGACTATTAATTAAAAATGTTAACATCTTCCTAGGAATGAAAGCTAAAACTATGTACAAATAAATGTAAGATCTTGATCATGGAGACTTCTGGCTATTAAGGTTCTGTACAGCTTTACCTCTAAAAATTATAAATGTCTGAGTCTTCAGTTACTAGACACTGTCAGTTTTCAGGCATAGATTTACTCACAAACTTTTTAACTTCTGAAATATAGGTTTAAGAATTGTATGGAATATTCTTGTAGAGATATATTTATTCGAACTAACATTAGCAGTGAAAAATATTACATCTGAGAAGCTTTGACAGATACCATAATCATATCGCTATATGGGGAAATCTTCTTCAAAGCCCACTAAATGTTATATGTGAATCTGACTCTTGATTTCAGTTCTGCAGCTCATGACATTACCTGCTAAAAGACCAGTAAATTCAAAGTAATAAAGTTTTAGCAGCAAATACTCATTGTTTAAGAAACTTTCATATTTAAGACCAAAATCTGGCTCATGCTAACCTAACGGTAATCTGATTTATATAATCACATTTTGTTCACTATAAATCAATTTACGAACATTTTAAACCAAATGCATGTTATGAACTTATCACAGAACTCATGTTCTGATACCGCTTGCAATGGATTTGCAAAAAAAAAAAAATTTCTTCACCACAGGATGAGCCAAAAATATTGAATGAGCCTGATTCTGATCTCAAAATAGTTTTTAAATATCGTGTTCACTTGAAAAGCAATACTTATTTCCCCCAAAATACCACATAAATAAAAATGAGCTCACCCTTTAGCTCATATAAATTGGCATGGGTCTATTGATTTCAGTAAAGCAACACAACATTAAACCAGATGTGGCCTTTAAAGACAAACAGATCACAACTGTCACATACAGTTATTGTCCTAGTTTAAAATAAGCAATGAAATACCGTGATTTACAGGTGGTGATACAGTTTCTGTCAAAGAGCTCTGATAAATAACATGTATACAGGGAGGCAGTATTTTTTTTCAGATGCAGCATTTTAGTTGTCATATACATCTTTTAAAAATTCTAGTGCTACCAGTGTTTATCTGGCTCAGCTATCAGGTTATATTAGTTTGTTAATTGCAGAGCTGCCGTCAGCTGAACACAAATATTATCCTGTGCCAATATATTCATGCTGGCAGAAACCTTGCTTGTGGAGGAGCCAGAAATATAAAAGGGTCCAAGACTGTTAATTTTTAAAGCCATTCATGAAAAATACGTTTAGTAAGAGAACAATATAACATATGCAACAGGTATATCTTCCCCATGCCTATTTCCTTTTTATTCCTTACATACACTGCCTTCACCATTGTAGCTATGGTAGCTTGTAATTTATGCAGTTTAGTAATAAAGTCAAACTCCAAGTAAACACACAGAGCAGTTTGCAACGTTTTCAAACGTGTGTGACCTACTCTCAGTGATGCTGCTTTGGTGGGGGAGTGGACTAGATGATCTTTCAAGGTCCCTTCAAACCCCTGACATTCTGTGATTCTGTAATCATGGATTTGTTGTCATAGGCAAAATGGCCTGAATCACAAAAAATTGTACAGTAAAATAATATAATAGAAAGTGCACTTTTAGAGGGGATGCTATGACAAGCAAAATTGCCTTTTTATGGCTTTAGTGGAACCTGGAAAGAAATCTCAACACATGCAGCAGGGCTACTGTATTTCTGAGGAGCCAAAGTTTTGAGAAAGAAGCTAAATTACGTGAGATAATTGTATCTGGATAGCTGGAGTAAAAGATTTGTCAGTTGTTGAAGGTCTTGGAATGGCTTGGTTATGCTGTTTGACCAATGAAAACTTTTGCGACTGGAAATGAAGCAGTAGCTAGAAAGGTGAAGTATTCTCTGGCATATGGAGACTTGAGTAATATATGATAAGCTTTGTTTAGGATGTTTGCAATCATTTGCTGATATTCAGGCCTGGGGAAATAAAAAAAAAAATCTCAAATTGGAGCATTAGTAGATTGTTTCTTTGATATGTTAATGAGGTAATTGACAGAGGACTGTTTTTTGTTTATCTTTCTAGCCAAGGCTGAGTATTGTCAGAAAAAAAAGATTGAGAAGAAAAGCTTTTAAGCATGCTTAATTACCTAGGGCGTATATCTTCGTTCGGGAAGCCTAGTCATGATGATATGTACTAACTTAGCTAAGAAAAGCTATAGTTGAGCTTTGCCAGATTTTAGCTGTTACAGATAATTCAATGTTATACAAGCCACCATGGAATAATATCCCTGATGTAGAAATCTGTGAAAGAAGATTTAAGTGAAGGCTGTGATACACCACAGTAGAAAATGAGGAACCAAATTTATGCATTTCAATCATATTTCTTCACTGAAAGTATCAAACCTGGCAATAGAAAGAGAAATGAGGGCAATCCTACTGAGCTTGAAATTACTCAAGGGTGGCAAGTTTGTCAGTTTTACAGCACAGCTCCCCGTGTTTACAATGCTAATACAGTTCTATAAAGAGAAACTTGTGATTTTAAAAGCTGCTGAGTCACAATTTGCCTTCTTCCGAGTGGAGCAAAATCAGTCGCCAATACAGACATGCTGCACACCCTAATGTGAAATTACAAATCAGCTGGACACATCCACATGTACCCGAGCAGAAAGATTGTGAATCAACATGTTGAACTGCTGTTGAGAATGCTGTGTATCACAGGAAAAAAAATTGAAATTGTTTTTCCCAGTAAACATTCTTTTCACAAGTGAGTGTGAGGAGAGTCACATTAGAATCTATTAATGTTCTTTCTTAGAAAATCATGGAACGGAATAAAAACAAAGCACTTAACCTCTTTTCTGCATGCTAGCAGTATTCCAGAATGATACTGCGATCAAACAAGAGATTCTCTATAAAAAAAAGGAAAACTTAAAGCGTGACAATTGATAGCCATATGGTACAACCAGAATTACTCAGCCAAAACAATAGAAAGCCTTTCTCCAGCCCCCCCTGCTAAATTGGCAGTGTTGTGTTAATTCTTCAAGAAAAGAAAAGAAAGCAATTATCTGTTGGGTTTTTTTTAAGGTTGAGCTATTTAGGAAAGTCACAGAAAGTATAAAGAAAAATATTTTAATTCATATTAGAAAGACAGAAACACTGCATCAGGAAATAGAAGGCTTAACCTATTAGAAATGCTCTGTCTGAAGAAACTATTCTAAAATATCCTGCTCATTCATAAATTGAAAAAGAAAAAAATAAAAGCACTTTATGATCTTGTCTGCAGAAAACTAAATAAATCTCTTTTTTTTTTGTGTAAAAATAGTGCAAAGCATTTTCTTATGGAGTGTAAGTGCATATGCTGTACTGTAACTGGACTAAGACATCCTTACTCTGACTGATCACCATAAAAGCATCCTGGTCTCTTGGAGAATAGTGGAGAAATATTTATGAAGCAAAACTGAAATTTATAAAAGTTGGAGCTGTCAGAATTTAAATATTAATTTAATTACGGTCTGTGAAACTAACTGGACAAATTAGAACAGGGAGACAAGGCAGAAAACAAAGCACATAATATATCTTGTTATAAAATTAATAGGGTTCAGCAAAAAAAACATTCCTTATTGTGCAATTATAGGCCGGATGAAGGCGTAAGATCCTCTTCAGTACTAATGATTGATATCATCATATACTGTAATATAGTAAAATCCTACAGTTATGTCTTTTACGATTAAAGCATTAAACATAAAAAAAAAGTTAGTAATACTCTTCTATTTTAATGTCACAAATGAATTTGGGCTCATAGGTTTTTAAAAAAGAGAAGAAAAATAAGACTACTGTCATGTATTAGTGCAGTCTTTGGCAATTTTATTGATGCTTTTCTAGAAGTTCCAAAAAATACTTCCTTTAGCAACATGGACAGTAATCTGAATAATGCAGCTAAATTTTCCTATATTAGTCTTTGATTTCTGTGTTTTATTTGTTTACTTTCAAGGGATGATGTGAGGGCAGGGTTGTATTTTAATGATATAAGCAGAAATAATGTCTTCGGTACATGCTGTATATATATGCAGAAGAAATGTAGTCAGATGAGTGCCTACAGTTTGTTTACTTCTTCAGGTAAATTTCTCGATTTGTTTTGTCAAGCATAAAGTGCACAAATTTTTAATTCTCGTCCTCATGTGAGAAAGCTGAGGCATAAGTTTAGGATTTCTAAACTGTAGAAACTTGAACAGAAAGATGTGCTGTATTTTATTTACAGATTCTATTTGTGCGTTTTTATAGTAACTGGCTAAATGTTATATCTTAGTACTCTTATATTTAATTTTCTTTCTTCTATTCTTTTGCAAGTCAAAATATTATCTGTAGTCCATGTCATTCTCGAAAAAAAAAAACCCATCTATCTCATTTTTGAGAGCATTTTCACAGCCAAAAAAAAAAGGAAATGGGAAAGAATTTTATCTTCAGATAACATTGGATCGTACAGGTGTGTTTTCTTCATTCATAGCAGCAGTGTCACAGGTTCCCACTGCCTGTTGACAGAGTTCTTAATTTAAAAAAAGTACCTACTTTATATAAATGGTAACATAAGAGGCACAAACAGGATGCAGTAAGTAGGCTGCAAAATCAAAAATAACATTTCAGAAGATATATGAAAGCATAGACTACCTTGTCAGCTTGCTTTGTTGCTCTTGGTTCTTCTTTTCTCAAAACTTTGAATAATATTAAAGCAAAGAAGCCAAGAAAGTTTCCTAGTCAGTAAATGGAAGAGGCTATAGGCATTGTAATTCTGGCATACACATGTCAAATTCTCTTGAGTATGAAGGAAGCTTAGAAAATAAGGCGTAGGGGATATTTTCAACAAGTCTTTAGGGAAGAAAGTGCTATTTGTTTGGAAAAAGCTTCCAGCTAATTGGATTGCTGAATGGCTGTGGCCGGCTGGTAAACTCTTGTACCTCTTAATGTAGCTTTTGCAGAAGACTTATTCCTCTTGGTGCAGCTTTGCTGAATTGAAAGGAGCAGAGCTTGTTAGGTGGTTTTTAACAAGGCAGTTTTCATTAATAAGGTCAGTGGATTAAGTGGAACTGAATGTTAAAGATGCATCTTAAGATTCAAGAAAGCTTTTTTTGCAAGAAACCAGGCAAGAAAAATCTTAATTCATTGTGTGGGTAACAATGAAATATTTAAACTACCCTTTTAATTGTGGGGATTTATGTTACCTTATTTATTTATATTTTCCGTTATTTTTTAGAAAGTGATAATTACATAAAGCCTTTTAAGGGTGATGGTGTGAGTTGCTATATTTCATGACATTCATGAGCTCTGATAGCCTTTAGCCATTTACCAGCAGGTGGATATTTTCTCCAAAATTTAGAGTGTTTTGTTTGTATTTGTATGTATTTGTTTGGTTTGTGGTGTTTTGAATTGATTGGGGGTTTTTGTTTGTTTGTTTTGTTGTTTGTTTTTTTTTTTTTAATTCTATGCTGAGATTCTTAAAGTAACCACTACTGAATCTTTCCCCGCTCAGGAACAGTGGCCTGCATGTGATTCCTTTCTGTGGGACACATCCCAATACAAAGCTGTAAACTATCCATGCACTGTGTGAAGCTCTTTGTCCAGCATGTTCTTTTTCCATTACCAGGTTTAACCTCCCTTTGTCACATACAGTGACATACTGGAAGAAGCCATTTCCATTAATGTCTGTGGTTCTACTTTTATACTCATAGACACAAAAGCTGGTAAGGTCAAAAATGCCCTTTGACTTCAGTGGTCCTTATATTAGATTAACCATGTCTTGAAATGTATTTTTGTAAAATAATCCCTTCAGTTGATTTCTTTATAAGTATTTTCAGTTTTCTTTGTTTTCCTTAGTCATTACAATACGTTATAACTATTTGGGGGTTCATTTCACGCTAAAGACTGAGCACTGATGTAGGAGTGATGTGGATTCTGAACTTCTTCGTAACCATGAGTAAACATTATATTGGAATTAATTAGGCTTCTGGAAAGGCAATGGGACTGCAAAATTCATTCACAAATTTGCACAGATGAAACCAGAGGCATAGCTCTGCATTATAACTGTGTTTTCACTAATGATGAATAGGAAGGGATTGTGGGATTTTTGAGATTGTAGGCTGTGTGTTGCTGGGCAGGCAATTAGAAAGGTACTTTCCTTCTTATGAACAAAATATAAGTTAAAACTAATTCATTGCAATAGTATCCTATAATACACGAAAAATGGCTTAGAGTACATGCAAACTTTTAGTTCGTTTTAAATACGTTATTCCAGGTGTATATTTTAAAATAAATAAAAAAAAAAAGAAGAAAAATGTAGGTAAACCCACCTGGCTTCCCAGGTGTTGATGCTTAAGTAGCCATTTAAATGCTAAGTGGCCTTGCTGCAGTTTCATAGTTTCGTATTCACAGAACTGTGAGGAGAATAACTGAGCTGCTGTTTTTATCATCAGGTAAATTAAATTAATGATAGCATTGATGAAGTTACAGCAGGCAGTAGATAATGATAAATCATACTTCAAAGTAATTATTATAAAAAACTTATTAAAAGGAAAGAAATATGAATAAATGAGTAAGTTAAGAAAGGAAATGCACTTTTTGCTTTATGATTACTCAGGTGTTCATAGTAGCTTATATAATTCTTAGACTTTCAGAATAAGAGGTGTTTTATACATAATGTAGACAGATAAATAGACGTATTTTTAGGAACACTATGCAGTGTGAATTTCATTGAAAACTTATTGCTGCGTGTTATTTCCTTCATAAGTATGACTGTTAAGAAATCCCATCGTATTAACTAAGCTTTGCTAATTTTCTGTGTATTCCTGGAACTTTAGCTAGAACTGTAGGTAGATCGGGGTTTTGTTGAATGGAAGGAGAAGCAAAACTTATGATCTTTATGAGGAATTTCAGGTTTTATCACTCGTAATTACAAAGTTGATGGAAACCAGCAGTATAGCTTTATAAAATAGCAAATGCTTCTGGTGCTCAGAGCATTTCATGTCTGTAAAAAACAGTGTGTCCTGGAAACAATGATTCTCATAGACTAACTTTCACTCCAGCCTCCTCTCTCAGTTAATTTCTACCCAAATTCAGTCATTAGACAAATAAAAGCAGGTCAAGCACCTCAAATCTGTTACTGATGCCAATTCTTTCCCTTGACATAGCTGCTTTTCTCTCTGTTCACCAGTATGATCACAGACTGCAGCTCTTTTTAATGGTCATTGTGCATATTACTAAGTTATTCAATAACCTCTCTTTATCTCTCAGCATGTTCTTTCATGATGGTAAAGATTCTGTGGAAATTATTGTCCTGTACTTTTTTTTTAAATGTTGTTGAACAAAACCACAAAAACCAGAGACGGAGAGAAGGGTAAAGAAATCAATGTTAAAGTTTACTTTTACAATTCCAGAACTGGCTGGCACCGTCAAAGTTATTTATTTATTGGATAAGAGCAAAAACTTTTAGGAACTAGCACAGGACAAGAAAACGTGAAATAATACAAACTTTACGTGTTATTTTGATTACGTGACAGTTTTGTGTTAATCCGCATCCTCTCAAGTTAGAGTTAACTATCTATAATGCTTTGCAAATACATAATTCAAATTAACATATGTTTATGTTAGCATAAATCAGTTAGAAATTTAGTGAGAGAATATTTGGAACTACAGGTTTTCCGTATTTTCTTTTCATCATAGGAAAGTGGTCTTACAACTTTTGTCTTAGTATCTTCATTTGTAAAGTGGGCCAGATATGGGGATGGATTGCTGCTGGATATTGCTCCTGAAAGATATTTAAATGCCCAACTCATAATGCTAAGCAAGAACTGGTTTTGGACTTTACTGGTATGCTGGAAAAGACAATAAAGCAACCAATCTAGTTAAAAGTTACAAAGACACTCAGCAAAAATGTTTGCCTGCACACATTTGAAACTCCAGCTTTGACCTGATGGAGAGAAGGAAACTGTCCTTTGTACTTTTATAAAAGGTTTGTTGTTTTTATTTTACAGAAGCTGTGTCTGAAGCTAGAGGCCAAGAACCTTACTTGTTTCCCTCTCATTTTTGTTCGAAAACCATAAGTGTGTTGAAAAGAGGGAACTAAAAGCTTGTGCTGGGACTTTTCAGATGTTCGCAGAACAAAATTAACCTTTGACATTTTACTTAGGCTAAAAAACTAAAGATGTTTCATCTTTGTTATTTAGAGTGCAGATGGTTGAAAACTTGTATTAATATAAAAAAAAAGTATTTCACTGTTTGTAGTGCTGCCAGGATGAGTACGACAAACAAAACCTAGAGAACTCAGAGTAAGAAACAATACGTGACTTGAAATATTATATAATCCATGACTGAGTACACGGAGTGGTTTTAGAGGAGCATGAAATTTAATATACTAGGTCAAGCCATAAAACCTGTTGTCTATCAAATTGAAAAGCCTAATGTGTCAAAGCTTAACATTTTAAGAGAAAAAAATGCTCTCATAAAGAAAGTAGGTTACTGTTAAAAGATGTAGATGGTGGTGAAAAAATTCCGCCATCCTCCCCTTACCTTCAGTGGTGACCAGTTTATCCCTGAAACACAATGTCAGATTTAATTACTGAAAAATACTTGTAAAAATGGTAATAAATTTGTAATAAGTCTGGAGTTACTCCACTTATTCTGCCTCCTCCAGTGATTACAGTCTCTCTGGATGAACATCAGTGCAAACATTGTCAGAATGGAGCCTATCAAACTTTTTTCTCTTTTACAAGTATATTCCTGGACTTGTTGATGCTCTTTACAATCACAAGCATTATATATTAATTGCTATATAAACTGAAACCTTTAGGCATGTAAATGTATATCAGCTATGACTTCGGCTAGCAGAGGAATTTGCCTTTTGTGAATAGGAAGTTATTTTGCAGTGCAGTGGTAGATAAATAACATAACAGCATCATTATTGCAGATCAGATAAGAAAAACATACCTGATATATTTAAAGAGTATAAATCCATATCGCTTCATCCACTGCAGAGGCGCATACCTGACTAATTTCAGAGCTCCCATGAGTGTCATATATAAATGGTAAGTGGCCAATAGTGTAGAATGGGAATCTTAATCTGTAGGAAGAAATAAAATGACCTAGATAATGAGGATGTCAGAAGTAAATGTAGTAAGCAAAATACTTTTTAAAAAAGGGTAATTTTCAAAGTACCACTTTGGGGATGTCGTTTTTAACAAAATTGTACCAAACTTAATGGGTTTTGAATTTAAAATTTACAATAAAAGAGAGAAACAAGGAAAACCAGGGTCACTGAGAAGAACAACAGAAGGTTGGCAACTGATGAACATGATTCTGCTAAGGGACTAAAAGACTTATTTGCCTTGTTACTGATAGAGGAAACAGCAGGTATCATCCCAGAGACAGGTACCTTTTCCTGAGGGAAAGAAGAATGTTATAGACTTTGCTGTTTTTCTGGGAAAGACAATAAAGCAATTACTCCAGCTAAAATTTGCAAAGCGTTCAGGTCAACTGTCCCAACTGTGTCCCTTCCCAACTTCTTGCCCACTACTAGCCTACTTGCTGGATGGCAGAATAAGGACCAGAGAAAGCCTTGGTGCTGTCGAAGCACTGTTTGGCTGTAGCCAAAGCGGTGGTGTGTTAGCCACACTGTTTTAGTCACAAATTCAAACCACATCAGCATGTGGGCTGCAATGTAGAGGGTTAACTCCATCACAGCCAGATGCAGCAGCCAGCTACTGTCTTGTTTTGGTAGGTCATGCTCATGTGAACTTCTACAGGTATTCATCGCATAGCCTGAAATATATACTCTGACTGCCACAAACATAAATCTCTCAGTGCACATTAAAATGTTTCTGAAATAAATATCAAAATATACTTTATTTTCACTTTGTTCTCAGCTTCCTTATCAGATGCAAGACTACCCTGCGTAGGTATTTTAAATAGTCAGTGTGATAGTGGTATATTCTTTACATTTCAGCTTATTTGAGACCTTGGTGTCCATGAGGTACATGAATGAATAGGGTGTGATGAGCTGCAGCTTGATACTTAACAGAATACTGGCCAGAAGCAATCTTACCTCTATAAGAGGTTTCCTTTAAGAAAGTGTGTAATGGTGTATGGTGTTTTGGAAGGCTGTAAGAGGGGGAACATAGTGTGAAATTTTAAAATTGTAATCAAAAAGAGCCAAGTCTGCCTTGCCAGCTTAACTTTGGTTCCTGGAAGACTTTGGAAGAAATATTCGAGCAATTGATTTGTTAACGGCTGCAAAATAAGGAAGAGATGAGTAACAATAGACATGTATTTGTCAGCAACAAATTACATTAAACCAATTCACCAGTTATTAGGGATTGTCAAGAAGCAACAGATGTCATGTGTTCTTAAACAAATCTTTAGGCACTGTCTAACATGACATTCTCTTTAGTAAGCTAGGAAATCTTGGGCTAGATTAAGTTTCTAAATTGCTAGTAAATTGCATGCAAAATTGGCTGGAGAAGTGTACAAGTTGTCAGTATTTCTCTGTCAAAGTAAAAGGACAAACCAGCCACAGGCATTGCTCCTGGAATGAATTTTTTGCTACTTTTCTTTAGTCAGCCCAGGCTGGTAGAGTAGACCAAGTTTATTAAATCTGTGCAATGCAGAGCTTGGAAAGAACAAGCTTTGAATTCAAGATCAGCTTTACAAATTAGAGAAGAGGACAAAAAGCTATGCTAAAACTCAGTGGAAACAAGTGGAAGGTGCTAGGCGTAGGAAGGAATTATGGACAGCAAAAATATGCTGTAGAAAAAAACTCGTGAAGTACTGTTTCTTTGGAAAAGAATCTGTGAGTCTGCATGTATCACATTCTGAACAGGGGTCAGCAAAGCCATGAAGTTGTAAAAAAAATCCAAGAACATTTTATCTCTTATAAATGGAAATAAAGCTTGTAAGACACGATGATGTAATTATCCAATTCTGCTCAGTGCTGTACTCCAGCCTGGAATTCTGCATCCAATTTTGAGCACTGCATACAAAGTAGATGTATGAAATAAAAAAATGAAGGACTTGGGGTTATGTACCTTACAGGAAAAGTGTCTAAGGGAGTACCTGATGACAAAGATCAAGTTCATAAAGGGGTTGTATAAAAAGGAAAAAAAAATAGTCTGTACTTTTGTCTGTGGTAGATAGGGTAAGAAATAAGAGATTTAAATTGCAGCAGTTAAGAATAAGTTTAAACATCAGGAAGGACTTTCCAATGATAAGGATAATGAAACACTGAAATGGATTTAATGAACGTGGGAGATTGGAAGAAACTAGAAAAATATTATCAGGATTGACATAGATATAGTTTACACTACACTAAGGCATAAAAACGTGCTGGTTAGTTCCGGTTTTAATCACAATTAACTACAATGATGCAGCATATGCTAAAGACAAAATGTGCTAGTAGCTGTAATAATTCAGTCTCTGGTTGTTTGACTTTTGATATAAAATTTTTTTGCCTTCAGGTTAGAAATAATGATTTTTTTTTTTTTTTTTCCTCTTCCTTATTCCCTATAGTCAGATTGTGGGAAAATTCTATTTGTTTCTACTTTGACAAACCACAGGGAGTGAGAGTTTGAGCAGGACTTACCAGTGGAAGGAAGGGACAAGTCAATGGATGGTGGTGACAGAAAAAAGTGGAGCTGTGGCACTGTTTTCCTGTAACAATTAGAAGATAGGAAAAGCACCCAACAAAACAAACCATGTTTCAGTTTGCTTGGTTTGGACCTGTCAGGGTCATGCGTAGCCCAAGAAATGACAGAGTGAAGTCTGAAACAGCATAAGCTTCTGGTGAAACTTTGTTGCTTCTCCTGTCTCTGCTTTTTAGATCCTATTGTTGCTGGCAACACTGTAGTGAGATAAAGATGTAGATGAGGAAGTCTAAGCAAATCGTTTGTATTTACCTCTTTCCTGAAGGGGCTTGATGTTTTGGCACGTAATGTTATTGCAATGAATAATATGTGGTGCTTTTGTTGTTTTGGTTGCTTTTTTAAGACCCTGTAGTTTGGACCCAACTGGACTGAATATTTCTCTTTCTTATTTCTCTCCTGAGAAAGTTTTTCTGCATATATAACAACATTTCTTCTCTATTACGCTTGATAAGAAGAGATTTTTTAACTTTCCTCTTGGTGGAAAAAACAAAGTAAGTCTTCTTTATTTTCTTCTGTTTGCCATTTTGTCCTTCATATTAAATCTACAATTCTTTCTACAGGAGACATAAAGCCAAAGGGGAAAAAGGGAAAGTCTACAATAAATTAAACTGGCACTTCGGAGGCATTTCCTAAATATAAGTACATATATCTGGGGTGCAGAAGATTCTGATCTTTTCCTTGCCCACTTATTAAGAGTAGCTGAGTTGCTTTTTGTTATGATAAAAATTGCAAAAATAGTAGACTATTACTAAAAAGTAGCCTAAACTGAGGAACATCCAGGATTGTTAGAATAAGCAAGCATTTGAGACAATGAACTACTTCCATGCACCCTTTCCCTCCTTAGTTTCCTAGCTGAATAAAGTAAGTTCACAAATTCTCATGACATTCAGCACTGCATATTTTTTCCCGCTTCACAAAATAGAGTTTTAAAATTAAATCCACCATCTGAAAGATCACAACAGTTTTCACAGGCATTATGGTCTGGAGATGCACCATTATACACAATTTAAGCAGTCCTCCTGTTTCGATAAAAAGCTATATGGCTCATATGATTCCTACTCGATCTTTCACAGAAGTTGAAGTCTGCACGTCACCTACCTGTAGGCAAAATATTGTCTGCCTAAGCCTAGCCAAATCTTCTATCTTGGCTTTTATTTTTCATTTCTCCTGAATAAAAATTCCCCTATTGCATTTTTTTTGGCTCCACTATGCATGGAAGAAGTCCTAGATGCACACGTTCACTTGAGCTGAATGACCCTCACATCAGTCTCGAGCACCACTTGTGCTTGCATGGAAACTTCATGGAGGCATTTGTATGTACAAGCTGCTGAGGTCCTTCCATGAAAGACACTTATAGAATCGCCAGGAAGCTTTATTGCTTAACGAAGCGTGGGTGCTTCGTCAGTGAGCTAGAAAGATTTCTACCTGCAAAGATACGAACTCAGTGCTTGGAGCCTGAATGTACATAATCAGCTGAAAAGGTAGAGTCATTTTTAGTGATCAAGCTTCAATAATTAAAACAAAAAAAGTGAATATAAGCAGAATGGTTCTTCCTAGGGTTAATTTTTGATCAATTTAAGAGTGTTTTTTTTTCCCAAAAAACCAAAGTAGTAAGTTCATCTGTAAAAGTATAGATTTGCAACAAGATTAAATGCTCTGTTTTAACACTCTACATTATTTACTAACTATAATTATTCTGTGAACTCCACATTGCAGTCATGGTGTATCTGTAGCTGCCTGTAGAGATTGAGATCCATTTTTTCCCTTCACATTTGTTTATTAATAGTCTTGGGAATTGTCATTTTCATTTTTTTCATAACACCATACTATCTGTTTTATTTTTGAGGAGTCATATCTTAAGGAATGAATATGCTTCCTCAGAATCTGATTTTTCAAAGCACTGTGTAACTCCTGCATGTTTTTTTGAGGCCTGAATTTTTTTTTTATACATATGAAGTATGAGTGTACTAGAGTTTCAGAGTCTACTTAAAGAAATTTTGCATCCTTGTAAAGGAGTGTAGCAGTCCTTGAAATCTCTTCAATCCTCTGTGTAGCACAATGAATGTAATTGCACATTTTTTGTAAGTTCATATTCATATTATCTCTTCTAGAGAGGGTCCTGATCAGCAAGATAATGTGTCCTGTCTTACCATAAGTTCATCCATCTTAGTTGTTCAGTTTCTTTACAGACATTTTTCCTCCCTTTCAAACTGCTATTAAATTAGCCATGTAACGTTTTGTTGCAAACCGACGTGTAGCACCGACAGGGTTTGTTGATGCGGCACTGGAAATCCAATTTGGGCGTATGGGTTTGCTAATTTCTTAGTGAAAAGATGTGTACTTGCCTGAGCAACTGATCTTATATCAGTTTTGCTTCGCATGAACAACATCTCTCTAAGCCAGTGGGAGATGCTGGTAAAGCCTGAGGTCAATAATACACATTTATTACTATACTTTCCATGGCAGAGCAGGCTGCCAGAAAATATAGTCTTGTAATTATTTTGTTTGAGGTATTATTGTTAGTAAGACTCTATGTAAGTTAGTGCTGTGTTTTCCAAACCAGCCAAGTGCTTTCTGAACAATTGCAGATGAGGCACTACTTCACGCTGATGAATGGGTGTAATTTTTATCCCTGGATATCAAGCTCATCTAATCTAACCCTGACTGGTAAACTGACCTCGGCTTTCTCTTATAGCTATCAATAATTCCCCATGCATTGCGCTAGAAACTCAATGAGCAAAGATTTCAAATGGCACAGATAATGACAATTGTGTACGTAGTTTGCAGTGAATATGTTTAGACTATTCTTTGAAGGGGAAAAAAGGCAATTATCCAGTTTTCTCTACCTGAGCCTGGAATTACAACTCATTTTTTTTAGTAGAAGATAAAAAGATAAAATCAAAAACCAGCAAAGCTTGATATAATTTCTTTCACTTAACCAAGAAAAACACTCAGATACACAAGAACATATCTGAAAGAACAGTACTGTTTCCTTTAAAAGGCCCCAGTATATATATTTGTTAAAGAAAAATTGATACAGAGAGAAAAATGAATCACTGCTCCTGGGGGAAAAAAAAAAAAAAAAGTGTCTCAGATGCCATAATTGTTTGTAAAATATTTGTGGGAGGACTAACTCTTGGAAAACCTCCCAAGGTCAGTGAGATCCATGGCGTTGTGCTGAGTAAGTTACACTAATTCTTGTGCATTCATTTTTCCTCAGAGAAACTGCTATTGTTTTTCTTCTTCTTTTTTCCTTATTTTTTAATCATCTTTTTCCATTATTGTTCCTGTTGTTCTTCTTCTTTTTCTTCTTCTTTTGTTTGCATACAGTCCTTATGTTTGCTAAGAAAAACTACTGAATACCAGGAGGAAATATCCAATTTACATAAGTGAGTGGGATCACTTTTATATGTAAATGATACCAAAGTTTGTGTCACTGTTGGACAAAGATGACTAAGCTCTCTGTAAACTTCAGCCTTTAGTGCCCAATTCTGTAATCCAGTTGAAAAATTCCTATTGACCCGAATTTTCCAGTGAGACTTTTATCTCATTTCAGTGAAGCATGTCAGCTGTTAGTGCTATGTGGTGAACTTTAGTTTTCCTTTTTATCCACCACTGTTTTCTTCCAGCAAGCATGAACCCTGTTTTTCAGTTTGTGCAGGATCTGGAAATTAGAAGGCATGTGATGTTTCTACCCAAATTAAGTCTGTACTCCAGTTTTCATTGGATTTGACTTATCTTCTTTAGTGTCTGTCACTATAGCTATTTTTTACATTATTTTGATAAATGAGAAAAAAATAGCCAACACTTGAACGAGATGTTTTTTCTAAATGCCTTTCTCCTCTTTTTATGCTCCAAAGTCTGTGTAATTGATTGATGCAATTCTAATAGAAGAATTCCAATTTAAAACGTGTTTATGAGGGTTCCAACCAGAGATTTGAACTCGTGTTATAAGGGATTTACACCAGTCAGTCCACATATGTTTGAAGTAATTCTCGTCTCAGTGGAGATTTACGTAACCGTAACTTCCATCAAAATCTGTACTTTCCCACTGCATACTCGCTCAAATCAATTTAGATAAAAAATTTATTTGACCTATTTAAAAAACATTACTGTCAGAAATCATATCTAAATATGTGGATATGCAGGCATTCACAAATAAAACATATGAAGATGACTTCTCTGTTACAGTATTAACGTTTTCTGTGTTGCTTTTATTTCATCTTATAAAATACTGATTTGGACAAGCAGCCTTGACCTACTGTCTAATATGCAGCTTGATGAAGCAACAACTACACACTAGAGATGGCACTAAGGTCATTTTATCTACAGAGTAAACCCAGATTTTGAAAGCATTGTGGTAACTTCCATTACACTAAAAGCTATTGATTAGAAATGATTCCCTGGCAGAAAGAGCAGACTTACAAACTCGTTGTATTCCAATGATTCACCATCACAACTCAATGGGAGTTACAGATGCCAAGTAGCAGCACAGCAGATAAACCATGAAAATCAAGGAGTGATCTAGGTCTTAGCCAAGCTGTATAAATTAATGAAAATAATTCTCTCTGAATGCATTCTAAAGAAGATCCTGTTGTATGTCATATGAGCTAGTCCTGCCCAGTTCTTCTATTCCACTTATTATTTACTAGAACTTTACTTGCTTTGCTTATTTAAATTTTACACTCCTCATCAGGCTGCTTGTTACTGAAGGCAGAAAAAACATATAATGTAGGACATATCTTTTTATGTAACTATTTGTTAGGATGCGTGTCTTTTAAATACATGCAAATATCACTGATATGAGATGTGAAAGAGTAATGACAGCAAAATACCTATAAGGTTATGCCAGTGTACTAACTAAAAGGTGGTGTATTTCAAAAATTTTGTCCACTACAGAAAATGGTGATATCTCACCAATAAAGCAGACTTTATAAAAAATTACAGTTTTCAATATTGAATGTTAAGAAGTACATTGAAAGAGACAAAAACAAAACACCTGAGACCTTGATATTCTAAACTACTTTTGGAGACAAACGGCTTTTTGGGTAGGGAGAGTTGGTTTGTTTTAATGGAAGTGAAATGAAGTGCCTGTTCTACATGCATTACAAACATATTTGGGGAAATGCACATTGAATTTTTTTCTTTTTCTAACAACCAAATGATTTATGAGCATTAGATGTTCTTCATAACAGACACTTTTGAATAAATATGCAGTTCTTAAAGCAAGAAGGCATTTGCTCTAAGCTGTAAAAAGCAGAATGAAAAAATGGATCAAGTACTTTTTAACTTGCTATAAAAAGAGGCTTTGCAAATGAAAATAATTTGAGATGTATTGTTAGTGGCTTTTGACCAGTTTTTATAATTTTGTTTTGAAACAATTTATAATTACGTAACAGCAGCTTTTTGAAATATTTTATTTAAACAAAAGCACATACAACAAATTAAAAATCTATTAATCAATATTGCTTTTTCAAGTTCATAAGCATCTTCATGTGCCTTACTCTTTGTTTGTTGAATTGTAAAGGAAACTTTTCTGGAACTTCAGTGTTATCTGTTTCTGTCTCTTGGCATGATACAACGTTGTGGTAGAGTTCTGTGTTAGTAAAGTAAAATTTTTCTCATGTGTTCAGTGTGAGGACTGTTTCTGTTTTGGTTTCTATATATATTAATAATTGGACCATAGCACATCATTTATTATTTGCTATGTTGTCTGTGTTCATTACATTTATACACATTTTATGTGCATAAGGTATTATTATTACATGAATGAATGTGCATATGCATATGTAGTCTATGTATTCAGTATATACTCATAACTATTCCACCTCGTTCAGATATGATTTTCTCTCTTAGTGGATGATTAGTTGCTCAGGTTATTTCTTTATTCTGAATATGTGTTTAAAAAAAAAGCAAGAAATGTTTGTGGTTTGTTTGGGAGTTTTGTTAACTTGATTAAATACGTAGGTTATGTGAAACACGATCCTTGCTTTCATGATTATAATTCTGTGAATTTCCTAATGGTGTAAATACTCTGCTGGGGAGAAATTTTAATTATGGTTTAGATGTAGGAGTTTTTCTACTTTGGGAACCTTAGAATTATTCCTCCTCTTCATGAATAAAAACTAGGAAGCAGGTAATTTGTGTGCTCATTTCAATAATGGGCCAACAATCAAACAAGATTTCTGTTATTCACTGGGATTTACCTTACAGAGAAGGCTTTCCCCTGTAGGACAGTTTGCTTAGTCCATTTATTATTAAAATTTTAGTTTAATCGTATAAGAAATACATTTTATGTCATGCTTAAGATATGCAAAAGAATATTGTATAAGAAATACTTTCAGAACACATTTTAATGGATCTATTTTTTCATATTACTCAGCCAATAATATTTATGTCTCCTCAGATATTTTCTTCTATAGCTCTACATTCAGATGTTCTCATTAATTTCCTTCTAAATTTCCATTTGACTCAGTCTCATGAAAGGCCATTACAATATTCCCTACTGTCCACTTAATATGTACTACAGGACAATACACCAAAGAGACAACTTATTGTGAGGAATAATTGGTTCTGATAAAGTTTTAGCCAAGAAATAGTTCTTCACTAAAGATTCCTATGTTGATCTTTCTTGATGCCAACATCTTTGTTATGCTAAAAAATTTGCCAACTGTAGAAAATCTGACAATAGAAAAGATGATTTCCCACTTTTTTGTTGGCAACATGCTACCGTGCTGATGTATTATGATGGATGAATTACATCACAGCATAACCGTGCAAGAAAGTATTCTCCATACTGACAGTGCTGAAGGTAATGTAGGTTTAGAAAAAAAAAATAAAGTGATTTAAGATTAGCATCAGAATATATATCCAAGTAATTTCTTTCAGAAAGGAACAAAGGTAACAAGGAAGACTTCAAGAACTGTCAAAGATGACATTATAGTGGGTGTCTGCTATAGTCCATATGACCAGAAGGAACAAATTGATGAGACCATCTACACACAGATGTGAGCTTTACAGTTGCAGACCCTGAACGTCTTGGGGACATCAGCCACCTTGATGTCTACTGAAGAGACAAGATAGCAGGATATAAGCAATTCAAATGATCCTTCTCCAAAAGATAGCAGTTCCATCATGTTGCACCACATACATCAGCAAGGAAGGGCTCCTTGGGGATGTCAAGATCAAGGTGGCCTTGGCTGCTGTGACTATGCTGGAGTTCAGGGTCGTGAGGGCACGGAGAAGGGTGAGAAGCAAGCTTGCAACACTTGCCCTCAGTAGAGCTGACTTTAGCCTCTTCAAAGATCTTCTCAGAAATGTCCCATGGGATAAGACCCTGGAAGGACAAGGGTCCAAGGAAGCCAGTTAATATTTATCAATCACCTCCTCCAAGCACAAGAGAGTTCCATCCCAACAAGCACAAAGTCAGGTCTGTGTGGATGAACAGAGAGCTGCTAGGCAAACACAAACACAAACCAGAAGCATACAAGGGGTGGCAACAAGAACAGGTAGTCTGAGACGAGTACAGAAACATTATCCAAACATCCAGGATTGAAGTTAGGAAAGCCAAAGCCCAAATACAAATCAATCTGTCCAGGGACAGAAGGACTACTGTAAGCACCTTACTGACAGAAGAAAGACTAGGGAAAATGTGGACTCATTGTCAACAAGATGGGTGACCTGGTGACACAGGACACGAAAAAGGCTGAGGTACTGAGTGCCTTCTGTGCCTCAGCCTTTACTAGCTAGACCAACCTTCAGGAATCCCAGGTCCCAGAGACAAAGGGGGAAAGACTGGAGCAAAGAAGATGCACCCTTGGTGGAAGAGGATCAGGTCAGGGAATACTTGAGCAAATTGAGTATATATAAGTCCATGGGGCCTGATGAGATGCATCCACAAATGCTGAGGGAGCTGTCAACTGCCATTATGAGGCCACTCTCAATAATTTTTGATTAATCGTAACAGCTGAGAGAAGTATTGAAAGACAGAAAGAATGCAAATGTTACCCCCATCTTCAAGAAGGGCAAGAAGATGGACCAGGGAACTACAGACTGATCAGACTCACCGTGATACCCTGGAATGTTATGGAGCAGCTAATCCTGAACACCATTTCCAGGCACATTAAGGATGAGACAATCATCAGTCAGCATGACTTCACCAAGGGTAAGCTGATAAAATACGGGTTTGATGGATGGACAATTCAGTGGATAAAGAACTGACTTGATGGCTGCACCCAAACAGTGGCTGTCAATGGGTCAATGTCCAAGTGGAAGCCAGTGACAAGTGGAGTCCCTCAAGGATCAGTACTGGGACCAGTCTTGTTTAACATCTTCGTCTGCGACATGGACAGTGGCATTGAGTGCACCCTCAGCAAGTTTGCCGACGACACCAAGCTGTGTGAGGCAGCTGACACCCTGGAGGGCAGGAATGCCATCCAGAGGGACCTTGACAGGCTGGAGAGGTGGGCCCAGGTCAACCTCATGAAGTTCAACAAGACCAAGTGCGAGGTCCTCCATCTGGGTCGGGGCAATCCCAAGGCTGATGAAAGGACTGGAGCATCTCTCCAATGAGATTCGCACCTGGGAGAGGTGGGACTATTTAGCCTCAACAAGAGAAGACTCATGGGGAATCTTATTAATGTATATAAACACGTACATAGAGGATTGAGCCAGGCTCTTCCAAGTGAAGCCCAGTGAATGGACCAGAGGCGATGGGCACAAACTGAAATGCAGGAGGTACTGTCTGAACATCAGGAAGCACAGGAACACGACAGTATTTGTGGAGTCTCCAACACTGAAGATATTCAGAAAACATCTGGGCACAGTCCTGGGCAAACAGCTCTAGATGTCCCTGTTTCAGCAGGGAGGTTGGACCAGATGACCTCCAGAGATCTCTTCCACCCCAACCATTCTGTGATTGCATGACATTGATTAAACTGGTAGGAAGAGAAGAATTAGCTCTGACTTGCTTTGGGTTCACTTTACAGTGACATGCCAAAAATGTGACTATCTTGAAACATCTGCTACCACTAGAAAGTTTAATTGTGCATTTCTGAGATAGTAACAGTCACAGATGAATGTTTAATGTAGCTATCCATGACATACATACAATGAGGTTTTGCAAAAGCACAGTTACAGTATACCCTTGTCGGGAGCCACGTTTTTCACCCATTCTGAACAAATACTGCAAGTTTTTTACATCACTTAGTAGCCTCATAAAAGTTAAAATATGTATTCTTATACCAAGAAAATAACTGTTTAACCAATTCATATCAAAGTAATTAATGAAAATGAAAAATTGTTCTAGGGCATGGTTCCTGATTGCAATATATGCAAGCACTCTACACATGGGAGCTTAATGCAGGCATTCATGTGACTACAAAATAAATATTGTTGCTCAGTTCCTCTAAAGTCTATGGAGGAAATAAAAATTTTGTCAATTCTCACTTTAGCTAAGGATGAACAGATTTTAAGTGAAAAAATGTTGATTTTTTAATTGTAATATTACTTGTAATTAGTTTCATTGTCATTATCTATAACTACTAATTAATCAGAATAATATTCAGCATTAGCATTGAAAAGATTGTAGACTAGTAAAGGAGAAAATTAAGTTCAGTTCTTTTGAACAAAAAAGATATCTGTTTTGTTCACTCACAATCACAGATAGCTGTGATTAAATTTTAATTTGGTGTCAAATTAAACACTTGGTTACAGCATGCTGACTTCCAGAGTGCAGCTCTACTCACTTCAGAGGAATTTCCTGTTTAAAGGAGCAGAAAGTTTGCTCTGTACCATTCTAAAGGCTTCCAAAGGCAAGTTCTGCTCAATGCAGAGCCACAAAATGAATGTCAGTAGTAGCCAAGAAAATGTTCATGGTTACTAGCTGAAGAACTATACAACAAAGTGATTTTGAATATTGTTAATCTATTTTTAATTGTGTACCCTCTATCTTCTACATTTTTAGCTGCTCTCAAGAACACTTCATACCGAGTTGTTTTCAACCGCCTCTGTTAAAGTTGTAGCATCACTGATGGCACATGAATATTCCTCGCTTTTGCATAAAGACAGAGTGTGGATACAAAAACATGGGTAGCTTTGCATCAAGTGCTGTTAATTTTGGGGTTGTACAAGTCTGGGAAGGCACAAATATCCAGCTATAGAGTCAGAGCCTGAGTGAATATCTCAGATGGGTGGAATGTGCAGTCATATGTCATCACCCCTTAGTATTATAAAGGAGAAATACTATATTCACAAAGCAGAGATTGTGAAAGTTCACCATACAATACAAAACCAGTAGAAAAGTTTTAGGAAACATCGTCTAAACCCAATATCCTTCTCATGGACAAGAAAATGCGACTTCTCCTCCTTCAAGTCTCCTGCTAATGTTATCCACTGGATTATCACCTCAGTGAAGCTGCCATCCGGTTGGAAAATTACTTCTGCCGTTCAAATGCTGCACAGCATTTTTACTCACTGTCATCCCGACTAATCCTGTTGTGTTAATGGGTCTAACAGACAAGTTTTGCTGAAAGGGTGATTGGAGAAGGATTTGATTTCTTCTGATAGTAACTGAGCCCTGATTTTGCAGTCTCTTGTATAGATATAATTGCCTACGCAAAGAACAGTGCAACAAGGAATTAGATTTATTGGGATAGTTTCTACTCTGGTACACAAAACCAAGCATGAATAATTCTGCTGAAAATCATCATTCCTCATTTCACAAACGTTTCTTGAAGAAGTTGTTTAAAAAAGGTATTTTATGATTTTTTGTCAAAATAATTTCAAAACAGATGTTCTTAAAATAGAAATACCTGTGTCGCCTTGCATCACTTTTGTGGGACATAATTGGTTCTTGCCATTACTCTCTGCCAACCAGAATAGTTAATGCTCTATGAAAAGTTTTGATAGGAATATCCTGAAAATACATTTTCACGCCATGTACCCAGCAGGGCTAAACTGGAGAAAATCCAAAGGAAGAGTAATAGTGTGAGGAAAAAAAAGGAGTTTTGGTCAAGTGTACGGGCCACATAAAGCAGACATATACAGTCAGACCTTAATTCTAGTTAGTCTATCTATTCTCTGTGATAGAAAATAAAACCTCCAGTGAGTACAAGGAAGAGGTCTAAAAGCACAAATCAAAGTAAAGTACACAAATCCCAGGGATTTTCAATGGAAATGGAATGTTTACAATCCAGAGAAATAGTCCCAGAGGGTAAATGGAAAAAGAGTGGCAGTTCTTAAAGAATATTGGGTTGCTGAGTGAAATGTATAGATTTACGTTCTGTTTCATTTTCTGATTACACATGGAAATTAAAACACTGGGGAGGGAGTGTGGTTCTTTGGCCTGCCTTAGCCTATGCAAATTACTTATTACTCCTTTCATTACCTCTATTATTAATATTGTTAAATTCAGTTATTAAAAAAAACTTTGAATCCACCTTTGATTCCTGGTTGTGATTACTGAAGCCATGACGTAGACACAAGAACACTTATCCAAGTAGCTGAGGTAAATTTCTTTAAAGTATTGAAATATTGCAAGCAGGTATGAAGTTTAGTACATCTGAGACTAGCCAGACCCATTTTGGAAAAAAAGAATTATATTTAATGAGGTGGCAAAATAAGGCCAAAGTCAAATTTCTTGGGATCATAATATAATTAAAAAGCAGTGATTTTTGTATCTACATCATTATCTCTCCCATGAGTCAGACCAAGTTTATTTAGAAGTGTAGTAAAAATTACTAAAAGAAGAGGACAAGTAATTTCCAAAAATGTCAATTTTAGGAAATTGTTGAGAAAAAGCATATATAAGTATCAAAGATGTGCTTATTCGTTAACTACTATGACTCCAAAGAAGCACAAGTCTATTTAGATGTACAATATCTAAAAATGTGTAACAGCACAAAAAATTGTTGCCTCGGAAAGAGTATTGATTTGATTATGTCTTGATCTTGATTCAGTTTGTCATCTACAGACAACTGAAGAGGATATTAGAAAATATTAGAGGGTGTGTAAGTAAATTGTGTGTGTGGGGGGGAATTTGCCATTGGGAACAATAGTAATGATTTGTCTGAATGATTTCTTTTACCCATTATGTTTGAATTCTTCATGGGAAACATTTCCCAGTGAGCTCTTTGTGCAAACGATGCAGAAATTGGTTCTGAGAAAACAATTTATTTTAACATGTTTGTGTTTAACAGGGTGTCAAAGTATTTGCTGCTGTTTATGCTTGGCTTCTGTTTTCATTTGACTAGAGAAAATTCATATATTCATACAAGTTATGGCCAGAATGTACTGCTGTGAAGATATTAACCTGACCTAAATGGCAAAAGGCAGAATTTCTTCCAGTGATTCCTACAATGCAGCCCCAAAACAATGATTGATACACAGATTCTGTTAGAAAAAGGCTCTGTTTTAAGACTTCAGTGAAGAATTTCCCAGTATTATCAATGCTTATTTTATCTCTACTGAAAATGTTAATTTTACTTGCAGTTTGAACTTTTCTGACTCTCTGTCACAACATTTGTCTGGTTGAAAGGACTTCCAGGTACCAAGAATTCTTTTCCTGACATTGATAGTTACAGACAAGGTTCAAGACACCTCTTAATCTTGTCTTTGATGTATTTAATAGGTTGAACATCTTAAGGCTTTCATTTTAAGACGTCGTTGCTAAGTTTTCTTAGGTTTTTAATGTCATGAATGGCTGTGGGAAAAGTCTTCTTTTCCTTACAAAAATTATTATTTTTTTTCCTGAAACCTCTTTCATTTTTTACTTCCTTTAAAATATATGAGCACTGCAACTAAGCACAGCAAAGGCTTCAGTTATGCCACTAAAAGTAACACCATTTTCTACTTCTGTTTGTTATTTCTTTGCCTGTGCATTCAGGACTTGTACTGCTCTCCCTTAGTTGCTGCTTCACATCCATCACTCATCTACAATCGCTTAACTAAAATGGTCTTGTCGTTATTCCATTCTCAATGCACATGAGACACATAGCACCATCTAGAAAAAGTGACCTCACTTACCATAAATTTATGAATGTTAGTAGAATTTACAGAGGTGTACTGAATTTGGGCTGCTGCCTTTGTGTTGCACAAAACTGTCGGAAACATGTAATTTTGCCCTAGTGTTCCTCATTTGGCAGAAAGCCTCATCCTCGTTTTTTGTCAGGACAGGTCAGCTGTGCTCCTCATGCTATTGCACTTTTTTCCTGAGTCTTGTACAGGACATTCCAGAAAAGAAAGGACCTTCACGGAGGCATAGATAGAAAATGGAGCTAGAACAGAACTAAACTCCTGTTATTCAAAAATTTCTCCCTTCCACCAGAACAACCCAGTAGAGTCCCTGTTATATTAGATTTCTACCCACTGCACTGGAAAGTCCTCTGAATGGGTCTACCCAAAGCTTTGTGGAGTCTAGGAGTGACTGTACATTGACTTCAGACCTAGTGGGGCCACGTGGAAATGTAGGAACTCCTGGGCCCTCTTCCTTAGATTCTGGTGGGTTTGCAGATTTTGCAGATGAATCCCAAATTTTGTTCCATGAAGCCCAGCTGTAGGAAATGCTGCTTCCCTGTTTACTCAATATTGAAGCAGAAGGCTGCAACAGAGTCAGAATTCTGTACTAGGTATCTTTATAATACATTTCTAAGTATTCATAATTACAGTCAATAATTACAATCCATACTTACAGTGATTTTCAAAAGTACATTAAAAAAAATGCAAATAATCACAATGTAATTTGTCAGGTACACAGCACTTGAGAAGACCAATGCTGATAGCCACATATTTTCAATGTATAGCTTTAATCTGTCTTTATTGAGATTATGCTTTGTAACATACTTTATATCATACTTCCTCTTTTCATATCTTTTCCAAATATCTTTTCCACATGTTTTCACTTGAAGAACATGTTAAATAAAACAATTCCAATACGAATTTGAGGAACTGATGGGACAGGCTGATTTACCCTACTGGTGCAGTCCCATAAAAAAAGCTGCCTCTTGAAATGTCATTTTCCAGGACAGTATTTTTCAGTAGATAAATTTATGGTGACGTACACCTATGTATTATTCTCTGAGAAAACAAAATATTGTATCTTAAATTTTTAGCCATCATTTTTATTGCAAGACACTTGCAATAACATAAGCTTTATTCAGGCTAATTCCCCCCTACTCGTACCACTGAATATTTTATGAAATTTCATAAACTATGTCCATGGTATGTTATACCTTTCATTGTTGCCAAATGTGATTCTGAAACATAATGTTTATGAGGAAAAAAAACTATAAAAATGCCACTTCTAATATGATATTTCTTACCATGTTATTTGTAGAATACTATTTCTATAACTTCAAAATACTAATGTGCTGTTTCGTCTGTTTATCCTGAGAATACTATCCTTATACAATTGTGAGGAGAAATATCATGCTAATGTGTAAATATTTTATGGGAAGAAAAAAAGTAATAGCAGAAATAACCACAAAACATATAAACAGTCATTTAGTTTTTTTTAAAAATCAAGGTTTCCATGAAACCACCAAATATTGAAATGATTCTCAAATTAATAAAAATGTACTGTAAAAACATGATTCCCATTTTTATGTCACTGAATCCTAGTAATATGCTAAAATAATTAGAATTGGTTGGACTTTTGCTACAAAAATGTGAAGCAGATTCTGCTCTCAGCTGAGTAGGGACAGCCTGAGACGATTCATCTGAAGATAATAAGCCAGATTCCCAGCCTGTGTACGTGTACGTAGTTCTACTGATATCAGCTGTGTCACACCAGATTTAAATCATCTGAATATTTGGCTCAGTATTGTGCAGCCAACAGATTACACGAGTAGCGCTGAGAGCAGAATTGGGCCAAAGGAATTGGGTTGCAAACACAGAAATTAGCAGTGCAATTTAGTGTCGGTGTTGGTGGTGGAAGATCTGGGAAATAAACATTTGCAGTAGATGAAGATCTCTGTAGTTGTACAAGTGAGGAGTGTGGTGCAACATGAAAGCGGAGGACTTTTCACATCTACAAGAAGTCAGAGTGCTGAGGAGGAAGTTGCCTGTCTGGCCAGTCGTCCAGTTGCTAGTGGAGGCTGCAAGGCTGTTCTGCTCCTCTGCTTTTCCACTGACAGTCCCTTCTGAGCCCCTGGTGCCATACCCGGGCTGTGTGTTGGTGAAAATCATTGGTACAATCGGCTGGTGCGGAACAGGCCAACCAGATAGGAGGTGGCACTTCAGGTCTTGAAAGCCTCTGATTCGCTAATGCCTGCAGAACTACTCAGTAGACAATAAGGTCCTCCAGGGTGGTTGGATGTAAATATGCATCAATTCAGACTGTTGGTGGTTAAAACATTAGCAATGACAGGAGTGTGTAATATGGCTGTGCTCTCCTCCGGGTACATGCCTTTTCCAGCAGGGCAACTGTAATGACATAAATGTGGTTACTCCTGATTTAAATGAGGAGAATTTTGTTCCCTCCAAACTGCAAAAATTAAGACCTTGATAGTGGTACATAGCTTTCGAGGAGTTTCCTTTTTTTTAGAAGAGTGGCTAGAGTCAGCAAAATTACTTAAAAGCAGAGTTAGAATTTGGGTCTTCTAGCTTCTTAATCTCTGCTTAGAAGAGTAGACCGTGCCAAGAAAATAGGAAAGTCAAGCAGTGTTGTGATTCATAAGTATATCAGCCATCATTAAAAAACCCTTAAATCGATACTTGTCCTCAGTGCTAATCTAATGTAAAATCCTTGTAATGTACCATAAAGAAGCTGAATCTTTTTTTTTCTTAGATTACAAAATTGTTAAAGATGTTTTAACTTACTAGGAAAAAAACTCAGGGAGGAATAGATTTTCATTGCTACTTACTAGTGTGTAGAGGTTTGTCTATATACTTTGTTTTATTCACACAGAAGGAATGTAACATTTTCCATTTTATTTAATTCAAAATGTTTTGACAGTTTAATTTACTATCACTTAAAAGTTTAATCAATCAGATATTATGAGGAGGTTGCTCAGCTGTTGCAAATCTTTCTGGTGACAGTCATAAAAAAAAAGACACACCTGTCACTGCTGAGAAGGGCCTGTGTTATAAACCAAAATATACTACACCCTGTAACCAGATGACTTTGTCCACCTGATGCTGACTACGATGTCATTTTTCAGAACTCTCCCTTTGACGTCATGAGCATCAAAACTGGCCTTTTAGGAAGTTCACGTGTTGGTTTTAGGTAATCATGTTAAGCTAAAAAAGGCCCCCAAAAACGATGTCACTGAGGTATTGACATTGCGATATATCAGCACTGCAGTAATCAGGACTAGATGAAAGAACCTGAAGTTATACTACAATTGAAATAACTAAGTTATTTTTCATTAAGTTCATTAAGTTTTGGGGGGTTTGTACCTAAGGAAATTGCTAAATGCAATTAATGGAACAAGGCTCTTGCAGAAAAGTTTAGCTGTAAGTAGCTATTTCTAATAGCCCAGATATCACTGTAATTTACACTGCGTATAGAACATAATATCTTTATCTTGTAAAATTGGGTGGTTTTCATTTTCTCAGTGAACTTTTATTTGATTTGTTGACCTTCAGGTATTTACTCACAACAGGCATAGTGCTTTTGGTATTTTTTTTTTATTTTCAGCCTCTTACTTTCCTAAACACATGAAGTAGTATGTACCCTTTGCACTTTCAAAACAGATGAAAATTTCAGGCAGTGATAGTTTAGGAACCTAAATTTAGAGTGTATGCATTGAAAAGGTGATTTATAATATCTTAAGCCAAATAAAATTATCTGATCTGACCTATGAGTATTGGAACTAAAAACTGAGATACTTAAACCCTTAGTATTCATCATTTATAGTAGTTATTATTTTAAGTGGTAGACTTTTAAAATTATTTATTGGAACACTGTCTAGTTATGATGAGATTTTTCGGTAGTTTTAGGTATTAATTTATAAAGACTTTTCATTACGAAAAGTGACATATTTTGGCAGGAAGTTGCTGTGTTTAAGAGATGCCACTGAGCCCGTTTCTGTGTAACTTGCTTTGCTGACTCCTGGTTTGCAATGTATCTGAATTAGTTTAGATTCCGTTTCTTCATGGTCACATGAAAAAGCATTTTCCTATAAGAAGACACCGTGAGAAATGACTTGTAATGACAGAACTGGGCCTCAATTTGCAATTGCTCCTGAGTGCTCACTCCCCAGGAAGGGTCGGTGGAGACAGCACGAGCTGCAGGAAGAGATCTCCCAAGCAGTCAAACTGCTGCGTTGTCACCCTGCCCCATTTCTGTGTTGGTTTTGCACAGTCCATCTCCTTGACTTACGTGTTGTTTTTCCTTTGTTAATTTACCTTTCCCATTTTTACTCTCCCCTGAGATATCTTTGTACTCTCTCCTGTCCTCTCCTCAGCCAAAATCATAATGGGCAGCAGAGGCCTACTCCCTCAAGGTCACTCCTTACTTAGTGGGAAGCTGAGGGTTATAGAGGCTAACATGAGTACTAGGGCACTGAGCCTATTCCTTGTCTTTAAATTCTGTCCACTTAATTAGCTGAGGCTCAATTCCTAGTCTCCTTTTGCTTTGTAGGCTTTGGGGGAACCTTCTTTCTTGTGCTCCTTATTGATGTTGGGTTGGGCACAAACAGCCAAATTACTGCTTGGGGATAGCAGCCTTTAGTGTGGGCACAGAACCCGTGCCTGAGATTGCTGTGGCCTTCGATAGCTGTACCAGGCAAAGAATTGACTGATTTTTTAAGATGTGCACGTTTCTGTGGGACGTGCTATAGGGTCACGCTCCTACAATTCCAAGTTATTCCACGCAGTCTAACTGACAGTTTTTCCACAATGAATTTGGAGATCTGACCCACTGACTGACCAGAGTGAGTGCCTCGGTAATGAGGGCAGGATGAGCCATGCTGCCTGTGGTAACATCTTCACAGCATATTCTAAAACTTAAGTTATCTTGTTCGATCTCTTTAAAATCATCTACTTCATACAGGTCATTAAGGAAAATTCAGAATGGGAAAGTAGAAGCAAATGAACTTAGAATCGCAGTTGCAAATGCCTTTAAAATATATAGTTATAAAAGTCTTACAAGAAGATTAATCACTAATAATAATTGAACTTACAAAGAGCTGCAGTAAATCCTGTACAATTGTTGCACTTCGGAAACAGTATTGTTTTATTTCATGTCACATAAATTATTTTAAACAGAGGAAACACTGCTTCCCTGGTGCTTTTGTTTTTCCCTCTGGATTGTAGCAATGGAGCACTTGCATGTTGTGTTTGATGCCTTGCATGATGAAGACATGCAATGGCAAGTTCCAGTCTGCATGCTGCTTAATGAATGTTTTCCTTTTCTCTCCTTCCCTGTTATGTGCTTACAGAAGACAACTATGTGGAAGGTGGGTGCTTTCTACCTTATTTTCCTAAGCTCTTGTTTTTCCCTTCTGCTTAGTGGTTTTTTTTCCCTTCTGCTTAATGTTATAAAAGTACACTTGTCATTCACTACGGTAAGTTGCATTTTTTTTACCCATAAAGGTATACAAGTCTACTGAATAAGTGTGATTTCTTTTTCCATACAGAACACAAGCTAAGCTCCATTTTAATCTTGGCCTTACTGGTGTAATTCCAAAGTATCTCCACTGAAACAATGTGATTTGTACTCGTATGACTGATATTACCCTTCAAAATAATTCAGGAAATCTGCAGAAGTACTGATTTCTTCTCATGTTCTGTATGAAAAACACTTCAAGAAACTATTTGTTTCATTAGTGTGAAGCATAAATCCTCCTCATAAGAATGTAATGCATGTTAAATACCTGTCTTTTAATTGCTTAGGAAAATGGAAAGCGCTTTTGTCTGTAATACTGCAAATCTTTCTTACTATAATACCCTTAACAGTATAAAGTTTTAGAAAGAAGTTTTTCTGTCTAACTTTACAACTTAATGCAATACTGGACATTGTGAAGGAAGCAGCATGTCGTAGTGATAATAATGTTGGTATGTAATTAAGTCCCTTTAAAGAAAGTATGGGCAATGGAAACTAAAGCACAATGCCATCTAGCCTGAATATTGGTAAGTAAGTCTATTAGCTGGTAAAACATGTTGCGTGCATATATATCACTGCTGTAAAGGTACAGAATATGCTTCACAGATCAGTCATTGCTGTGAATCAATACTTTTTTGCTTATAAGCCAAGAGGTGCAGGTGCTTTTTTAAATACAAGTGCTTTTAAAAGTCTCTCTGGGCTGAATCTTTGCATACTGGATAAATGATTACCTATTGAAAAGAATTGGTTAGCTAACTAAACTGAGCAGTAACTTTCATTATTTTTTTCCAATATTTTAAAAGCTATTTTTAAATCAAGGACTTTGTAAGGTAACTCATATATGCAAAGTGACAGCCCCTGCATGGCTCTGACCCAGGGTTCTGTAATGAGCTGCTGTGAGGCCTGAGTTCATTCAGGATTCAAGTCACCGTGGGCCACTGGCTGCCTGTTCCGTGGCAATTTTCTGAAAAATCCTGGAAATACCGGTATTGCATTTCTCTATGCTACTGTCTTCAGGGGCAAAGAGAGGTGCTCAGATTTAGCACACACAAGATGCTGTGCAGTTTTATTAAAATATATGTTACCAGTAGGAGAAAGAAATTTTAAACAATTCTGATGCTTTAATTAGGTGCACTGTCACCGCACGTACATATCAATACTATTTCCTCTTCATTGTGAAATAGAAATGTATTGAACACTGGGATGGGATTTCTAACTGAAAAACATAAAAGCCTAGAAATAAGTACCTAATCTTATATTTGATCTGTGCATAAAACTCTTACTGGTGTCAACATGAGTCTCAAATTTGAATTAGGATCAGGATAACTGGATAAAGAGGTTCAATTTCATTTCACAGATTCATTTATGCACAGCAGTACAAGATCAAGCCTGGATAACAGCTAATCCAGACTTTACCTGAATCTTAAAACCACCACCTTAATTTTATTCCAGCACAGGTCTGGATACTTATGCATACATTAAAGTTACAAAGGATGTGTATGTAGAGAATGGAAGCGTAGAATAGTACATCTGAAGCACAATTTGGAAACCGAGCTAAAATTTTCCATCTTTGATTTCTGTGATATCTGAGCATCTCTGTAAGTTAGGCTGCATAAGGAAACAGAAGGATTTAGTATTCGCAGAGTTAATTTTGTATGTATTGCTGGTGTGAAAAGGCTACATTTTATTAATTTTGCTAGAATTGTGCTAGGGTTGAACACGTTCACTGCAGGTTTACCATGTTTAAATTTTGTTTTTGGCCTGTACTCTGCATGGAACTCATACAACAAATTATGAAAATATCCTATCTTCATACCCACTTCCACTACCCCATCCTGTGCCCCTTAATTCTCTCCTTGCAGAGCCAAGTTCAGCACAAAAATGGAGTGGAGCACATATGAGGCGTTTGTACTAAATCTCGAATTCCTAATTCACAAAGAAAAGGCTTTTATCATTCCACTTATGAAGTAATGGTGCACAAATGAATATTTTCAATGTATGGTACACCTATAAATGGCTAGTTAAGGCTAGAACTTTCCATGACTATCCGTTGTGGTACTCTATTATAAACAAGCAGTCGTTTTGAAAATCTAGCAGTGCTTGCTATCATGGTAGATTTATCTGTATCATTTTAAACTCCTGTGGATTGCGCAGGTACAGTAATAGTGATTCTTCACTCTTCCATAGCCTTCATCCGTAGGTTGCAAAATATAAGATAAGTATCATTATGTACTTGTAACGAGTAAGCATAATTAGCCTTACTGCTTCACAAAACAAGTAAGAGTCAAACAAAATACAGTGTTGTGAGGGCTAGTACTAAATTTTTTAATTGATAGATGTTTGGTTTAAGCAGTGTATTATTTTTTACATTCACTTGACTTTTTTACTTGAACAGCACTGTAAGTGACTCTTAAAATTCAAGTGGTTTCTGTGATGTTTTCAAGAGCCACTTCTGCCATTTAACTTTTTTTCAAATTATATAAAAATCATATATTTATAACCGACGAATCTCATATAGCATTTTAGCAAAAATAATAGCTATCAAGCAGTGGTAATCTTCTGTAGCTAGGCCTTTTGTTTAGATCCTCATAGCTATAAGGATGATAATTAAATGCAAGCTAGTAAGACATTACCTTCTTTGCATTCCTCTAACAGACATGACTATTTGCTTCATACCTACTAAGAGCTGAAAGAGCTCACATAAAGTAGGTGCTGAGAAATCACAATTTAATTAAAGAAATAGGTGTTGCAATGTTCAGCTAGTTACACCTTCCCTCTACCTGATACAGTTAAGGCCAAGTCAGAGATTTCTTACTGTAGTTGACAACACAAAGAATTAAAAGCCGAAAGGCAAGTTAAATAAACACATGAAGAGACTCCTACTTCCAGAAGGCCACGTCCATGCAGCAAAGGTTCCAAGCAAGGATGCTCAAGCATTGAAACAATGAATGTTGGCCGTGGGTCTTTGTACATTGTGTATTCAGCATGCCTCTCTTGGCAAGCAGCACTTACAGAGAAAGAACAGGGGTGAACACATTTCTGCTGTCTTTCACAAGCTTTGAACTGTGGCAGAGCTGTGTGGTGTTTCCGAAGCAATGCTTGTGTAGGCATCACTTCAGGATCACACTGGGCTTTCATTTGCGGTTGCTGTAAGCCCCAGGTAATCCCATCAGGTGCAGGGCGCTGCATTTGGAAACAGAATCCATTGCACAAGAGATGGGGCATATCAGGCCCTTCAGTTTAACAGAAGGGTGACATTAAAAAGGACTAATTCAGCAAACCCATTGTTAGTCTACTTGGAATGCCACTTGAGATTTGGAACTGATAAGATATGAATCCTTTAAGATTAAGTATTGTCTTTGAATTCCCTCCCAAGTACTGTGAGTCATTTGTGCACCTAATTTTCTTTGTGAATTAGAAATCACAGGAACTCTCTAGGAAGTCTGCTTTCCAATAAAAAGCAGGATATTTTATTGCACACCTTCTTTGTGTGAATTAATTTTAATTAATTGCAAATTAGAAAATATCACTTTTTGTAGTTCTTGGAGAAGAGGAGCATGTTTAACATGTAAGCAATTAATAACTTCTAAAATGGATCCTAAACTAGCTAAGTTCAACAAGAACAAGCCTGTGTTTTAACCCAGGTATAAAATGAAAATAACCTTCGTATTTGTAGAAAAATGTTCTCCCTATATTACATTATTCTCAGTGAGAATATAAGTGTCGTTTTATTATAATGAGTTTAAGAAAAATAATATTTTTGGTTAAAGAGTAATGAAATTTGGCTCTGGTTGAGTGATTATCATTATGGACATCTGTTTTGAAATGTCACTATACCTATATTGGTATGATTGGATTTCATCGCACAATACAAATATGAAGCAAAATCATTTCTCACAGATTTATGAAGTAGCTTCAGAAGCTGACACTTAAATTTTCTTTATTGCTATGTATTTTATATTGCATATGTAATAATTTGCCTTCTCTGGAACAAATTCATTCTACTGTCACGTTTCACACAAATAAGGAGACATCCCTTGCGTTATCATTTCAATGTTATGAATAGATTTTATTTAATTACCTGAAATGCTCACTTTTATGAGGGGAAAAAGATCAGACCCAGCCCATTTTTCAGGTTTACACTTCTCCAGGTTTTTAACATCATTTAACATGTAGAGGACAGGACGTCCTCCCAGCAAAGTGTTCAAAGAAATATATCAAAATACAATAAGACAGATGGAATATGAAAGGAATTGGTTGGATTTGAAAGCATTTTATTATTTTATGTCATCCCAACTACTGTGCAGAAGAAATACACAATTAAACAGCACCCAGTGTTTGAATTGCAGTTCTGTTCCTCGTAGCCCAAAGCATTCCAACCAGTGGTTGAAAAATGCTCTTTGATTTCCCTCTGTGATACAGACATCTCATAGGAAACAGATGCCTGTCACAAAACATTTTTGTCACTGTGACAACACCACCTTCCCGTGCTCCCTTGTTCATTGCTGACTGTGCTCTTGTTTCCCTTCAAGGTCTGGCGCACCTGATGATGGGCGACCAAGGTATGGGCTCTGTTCCTTTTCCACTCTGCTTTCATTGTTTCTTCTTGTTCTGTAGCTGCTTCAAATCCATCACTGCAAATGATGGGCAAATGCTTGAAAGCTGTCTTTGGCTGCAAATAAACACATGGTTTTGGTCACATCTTTCCTTACTTCATTATTTATTTTTTGTTTGTTTGCTCCGTAAGCTTTTGTCCTTCCTACCTCCTCAACTCCCCCTCTTGCAATACAATAACTGAAAAGAGGTGAGAGAAGTAAGAAGATGTTTAAGAAAATTTCATGTATTTATCAGAAAATACAATTATGGGTGATTCTATAAAAGATAAACGAAGCACAAGAGCACTTTTCAGATAGTTCCTGAAAGAAGATCCTCAGCTTGCCACACTGTACACATTGAAGAATCCATTTACATTAATGCATGGCTGATTGGAAATGTGCAGAAAGCACCTGCTCCTGGCTTCTGGAATGCTGAGAGTACCATTTTGCAACCTACTGAAATCAGTGATTTGTTTCCTCCTAAGCCATTGTCCGTGTTACTTCTGTGTCACTCTTTCTTATCTAAGCATGGGTTATTTCTGTGTTTCTCTGCATGTACGTGATTGGAAAAAAATAAACTAAATCCCTAATATGACACTGATTGCATCTCCATTTGTCTCCAGACACTTACCTTATACTTTGTCTCTTCATGTTCAGATACTACTGCATTTACATAGACTCATGACTCTTACTGTTGTTTCTCTCCTCTTCTTTATTCTCTTTTTGTCTGGAAATGCTTTCTTCATGGAACCATTTCACCAAATCCTTAGGTAAAAGTAAAGGTATTACATGATTTTCTTTATTTTTTTAATATCATCAGTATACTTTAATGTATGTATAAGTAATGCAAATAAATGTAAATCTTTTTGCACTGATAACATGAGGTAGGTATACTTTTTAAAGTAAATATTTCATGGATATCAAGGTAAGGAGAAGTATCCTAAAGTACAGGCTGACCTTCTTAAAAGTTTGTCTCCTGGTTTTGTGAGGGATGAGGGATGTAAAAGTTTGCAGTGATAAAGGAGGCTACAGTTATAGAAAGCATTCAGGATGAAATAACAGCCACGTTTTAAGGTACGCATTTTTCTGTTCTCAAAGAATTGTAGTCTAAACCACCAGGCACAGAAAAAATCATGATGTGGTTCAACAGAGACTCTCTGGAGATAATCTGTCCAGGGCCAGTCCACAGCTTGATGTAAGTTTTAAATCTGAGTAGCACGGACTTCAGCAAGTCTCTGCTCTCAGCTGGTCACATTTGTCTCGAGGTTTCCCTTGTATATTAATCGCTTTGATTGTATCTGAGACGAGAGTTGGACAAAGGAACAAGGAAGAATGATGCCAGAGAGAAGTGTGGGGTTTGTTTCAGACTTTTTTACTCTTTCTTGTTTGTTTATTTATGCAAAAAAATACCAGCCATGTTTACTTTCTTTCTCCTAAAGGGAATGCGTGCAATAAAGTCAAGACCCTTCTTGTATAAATAAACACCAGGTTTTACCGTGAGGATACTTGTTCACGGACGTTGTGTAAATACGGTTTTATGATAAGAGGCTGGTTATTAAAAGCCAATAAATCTATTTTACATATGATCTATAATATAGTTCTATTAATCATAAGCATTTGTCAAGGTGTGCCTATTCTTGGTATAAAATCAGAAAGCCAATCTGCATTGTCATACTTTGCTAACTAGTTAAATTAGAAACAGCCTTCCAGGTTCCTTGGTGTCTTGGCTGATTTAGTGTTTCCACATCTAGAAAGTTCGTGGGATGCAAAGACTATAACTACAAACCTGTAGGGTCTCATTCCTCTTCATATCAGACTCTCTGGGGTTACCGTGTACCTGGTTATAGGTGGAATACTATTTAAAGGGTTACGTGTGTTCTAGAGCTGTAAATCTTCTTGCTTAGGAATAGCATTAAGCAAGTCGAGTGAAAAATAGTCTACTGATTTCTTCGGGTTTTAGGATTTTTCTGTTTCTTGGATGGTTGATCCTTGTGTTTTTCTTAACAGTACCTTGTCTGTATGACTTCCTTACTACCTAGTATCTTTTTCTTTGACATTAAGTGTCTTGGGAGGAGTTACCCTAAAAATGACATTTCATAGTAACTGAACCTGGACATTATCAGTAATTTTAATTAATATTAAGGAATTCTTTTTCTGGATTACTCTATACACTCTATATACATGATGTAGTATGTACAACACTGAAGAGATTTTTTTTTTGTATAAAAGGATGTAAACATAAATATTATGAATATATGTTATTGGTAGTAGTTGATCCGAAAAGCAGATTTTAGGAAACCAAACACTTTCCAAATATTGTGCAGTAGTTGCACATGTATATTTTTTGGTTTAAAAGGTTTAATAATTATATTCACAGAAAAAATAACCTTGTATGTATTATCTGCATTTAATGTTTAGTGATGTGCCATGTGACATAGACACCTGTCACCAGTCATCTAATCATTTAACTAAATTTTTCTACTCTCATTTTGATTTTTTATTAGATTTATTCTGTTTATATGGGAATACTGATTACTGTATTTTGAGATCCACAATACTCTTGTAGACAAATGTAACAGTGTATATTTATTCAAATGAAAGGGTTTATATCTATACAAACTCGGGTTGTTTGTAGCAGAAAATATCTCTCGATACCAAACTGTATCCTGGACCAGGGAAAAATGGCCTCATCTTACTGACTATCCTGAAACTACACTAATACTGGCTATTGAAACATGTGACCTTGAAATAGTTGTGATAACACGCATTCATAACACATGACCATGCAACTAAGTAGGAAGGTGATGGAAAGGTATGAAGGGACAAAAGAGGAGCTCAGTGTTGATTCCATTTGTACCTATTCCATTCTTTCATTATAACTTCAATCTCTTTAGAGGTAGGTAAGGTCAGCAACAAAAGTGGTTGCAAAATTCTGAGTGATTATATCATAAATTAGTCTTATTTTGAAAATATAAGCAATAGGAAATGTTTAAGAAGCTTTACTGTGTAATTTACCCTGAAAAGTATAAATGGCTGAAGTATCACCATCTTCTTTAATTTTGTGGGTGTAATTCTGAATACTGAAATAGGAAAAAAAAAACAAACAGTGTATCTTCAGAATTAAGACATGATGCTAACAGGCATCTGGTTTTGACAGAGAAAGGAAGGGTGAGGCAGTCTTTCCAAGTGGACAAACAACACAAAACCCATTATGATCTCACTGGACACACCTGCTCTGTGTCATTTAGTTGTAAATATAATTTGGGATACTCTGGATAATTTCCCCACAAAGTTTTTATTGAAGATTTATCAATATTACCTAAGCTGTCACTGTCCCTTAGAGAAAAGCAGAAGCAAATCTCAGAGGATGTCACAGTGCTGAGATATCTGTCAGTACTTGAGGTCATATAACTTGATCTATGTATAAAACCAGCTGACATAAAGCCAAGAGCCTGTATAAAAGTTTGTCTTGTAACTTTAGAGCTATATAAAACATGTTTCTTGATCCATTACTCCTTGTAGATGCTAAGTTTAATTCTAGGAAGAGCTGCAAGCTTTAGTACTGGTATTCATTTATTTTCTGATAAGCATCATATAGATGTCAGAAATACTTAGAAATTTCTTTTCTTCGCCCTGGAACTTACCTACCTCTATACAACTTTAGCAGTAGAGTTGTCACAGCTTTGGTGGTGAAAAGACGTAGGCAAGGTAAGGATTGTAAATGGGGTTTGCATTTTTATTAGACCACTTGAATATACTGCTCAGGGGAATTGTTTGAATTTGAAGCAAACCTTGAAGTCTGCTGCTCATAACTGACATGGAAAGGGATTTGTTCTTCCCAAAACAAATTTGTGCCCAGAAAAATTTTGTCTCCTTTCTGCAACTATTGTAGGTGGTCTAATAAAAGAGCCATTTCAACCTATAGGCCTGACCACATCAGAAGTTAGTACCTCTTGCATTTCCCATGCAGAATTATTCTGTTATGAATAGTAATACAAGTAAGATTACATGGCAACTAATGTAAAGCTTTCCATTTCGTTATTTTTTTTAAAAAACCCTAACCTCCTTTTCATTTGCTGAGCAATGAAAGGGATTTATATTTCAGTTACTATAACATAATGTAACGTGTATTACTTCCTTTATATATTGCAGTTCTCTTAAACCTATGCATACTATACCTATAGTTTATTTCTATGTAAATAACCTACATTTGGCTAAGTATATTACTCACTTATACATAAACACTATGTTCATAGTCCTATTACTGTAGAGATTATGTGCAGCTTTAAATCATACATGAGTCACTCAGGTCTGTAACAAACTATTAAATGATATCTAGCTGAGCAATAAGTGTTTCTACCAAAAGATTTATAGTACAGCTGAAATTTATTGTATTAGATTACAGGCTTTTGATGTGCTGGTATTGAGTGTGCTGTGTATAAATGCTGAAGAAAGACTTCAGAATGTCAATTCATATATGTGTCAACTTCCTTGCCAAAATAGACAATTACTTTTATTGCACGGGCTATTGTACAATATCTGTAAAATGAAAGTGACGCCACTAATTTGTTAATTATCAATCATACAATTCAGCTGACAGATGGAAAAATAGGGCACTGAAGAAGTAATTTAAATAATTCTTTAAACAATCAGGAGCATTAAAACGGTATGTTATAGCTAAGTAATTATGTAGCGCTTGTGTATTACAACGCAAATATCACCTTGTGCCAGTAACCTCCCCGAATATCAAATTATGTAGAATTCAGGCATTAACCTCAATGTGACCGCAAGTTCATCTTATTGTGATGACTTTCATTTTTGCTCTGTTTTCAAAGAAAAATTGTTGAAAAGCCCACATTCATCTCCTTTTGTGCGTACTGCTTCAGAGTGGGTCCGAAAGCCACACGTCTTCCAGCCTTCCTTGACCTGGGCCACCAATAGTCCAGAACCTGTATAAATGCATTGGTACAGCACTGAGCTCTGGCACAGCTTAGTATTTTTGTCTTGGTGCCCTGTTGACACAGGTTCAGTTATTTGCCTTCTCAATCGCAGCTGGCTTTTGCCTGGCAAGCATGAAACATGGATCTAGGGCTTCCTTGGCTTTCTCTACTCATTCATATAGTTATACATCCTGGGTGATAGCAGCTTACTTGAAATACTTACTGCTAGAAATGAACTGAGTTAATTTAGGAGTTTTACACAGACTGGGGTTGCCAAGCTTGGACAACCGAAATTATTTCTAAGTGACATTACAGCAGAAGAATGGATAACATAGCGTTTCCACGCTTCATCTCATAGTTGCTCCTACCGATATAAAGGAATAAAACGTTTAAAAATTTAGTCTCTATTTAGCAGGTCTCAAACATTCTGACAGCCTTCCAAAACTATCAGCACAGATTTTTTTTTTTTCCCCAAAGAGACTCATAAATATTGAGAAATAGTTGCTGATGTTGAGCAAAAATATTGCAACTAAATTCTTGTGTGTAACCCATGCACCTATGCCTACACATATCTGTTCCAATAAATATTTATACTATTGTTATATTTTTGTGGTTCACCTGTGCAAATTTTTGTTCAGTATCATAATGAACTATACATGAAATATTTTAATCAGAAGGATGGTATCTGTATGTATTTAAAAGTTGTGGTGCATTGAAGCAAATAATTTACCCACTTCAGTGGATGATACCTACCAAGCCTAGAATCATAGAATCACAGAATCATAGGATGTTGCGGGTTGGAAGGGACCTCTAGAGATTATTTGGTCCAACACCCCTCACCGAAGTAGGATCGCCTAGGGCAGGCCACAAAGGAACTTGTCCAGGCGGGTTTTGAAAGTCTCCAGAGAAGGAGACTCCACAACCTCTCTGGGCAGCCTGTGCCAGTGCTCTGTCACCCTCACAGTGAAAAAGTTCCTCATCATGTTGAGGTGGAACTTCCTATGTTCTAGCTTATACCCGTTATTCATTGTCCTATTACTGGGCACCACCAAAAAGAGACTGGCACCTTCTTCTTGAATAAGGCGTTTGGAACTGCAGATCCGTCTTTATGCTGAAGTGTGACCAGTTAAGGTTTTCTAAGGAGAAAAATGCAGCAGAACATCAGTGTTGAAGAAGTTTTCTGTCTGGAGTACATGGCTCAGAAGAAATCCATCACCATCAGGACCAGAAATGCAAATTCTGTCTAGAGACACATATGCCCAAAATTATGTCTGAGAGCTGATTCCTGACCAATCTTTAAATATCAAGAAAGCTGTATGAAGGGGAACACATTTGTTTTAAAAATGTTATTTTTCTGATATAAGTCACCATATGATATTGTTCAATCCATGCCATGAGTTCTAGCATCTTTCCACCATCAAAATGAAACATTTATTGTATTCTGAACAATTCTGATGTCACTCAAAATAGTAGTGTATCTTAGGTATCTATCTATCTATCTATCTGTTTATCTATCTATCTGGAGAGTCTCCTGTGGATTCAGAAGAAAGAATATAAATGTGGAACTATGTGAGATTGTATGTAAAAGAGATATATTTGCAAAAGTGTAGATTTCTGCTGGGTCCGGAAAGCACTGTAGTATAACATAGTACATATTTAATATTTTGGCTTCCTTGGCAGTAGGATCCACTTCTGAGCATAGATTTTCCAGAAGATGGGTATGCTGACAAAGAGCCTTTCAAAATAATGTTAAAGCTCTTTCAAGATGAAGGATATATATTTCAGGCCAAAAAGTAGGCGAGGATTTATTGAGAATGGGAAACTGTAAAGCTATCACTCTGAAGAGGTAAAAGAAAATATATATTTGGGCAGGTAAGCAATGAAAAATAGGAAAGCGAGACATTTCTTCTTGAAAGCAAACATTTCTTTCTATCTCTATATAAATATACATAGCAAATTAGAATTAAAAGCTGCAGTGATCTGTATCTTTTTCACACAATGAAATTGCATTACAGCTTCATACAAATTTTGAATGAAATGGAGATTTCAGAGAAGTATATTCCTTGGATATCTTTTAGAATATCCTGGAAATTTCTCCTTTACCCTTTCTTTTAATACTTGGATTTGACATTACTGAGCCAAATACATTGCTAGAGCAACACTAAGGATTACAGCTCCACTCTAGGGTTGCACTGAAGCTAAGATTTTCCTAGGGTAAAATCCAGTCCTGAAGTCTACAAAAGCATCTAAGCAAATCAGCCCAGTAAACTCCAATTTCTATTATTTCAGTGAAAACTGAAAATACTTGGAGAATACTGTACATCTTACTTATAGCAGAGGTCTCAGCTGATTTCAACGCTAAACCAATCAGAACTGCAGTCAATGATGTTTAACCAGTGAAGTGGAAAGAAATCAGAGCCCTAAGGAGGAATATTTTCAAACATCTTTAAGATTTGTCTACATGCAAACTTATTAAATGCAGGAGTAAACTTTATCACAAATTCTAAAGAAGCTAAATTTAATTAAAATTAGGAACTCTTAGGAAAGCCACCTTAGAATTGTACTGATATAACTGCAAATGTGGACTATGCTCTATAAATGCACATGGTAACAATATTTTTCCACCGAGACTGATTCTGCAAAAAAATTGAAAAGGATGTTTAAATAGTCTGGTCAGAATCAGTTGCATACAAAAAGTCTAGCTTACTCTTTACTTTTCTGTGGCTCTAATAATATGCCAAGCTACTTACAAACAAGAAAAAAAAATTATCTAGTCGCCTTTAAAATCTTTAAATTAAACACTGTAATTTGTACTGATGCTAGTAATATGCCTCTTCCCTGATATTCAAAGCCTTCCATATCCCTGTCGTTCTTAATTGCTTGAAGGTAGCTTTCTATCTTCACTTCAGGGACCACCCAGAGCAATTAAGTATCAGTAGAACAGTGAAACTGTGCAATGAACTGGAAAATCCAGGAGCACAAAGGAGAAAACTTTCATAGGAACTGAGTATGGACCATGGACTTCGCTATTAAAGTCCACCTTCACTTTTCATGCTTTCATTTTTTCATGCTTTTAGTGGCTTTCATTCATAACAACCTGTTATCCAAATATCTTTTTTTTCAGACTTAGGAGTAAAGTGATTGAATCTCTATATTGAATTCATTTATTCTAGTGAAAGAAGTTTTTCCCTGCTTACGTCAGCTGTATTTGTGGAGTTGTTTTTTTTCTGTTGGTACCCACTTACATTAATTTTCTGATCAGCACACCATTTAATTTAAAGGCTACTTTTGTAATTTCCTGATATGACTTAGAGACTCTGGTACATCTTGTTGCCTGCTTGAAGTAGACATTTGTTCCATAAAGAAGGGAAACATCTGGACTGATTCACTGGTACCTTCTCTAAAGTTGTATAAAAGCAACCTTGGATAACAAGAGGCTACCAAAGAAACCAGGAAGCCACACCTGGCACCATTGGCACCAGAGCATTGACTTGAGTAGCCTCTTTATGTTGCGGGTGGGAGGAAGTAAAAACATCTGGGTCTAATCCCTTTCATCTGCCTTTGCGTAGTCTTCAGACAGAGAGGACTCTGCCTGGAAAGCAAAATTCAGTAATAAGTGAATATAAATATGTAAATTTTTCACTGGAGTTACCCTTACTTAATAGGTCTGTCCTGCATTTCATATCATGAGCCATTGTTATCCCATTTTCAGAAGGAATATCTACCCAAAAGAAAGGAGGCTAAAGGTCTTCCTGTCCCCATTAATATTCTGCTTCTGAAGCATAGCTGTTAACTGAAAACCCTAAGAGATTTTTTTCTGATGCCAGCTACATTGGTAATTATGTGACCCTACTCCTACCCAACAGTAACATCTCTCTCTAGGATTAAAAATTAGAAATAATTTACCTGATTTCGCACTTCATTGAACCTGAATATCTTTATTAGGAGGAACTTGGGTTATATCAAAAGGTGCCAGATAAGTGCTTTTCACCTCAGAAAAAGGGCATCACAGACATTTTTCTGATAATACGAGCTGGTCCTTTGATTTTCTCAGTTAGTGGATCTGCTTAACATCTTTGTCTTGCAAGATACTATGCTTAGTATTTGCACAAGTCTATAAGAAATCTTTAAAAAAAAATAGATCACCAAGCTTAGTTACAAGGAAATCACCTTTGAAAACTATGTTTGCATACATGTAAGATTCCTTACTGTTTTGATTTTAATATTGAACCTGTGCAAAACAAAACAGAAATTAGTTTTAGAGCTAAATGTCTCTTTGACAAATCTCTTTTCACTATGAATGGATGTGTCATTTAAATAGATATTTGATATTATTTGTATTAACTGCAACTACTGACCAGTTGTTACATAGTTTTCAATTTTTGAAGAATTATTATATTGACCTATTATGTGTTTACATCATAACAAAGATGATGTGAGCGTTCAGAAGATTCTGTTTCTATTTTATTTTAATCTTCATACCCCTTGAACACCTCCAGATCATTGTGGTACAAGTACTGCGGTGGTGCTTTCATTTCACTTGAATATTTGTGCAAGCTATAAATTTTTTATATATACCTCAATGTACATACATCATTGTAAACATTCAAACACAAGTAAATACAGCTGGGGCTGTCTCAATCATGAACTGATTTTTTAGTATACTTAGTAGACTTTTAAGCCCTATAGTTCTCTGCAATAAATTATTCAGATACGGATATTGTCCATGACTGTAGCTATAATAAGGTTTGGAACAAAATTTAGGCTTCAGAAAAGAATCATATAAAAGTTATCTCAGTGCAATTTTGGAGCAACAAAGGAAATTTGGAAATTGGTAATTTTACTTGATTCTTGTGCAACATATTAGTATGTAGAGTTGGTATTTTCATACACATCCATAGATCCTTTATCACACAGAGGAGAAGGTCTATGGCAAATCTATATGCTGAGTGTTGCATAAAGCAAGAGTCCCACTGTTAGTTTACTGCTATGTTCCACCTCAGAGCAAAGAAGGGAGCTGTTTACTGTGAAGAGGATATATTCCTGTATTCCAACTGAAAATATTGGGAAGCACTGAATATATAGAATAAAACACAGTAGATCATTCACAGTTCTAAAGGACAAATTCCTCAACAGTTTTTAGTAGTATGTACACATTTAAAATACATACATTTAGCTGCATTCAGGACTTAGGCACATATGTGGATGAATAAAAATGCCCTGAAACCATCCAGTTCTGCTCTATTTCATGAGTTTACCTCCCAGAAATGCTTCTCTCTCAAGTTTTCTATAATGACAAATATGTAATACATATGGTTGCCGTGTCTGCCTCCATGAATTACCATTATGTGTCATTTATTCTCTTTTCCAGGAAAACAGAGGTGTTTGATCTTTATTAGTTGTTCTAAAATAGATGAGAGAGTTATGCCCTGCATTGTCCCTGAAATGGATAATCTTGTTAAAGAAATGGGTTTTTGAAAGTTCTGCATTTACAGAGCTGTTATAAAAATAATACAGAAGTGTAATTAATATTTTCCTTTTCAGAACACCTAGAACATCTGTATATTGGCTCTGTTACTTTTATTAAGTATATATAACTCTCAGAAATGTACATATATCTAGGTCATGCTAATTACCCACCTTGGGAGTCAAGAATGTGCCTATACTTCTCTACCTAGTTGGCATACTCTTGAGACCCAAGTCAGAAGAGCAAGCTTCAGAAAATCTAAAAATAGCCATTAAACTGCTTAAAGAGAAGATCTCTCATGTACTAGCTGACAGCTTGTAATTTGTATTATGCAGGAAATAAGACTAGATAATCAAAATCAACCCTTCTGGCCTTGAAGTCTATGTATCACATGTAATAGAGAAATTACTGTGGTAACATGTAAGAAAATCATCAGACTATAAAAACAGCCACCTCAGTTTTATTTTACTAGGAATAATTTTATCATATTTTTTTGTGTAGAAGGAATTATGAATGAATCCCCCAAAACACCAAGTCTAGCCCTAACGCTCCCTACGGACTAACTGGAAAAACCATTCAAAGCATTCCCTTAAGTCAGAATGTAACAAGAAAACAGAAATATCTTCATGGAGAAGCCTCAAACATGTATGGAAGTGTGAATCAAAAGGAGATTAATCCTTCTCAAAGTTCAACATTTTGCAGTAATCATTTTTTTTGAATACTCTAAATTCAGTACTGCAGTTAAATAATCTCATTTCAAGGATGTTGTGCCATTCAGTATTTTTGTTTTATAAAGACTCTCATAATACATTTACAACAGGGCATGGGGGCCTTCCAGTTATACAGGAAGAAATGAGTTTACCATGTTCTACAGGGATTGCTACACCAGTTAAGCCTGGACAAAACATTTTTGTGAATTATTTGTGCAGCAAAACTGGAGCTGTCCATTTTTGCTCTCTGATACCGGGAAAAATGCTTATACTAAGCTGACAAATTCAATGAGGAAGAGAAATTGTGATCTTATTCAGAAAATTTTATAAACCAGAAACTAAAGTGGTCCTGTAAGAGTGCTCTGAATTAGGCAGAAGAAAGATTCAAACTCCTAAGACACAGAGTTTTAATTTAAAAAATGAACCCAGTGTTCTAATATTTATGTTCTCTTTGAACCTCACCGTTTAAATACATATTCACTGTGAGTTAAGTAGTGTTCTTTAGTTGCAATATGCTTGCTCACACAAAAGAGGAGGATGGAATCATAGGCTGCTTCAGTGAAGGACTTATTATTCTACATCAGAACTGCTTTTGTTCATGAAGACTTTAAATGCTTTCTAAATCTTAAGTTTTACTGGAACGAGGAAAAGATCCCGTTATTTGCTAAAATTCAAGATGACAAATGAGAGCATGTAGTTTCTCCCTGAACATATGAAAAAATTAAATGAAGTTAGAATATTTGAAAATGAAGTTAGAATATTATAAAATGAAGTTAGAATATTTGAAAAAAAAATGGGTGGAGTTAGAATATTTCTAGTTTAAAAGAATTACAAACTTTTCCCTGATAATTCATGTTGATTATCAGAGAGGAAGAAGGACAATTGTTGAGGTATATCTTTTATGCATCATTACTGATATTCAAGTTCACACCTAATCAAATAGACATTGGATTTTTAACATCCTGTTATTGACTGATGATTTATTAATACAACATGTGGAATATATGTACAAACAGCTGAGTACTTGCCTCTAGGGAGAATATAATCACAAATTCACTTGGGGAAAAAGTCTGTGCTGCATTTTTTTTTAGGTTTTTTTTTTGTGCTAATCATTCAATATTGAAGCATGTCTGTGTGTAGTAAGCAGGAGGCCTCTTTTTCACCTCATTTATCCTCATTTTCTAATCTGCTTCTGCATCCTTAACAAAGATGGCATAGAGAAGCCATAGAGAAGAGCCATAGAGAAGTGGGAAACTGGACATTCAGTCTGCTCCCGTAAGCAAAAGCTGAATGCTGATTTTTTCCATGCCTTTGGACTGTGTTCAAACTGTACCAGGGTTGCACTGGGGTTTCAAACATACTTGGGTTCAGTGTCATCCCTCAGAATTGACAGCATCTGGTATTCTCAGATAATTAATTTAGTAGAAGTGGTTGAGAATAGGGCATATTGAAATGTCACTACAAGGATGCTACCATGTTTTTGAAGGCTGATATGAAGTAACTGAGAGAAGAAGAAAAAAGAAGAAAACACAAAACCCCAAGCTCTCCAGCGGTCACAGTTAGATAATTTTCGGTAATTTATATTGGATTATAGTACTCGACTTCACATAAGTGAGTACAAGGGAGGAAGAAAACCACACAATCTGTTTTCCTTTATATTTGCAATATATTATATACTTTTATTTATTTTATTTTATCTAGTCCTGCCTCTGTTTTCTAAGAGTGCTTATTTAGCAGGAGAACTGATGAAACCCTGATATATTCGTGGTTGCAATACATCTGCCATTATGCTGAAGGACAGAGGAAAACCTAATTGGCAGTTAAAGCATAAACTTTTTATACCTTAAAGTGTGGTTCTCAATGACTATTTTGCCCTTAGTCCATCTGCTGACAGTTTCAGCAGATGTTTGAATATCAGTGAAGTATGGTCATGACTGTTGACATGCCCAGGCCTGTTATTCATGCTAAAAAAACATCTTTCCAGTACTCCAGAATAGCTAGCCTTGATTCAAGAGCTAGATTAATTAATTTTAGGCCCTGCATGGACTCCCTCTGATTGCTTCAGTATTTGAGCTTATTTTAGTGTTTTTGTCTATAAGTAGACACTAAGAGTAAAACCAAGCAGACAATACTGCCGATCAGGATGGTTTGGAACGAGAAGTTTACCAGCAGTAACACAAAACAAGAAAGGAAGAATACTTTGAATATGGTTGCTGAGTAAATTTTGGTGTGTGTTGTTACCTAAATTAGCATTATATTTCTCTGGATTTCAGTTTTCCTTAGAAGCTATACAAGTTGGTTTTGGGCTGGTTTTCCTTCTACTTTGTTTTGTGCGTGTGTGTTTTTTAACTAAAATGAGTAATGAACAGGGTTTCAGTGATCTAAGAACAAAGCCACTGCCTGAGTGGAGACAGATGAAATATTAATTGGATTACAGGTGCACTTAATTATCATGCCCTGGAAGGTCTTCGGTTTTCCTATGATCATGACAGTAGTGTGAATATGGACTTAAAGAAAGGAGGTTTTTTTCTTGTGCTAAGTAGAAACCTTAGAGGGTATGAGAAGGGTGAGTAAGGCTGACTGGAACTTCACAAAAACTTTATGCATCTCTTATCCCTCCTTTTTCCTGAAGGAGGGTGGCTTACAGTGGTTTTCCTTGTAGGGCAAAAGTTTATCTTTCTTTTATGAAGTGCTTTGCTGATTAAATACCTGTAGCACATGTGAGATTTTGCAGTGTGGAAGGACGGCAACTTTTGGCACAAGGTAGTAAGAGCAGCCTGTTCTGGGTTACTGTATTCGGGAGGTTCCCCTGAAAAGCCAAGGCTTCAAGTAGAAAATTGCACAGGCAAATTTCAGTAGCCTGACATTTACATCTGTTTCGAGACAGATTTGAAAACTACCTGTGTCTGAAGTCTCAGTGAAGCTAGGAAAGCTCTGAAGAGCTGTAAAAATACAGGCATAAAAGATTTATTCCATTCTTTTCTCCATTCTTTTCTCCTACTCTCTGCATGTCCCTGCTGCCTGCAGAAAGGTAACTGCTCCAAAAGCTTAAAAACACCAGAGCTACTTCCTGCAAAGTCTTTTCTCCTAGGACCAACTGTTCTAATATTCAATAGGACCAAAGAAACCTTTAATAAAACCAACCATAGTCCACTTTGTTATTTATATTGCAAGGACCAGGAAGGGGATGAGAAGTTTAGAAGAATGGGAAGCGAGAAGTGACATTGGTGTGGTAGTGAACCGCGATTTAGAAATGCAAGACCTGGGCCTGGCAATCCTTCGGCATCACGTGGTCCTTGCTTGGCTTGAGAGCGTAGAGAAAACTGCCTGAGAGACCTGAAAGATGCGCCTCATGCAAGCTATCTAGATGTTCATTTAATCTCTAAAAAGAAGAATGCTGCTGATGCGTTTCTGTCACTTTTGAGTTCAACAATGCCATATTTTTGTCAAAGACATTTCAACTCCGACGCTTTCTTATCTTCAATTTTCATAATTGATTTGATAACAAAATTACTTATATTAAGTTCATGACAACATGTGTTTGAGAGAAAAAGGCTTCTTTCAACCATTCTCCTTTACTCATTACTGTATTTTAACTCATAACTCTGAAAGTAATATTAAATATTTAGGCTATAGGCTTGGTGTGATCATCACCTGTACATCAGCAGAGAATCTTTTCAAATACAGTGAATTAAATAGAACTGTGTGTACTTTAGCATACGTGCTTTCAGACCAGTTGAGAAGGACGTTGTGAAACAGATCTGTATCAAGAGAGGAAGATTAACAGAGAGAGAAAACTGCGATCTCTAGACCTAAGCAGAGGTCTGTATTTGCCTAACCAGATTAGGTCCATGGGCAAAACTAAGTAGCAGAGTGTTCTCACATAATGTGAGAGCTGATAGGGGTGGCAAAAGAAATAAGAAATAAGCATAAGAATGCATAAGAAAGGAGAATGAATTTACTATGTCTGCCTCTAAGCAAACTGAACAGTCAAAATCAGTTTTACCTCACCCCCTTACACCACTGATTTGTAAACAGAGCTTTCAGTTTCAACCAAAATTTTTATAAGTTTTTGTGTGCCTTAACCTTAAATAAACCGTTGAAATAACCTCTGACTCTCCAGAACATAAATATTTAGGGATAGCTTTTTAAAAGTACAAAAGTACCTAACTCTTACATGTGGTATTAGGTATCTGGGTACTTCTAGGTGCCTATTCCAAAACCACATTATTATAAACTAAAAAGACCTTGAATCACAAATTCTTCAAATCTAATATCAAGTATAATGGTAGAACGAAATAGAGTAAAGAAGAGAAGGGAGTAGGTAGAGTATATGTTATTGTAAAATAACATGGTTTAGTGTAATGCCCAAACATTTATATAACCCCTAAAAAAAAATGTTGATTTTTTTTTATATCTGAACATGGAAAAAGCCCAAAAAAACCCAAACCAAATCCTCACCATTTTTTAAGTCTGAAACTTTTAGGAGGAAATGGCATACATATACTACATACACACAAACATTACTTATATGCATTAAGATATCAAATAATCTGAAACAGAAGCAGCACTTTTTCAGAACTACTTTTTATACAAATTCAGAGCAATATCTATATAAAGTGACTCTAGAGCATGCACAATGCAGCATGCCGAATTTGTTTAAAGTTTATCAGCAAACTCCCTTTACTTATCAAGCTGGAGACCATTTATCCTATTCATTATTGACATCTCCCAGAATTCTTTCTCTGGTTTTGTGCAAATAGCTTGTCAGCCTTTTGGCAAATAGGGGCGATTTTCAGAAGCATTTTCAGATTCTTCAAATTGAATTATACATCCAGAGGCAGTCAATCTTTGTTACCATTCATTTTACAGCAAAGAAAATATCCTTTCATATTGAAGGCTAGCTCTATTAAGGGGACCTAAGCATTGCAATGCTAGTGGAGATCTAGCCGAAGTGTTAGAGATCCTGCCCACCAGAACTCACAACCCTTGGCTTAGCACACGGGATTGTTCTGCAGTACGTGCAAAAATATTTTGATGCCTTTGTGTACTGGAGGAATTTTAGTAGTGGATACTCCTGTAACTGTAAAGAAGTGGATGAGCAAAAGTTGTGAGGTCTAAACTGTGGTTGTCATGATCTATATTGGGAATTTGCAGATGTCTATATTTTGACATTGTACATGACAACACGAAGAAGGCACAACCATGGCCATAGCCCTGTGTGTGTTTTGGCAACTTCTAGCTTTAGCTTGTTCTCTTTGCATTCAAATCAGTGAAAACATTTTATTTCAAAATATCTTTAATTTTAATGACAGTTATAGACTTAACTTGATTTTAGTAACTCATTAAAATGTAAGATATATTACGATTTGATTAGTATACAAATACTTGTCACGGTCTTTATTAGGCCTTTGCTGTCTCTTTTCTTGACTGTTGAGAGTCTGGAAAAAGGGCCTAAACAGATGAAGATTACAGCAAGGTGTGAAATTTTTACATTATAGCTAACATCAAAGCTGGGAATAGTGCTGGGCTGTAGCATGGATTCTTACTTAATCACAGAAGGCTGAGTTGCTGCCATGCAACAGGTTGATCCAGCAGAACCACCAGAGGGATGGTATAATCTTATATACAGAAATATTTTATTGCTACTGACTGAGACACACTCAGAAAAGATTTAAGGTTTTGATCAGCCTAGAATATGTGTGGCATAAAAATTACTTCCCTTTCACTACTCAGAAGTTCAGGATTCATCTGCTGTTATAGAAGTCAATAAAAGTGTGAAAATTGAAGTGTGCTGAATGAGGTGCTGTGCAATGCATTTAGTTTGGCATATCATATTTTAAAGAAATGTCCAAGGTTCTCTTTTAACTGTCAGATGTAGCCTCCTGCAAATGGAAAAAAAAGGTGAGTTTCTAGAATTACAGATCAACGTGCAATGATTTAACACCACTCTTAAGAAAATATTTACTAGTTTAGAAGATTGGATTTGGGGGAAATGCCTCACAAATCCATTAAGAGTTTGCATATGAATTATATTATCGAACATCAGCTAATAACTACTTTTTTTGTATGGCAGACCCTCCTTTTATTGTCCACTGTCTATGTCATCATCTATTTTTCAGTTGTCTTAAAGAAAGAAGTCACATAGCACTGTGAGCTGATCGTCAATAGGTGATCATTTTTTTCACTGTTTTTTATTTATTAAAATAGGGATGGACATGACAAAGACAGTATTGATTTCATGATTTTACCTCTTTTGAATCTTCTGTGAAGGAACAAACAACTGATGCCTTATGTCCCAGGCTTCACTGTTCAGCTGCAGGAAAGCCTCCCACTTCCTCAAGCAGAATTTCAACCTGCAAGCATGGTGCAGAATGGAGTTTGGCAGGTTTTCTATTAAGTGCTTTATTAAAACTGGAGCCAAATTTTCCTGTAGCTATTGCCTCTCTCTTCAGTTGCTAAGAGTGGTGAGTCCAAGACCAGGAAGGAAGGGGCAGAAGCATGGGCAGAGGTATGTCAGGCAGCAAGTCCGTTGTAGTCAAGTAATGAAAGAGGCTGTCAAGGATAGACCACGAATTTCAAAAGGAACATTTCTACTAAGCAGAAGTCCTCAAAAGACAGAAGTTGCTGAGGAGTGCTGTTGCTTCTGCTGTGGTGAATTCAAGTTTTGGCAGAGCTGTTGCTGGGGCACAGATATGCAAAACCTGGTATCTTTACAGCAAGAAAATTTTTCATAGTTCATCTCTTAGGGATAATAACTACTTGCTCTAAATTTGTAAGGGAGGAGACAGGGCAGGACTGTGGTATTGTTTATTATAAAGGTATTGGATATAACTGTATAAAAGTCAATTTTCTGCCATGAAACCACGTATTATGTCAGCTACTAATTTGTTTACGTGGTACATTGTAAGTTCTGCTCTTATCATTGCATTGCTTATAGAAAAATGGAATAAAGCCCCTCCTGCTCTCTTTCATCCAGCCCAAAAATATTATTGGCAGGCTGTTATGGTAGAAATTTGTTTTGTGTTCAGAGTGGTAGTAATTAAAAGAGTCATCAATACAGCAAATATTACTATTGATTTAATATTGTTGTTGGGGTTTTTTTTTTTACTTGCATTATTGCTTTGCCATGAGCTTTCCATCTTGTACAGTGCATTCTCTCTTCTCCACATTTAAGAAATGAAAATATACATCCCTCAATCTATGCCTCGAAATAGTAGCTGCTGAAGGAATGTTTTTAACTTTGGACTTTGATGTAAGACTTTAACACTTTGGGCTGTGGCATTATAACGTGTGGGGTAATCTAGAGAAGTGTAGAAAAGTGTATTTTTTAAAATGTTTAAACTCAGTCACTGATTTTATGTTTATGCAAGTTCTTTTTTGAGGCTTTGTATTGAATTAATCAATTTAAAATCAGATTACTTGGATACCTCAAAGCTTTAACTATATTTACTTTTTTTTTTTTTTCCTCTGAGCTTTATGGAGTAGCCTTAATTCTAGTTTGGATCAATAATCTAGCTGTGATCTTGTTCATTAGTTAAACTCTGTAAGGGCAATATCCTAGCCTCATTGAAATCCATAGTAAAACTCTCATTGATTAAAATGAGATTGCAGTTCAGCCTTACTATTTTTCAAAATTTGAAGGCATACGTTTTACAGAACCTTTAAAGAACAATTATAATATTTTTTCTTTATTTTTTTCGGATGTGAAATATATAAGAAGAAATTGGCCATTTAACAATCACAGTATTTGCAAATACATGCACAAACTATCCTAGTCACAAAAATAGAGTAGGTCATGAATTTATGGTAGAGAATAAATTAGATGACATTGTGGAGTTGCCATCATTTCTTAATCAAAGATACTAAGCAGTTAGTGTTAGTTATTGTATCCAAATTAGAACACAGATGAGAATACAATACTATGTTAAAGGAACTAGAGGGCAAGTCCTGTGAGGAGAGGCTGAGGGAGCTGGGGGTGTTTAGCCTGGAGGAGACTCAGAGGGGACCTCATCACTCTCTACAACTGCCTGAAGGGAGGGTGTAGTCAGGTGGGGGTCAGGCTCTTCTCCCGGGCAACCAGTGACAGAACAAGGGGACGTGGCCTGAAACTGCATCAGGGAAGGTTTAGGTTGGATCTCAGGAAGCACTTCGTCACGGAGAGGGTGCTCAGGCACTGGGATGCACTGCCCAGGGAAGTGGTGGAGTCACCGTCCCTGGAGGTGTTTAAGGAGAGGCTGGATGGGGCACTTAGTGCTGTGGTCTGGCCGATGTGGTGTTGTTGGGACATAGGCTGGACTTGATGATCTCAGAGGTCTTTTCCAGCCTCAACAATTCTGTGATTCTTATGTAGTACAGGCAATGCTGAGATGAAATTGCTTTCAGAGCTGGGAATAAGTTTTCAAGATACAATTGCTCAGAATCATCTGACAATTGGTTCTGGCTATTCATTATGCTCTTCCTGAGAGAAAGCGGTAGTCGAACATGACTCTGTTGTGTGATGCAAGGAAAAGCATCAATGTGCTAAGCAGGTTTTCACCATTGTTCCAGTTTGGTTGCTGTAAACTATAAAGCTTTAAGTATTACTCTTCATCTCAATAAAATGTAACTTTATTTTTAAAGAGATACATTTTTAAAAAGAAGAAATATGTGATTTAGATCTCTGAGTAGTGCAATCTTAACGTATAGGAATAATAAAATTTGGTTTTGGTCTTGCAATCCAAAGACAAGTGGATATATTTGACATTTACACCATCCTTATTCAGATTTGCTCTGGGATAAGAGCAGCACCTATTTGACTAATGCATATGGGTCTTGGCTATCCCAATTTACACCTTCTTCAACATGAAATCTTACTAGTGACATTATTCCTGTCAGGTCAGCAGTAATAAGGCTTTCAAGGTATTATCTTTGAAAGGCTGGGAGGCTATGGATGTCTTTTACAGACCTTTTTATATTGTTTTCTCTACATTGTGTTGAAGATTTTTTCCATTGCTCATAATCACTTTGAAGAGTAGGTTCTTAGCCACGTATTTACAAAACTCTATGTTCATGTGAGGAATTGGAAGGCAAAAAAGGGCAAGAGATCCAACAGGTGTATTTCCTGAAACCTTATGCTCTTTAATAAATTGTTCTAGGACCTAGGGTCTAATTCAGCCCCCATCAAATTTAGAGCCACCTCAGGGATACTCCTGACAAATCATGTAACCTTGAATGCCCCATTACTCCATCAAGGGATTAATGGGAAGCTGTGCTTCTTGAGGGAGGCCCTTTACAGTGGTGTAATGTGAAATGGTGCCAGAGAGCCAATTTGCCAACTTTATGCAACGCAAAGCTTTTTTAACAGGTGGGCTTAGTCTCATAAGGTTGGCTAAACTGTCTTAATATTACCTTTCCTGTCACTGGAGTCCTGTGAAAGGGTGTAGCAAAGCTGGAAAAGTGCTCTCTTGTTCTTATGACACATGACAGCATTTCTCTCATTCTTTTTTTCATCCCTAATGAAGTCACTTGTAATTCAACAGGTGCTTAGATGAGAAGATAGTTCCTCGGATAATCCTGACTTTCCTTTCCATCCTTATTAAGACTGTATTCTGTATTTATGTAAAAAGTACTCCTGTTCCTTCTCCAGTCTAATTATTCTCAGAACTTTAATTCTACTTCAACAGGTTATTTGTGAAGAATATAAATTGTGTTCCTGACATACAAAGACATTTCCTTAAGAGACATGCCTGTTAGTCGCACTAACCTACAGATCAAACCTTTGAAACCAAGCTGCATCAGGATGTGTATTTCTGTTACTGAGTTCATTAATAAGCTTATACCCTAATATGGCAGAAAAAGAAAATGTTCTTTTTATGGTGTAAATTCATGAGAAGATTACTTGTTGGTTTTCTTTATTCACTAAGGCAGGTGTGTTCTGACATCCTAAAGATCATTTAAAACATCTTTCTCTAGATTTATAGAAGTTGTATGGGAAAAAAAAGGGAAAAAAAAGGAAAAAAATACCTCAACAGTCTTTGAAAGTTTATGATTCATTACAGTTTGCATATTTTCATTTAATGCCCTTGAAGATTTTGTTTTGTATCATTTTTCAAAATAAGAAATAAAATTGGAAGGGGGGAAGAGACAGACCTGCCTCCATGCGAGAGATCTATTATAATTTTTTTTTCTCTGTTCTCTCTGTGTGGTTCACGAGATGGAAGAAAAGTTATTGATCCAAGCAAGAAATCAATAGGCAGAGCCATTCACAATTAGACATTCTGTAGAAAATAACTTGAATCAAATTAACCTGGAGCACTTGATGCCATTTTGCCTGGTAACCTTGCTCTCAAGCATGTTTTTAAGTTTAATAAATTTTATTTATGTGGTAAAAAAGTGTCTCTTGAGAATTGTTAAAGATACACTCTAGGTTGCACTGTAATCTCCTTTGTAATCACTTATTAGTATAGCTTTTATGCTTTGAGATTATAGGGATTTATTTCAAAAGACCATGGTCATACTGCTTTTATTAGTTCTACTTCAAAAGGTCATGTCAAAGTTGTCAAAAATAAGGATAGATCTAGCAGTAATATTTTAAAATCATGCCTAAAACATAATGTCGACAAAGCTGATGTTGTTACTCTCCCTATAGTAATTTAAGGTTGAGGAGCTTCACTGATTAAACCCTTCATTTTAATTTTAAACATTTGCATTTAAAAGGTAACTTCTTTGACTGGCAATAAATGAGGCACTGGTTATATTTAATAACTCCTATGCATTGTGGTGTCACAGCAGACCCAAAAGAGTACACGCTGTCACATTTAGGATGATAGATTTTATAAAATTGTATTGCATAAAGATGAACCCTTTTGTGCTACCTTGCAAGGTTGCCATAGTGACAGAGCACTGCTTCATGGGAATTTCGCTTTTCTGGTAATGTTAGATACTGAACTCAAAGCTGCTTCTTTAGATTGTTCTTAAATCTCACTTCTAATATGATACCGTTTTGTAGAGACTTATAATTCATCTGCTGTATCTTTATTTTCTCAGAAATATCTTGTGTAATGCTGTCATGGCTAATGTACTAAACAGAATCACAGAATCATGTTAACTTACCAAATGCTGAGCATGGTAGACAGTATAAAGATTTTATTAGTTTACATTCTATGCCATTGCTCAGTTTTATAAATATTTAGGATATGTTTTGCGAAGCTATACTCTCTCTGAACAATAAAAAGGAGTCTCTCAGTTATTTATAGCCTTTGGAAATATTTTTGTCATGGGAAAACATACAGACAATATGCTGTAGACAAATAAGTCCCGTCATTTTTTTTATTATTATTTATTTTGTTAGCAAAATGAATTTAAAACTTAGATGTGTATGGAGAATAGTTAGAAAATTGTTTTTAGGTCTGTAAATAAACCCACAATTGTTTGTGCATGCATTTCTCTGTAGTATGTGATGTATTTTTATTATCCTGTATAAGTAAGAAATCATATGGGAACTTCAGTTGATTCTGACATTCATAAGCCAGTGATTTTCTTTATCTTTGCAAATAAAAATGACTGACATGGAAATCCTACTCCCTGACTTAAGCATGTATTTCTGAATGTTTGGCTGTGGATTGTTCACTGTGCTGAATCAGCCAGAACTATAATATTCTCAAGGTACAGCCAACTCCTTGACATATGGCAGAATATAGATACAAGAATGTAAGCCATACCATTTGGTACCCAGTTGGAGCCCCCTAGCTATGCTAATGAAATTCATGCACCAGGAATATTTTTCTGGAGAAAGGATCTCTTGCCGTTTTCAGATGAAAACAGAAAAAAATAAAACGCTTTCCCGAGGGAAGCGTTCGAAATGGTTCCACCCCTTCTTTTGCCCCGTTCATATTGAATGCTCCCCTAGAGCACTCTGAGATTTGCTCAGAGCATCGGGGAGAGAGACTGGCAAACATTTCACAAACGACTGAGCCGACTGAGAGTGGGTGCTAAAAGATGTGAGAGCCTCTTCCTGTGTGCCTTTGCGTGGGGAAGGACGGCACAGTGCTCGGAGTGCTAATGAAGCAGGCTTCCCTTTCGCTTGTCCCTCCCTCTCATTTGAAGCAGTCTTTGAACAAAGAGCCATTCAAAGGCCAGAAAAGGGGATGTCTTAAGAGGAATAGAATGAAATGAGAGAAGACATTTTTCTTCTCCCTTGCTTGCAAAAATTTAGACTGGGGAAAGATACTTTCTTTTTAAAGTTAGTGTTTTAACCCACCTGCAGCCTGTCCTGCTGCTAGTGAAGTCCTTCCCTGTATGTAAACTCGCCAGGTGCCCTCATTTTGCCAAACTTTGCACTGGTAAGAGTTGCATGGAGCCTTTGCGCTTGCTGCCTTTCTCCCTAAAATCAACTAGGTTTTCAAATGTTTGCATCGTGTTGCTTATGTGAAGAATTAAAAGCTATTCGGCAGGCTCAACATCTTAATTTTTTTTCTCCTAATTTTCTAATTACTGAGTAGAGTTTGTAAATGGAGAGCTGGAGCTTGTTAAAATGTTTCTTCACTAGAGTGTGAGAGTTCTTGTTTTGTTTTGTTACTTTTGCTACGAGCGACCGTATATCTGAAAGTGCTGTGACCTCACCACAGTTTCAACTAATTTTCCTGTTCCACAAATAATAGTTTGTCTTACTAATTTCCTAAGAGGCAAATTTAAACTAAGATTTCATAAGTAAGTATCTTTTTATTGAATGTGTTAAACTAGCACTACTTCTGTTTTCATCTATTGTAAAGGATTTAGGCTTCAATATTTTGCTCCAGAATATCACCATCTTTAAAATGCAATGTGATTTCAGTAAATTGTCTGTTAAATTTGTGGTGTAGTTCATTACTATACTTCAAATCATTTCTTCATTATCAGCTGTACTACCAGAGAGTAGGGGGACAAGGCGGAAAGGAAGGCTTTGAAAAAGTCTACGACTCATGTTACCGTGCTTATTCTAAAGGATGGTGATAATTCTCTATGTTGTGTAAATACTCATTTAATTATAGAACCTCATGTTCTGAAATACCTGTTCTTTAAGAGAGAACTTTATCCTTCTGGCAGTCTTCTAAAATATTGATAACATCTTTCTCTCTCTCTTAAAGAAGGAATGTTCCCCTGATCAATATGTTCCACATATGGAATGTGCAAGACTTTTTATCTACTGCAGTAGAGAAGATCAGAAAGCTCAGATCCTGAGCCACCACCTTGATCACAATATAAATTCAGACAATATTTTTAATAACAAGCCACACATCATCAGCAGAAAATCTTCTCTTGCTATTGGCATCTTGGTTCTTTTGGATAAAGAACAATTGCATAGGGAAATGTATAATACTGCAAACCAGAGGGAGAAGACAGAGATTATTTTTAATAATCAGCAATTCCTTACTGTCATAAATTATTCCCAACTTGATTTTTTTTTTAACAGAACCTTTTTTTTGATACAAATGAGTAGTAGAAAAATCACTTTCCCTTCATATACAGGCTCTGCCGAGGAATCCTGCAGTATTATCACTGCAAATAAAGTGCAGTGACCTTAGTGTGAAAAAGGTTAGATACTCCAATAACATATTTCTGTATATTTGCTGTGCTGACTCACTAAGGTGTGCACACAAGTTCTCTCCTTCTTGCCTCCCTCACTGTAGTAAGGATGTTGTACTCTTCAGAAAAAAGATTACTTTTTTTCACCCTCCATCTTACAAAGTGCATACCGTTTTCATTCCAAAATTTTACAATAAGATGATCTTTCACTTTAAACATGCTAGAAGCTATCTTGTGGCAGGAATGTAGCAGAATACTGCTAGATATTTCTCATAAGTAGCATTAAACTGTAGGACTTTCTAACTGCACTTTAAGAACTCTGAACTATTGATACATTTTTTATTCAAACATATTAATAATGGAGCTTAAAAATCTCAGATGAGCACCGTAATGGCTGAAGCTTGTGTAGGGAAGAAAAAAAAAGGTGAAAATCAAGAATTAGATTTAGATAGCATTCTCCGTAAATGAATGTCTTCTGTCTATGTATCTGAGCATGGCTCATGTGGTAAAGCAAACCAACACCTCACAGGAGAGAGCAGAATTTTGTCCTGTCTCTCATATAACCTTAAAATAAGATCTGAACAATGAAGTTGAGTTAGAGGGGAGATGGCATGTAAATTTGTCTGGGACATAATTTTATTTTACAGTACCTTGTAAGTCATAGATAAAGTGCTCTGAAAAGTGACTGTATATTAATAAATATATTAGAAAAGCAAGTGAAAATACTGCTCAAATTATTTCTTTTTTTTTTAATGGATCTGATTTTTTTTCACATTACTGCCATTGTTGTCATCTCTCCTTCCCACTGAAAACAACTAGACTAAGGGTGATCAATCTCTACTTCTGCTGTAAATTGCATTATAAGAACTTTGTGATTTTTTTTTTGTTATTTATTCATATGCATCACTTACAGTGGAGCTAAGAACCTCACATCAGCACTGCTATGGTAGATGTTTGTGTAGACAAAACATATGTGTCTTTGGCTTCTATCGTCTAAATAGTTTTTTTGCTTTGATTGTCTGCTTTTTAATGAGTATTTGAATAAAGATTCAGGTATGTTGGAAAGAACCCTGTAAACTTTACCACCTTTCTCTGTTGAGCTTTATTTGCTTTAGGTAGGTTCTCTAAGCACTTAGACATTTTTGGAGGTCATGAGAAATCAGTTAAGGAAATCAACTGCAAGAATTTTTCTGGTTCTTTACTAAGTAATGTACTGACTTCAGAGCTGCTTTTCTTATCCTTAGGAGTCATCATATCATAGGTCTGTAACAGAGCAACAAAATTTAAAAATCTTTATATTTGCTTTATGCCTTTGTGATCAAAATATAATTCCTACTCTGGAAAATTCTGGGTTTAAAATTTTTTTCATCTGATAGAAACAGGATTTCCAGGACTTTCTGTGAAGTGACACATTTGGTCAGCGTTGGCTATTACTGAAATAGCGTTGATGTGAGATTCGTTGAATCGTAATCACAAAAGGGTGTACAGCTACAAATCTGGATGCAATCTGGAGTCTTCTTGGGCCACATGCTCAATTTGAGCATCACATGTGCCGCAGGGACTTACCTCATCACATTTCATTGTAGAATTGGCTTCTACATTTGTAAAATGTACCATGGCCAGGGAAATTTGCTAATATACTCGTAAATGCAGTATAATATGATGCGTTAGGCATTTTTTAGAGGTATATGACAACATTTTCTGGGGGATTCTGATTTCTTGGTTGGACTTCAAAAATAAACCCAGTGTGCTTCAGTCAAGAGTAAGTCACCTACCTAATGGGTAGGTAAAAGAAAGACCCATGAGAAGTGATTAAAAGTGTCTGCAAAACTTACTCATGAGGCTTCATTTAAGCATTTTTTGAGATCGTGAACCAGAACATGCAGTAGGAAACAGAGAGTTATACTCTGACCCAGTTTAACACTGACCCAAATTCGAGGGCAATGAAAGATGGAAGGATAGACTATTCTTAAACTGTTCCATTAAGTTAGCCTTCAAGGAAAGGAATGTGACTTTCTAATCTAGTATTCTTTCCTCCTTCTCCTCCTTGTTTATTTTTGTTGTGATACTTATTCTATCTTGTTTTATTAATGTATTTTTATATATATTTTTACTCATACTTATTTAGTATAAATTTATTTGTATTTCTTTATGTCGCGGGTTAGGGCTGGGCCGGCCACTAACGCGGACAGACGCTCTCTAACCCCCTCTTCCCCCCCCCCCAAACGGGAAGAGAAAAGGGAATGAGGCAGAGAGACTTACAGATGAGAGAAGAGAAAAACTAGAACAGCTTTAATGAAAATGATAGAAAATAATAGTAAAAAGATAAAAGTAAAGAACTATATACAACTATAGATAGTAGCCCGACATCAAACCCGACTCCCTCCCCCGATAGCAATCCCCACTGGTGCTGCAGAGCAGGAGGCGCCGGGGAAACCCCAGGCTCAGCGGCGGCGGGAGCTGGATACAGGGAGCTGGATTCGGGAACTCAGGATCCGGATCAAAATCAGGAGGTCAGATGGAGTCCTCTCTGGACACCGGCCATTGCAGAAAAGAAGGGCGAAAAGGCCAAAAAGGGCAAAAAAAGCAAAACTCTCGTGATCACTCAATTTATACTAGATATGACGTATATGGGATGGAATACCCTCGTTGGTCACCTGTCCTGTCTATTACCCCCCCGGAGGTGCCACCTTTTACTTCCTTGTGCCCTCCTCTTACTACCCAGCACCCCCAGCGTGGCACACAAGAGCCAGCAGTGGCCTTGGTCACTACAGGAATAAGTATAAGCAAGAGCCTTTCTGCACACCAGTCCCAGGCAGTGACTGTAAACATCAGGTGTTATCACTGCCAGTAGCACACACTGTCTGCAAAAACATGCTGCTGACTTCAGAACGTGCAGCATTTTAGAAGACACTAAACTGCAAAGTAAAATCCACTAAACAGGACTGGGTTTTTTAAATAAACCCAGGACACTTTACTATTCATAATAACTGAGAGAATATAAACATTATAAAGTCCTAATCTCTCTCTTTGTGAATACGAGAAGATGTATACCTTCTTTCCTACAGTGGAAAAAGCACAGGTACCTTTTGACCCTTACCTGCAAATGTGAGAGATGTTTTGAGACAGCAGTCATATTTCCACAGTCATAAATATTCTTTCTAAGCACCAAACGTGGGTGCTTTTGGACAGACTTTGATTGGTAGGACACAAAAGCAAAAGCATTTTATGGCAAGCAAGAATTTCCTCCTAACTATAGCCAATATTCAGGTGGCCTCTGATTGCTTGTACTTGATAGTGCAGATCCATTGAGCTTGTTTTCCATGAACTGTAGAGTCTCTATTTCCCTCCTTGTTCACACTGAAAATCAGCAAAACCCTCATTCTCCTTTCCTCCAAATCAAATCAAACTCAAGCATGATGCAAGGACAAAATAAAAAAAAATAAAAAAAAAGGCAGTCAGTTTTCCAAGATCTTTATGGCCTGAAATAATTAATCTCTTGTATGTTGTAATTATGTCTAGCTACAAAAATAGAAAGTAATACGATGCTATTTTTTTCTAGTGCTAAAAATACATTGAGGTCATTACGTATTCTTTCAATGAAAGGTCTGTGTTACTTCTTCGCTATCTGGAACATAGTTGTGCTGATTTCTTGGCAGGTGTTTCAACTGATTCCTCTTCAAAAAAAGAAAACTGATAACATAATATGATCCTGTGATTTGAAAAAAATTGTTAGTATCACATATTTTTTACGTTATATGCTAAGGAAGGAAACTTGCAGACTATAGCAACAGATGCTATATCCAGCTGCAGTGCTGCTTCTAATAGAAAGGATTTTAATTGACCATGACATCTGAGTACATTATTCAACTATGACTAAAACACTGTTTGCATTATCATCTACCTTAGTGAAAAAAAACCCATAGCTTTTACTTTATTTCTTAATATACAGTTGGATCTAAAAAGATAATTTTTCATTTCTGGTCTATGGACTAAATTACTATTTTGATGAAGCAATTCACAAATACTTTTATAGGACAGCTGGGATTTTTGGCATGTTCCCTGCTGAGAATTCCTAAGAAATATGTACTGCTACCCAAGATTTTACATTTTTTGAGGTCTTTTTAGGATCAGGCAGTTGCAGATAGAGAAGGTGTTGGTATGCAATTCCACCGAATGCTGAACTACCTCCTTTCTTTCCCTGTGGTACAACAACATTGCAATATTCTCTTTTTCTCGATAAATGTTTAGCCATCCTAGTTTGGACTTCTGCTAAGACAGCTATATGTATACTGTTGTATGATATTATTTCAAGTCATGCATATTTTATTTATATCTTTCCTAACTTGAAGATCCACAGCCATATGTTTCAGCCATATATCAGCAGGGCTGAGCATCTGTTCCCCAGTTTTGGGGAAGCTGCAAGTGATAAAACCATCTTCAAATCCAAATTCTGTACATCTTGAATGACCGGCACATTTACTGAGTGTAACTGACAGCAGAATTTGGTCTTCTTACTTCCTTGCTTAAAACTTGCACGATAGCTAGCAGGATGGGAATGAATCTCTTCCCAGATATGGTTCTACATCTTAAGAGAGCATGTTAGAGGTACTGCAGTAGTCCAGGCCTAAGTAATCTGTAGCTACAATTTTGTCTCTCATGCAGCCATTTAGTTGTCAGTGTGAGTAATTTCAGGACTGTGTAGCTAAATCTTAATGTCATTGGATTGCTGTTTTTGAAACTGCACCCAAACCATCACTTTGAGCTATTATCACTATAGTTTTTATTCTTATGAAAGTAAAATGCTGGAAATGGAGCTTATTGTAACCACATAAAGAAGGATTATGTGCTCTAGTAGTCCCTTATCTGGGATACATTGGTGTCCCAGGCTAGGGCTTGGCTCAAGATGGGGGGAAGAAGGAGCCATCACCACCTCTCACGCACAACTGTAGAAAAGGCCAGAGCCAGGAAAGAAGCTGAAATCCCATGCACCATCACTCTAAGTGAAAATGAAGTTGTAAAAAACAAAAGTATTCTCTAAGATGTCATGATTTAGTCTCTGTTCAGTTGGTAGGATAGTGTAGTCAAGTACTCCCCTTCTGGATCTGTCGTCCTATGATAAATATGTTTTTTGAAGACATGAGCCAAGCAGTTTCTATAAATTTTTCGTTCTGCTTTACTAAAAAGCTACTTTAATAAACCTTTCCACTTTAAGTACAGTATATGATTGTGTGTATGTTTATTTTTATTTACTTCAATTATTTGTGGGAAATTAATGTATTCTTTGGATTTTTTACTATTGCTAAAGGTGTATTCTAAAGAAAAACCTTTATATCAGGGTGAATATTTGTCTCATTTATGAACTCTGAAGCCAGTTTTTTCATTAAAGGTATTGTCAATTCAGCACCATTTTTTCCATACCCTGCTGGAAATCTTTGATGAACAGTTCCCCAGGAAGAGAGAGAATAGAAATCATTTAAGACAACATACAATATTGTATTCTTCAGACAGACTGACTTTTGCAAAAGCAGAACTTAAACAACACAGAAGATACAAGCCACACAGTACAGCTGTTTATCAGATAGTGTGTCAAAGGAAAAGCATTTGTTATCTGAATCTTCCATGGTCCAGATTATACAGTTAAAGATCTTTTCAGTTTAGGCCTTGAGAATATTGGGGAAACTCTTTTAATGCATCCTTGGACATTAATTTGGCCACTTTCTCAAATTTCTCCAATTTTATTCCTAGCACTTTTTGCTTCAGTGAGCCTATCTGTCTATTAAATTCTAAAAGACCTCTGCATTTGAGTATTTGTTTTGTAATATCAATTATCCAAACCAGATGGCCATAACTATTGCAAGAACTCAACATCGTAAATCTGTTGACATTGGACTTCCAAACTGGTTCTGCTACACATTGTTAACTTGCTGGAGCAAACATGAATGTTTCTCCTATGGATAAGAAACATTTAAAGCCTGTAGTAAAGTTATAATTTTGAAGTGGGAGTTTGTCAGATTTATCTCAGTTTTCACAGATCATTCTAAAAATTCATCTCTCCTCTTTACTGGGAGGAGTGGTTGACTCACCAGAAGGCTGTACAGCCATTCAGAGAGACCTGGACAGGCTGGAGGGCTGGGCAGGGAGAAATCTTATGCAGTTCAACAAGGGCAAGTGTAGAGTTTTGCACTTGGGAAAGAATAACCCCATGTGCCAGTATAGGTTGGAGACTGCCCTGCTGGAGAGAAGTGTAGGGGAAAGAGACCTGGGGGTTCTAGTGGACAGCAGGATGACCATGAGCCAGCAATGTGCCCTCGTGGCCAAGAAGGCCAATGGCATCCTGGGGTGTATTAGAAGGGGAGTAGCAAGTAGGTCGAGAGAGGTCCTCCTGCCCCTCTACTCTGCGCTGGTGAGACCCCATCTGGAATATTGTGTCCAGTTCTGGGCCCTTCAGCTCAAGAGAGACAGGGAACTGCTGGAGAGAGTCCAGCGCAGAGCCACAAAGATGATGAAGGGAGTGGAACATCTCCCTTATGAGGAAAGGCTGAAGGAGCTGGGTCTCTTTAGCTTGGAGAAGAGGAGGCTGAGGGGTGACCTCATTAATGTTTAGAAATATGTCAAGGGGGAATGTCAGGAGGATGGAGCCAGGCTCTTTTCAGCGACGTCCACTGACAAGACAAGGGGCAATGGGTGGAAGCTGGAACATAAGAGGTTCCACAAAAATATGAGGAAAAACTTATTTACTGTGAGGGTGCCAGAGCCCTGGCACAGGCTGCCCAGGGAGGTTGTGGAGTCTCCTTCTCTGGAGACATTCAAACCTGCCTGGATGTGTTCCTCTGTGACCTACTGTAGGTGATCCTGCTCTGGCAGGGGGCTGGACTAGATGATCTTTCGAGGTCCCTTCCAACCCCTGACATTCTGTGATTCTGTGATTCTGTGAAATGATTGTCTCAGAGCCCCATCCAACCTAGCCTTGAACACTTTGAGGGAGTCTGTGTCCAGAACTTCTCTGGGCAACCTGTTCCAGTATCTCACCACCCTCATAGAAAAGAATTTCAGTTTGAAGCCATTACCCCTCATCTTAACACTCCCTGATGAAGTCCTTTCCCAGCTTTCCTGTAGCCCACTTTGAGTACCAGAAGACCGCTACAAGGTCTCTCCAGAACCTTCTCCTCCCCAGGCTGAACAGCCCCAAATCTCTCAGTCTGTCCTCATAAGGGAGATGCTCCAACCCTCTCATCGTCTTTGTGGCCTCTTCTGGATCTGCTCTAACAGTTCCAAGTCTTTTTCATTTCCCACATTTCTGCAATATGTATGTGTTATGAGAGAAAAAGATATTAAAGTTATGTAGCTCCTCATAAGAAATGTTTTTCTATATGCATTTTGTAATGTTAAGATGATTGGCCACTGGAAGTCTTCAAGTACTAGAGGTCTTCACCAGTTAAGGCACTGTTGATTGCAACTGAACTTACACGTATGCCCAAAATTAGGATGTTGTCAGCCCCTGTCAAAAGCAACTTGTTCCCAAAGGCAGACCCACAATGCAATGTTAAAAAAATAAAAAAAAATGTTAAAGAATTTGTGCTGAAAAGTAAAGAGTCTTGCGGCAAAAGCCATATATATATATGTACTTTTGTGTAGTGTTATGGTCACAGGTCTATTTTCTGGAAATTAACTATACTTTGGTTACTCTGAGTTCAATAAAAGAGAATAAGAGATTATTAAATGGGGTATGTTCTTACTTTAGCAGATAATTTGAAGAGTCTATGGAGTTTTTTTTTCATGATAAGCAGATAGGCTTTTTCTTTAATCCAGTAAGTCCTATGTCTTGATGTAAATTATAGCCTTATAATTCAATAGTATAAGAACTATTAGAGGGGATATAATATCTCCTGAGAGGATATAAAATATGAGACAAGAACCTGTATAAAATATAAAATACAGGTCCTTGTCTCATATAATTAATGATCTATAATGTAAGCTACTTGAGCTATTCTTTTGCTCATTGGTGTTTCAAGCAGAGATTCATGCCTAAATATCTTCTGAAGATTTAAGCAAGGGACCACTTGGCTCTGCTTACAAAATTTTCTGGGTTTATCTACATTGTGAAAAAGATCAGAAACTACCAAGCTATTATATCAGGATGATAAGCAAAATATCATACAGAGAGATTGGCACAGTTCCCAGAAACAACAGGCCGAGACTAAAAAAAAAACCCTGCTTTTCTGGAAAAAGCTTAGCCAGTTTAGACACAAGAAATCACTGATGCAGATAGTTCCTTCCCGTTCTTGACTAGATAATTCGCTTTCATCTCAAGGAGCAGATGGGAGATACATATATACCCTACATGTATCACAGTTTGTAAAGATCTTAAAAGAATTACACTGTGGTGTTGTCAGCTACGTTTTCCATGACCAGAATTTCTCTTTTCTTTCTGTGTATTTTACCTTCCATTATAAAGATTTAATGTATGCCCAGAAAGTCAACACTTTTAATCCTCTTCTGATTCTCTTGCAGACTTTTCTGATATCTTAAAATCTATTTTTTTTCCTTCCATATTAGTAACTTTCAATGAAACTCTTAAGCTTTTATCGTGGATATACCAAGTAATTTCCAGAAGTAATCTTTAAAAAAGTATGCTTCATGTTAACAATTGCACATTGATGATGAAGGTGAAATTTTATACCACCGCAGCAGTTCTAAAGCATGGAATTCATTGTGACCCATCACTAGTCAAGAATTATGGCACATAACTCTGGAATATAAGAGCAAAGAAAAAATATTAAAAATAAAAAATGTATAAATCTGGGACAGGATTAGTATTGAATCCATCACCCTACTGATACTGCGCATAGCCTTCAGGCTACCAGCAAAATCTGTATCAGCTGTGATATTATTGATCAGTTGGAATTATTTATTGATGAAAACTGTTCATGTCTGCTTTCAAAATCTTCAGAAGTTCTGCATAGGAAGAGACTACTGCTGAAGTCAGTGTTATCCTCGTGCTTTGGCTGAGGTCAGGGACTAGCTGTAGGTGTCAGTTAGCAGAACCAGATCATAGCAAAGGTTCTGCTACCCATTTAGAACATGAAAAATAGAAATTGCTTGGGTTTCTTCTCTTTAATGATGTTAATTATTCAGTACAGATGCCCTGGTCACCTCTTGAACGCTAACATGCCTCCCTCCATGCCTGATGATGTGTACATTTTTACTACCTCAGACATCTTGCAGTTGTAAAGGCTGCCTGTGAATCCTCCGTGCTTCCACAGAAAGTCATGAAAAGCAGCTTTCCTGAACTACATGACTGTTCAATAAGAACTAGGCTCTCCCACCATTTGTCTCTGTTACAAGTTCAATAGGAACTGTTTCCTGCTCTGTGTTTTTATGGTGACCAGAATACCTTTGAGAAGATGTTACATGCCAGTATTACAAACCTGGCAATTAGTTTATCAAATAGCTTTTATTTCCAATTTTCTGTATATTTTTGGTGTGCTTTCTCAAACTTTTTTACTAATATGGCACATAAATGTTATTTTTAAGGTATGAGAAAAGATAAAGCAAATTACTCCTCTTGAAGATATTATCTATGTCTTATTTTTTTTTTGTCCCTTGGACCATAATTTCAGCCTTTTAACCTCAGAGTAGGAAATAAATGTTGTAACTTTCTATTCTGCAGACAGGAAGGTGTGAAAGTATATAACTTGCTTTGGGCTTTTATTAATGGCCTCTTCGTTGAACTCTGAGGACATGGTTCATTGAGAAGACACCAAATAGTAGTAAAAGAGCAAGACTTCATGTTGCTTGAAAAAAAAGATGAAATTATTATCATTATTTTGCAAACTGAGCAGTAAGAAAGAACAGCAGGGAAAAAAATAGAATTTTTTTTTAGAAAACAGAAGAAAACTTTTTTTCTTGTTTAGAAGGAAAAAGACTGAGAGGAGTATAAATACCATAAGAAAATGCAAGCACTTCAGCTGCAGACAGGCTTGTACCTTTTTTTAATAATTATGATTTCAGCTGGAGTCGCTGGGTCTGCCCCAATTCACTCTAGCCAACTGCCAAGTCATAAATATATTACAGCTTGGTTGGCTTCTATTACGACTTCATTGACCTTTATCTCAACAAAAAACTTTTTAACTGTGGCTTTTTCTACTTTCCAATTAGACGTGTTTGGCAGTTTTCCCTTGATAAATGTCTGTGGCACTGCAAGTTGGTTTTTAATTTCTTTTAGATATAAAAACAGTGTAGAACTCTGCTAGATGCACAAATGAAAAGTGAAGATTCCATTTACAGAAATGTTAAATTGAGATGACCATTAACATGAGACAATCAACCTTCATAAAATATGGTATCTCTCTCTTCCCTAAGGGAAAGTGAACAAACTATAGCGGTCAATTATCTTTTCATAATGACCAATTCATTGGTTGCTGGCATTTAATTAGGTGTACAAAAGAAAAGCTCTAGTAAAAACTACACAAACAGCAATAATTAGGTTCATTTCATTCTAAAAACAAGACTTTAACTGAATTTTAACGTTCTTTTTTTTCGTTAATATATGAATTTCACATAAATTTGTATTCACTATATCACAGCTACATTGTCCATTTTACCAATCACCATTCTACATGAGAAACTGATTTTTTTCTTCCATCTTTTTTGTATTTCTTTTTAGTCCAAAATCACAGCACATGACAAGTTAGAGATAAAAAAAAAAAAAAAAACAACTAACAAGTTTTCTATAATTAGACATGAGGAAGCCCCTAGTTCTTTAAGTACCCAAGTAGTAAACATGTCAGAAATAATCTTAGTCCTGTTTTTATATTGTGCCAAGACTACCTGAAGTCTTGCAAGCAAACTGTATGGAAGATACAACACTTTGCCCTCTCTCTGTGAGCTACCCATGCTCCTCACAGACCCTCAGAGATGCTCCACAAAAGGTTTACCCTCACAGCACTGGCTGGCCCTTACGAAGCCCGTTGCCCGTTTTCTCCTAAGAGAACTGACATTTCAAGAGGAGAGGAAACATCCAAAAAAAAATAAGGCTTTGCCACTAGCACCCTCTGCAGTCACTGACTTAGGAAGAAGTTTCATTGGAGCTTACTGCATTCTTCCACATGAAGTAGATAGAGGATGCACCTATAGTATTTTTTCCATGGTTATGGCTATCCCAGTGCTTTTTTAGTGGGTTAAAAAGCCACTGCCTCACAAAATCAGCCTGAGCAAGGCACTCAAATTGAATAGTCAGTGCAAGGAGGTCCCTTAATAAAATCAGGAAAATAACATTTTCTTTCAATGCTCAGTATTTTGATGTCATTATTATCACATTAGAAGTCCATCCTGCAGGTCCAAACAAATACATTTATTGTATTTCCACATGGTGAATGTTAATTTATTTCCTTTACTGTTCTGAGCACCTGAGCCAATCTGCTCTATAGTCCCGCTGGGAGAACAGCACAGCTTGGAAGAGGCAATGGGAGGACAAAAGCAACCTGTTCATTTTCCCACTGATGTGGCTTTGCAGCATCAAACTTTTTTCATGCATTTTAAAAGAATAGGCTCTAGATGTCTGTAATCTTCTCTTTTCTTAATCCGAGTCATTCCTATTAGAATATATCTAGAAGCCATCTGAAAAGTGGGTTGAAATAATTCTCAAAGTTGAAACTTTGGAAATGAATAAATGAGCACTGTAATCATTATAAAAAAATTTATCATAATGGGGGATTGCAATGATCCTCAAAGTGCATTACACTTCTTTCTTTAAATATCATCCTTTTAGTTAGGATCATGATAGTGGTGCCATATGAATTAAAAATACAAATAAGTGAAATAATTTCTTAGAACAGGAATAGAAATGCATGATAAAATTGATGTTCACAAACCAAACTCTAGGACTGCTATGTTGCATGGGCAGACTTGCCATTCAGTAAGGATATGCATGGAAGAAATCTCAGTTGTATCACAAACACTAAAAAATGGCAGGGGATGCGGTTAATTATTATAATGTAGAAAGAATAGCTTAGTGACTTGAATACTCTTGGGACGTGATTTCTCGATTAAATACACTCCTCAGGTTGCTTTATGGTCACATTGAAATGTCATTGGTTTTAGTCCAAGTATTAATTATTCAAAGATAATACTTTGATCAACGAAGTCTGGAAGATAATGCCTAAACCCAGGAATGTTCTTCCCTTTGCACATATCTGTCCAGTTACCCATCACATCTTTGAGAACTACCATTACTCTGTACCATACCTTCAGCGACCCTGAATATTACAGTACCCATTCAAGAAAAAAAAAGCTTTTATCTGATATTCAGAAGTTATAAACTCTAACATCATTTTGTGAATTAAAGGAAAATATCCAAAGGATCATTTAAAAGTATGTGTAAGACAATAACATTCAAAATTATCAGATCTTATTTTGTTAATTCATAAGATACCAAAAGTATCTTTCCAGCTTATGTGGAAATTTTTTAGAGAAAAGCAAAACTAAACACACCAGAAATACTGGTAGTTTTAGTTCAGACTAGCAAAAGTGTGTTTTTTTTCTTTACATTATCATTTATATACTCTGAATAGTCTGAAAGGGAATATAGAATTTGAAAATAAATAAGAAATTTTTAATAGGTACTTCTTATTTTGGGTAATATATATTTGTGAAGCTGTATCTTGAGGAAAAGTTATCATCAACAGGACTTTCTCAAAATTCTTTTCCATTTAGTATTGAACACATACACATTAGCATGTCAATTTAGGATAAAACCGAATGAAACTGAGACATTTCCCATAGGACAAAAATCTGACTTCATCTCTTGTGAGAAGATTTTTCCTTTCCTTTCCTTTCCTTTCCTTTCCTTTCCTTTCCTTTCCTTTCCTTTCCTTTCCTTTCCTTTCCTTTCCTTTCCTTTCCTTTCCTTTCCTTTCCTTTCCTTTCCTTTCCTTTCCTTTCCTTTCCTTCCCTTTCCTTCCCTTTCCTTCCCTTTCCTTCCCTTTCCCTTTCCCTCTCAAAACAAATTTGAGATTTCAAAATGGAATACTAAGCAGGAGATTGAAAAAAATGTTTCCAAGACAAATTGTATTGGAAGTTAATTTTTTTTTTTCTAGAAAGGGATAAAAAGTATTTTGTAAAATGTTTTTTAACTAGCTCACATTCGTGGTAGAGGATATATCTTTTAGGTAATGTGTGTTATTTTGCAGTGTCATGCTCATTGGACAAATCTGCAAAGTGAAAATTACATTTTTGTCTGATTGGTTCAGCTTTGGTGTGGCCTCACCTTGAGTGCTGTGCACAAGGCTGGGCCCCACCATTTCGGAAGGATGTGAAGGTGCTTGAATGCGTCCAGAAGAGGGCAACAAAGCTGGTGAAAGGGCTGGAAGCCATGTCCTGTGAGGAGCAGCTGAGGACTTTGGGCTTGTCTAGTTTGGAGAAAAGGAGGCTGAGAGGTCACCTCATTGCTCTCCACAGCTTCCTGAGGAGGAGAAGTGGAGAGAGAGGTGCTGATCTCCTCTCTCTGGTATCCAGTGATGGGACGTGTGGGAATGGTTCAGAGCTGTGTCTGGGGAGGTTCAGACTTGACATTAGGAAGCTTTTCTTCACTGACAAGGTGCTCAAGCACTGGAACAGGCTTCCTAGAGAGGTGGTCCATGCCTCAAGCCTGTCAGTGTTTGAGAGTCATTTGGACAATGCCCTTAATGACTTGATTTAACTTTTGGCTAGCCCTGAATTGGTCAGGCAGTTGGACCGGATGATCATTGTAGGTCCCTTCCAGTTGAAATAGTCTGTTCTATTTGATTCGATTCAATTTGATTCTAAACAATAGAAATTTCAAAATCTGATCTGCTTTCATTTTTCTGTCATTGTACAGAAATGTAAATCAACATTTATGTGTTGATGTAACAGCATGCTATGTAATGTTGTAACGTGTTAGACTCAGGTAAACTATTTTCTTAATTTAAAAAAAAATGGTTTATGTAGATTTAAGGTGAATTCTGAATACAAGACAAATAATGCATTAGCTTCTGCTAATTGGGGAAACATGGACATGAGTTATTTATATACTAAGCGATCAACAGTCAGGTAGCATCCATTGGTGGAAAATGAAATGCTATGGTATTTGCATCAGATTGCATAATTTCATGGGAGGTGAGATGATAGAGATCACACAGAAAAAAAATGTAGGTATTGGCAATAAAGGTCATGACTGATTTTATGATTATCCTGTGATTGTATTATTCCTTTTCTTCACTGTTTATATGATTGTAACAAAATTGCTGTTGAAAAAAACAGGATAAAATGTGACATTACAGGTAGCTGCTCTTCTCCATAGTTGACTATTTCATCAGAATGTACATCTTCAGTGTAATGCAGTTAGTAAAATATATATGCATGGAAAAAACCAGTACAACAGTGTTGGCAAAGAGCTTAGCAAAAATACAATTATCCACACTTCCTTCTTCCACCTTTTTTAAAAACTGTAGTCTGATACCCTGTATCTTTACCTGGAGACAAAATATTAGATGCTCAGCAGTCAGTCAATTCTCCCCTTCAAGATGTCATACAACACAACCAAGGCAGACAAAAGCTTAGTGAAAGAAAAACTGAGCAGCTAGTTCAGAGAGATTGAAACAAAATAATTCTTTTACACATGCAATAGCATTTTTAAAACTGACACAGCCACAAATTAATACTACCTCAACTCCCTAGGGATTTTTTTTCCTACATTTTACTTCACTGCTGTAATGTTGTGCTCAGGGTATTTCAGGAATCTGGATTTTTTTCCCCTTGATTTCGGTCTATTTTTGAGGAAATCTACACTGGCAAGAAGGACTGCACATATGTATCTTTTTAAAAGAAGTGCCTGGAATACATCTCCGGTCTTTGATACATGCATTTACTGAAGAAACCAGTGAGTTCTTCAGTTTGTTTTGCATTTTGAAAAGACAGTTCGCAGGTGATGCAGTGTAGAAAAAGACATGCCGCTGATTTAAGGAATCACAGAGAATAGGCAGAATTTTCATGTGGTAACAGCACATCAGCTGGAACCAAACATAAGCTTTGACATAATTGCTGGTTCCATTTATTCCTCTGAATGAAGCTCGGTCATTTAGGTCATGTTGACCAGCTAAATGGATAATTACTGTAATCGACCAGGATGTTAAAAAATTAAAATATGCCCTCTCCAACTATATATTTGGAGTATGTTTCCTCACATTGTATAATTACCGTTAGTGTGTCCAAGCAGGCTTCTTAGATTATGTACAAATAAATTCTCTTAGAAAAATTTGTGAACAGATGAAATTAATGCCTTCGGTTTAAATAGCTGCAAACTACTAGCAAAACCTGTACCCTGGTTAATCACAGATTTGCTGAGCAAACTCACTTCTGAACAGCTCGAGGGAGTGGTTAGAAATCAGAGGATGGGTCAGAACAGCGGAGACCTGGGCAACCCCTGCCTCCACCTTTCCTGGGAAAGATCTGGTGCAAGGCATGGGGCAGTGGCAGGTACCTGTAAGGACTTAGGGCAGCGGGTTTCAGTGCATTTATGTTGTTTTCCAGCTGCTGCTGTGATGGTTGAATAGCTGTGGAAAAGAAAAAAAGGCAAACAAAATGGGGGAAAAGAGGAGAAAAAAGAAGAGAGAGGGAGGGAGGGAGAAGAGAGGGAGATGTAAGGGAGGCCAGACAGCAGCAGAGCTTATTTCTTGATATCTTGGTATCCATCTTACCGGTCTTCTCTTGGGAGACTGAAAAACAGCTAGAAGATCTTAAAGACAGATGGCAGAGCATAACTCTGCTGAAAAATCTGTTCTTATTTTTCTGATTCAGCCTATGCCCAATATGTGTCGTTCTGAGAAATCGTGGACTGCTGTTCAACTTACATACAGTTCCCTACTCATTGTGTCATGAACATACATTTCAAATTTATTTTTTTTTTAAGAAACTTCAACCAACACAAGTCTAAATCTAAAATTAAGATATAACCACTGAATATTCATTCATATTTCTGGCCACAAATAGCTATTTTGGTATAATGGATTCATAGTCTTTGTCACAGGTAAAAGTCAGGGGACGATCTTCAAAATTCACATGTGCAAACAAACTGGCCTCAAAATGGATGTGATTTTCCAGGCCTGGGAGGAGTTGCCTCTAGCTGAGGGAAAGGATGACGAGAAAAACAGACGAGCAAAAGGGTTTTGCAGGAGCATTGAACAAATATGAGGCGGGTGATGTATATTTGTAAGCTTCAGAAGAAAAGTATTCTTTTTAGGGGTGGGCAGAGGAATCAAGCACATGGTGTTTTGCGTCATTAAAATGACATATTTTTCTTGTCTATGTCTACTCAAAACTGTGACTTCAGTTCATTCAGTTCAGTGGAACACACCGAGTTGAGACCGTAACAAGATGGTTTCTGTTACAGTGGCTGTCTTGATGTTCCATTTTTCAGGATAGCTAAGAAGTACAACAGCTTGTGTGGTAGCAAGCTCAAGTAAATGCTGTAAACATGTTTTCTGTAATTGAATCTTATTAGCTTTAATTCATATTCTACATTATTAAGTAATCCTTTTTATAATGTCATATCAGTCAAAAATTATCTATTTTTAATAAGTATCAAAGCAAAATGAATCGAAGACTCTGTTTATATAACTTGGCAAATAATTTGATTTTGGTTTGTTTCAGAGTTTTCTTCCTTTTTTTTGAATAGGATTTATCTTGAGTGGAAAATACTAGTTAGAAATAAAGGCTCTTGCTTAACATGAGCTTGAGTGACTTTTCTGACTACAAGGGAGCTTGTAGTCATGCAACATGCACTGAAAGCTTTTAAAGGTGCTAGAAGTAATGGTTATCTGAGCTGGATAAATCATGCCTGAATTCTTCCATAAAAAATTCAGAACAGATTGCTTTTCTACAAAGCCAAGATTTGTCTTTTACGCTCCTCATTTTCTGTCCTCCCTCTCGGGCTCTGTTTAAAATGAAGATAATTCTAGCCATTAAATCCACCAAAGTAACCTCTGTCACTATACTTAAAGAGTACTTGACTCTAAAGCTAGTAACAGTAGAGTCAGGTAAATGCCTTAACTGTACATTAAAGTCAACAGGTTTGCAAAAGCTACTTGTCACTAATGAAAAAACTTTTTTGGGGAATACGTGACAACTTTTGCTTGGGAATCAGTCCAAGAAGGAACAGTCTTTGTTCACTATTGAGTTAATAATAATCAGATCACAGCATTCTCTCGATACTTGCATGTGAACTCTGAACATAGGACTCAGCTGACATTTGGGGTAAATTTCTCATTCTGCATCACTAAAGCCAGGAACCAGCTTCCTCATGCAGGATGTGGAGTAAATCTTGCATGTATCAGAGCTGCTCTACTTTCCAGTCCCCTGGGGAGTCCAGTGGCTGCTTTCCACTGAAGAACTGCCTGGGTGCATTTCAGTACTTCTGAAATAGAACGTCATAAAATTTCACTTACAATTCCATTTCATGTCTTTGCCTTTCATTATTTATATGGGGTGATATATATTTTTAACTGTAAACTCTATTTTTAAACTCTGCTTTTAGGTGGAGACTTGAAATTTGCTTTTTTAGCAAATTTTAATCACCATGTGGGTTTTTTTTAACAATCAAGACAGAGCTCAACTGAAAAGATGGTGAGAAGTTTTGAACATCTACATGAATTATTGTGAATGGCAAGCATAAAAAGATCACTGCCCTGAAACACTTCTGACATGGTATCTTACCATATGGAAATACTGGAATTTAACATGTTTTGTAATGGCAGGCATTTCTTATTAATACGCCTGCAGAAGAGCAGTGCCTACTAAACATTCTGGCTTGCTGACAGCACTATATTAATACGAAATAGGAGTCTTGAGATAATTACAGTTTTGTGTCTGGAACAGAGAAGTGTGTGAAATAGATCTTTACTTAGATAGCCAAAGAAGAAACAATTTTCTTCTTTAATTGTATATTTAATCTTAATAAATGGACAGCCAGTGAATTTAAGATGGTCTGCTATACTTTAACTATGTACAGTATTTAGAATGTGTAATTGGGTTCTTGCCAGTGTAGGAATGTGGTTTCCCTTGTTACAAGACTGAGGTTTTGAAAGGAATATGTAAAGACTTAGGTTAACAATGGAAAAAGTTGCAAAAGTTTCTGCATGGAAAACCTTATCTCAAGAAATCCTCTGTAAATATCTTAACTCTTTTTTTTTTTTTTCCAATTGGAAGGAAAAAAAAACCCCACAGGAATTTAAATATAGGGATGGAAGAAAAGAGTAGGAACCTTGCTATAAAATTAGCAGAGTTAATGTTGGCAGGAAGTTCTTGATTCTTTTCCCTTTTAATTATGGGATACATTTTCTCATTAGGCTTCTCTATTTAAAGCTGACTATAATTGGTTTACATATTAAAAATAACAGTGACAAACAGAGATTAGGATGCAAGTTTGTATGGATGGGTACTTGAGAACCAAAGCTCTTGCAGAAAGTAGCTCAAAGAAGGGAATGATTCTGTGATTCTGAGCCTCCTTTGTTACAGGTGAGGTTGGAAAACACTTTGTTTCTTCTTCTTACAGAATCTGAACAAAAATCCTCTCTCTAGCTAAGCATACTTAGATATTGCTAGGGTCACAGGACTGTGGTATGGAATAACCCTGTTTACTGGAGTTGTTTTACCGCTGGGAATGGCCGTTGATTTGGGGGCTTTGGTTCTAAGGGGAGTTGTGGGAAGCCAGTGAGATCTGCCCTCTGTCCCAGACTCTGCAGGACATCTTCCTTTCCCTGTGGGCAGCCCTCTCAGTATTTTGTGATGTACTCAAGCAGTACTGCCTGAACTTTCCTTCTAGTTGCTTATAAGCCCATGGCTTTAACCTTGTGTTCCCATCTCTGCAACCTCTGCCTGACTTCTTGGTGGTGTGTGCTGAACACATCAGGATGAAGCATGGTCTTAGGCTCTTCTATGATTGTGTTCTATCATTTGCTGCTTCTCTGAGTGGTGGACACCACTGCTAAGTGGGCATGAACAGGAGGTATTTTAAAGGTATGCCTGGGACAAGACAGTCTGGTGACTTGACCAAGGGAATCCTAAAGATACCATTGCCCTGGCACACACCCTCTCTAGAATGTGACTTTCTCTCTTCCTATCTTTCCATTAAAAATGCAGAAGTAACTCCAAGAAAACCCCTCTATTGCACCAACAGCTTGCTGAGAGAATCAGGAAGATTTTTAAGGTATCTATATCTCACTCGAATGCCTAAAATCTCATTCCTTTCAATGGTAGGTACGTGCCTACATAGGAGTCATGCTAGTGAATATCTTTGTAACTCAGTCCCTCTTTGTCTAAATATAGGTAATGGTCAATGCAGCAGCAGCCTTTCTTTATAAAATGAGCTGTTTGCATTCTGCCTCGTAATAGCAGTCTGCTTGCATTGATTTGTTTGTGTAAGTTACTATATTTATGTTGCTTTGCAGTATTTATTCAAATTGTTCTTCCTTTGAGTATGATGGGTAGTACTGCTTTGAGTACAGTTGTGAAACCACTTATTCTCAATTTATTTCCTCCACAAAACTTGGTTTTTGCTCATTCAACCACCCACGTGGAACTTTTTACCCAGGGAAATAATTCACTGTGATTAGCAAGTTTTTCTTTTAAAAAAAAATATATATGAGTAGATGAGAGTATACAGGCATTGCCTATACGTTTTTTTAATATAAAGACTTCCAAGCCCCCAAAATTGCTGCAGAAATAGTGAAAGATTTCAAGAAGCAACCGCAGTGTTTCCCAAGTACATCACTTAAAAAGTCCAAGCACTTAGCAGCCATAATGTATAGAAAGGATGTCCTAATTCTCACACAATCTGCAGACTGAACATATAATTTGTATGCGTAAAGAAACATACTTAATCACAACAATCTAAATCAGCAATGAGTCATAGTTAAAAGTATAATTGCAGTTTTGATTTTAGTATCAAAATATACATAGCTTTTATTACGTGACAAGTATCTAATGACAGTCATTTAGATTGGAAGTTCCCTGACTGTTCAGAATAATGCTATATATATAGTAGACTTTTTTTTTTTTAATCTAGGGAAAATAGGAGAATATTGATCGCTTGCCCAGTTGTGTTATTAATTTCGTATTTCAAATCAATCAATTCATGTGTGTATGTATATTCGCTTTGGTTTTTTAGATTGGTCTGTTTTTACAATAACAAGGTTGTGTCAGACTTCATACATCTTTTTGTATGTGAGATGAACAGCAATTTCTTTATAGAGCAGATGGAGAGGTAGTGCAGATGTAGGTAGTAACAAAATCAGTGTAACAGGGCAAGTGGCTGCAACTTTTATGCAATAAAAACACACCTATTGGACACTGCTGCAGAAATATAGTGTGTAAAAAATATTAGCTTCAACCCCTTAACCCTAAGACTGTGTTTATTAATCACAAAAATAGGTATTTTAAACCAGAAATGACCTATTGCTGGCCACATTACTTTTTAATAATTACATTGATTTACAATTCCAAATAATTTCCTGAATTTTTGTGGGTGTCTGATAGACTTTAACCCTGGTTTTCAGGAATGTAAAGTCACTGCAGGTCCCCATAAAACCGAGGAGGAATAAGGCAATAAATGATCATTTCTATTTTGAGCTGTTAATGTTAACACCATAGTTACTATTGCAGGCAGTTCTCTATGTATGTTTGTAACTTTTACAAAAATTGCATTGGATCCTGGATTCTTTGCTCTGCTCCAGAGGCTTCAATTTTTGAAACATGGCCAGCACAAAGGTGTTCTAAAAGGTTTAAACACATGGGAAGCTTACGGAGCTGGCTACTCTTAATCTGCTTTTATACTAGATGATAGGAGGAAACATTACGTTTTTGGACTATACCAATTAATGTGCAAAATTTCATGCAGTATGTTGAAATAGATAGACAGGAGGACAGATGAATGAAAGATTAATCATTTACATGGCCAGACTGCTAAATATGGAAGAGTTCACCTGAGAAATACATTGAATCAAAGAGAAGAGGTAAGGAGTGGAACCAGAACTGTAAATTAACCATATCTTTCTGGCACCATACAGACCAGGAATTATTTTCACTAATTGTACAGCTTTGAATCCAGCCATCGAGCCCCTGAACTTCTATAATTGGTTATGCTCTGAAGAGCTCTAATGAACTGGGGCTAAGATTTTGTGTTATGCTTTTGCATTTTGTGATGTACAATCCAGTAACTAATTGTTTTAATTTTACAAAACAAAAGGTGTTTCATACCTAGTAACTCAAAAGCTTAAATACATCATGGAAACCTGTGATTCACTTATCTAAAAATGCTTAGCTGCAGGTAACTGACAAAAATGCTGATGAAAACAGAGCCGTACTCTAGCAGAAAATCATTACAATAACCAGTGAAAAACCTCAAAGCCAAGAGGCTTATTTCAGTTCCACTTCATGTTGTGTAAGGCTTGCTGCCAGATTTGTTGGTTCTGTTTTGTCTTTTTAAATTCTACTAAATATCAGTCCCTTTACATTCAGTTCTTTCCAGAGGACTTTTTTTTTTTTCCTCTCCACTAGACCTTTTAGGTTTTCATTTGTTTTCCTTGCATTTTTCAGAGAGGCTTCCATCAGACTGCATATTCAGTAAAATTAAATAGGTTTTTAGGACACTGGAAAACAAGCATCTGTAAAGAAAGGTTGAGTGGGTGTTTTTTGTTGTTAAATAGAATGTGATTTGCCAGCTCAGAATGAGATGTTGTCTGCTTCTCATGAAGCATCATCCTAGCCATATTGAATTCCTGAAGTGTGTGACCTTTTGGATTCAACCTTGTAAAAGTGTATCCCTGGAGACCAAGGCAACGCGCTGATCCCCATGGTTTGCTATCCCAAGGAAGAACTGACTGTTCTGAAAAGGATGTGAAGAGAACTCAGCTTGGTTAGGTTTGTAACAGGACTAGTCACTGAATAGTGGCAGGGATGCAAGAATCAGGAATGCCAAAATTTGTTATTCATAACACGCATCCTTCTACTTAATACATCTTGAATGCAAACGTTACAAGCAAACCATGTTCTCCTTCAGCTGGCTGGTGTCCAGGGCTATTCTCTTGTACCTCAGAATACACATTTAAAGATTTTCTGATTATTTTTACAGTATTAGGTTATGGTCTACTCCTAGACAGCAATTTTCTGATGATACACATGTAAAAATTTAAAATAAACTTTAAGACTTTTAAAAATTCAGTGGTCTCCTACCCTGTTAAACCAATAGAAACATACGAAGGGTCACCTTTGAATCTGGAAAGTTCATAATAAACTGAAAGTTGAAATGCTTTTGGCTCAAATGTGCTCTAAATTAGAGAATAAACCAAAACTTTTGCTTAGTGCTGTTTTGTAATCCTTATTGCTAACCAGCCATTACAAAAAAAAAAAAAAAAATCACAAATGTTTCTTCCTCTTTGTAAGAGGAGAGACCTGATAGGTTTTTAAAGTCTGAGAAGCTGAGCTGTGATGAAAACTGCCATTAGCACGTTCACACCTGATTGCAAGCCACTGAAGTCGATTCTGTTCTACTGACAAAGCAGTGCCAGCCTGACAGTTTGGGATTTAACTCCGGCCTTTCAGGGCTGCTCTCCTGGAAGTGTGGAGAAGTTAAATAAGAACCACTGACTCTCTTCCAAGTTTCCTGGGTTTTCAGTGAAAGATTTCTCATGCTGCTGTAGCTGCTGAAGAGAATCTCGTGTGCTTCATCTTTTGCCATGATTCCTGCAAGCTCGAACAATTTCTGTATTTATGAAGGTGGGTTGCTTTCCGTATTTATCAGGTCTATTCACAGCTGCCAAGAGGAGTGCCAGCTTGGGGCTGCAAAGTTTTATTACTCTGTTTGCATCTCTAAATAAAATCCCTATTAAGACTATCAACTAATTTGTAGCAGCTCTGGCAGGCGGTAATGACTTTTTTGGACATTGTTGATAGGAAGCAGAGTGAAGCAATCAAAGCTGAGCAAGATGAAAAGCTTCACATCCCACTGATGTCTTGAGTGATGGTGCACTGCCAGTATTTGAATTAGACTTCTTCTCTCCAATATATTCATCTTTGTTGTCAACAAAGGTAAAATTTTATGGATAAGACATGCTTCCTTCTTTCCAGTTTCCACTCTGTCTCACAGCTTCATCTTTTTATTCTGGGCAAGGTTCTGTCCATCAGTTCTTTATGCCCTATTCAGTCTAAAACCTACTGCTAGCTCAGGGATTCTCTCTCTCTCATTACTCCTGAAACTGTTCTAAGTGTTTTAATGGGGTGCAATTTTGCATTTTTAAGAATCAGGTGCTTCTCAGGGGCAGCATTGCCCTGCAGTGGATGCATGCTTCTCAGTGTGGGGGAGGGGACATTCCTGCACTAGTCTCTGCAACCCAGGGAGAAGAGACCACCTTCATGTTGGGGACTGGTGCTTCTTACATTATTTCGGTTGGTTTTCTAATTTGGATGTAACATGGCTTCTCTCAGAAACAATACTTCATATTCCAATTTCAGGTGTTGTGAATGTGAATGCATGCTAGGAATCAAATGTTTCAGTATTTTTTGGTTTTCTCCTGTATATTGTTAGTACTTTCGTCTCCTACCTGATTTATCTTCTAAACAAGACAACAAGAAATAAAAAGGTAGATGGATTGTCTTTTTTCTTTTTTTTTTAATTTCTTCCCAAATCTCTGTGAAATAAGAGGGTGGATAAACTACTAAAGCTACACTACAGACTACATTACAAGAATCTTAAAAAATCCAAACTTGTGTGATCTTTCGCCCAATTAGTATTGATGTAAAATGTATGCTATTAGTGACCACTGCATTAGGGTGAGTCTTATGGTAGATGGTAACATTTACAAAAAGGGTAAGAACTCTTCAGAATGCAAGGAGAGTGAGTGCTATGAGCAGCTGTCTTAGATAATACATGGATAATTGAGCATGAGGGAAAAACGCTTTCTAAAAGACAGAAAAACTCTTTACTGGAACCGTTAGTTACTTCTAAAATATGCTTAATTCAGACTTCCTATTTCTAGCTGAGCTATAGTCTGAGCTCAAATAACACTCAAGAGATATAACGAAGTTGGTCCCCAAGAGATGTAGAATAACTCTAAATCATGAAAAAAAAAGAACTCTGGGACTGAAGACTTTGGAACTGGAATGTAGTTCTTTATGCAACTCAATAATTAGGTTGCAGCTGATAATGATGATAAGTCTCTAATGGCTTCTTAAGTTTCCTGCATATATATCCAGTTTAAATGAGACATTAGACCTTTGACTGGGGTTTTGAAAGAAGTAGCAAATGACTGAAAGGCCTTTGGAACCCAGCTCCTATTTACCTACATTCTGTTGACTTAAAGTTTACAATTTGTCATAGTAGTTAGGGCTTTAGTTTCCCTCTGGTATTAATTTCAGTTATTTTCAGCATGTGTTTCTTCTTGCTGGCTGACACTAGAAGAATATAATTGAATTCTCATTTTTCATCGACTCCTGGGATATTGGGCAATATTGTATGCCCAGTATTTTGTCCTGAGAATAGTAAGAAGAGCATGAGCACACAGCAATCAAGACAGGCCATTTAAAGACCTCTCATCTGTGAGCCTTCCAGCAGCTATATTGTTTGCAAACATAAGAAACCTTTTAGTTTGGGGGTTTTCTTCAGACCAGTTCTTAGAATCCTTCGTTTTTGGCAAGGGAGTTTGTTATTGTTCTTTTATAATTCCAAGGAAGAATGATGCATTAAAAGCTGAGTCATCATTATTTGATGTAAAAAAAAAAAAAAAAGAAAAAAAAAAAAGAAAAGAGGAGGGTATTAAGAAATATTAAGGATTCCATAATAAAAAAAATATCTTTAATAATCCTATTAAATGGCTGTCCAGTGAAAATGTGGTATTTTCAATCAGGAAAGGACTATGGAATTATTTCAAAGTGTTAAAACATGAGGGTGCACAAACACCATAAATGACATCTCAATTTAAACATCTTAAAGTTTGATTGTCTGTTTCTTTTATGTGCTAGGGCTTTAGCTATATAGATTTTAATTAATGGAAAGGGGAAAACTAAGCTGGAGGAGATTTTGATAAAATCATTTCAAATGGTCTTTTGATTGCCCCTCTTCCTCCTTAACTGCAGCTTTATTCATTATTGCTTTAAATAACGCAAATACTGAGAAGGAAGTTTGGACCAATATCAATAGCAAGGTCACTATTGAAAAATATTTCTGTATCAGTAATAAGTAACTAGAAACATGACACCACTGCCAATCAAGAAAATTCTAACTTTGATTGCTGTGTTTCTAGCAGAAATCTGAAAATCTCTTTATGAAAATCACAGTGTCTGTGCTTTGGATGCTTTCAGATGATTTAGATATGGAAGATGATTGCTATTTGAATAGAAGGGAAGATTAAAGTCAGAGATAAATTCCCTTTAAATCTGAAAGGAATGATCTTAAGGAAAAGAACTAAGTCTACTCTCATGCAACAATTTTTGATGAGACACTGTTGAAATACCAGATCTCTAAACCAAATTTGGATCCCAGCAACACACAAGCAGAAATTCCTTATGTTGCCTCATCTACTCATTTTCAGAGATAATTATAAGCACGTATAATAATAGACTTACAGCCATAATGACAGTATTAGCTGTTTTCCATTACACATTTTGTTCCCATTTGATTTTTTTCCCTTGCTCCTAAAGATTATGTATTCAGATTTCTTTACAAATACATTATCTTTTTTTTTTTACCTAAGAAATACACTTTTATTTAGAGTGATTGGTTCTGAGTCTGTCTTTCTGTATCTCTCTTTTATTAGCCATATTTGGAATAAAAAGCATGAAAACATTATCTTCCTATTTCTTACAGAAGATTAATTGGAGTTGGGAGCAGTTGCTTGAAAGTAAATTTGCAACGAAGCTTGTTTTTGAAAACTACTCGTATTCATAAACCATCTGCCAGTTCCTTCTTAATTTACCAAAGCTTCTAGGACAATCTTTGCCTTTTTTGGAAACACAAGGAAAAACAATGCTAGGAAGTTTTGATCTGGCAATAAAATTGAAACAAAAATCTCCATCTTTTTCTCAACAACATGAAAAAAATCTATGAAATTAGAGCAGTATTTAGGCAGAAGTTTTCTTGCCAGTTTGTTTCTTCCGTATCTGTTTAAATGGAAGTTTATTTACAAGTTTCCAATGAAAAGAAAATTCAGCTGGTTAGATGGATTTTAGCCTACTTACCCTGTTTTATTTTTTGTTTTCCCTACTACTTAATTTTTTTTCTAACTGCTTTGCAGTTCTGTTTAGTTCTGAATAGTGTTCTTCCAGGGTGGAAAGGAGAAAGAATGTTATGTAGTAGGAAACAGCAAAATTTGGAAGAGCCTTCTTAAGTAATCTACAACAGAAGTTACCCTTTACATCATAGAATCATAGAATCATAGAACAATTCAGGTTGGAAAAGACCCTTGGGATCATCGAGTCCAAATCATCTCTAGCATATGCGAAGGTAAATGCAACAAGATTCTGTGTATGGGAAGAAGTGCATCCATACGTATTGTTAATTAATTTAATTAGTTTCTAATGGCTTCACTTGCTTTTTTCAGTTTTTCAAAATTTCATATAAATGAATGTGCCTCCTATTTCAGTTAAAATAAACTTTACCTTCTTTGATCCATTCTGCCCATTCTCAACTTCCATGCCCTTTCAGTTACGCCTAATCAGTGCAGTTCTTTATGAGCTGTTGCTTTCACTCTTGTAAAATACATCCCATGAGAGCACTTCTATCAATGCATTATCCTTCCTGGATTATCACTCTGTTCACTATTAATTCATGAGATTGATTCACCCCCTTCCTTGTAGAGAAACATTAACATGTAATTAAGATACAAATCCAAATGTGAGAACATAATAACAGGAAAGCCATCTGAGGGAAACAAAATCACAGCAGTGACATGTTCTAGGAGAGGGCTGCAGCTGAAGATTAATTGGTGAGCACTCACACTGACAGCAGATAACTCATGTGTTGCATTCACAGAGGGAATGAAAGAGCTGGAATCTGCAGGCTCTTTGCCATAAATAAAGGCGACGGCTTTCCACAGAGCAATTCCTAAATCTGCTTACATTTAAAATGATTCCTCGTGTTGAAGATAATTTGCTGAATACTACGTGAAGTCTGTGTAGCTCCACTACGGTCGGGCCAGTTCGCAGTCTCATGAGTCCTCGCTCGTCTATGTCACTTGCAGTGTCAATCAGCAGATGTGAATTAAAAAATGAGCAAACTTTTATTAAGGTCACACTACTGGAGCAGCAGAAGAGCTAATGGCATTCTAAATTTGGGCTTGGAATTTACTCCTCAAACCTTAAGCGATGCATAAATATACAGGGCAACATTATGTTGATCTGGGGTTATATTTTTTGTTTGTGTGTGTGTGTGTGTGTGTGTGTGTGTGTGTGTATGCATGTGGTTCTCAGTAACATTTTACATGTCTTGGGGCACTAACCAGATTTACTAAAAAAGGAAGTAGATGGAGTATTTTAATACACTTTTACACAGTTGAAAAACAGGTGGAGATTTTTAAGTGGAAATATTGCAGCAGATGATTTGTGAAGAGAGGGAGAAAATTCAATTTCATTTGGAAGGCTAAAAAGAAATAGCTGTAAGTCATTTGTCTGCAAATGACTTCATCTTTCTTAAAGATTTTATTGCACTGCAAAGAATATCCATGCAAAGTTACTTATGCTGAGAATACCATGGAATGAAGAACACAATTCAGTACGACTTTCAGAAATTGTTATCAATAAATGAAAGTGCACATACGATTAGATACGAAAATATTCGTAGCATTGTGACTATGGAGCTGCTATGACATGAAAAGATAAGAACAAAAGCAGATGATAAAGCTCTAATGGCTAAGCATTATATGAGGTATGACTGAATCACACAGACGCAAAAGACAATATGTTATTAATTCCGAGTGATGAAATATAGAAAATACAAGCTGCAGCTAAACTTAAAAGGTCGTAAGGGTTTTGGAGATCTGAGAAATTCAGGATGGAGTGGGGAAGTTTGCCAGAATACAGAACTAACAAAATGATGTACCAATAGTTTGAGCATCTCCCATCTCAGATAGTATTTCACTGGTGTCAGGACAAATAAGTTTAAACAGGCATTAGAGCAGGTTCTACTGCAAATGAAGAAAAGACATCAAAAGCTGCCTGTAAATAAGGCTCAAGAGCAGCCTGTTTTTGAATCCCAGTTCTTGTATTTTTTTTTTCCTCCTCCCATGCGAAGATTAGCAAGTATTTTTGAGAAGGAGTCTCTCTTCACTGAAACTTCACTGACTAATGACTGTTGATTTTTATCACAGTAAGGTAGGTTGAAGGGGAGAGCTCAGTGTCTGCAACTGAGTCTTCCATTCAGTCTCCTTGAAAGTACGCAACAGGAATACAATTGATTCTCCCTTCCTCCCCCACTCCCGTTCTCCACTCTCAATGAAAGGATAAACTCGACAGACACTCTGAAAACCAACTTGCAATGCCAGCCTAGTTGTATAAAGCTCATCTCAACTGTCTTTTGCAAATAAGAGACACGAAATAGCAGCAGCCATTTTATGATTATGTGGTAGGCTGCTACGATGATACAGTCATTCAAATGGTGCAGTCATGCAAAGAACAACAAAAAAAGTGCGTGAATGAATTAGAGAGGCTGTGAAGACAGCTAGTACCTGTGATCCTGGGCATGCAGTTTAGACAACCACTTGTAATCTTATACAGTTATATTTGATACTGCAGAGCTCACCCCTCTGAAAACCAGAATCATTATGACGACTTCAAGAAACACTCTGCTAATCTCTTTCAGGCTGTATAGCTTCTAGAAAACTACTTTCAATAATTAATCAATTATTCAAACATTATCATTATAAATCCTGCCCTGACTTTTCATTGGGAATATCCTATCAAATTCTCAGGTTTACAGTCCTGGCTTTACAGCTAGGCTATACAAGATGTGTATTATATGTCCTAAACAGTGAAATAATAGTGAAGGCTGCATATGGATGAATACGCCCTGTCCTTACTTTCTGCCTTCCTTCCCATCACGGCATTCCAAATATGTCAGCGAGCAGCCAGTACAAAGTTAGACACAATGCCAGTTTGGAATGGAGATTGTATTTATCTTTTGACGGATTGTGTAATTATACCAAAAATAATTAGGATTGGATTGAAAAAGCATCTATTCCGTTGGCCCATTTTAGCCATCCTTTTTACAATCACTCTGTCTGAACTAATAGAAAGTAAATAACGGTTAAAAGGTAATGAGAAGTAATGGACCTTAAACAGATTGACTGTTGATTGGGTACCACCAATTTGCAGCATTTGTGCTTCCTTCAGGGCCCTCGAGCTGCACCGCTACCTAGCAACCGTGAAATCTGCTATGAGATATTTTCATACAGCAAAAGCTGCACTTGCCAGCACTGTACTGTGATAATCGAGCTGGCAATATAGCTGAAATTGCTGTGCAACAAATACCCCTGCATTCCGCAGATGTTAAGCTCTGCACTGTGCATCACAGCTAAGATTTTAAACCCCTGCCTTTCAAGAAAATATTTTCATACTTTGACTGCAATTTGTTTCCGTATGCAAAACTTGTTTTGATGAGGGGGGCGTTATCTTAGGCTTTCACTGTCAGAATACTGTAAGTATTCGTATTCTGGTTTGCAATAGTATATAATCCTAGATTTGGACGATCCAGATCTGGACCCCAGCTTCGATATATTTGTGTTGTACTTCTTTGCTACGTATTTGGATTTGGAGGTGTTTTTTCCCCTGTGCCTTATTTTTCTTATGTATGAAAGAAGATAGCAGTATTTACATACATCACTGGATAGAGCTGCTAGAGTGGAAGGAGGTTATTTCAGCAGCAGAAATTTTAATCATTTCATTGTTATTTTGTGAAGTAATTAGGTGGAGATGGTACTGTAGCTTTCATGGAGTAGTAAAATGGCCAAATCTTGTTTTATCTGGTCCCCTGTCTCTAGCTTTAGCTATATGTCTTGTTCTCATCGTATAGGAAAGTGGCACTGAAAGTGCAGCATCCCAGTCATCTGCTGAGTTCTTGTCAGTTGAAAATGTGACTAACAACATAACCTACCTTGTTAAACTCATTTTTACACAGTCTCCCACAGCATCCTTGCTGCTAAACTGAGGAAGTGTGGTCTAGACTCTCGGGTAGTGAGGTGGACTGTGAACTGGCTAAGGGGAAGAAGCCAAAGAGTCGTGGTCAATGCGGCGGAGTCTGGTTGGAGGCCTGTATCCAGTGGAGTCCCTCAAGGGTCGGTACTGGGACCAGTATTATTCAATATATTCATCAATGACTTGGATGAGGGACTAGAGAGTACTATCAGCAAGTTTGCTGATGACACCAAGCTGGGAGGAGTGGCTGACACTCCAGAAGGCTGTGCTGCCATTCAGCGAGACCTGGACAGGCTGGAGGGTTGGGCAGGGAAAAATTTAATGAAATATAACAAGGGTAAGTGTAGAGTCTTGCATCTGGGTAGGAACAACCCCAGGTTCCAGTATAAGTTGGGGAATGACTTATGAGAGAGTGGTGTAGGGGAAAGGGACCTGGGAGTCTTGGTGGACAGCAGGATGACCATGAGCCAGCACTGTGCCCTTGTGGCCAGGAAGGCCAATGGCATCCTGGGGTGTATTAGAAGGGGGGTGGTTAGTAGGTCAAGAGAGGTTCTCCTTCCCCTCTACTCTGCCCTGGTGAGACCCCATCTGGAATATTGTGTCCAGTTCTGGGCCCCTCAGTTTAAGAAAGACAGGGAACTGCTGGAGAGAGTCCAGCACAGGGCAACTAGGATGATGAAGGGAGTGGAGCATCTCCCTTATGAGGAAAGACTGAGGGAGCTGGGGCTCTTTAGTTTGGAGAAGAGGAGACTGAGGGGTGACCTCATTAATGTTTACAAATATATCAAGGGTGAGTGTCACGAGGATGGCGCCAGGCTCTTGTCGGTGACAACCAATGATAGGACAAGGGGTAATGGGCTGAAACTGGAACATAAGAGGTTCCGCTTAAACTCGAGAAGAAACTTCTTCTCGGTGAGGGTGACGGAACACTGGAACAGGCTGCCCAGGGAGGTTGTGGAGTCTCCTTCTCTGGAGACATTCAAGACCTGCCTGGACACATTCCTATGTAGCATAATCTAGGCATTCCTGCTCTGGCAGGGGGATTGGACTTGATGATCTTTCGAGGTCCCTTCCAATCCCTAACATTCTGTGATTCTGTGATTCTGTGTAATACAGAAAATGAAAACCTTATTGTAACTCAGATTTAAAAGTTAATTTTACCTACAAGGAACCATTGTAATTCTCATATCTAATTTAAATATTAATTAATTTTCAAATTTTGTAGGATTTTTTTTTTAAATTGCTATTGCCAAAAATAATATTACTTTTTCAGATATAACACAGGAATTTTTTAATGTACTGTTGTGGATAATGTCCTAGTACATTAACATAGTACATTATTCTGATTTTTTTCAGAACATCTCAATCGCCTGAAAATAGTGTGTTCTGAATTTAGGTCTTTACTGTTTTCAGGGCTGTACTGAAATTACTTATGCTCAATTAAGATGCATTAATGTATGGGTATTTTATTTTAGGGGTTTTTTAAAGTGCAATATGAGGCAGTAATGTCAAGCTTAGGAGGATAAGAGAAGTAATAGTATTGGAAGCTAGGTCATTACTGGAAAAAATAATGCAGGAAAATTTATCTGATTAAAACCTGCATACCTGGTCTGACAGGCGACTTTTTTTTTTTTTTTTTTTTTTTTTTTTAGTGTGCATATTTTTCTATAAGAAATGTGATTGAAGCTCCCCACAAATGTGCGTGTTTGTTTTGATTTCTCCTCTGGGGTGCAGTCGGAGGGAAGATAAACTTCACGTGATTTATCTGACAAATCTCAAATGTGACTGGCACAACGGACGGCTCATCGCATCAGCTGCACACTGAAGTGTTAACATAGACACAATATCAGACTATTCTGAATTCCAGCTCCTCGTAATGACCTGCTTGTCCAGAAGTAATCTTGAACAAAAAAAGAATATTGAATTAATTTGTTATGTGTCAGCCAGCCGGCCCATTCCAGCTTTGAGCCTGGCAGCATCAGGGAACTGCACACAATATACATGGAAAGCAAAGCATGCAATTTACAGCAGTTTTTATCTGTGACTGCAGTCTTACCCAAAGATATCAGCTCTTAGTGCTGTATCTCCAAGTAATGTATTGTCTCAAGACTACAGATTTACTTAAGAAAATTAATAGCCTTGTTACTATGGCTTTAAAGCTTTGCGATATATTTTGGTCAAACAGCACAGAACTTGAAACAGCAAGGAGTGAAATCCCTAACGCGTGTACCAAAACCCTCAAAACGTAATTGCGAATAGGGCATTGGCTTAGTTTGGTATGGTTATAAGGAATTTATGCAGGGATCGTGCCATTCTTAGTAATGATTTCCTCAGTAAGCTGGTAGACATGGGTGGGGGTTATCCCTTGATAAACGGTGCTCCCACAGTAACGTTGTGCAATCCAGAGAAGCTCACACAAGGAACATGCTGATTCTTCACCTTGGAGATAAACTGTCTTGGAACAGTTTGTCGAGCTCTGGGGCCGAGGGTGCAAGGAAGATAAATTGGAGACAGGACATTAAGTAACAGGAAATTAATTGGGGGAGCAGGGAGAGGGGGGACATGGTGGTGAAAATGTGCCTCAGCTGCTCACCCCACTTGGCCTCTAGGGGAGAGAGGGGAGAGGTGCCTCCAGAAGGACGAAGAAGCCTGTTTAATTTCTCAGGTGGAGGCTGAAGGTGGGACTGTCCCACATCTTTGCTGGGTATTACCCAGACTGGGAGGGGCTGCAGGCCGAAATCAGGCAGCTCCAGGGGTGGCTGCAGCTGCATCACTGAGTGCTTCTGCCTGCTGTGCAGGAGAGGCTTTGTTGGGGTGGGGCTTTGATGTCGTTTGGAAGACTCTGTTACTTTTAAAATAGAAATCTGGAAGGAAAGAGGCTGCAGTGCTTGGTGGGGTGCTCCTGCTCCCAGGGCCCGGTGGGATGTTACCTCAGGCCACCCTTGGCACCTCCATCCCCAATGGCTGCCTCTGAGGCTCAGGGAAGAGGCCTGTCACTCCGCACCCTGGCTTTGCCCTTCAGATTGGTAACTTAAAGACCTCTCTCGATATTGAAACTAAATTTCGGTGGGGTAAATGCAGACTGCTGCTCTTCCCTGACTTTCCTACTTGAGGTGTGAAGGCTTTTCAGCCCATGGAAAACACGTAGTAGCTTTGGTGAGGTGGTGATGTGGAGGACTTGCTATATGTGTGAATGCGAGTACAAGCCTGAAAAGGAACAACTGGAAAGAAAGTTATATACAGTTATTTGTTATCACCTTGGAATTAGCCTTGCTTGTTGTGGATGCAACTTAATGTAACGTATATTCAAGATGAAAAATTTTAGGTGGCCAGAGATGGCTTTAAAGCAAAGTGCTGATTTCTGGGTGGGTATATACCTGCTTCTGTGGATTGTGAATGGGAGAGTGAAATCCAGCCTTCATTTTTCATCAAGTGGCTTTGAAACCAGCACTGCAGAGATAAATTTGTCTGGCACAGCCCTACTGTTCTTCATTTAATCCACCCTTCTGTGAAAAATGATAGCTGCTTTTACACAGTGTCAGTTTTCCAAGTCTTTTGGTGCTCTGTCTTAATATTAACATGTTTTGACAGAAATGAAAGCTTAAAGTTTTTGTTCTTCATGCCAGTTCTGCAAACGCTAAATCATCTCTCATAGCAAAGCTTTGAATTGCTGTGTTCAAATTTCCGTTCTTCTACTGGAGAACAAATCTGGTATTGGTGTCAGAGTTTCACCTGTGATGAAAGCTGCCCTGGGGAAGCATGGCAGGACTGGGTCTTCATATGGTGCTCTCACTGGGGAATCTTGCACAGGATTGAGTTTGCTAAGACCTCATTTGGCTTTGTAGATAAAACTAGTTTTGATTTACAAAAATATCAGAATGCTTTTGTACTCAAGACGACTGAATGTGGTTTTGGAAGAACCTAACATCTAGGTGATAGTAAGTACTTGTGTCATTCACATGATAAGAGATACAACTGTATGAGTTATGTTGGTGCCTTTTTTTTTTTATTCTGAAACGTGGTTTATAAGATGGTTAAGTTACTTTAGCATTAAAATTAAAAAATGTAAAGCATTACTTCTCCCCCCACCTAGAGGATGTATTATTTTATAAATAAACAGCGTGTCTTACAGCTTGTAAGTTATATAATTATTTGAACTGTCTGTATTTTGTTCTTTGAGGTAGTCTTAAATGTGTCTGTTGGAAGGCTTGAACTTATAGTAAGGCAAACTTCTGTGGAAATCTATGATCTTTTGAAGAAAAACCAATACCTTAAGATCTCAGAAGTTAAACAGAGTTATTGGGGATGGCAGTGTGAAAGTGGTAGGCAAATCTTACATAGTAATATGTTTCATTCAGCAGTTTTCCTAGCTGGCTCCTCTTATTTTCACAGTAGTCAAACAAAAGTTTGCTGTTTGTTGTAGTGCTATCAAAATGGCCTTTGAGTAGGTGTGTTTGCACTTCCCATTCCTCATCTGAAGGTATAGCACGTGTGAGAACTTGCAATATTAGCTGAGGATGAAAATTAAGTGATAACTACGACAAAACAAGTAATTATTCTGTACTCTCTTGTTTTCCTGTGGTTCATTCTCTGTGCTAGTGCCCGTGCTTGACTGCTCTCCTGTTGTTTGGACACCGAGTGAATATAGGCGGTACTTGTCCCCACTGGGAATGACGTGGATTCTGGTATGTGGAATACTAGGAGCTGCGCTGATGGCAGTGCAACAGAAGAGAACAGTAAGGTCTCTTCAAGAGGAATTAAAAAATCAGCCAATGAAAGAACGGGCTGCAAGAGAAAAAGCAGAGATTTTGTTAGATAAGGAGTGCGGGATGACCCATCAACTCCGTGCGGACCTATTTAAATTACAAGAGAAAGATAAGGTGATGTGCAAGGCGCTTAAAACTCGGAGCGGAACCCATAGCTCCGATTCCGAGAGCGAGGTCAGTTTTTTGCCCTTAGCGAATAAAGGAGGGCGGGAGTTCCGAAAATCCAAAACACTTTGTCCCTTAACGAACCTGGAAGATTGCAGGAAAGCGATATTGTGTCCTTTGATAAGAACGGAGATAAGAGGTGCCAGGGGAAGCAAGCAAAGAGGCTGTGGTAAAACGAATACCTTACTCAGCCTCAGGCTTATCTAAGTTCCAAGAAAAGTTTAGCCGCTTAGCGACAGAAACCGAAACCGAATACCTGTGGAGGGTGTCGTTAACGGGGGGTGACCGAATTGTGCTGTCAGAGGATGAAGCCCAGGGATACTGGGGACCGGGAGTTTTTCTGACGGTGGACGACCGTAGGGAACCGTGGTTACTAACCCAAAGGGCAGCTTATTGGGCAGGAGGTTTAGACCCCCTGGACCGGGGAGATCCGGTTAGTATTGAGACGCCTAACATGAACCTTTTAACAGAAAGCGTCCAAAAGGCTGCTTGTCTCCAGCTCATGCATGATAGGCGACTAATCCTGAAACGGCCATCCTCGATGTTACTGATTGCAGATCCTGCCCGAATGACCCCGCTCATAAGGGGCTTGCCCAATTCCCTAAAATTATATGCAATTCTATTGCAAGACCGATTAAGAGCTGCCCCGAGTCCACAATCAGGGAATCCTGCTAGGCAGGAGGAGGGCAAAGCCCTAACCTGGGGAGAAATCGCTCAAGAGTTAATTGATTATGGGAGAAGGATGGGAATAACGGGAGGAGTTAGTAAGCACAGGAGTATGGTGCGGAGAATGGAACAAAAGGAACGGCCACCTTCCCCGAGAAACCGGAGGATGAAATTTGCTGTGGGGGGAAGGAGTCAGAAGGGTGATTCCTTGACATGTAATGGATGGGATGCCCACCGCGGCACTAGAGAAGCTTGTTTGTGCATGGAGGAGCAAGCAGAAGGTACCCCCAAAGGCAGAACTATCTGTTCAAGAGATTAAGAGGGTAAAACCTAAACCAGACTTGCAGGCAAACACCCCCGCGGCCACAGGAAAAGAACTAACCGATAAACAAGACGCGCTGTCCCCAAACAGTAGGCCTGGGGACAAGCGGGTGTGTTTATTTAAGGAGGCTCACGGAAAACAGCCAAGGGGACTTGCTGACCACTTTCCCCCTTGGTGCCTTTAAAACAGATAAGGGAGCGCAAATACCGGCCGTCCGAACTGATGGTGCCGATCGCAAAGACGTTGGTGCCGATCGAGGCAGTCCCGAGCCTCGGGCAACCGCTCGAGCCAAGTGCTGGCTACCGGGGGGTGAAACGGCCACAGGTCGGGAAGGAAAGCAGGGGCTGTTCGGTCTCCTGGCTGCCTCTGTGAACCTGCTCCAACCTGGGCCAGAGCTGCCTCCCTCCAAAATTGTTGCAATCTGGAAGCCGAATGGAACGTGGCGATTAACTATTGATTACCGGTATTTGAATGCAAGTACAGGTCCATTAACAGCTGCAGTGCCTGACATGGCTGAGCTGATTTCGACCATGCAGGAACAAGCACGTCGGATTTTAGCGACTATTTATGTGAAAGATATGTTCTTTATGGTTCCCTTGCAGGAAACAGGCGGGGATCGTTTTGCTTTTACAGGGGAGGGGGTGCAGTCTGCCTTGCAGGGATATCCTCACTCCCCGGCTGTTGCACGCTGTGTCTTAGCACAGGAGATCGTCCAAATCGCTCCCCCACAGGAAGTTAAAGTTTATCAATATAGTGATGATCAATTGATTGGTGGCCTTGAGGCCACTGCAGTGAGGCAAACTCAAACTGAATTAATTATCCATTCGGAAAACTTAGGACTTCAAATTCCAGATAAAAAAATACAGCTTCCTGCTTATGAAGTGAAATTCCTGGGTATTTGGTGCAGGGGAGGAGCAGTATGTGTATGTACTCCTCCCGAAACCTTAACTATCCTTGAACAAGTAAAAATACCTGGACGCAAAAAGGAGTTGCAACATATTTTAGGCCTGCTGGTATTTTGGAGGAAACATATTCCAGTTTTCTCTATTATAGCTCACCCTTTATATAATTTGACTCACAAAAGGGGGATTTGGAACTAGACTCCTGTGCATGAGGAGGCTTTAAAGCTGCCAGTTTTTCAGTTTGGGGTATACCAAGCCCTGGTACCCATACACCCTACAGACCACATAGAGTGGGGTTTTGCAGTTCATGGAATGTCTATACCTATTGGGCTTTATTCATGTAGCTTAAAAGATGCAGAAAACCAGTATTTAGTGTGGGGAAAAAGGCCTCTTTGTAGTAAGTCTGGCTCTGCAAGAAGTTGGAAGAATCATACAGCGACAATCTGTTATTCTGAGGACCCTTCAAGGTCTTGAAGTCACTGTTAGCTGGAACCACACCCCCTGCAGGGGCTGCACAGTGTGGAAACGCACACGGCACAAGTGGAAGAGGGAGCAAAAGCTAAGCCCTTATGGCATTCTAAACTCCTACCCCCACCATGGCCTTCACACTTGGTGTCTGTGTTTGGATCACCACAGATGCAAATGCTAAAGAACATAAAATCATTGACCCGATGGATAGTACTGTGCTTTTAACTGATGGGTTCAGACAAAGTTGATGTCCTCTTTGTATCTTTCAGGGATTTAAGGGCAAAACATTTTCATCATTGCTGTCTATTTGCTGTGCCCTTTTTTTGATCATTGTATTGTTTGTATAGATCATAATAGTATGTTTTGGAAATATGTGCTGTAATGATGATATAGACTACAAAGAAGGAACTTTTTTGTGCTGGTAGCAATGTGAAACTAGAGCAATTTGTTGTTTATACTTTGAAAGCACTTAGAATCTAAATACTGGTGCTGGGCAGGGAGGAGGGATGTAGCACACAGCTGAACAAGTGGTAGACGGTCCAGTTTACAACACCAGAGGTCACATTAATAGAGGTTTTGGTCTATTTTGGCAAGTTCTTTTGTTGCTTAGAATATCAATATTAGATCAGCAGTAGGTGCTAATTAACAAGTCGTGTTTTAGTGAAAACAAAGAGTGTTTGCTGATAATACTCCAATATATTATATATATATATCAAGAAAGAAGGAAAGGAATCTAAAACTGGGGGGAAGCCTCTAAGATACCTGGAACCGGAAGGTATTCTTTGATAACTGAAGGATATGAAGCTTTTGGAGTATTTTTGAGCAGCTAGACTTGAACTAGACATAAAAAAAAAATAAAATAATCTGTGTTGTGTTACAGCTGTAGTTAATTATGTCAAATTCCAAGCAAAAGTTCTCAAACTTAGTGGAAATTTACTATAGTCTTAGTGGTTCCAGAGTTGATAAATAGACTACTAATACTTTGTTTTAAACTTTAATAGCATATGAATAAGAGGATTTTAAGTGCAGTCCTGTGTTTTATATGGAACTTTGAGTCAGGGTGTGGAAGAAAACCAAATGCTGAATCAGTATTTTGGCAGTTATTTGGATAGATATGGGCTGTGAACACAGCTCTTGGTCCCCCAATTTAAGCAGAAAAATTAAGGGGATGTGGTATTTTGTGTCTAGAGAACATATAAATGTACTCCAGGTTCATAAAAAATTGCTTAAAAAGTTGCATAAAAAACTTGTTCTTGATTTTAAGTCACATGACAAATTACTGAAGAAAATGCCCCACAAATTTGGTAACAGGTTAGTCTGGTCAGGCTAATTAAGCCACTGCAGTCTTGCATTTCAATGATATGTTGAAGCAAATAAAGAGTAACTGCTACTTCTATACTGCTCCTGGATGGATTTCTAGATAAAAGTACAGGTTCTCACTTCTGTACAGACTGTTAAAGGTGTTGGTTGCTAGCTGGCTAAACATGTGCCCAGGTGGCCAAGAAGGCCAATAGCATCCTGGCTTGTATCAAAAATAGTGTAGCCAGCGGGACCAGGGATATAATTGCCCCCCTGTACTTGGCGCTGGTGAGGCTGCACCTTGAATCTTGTGGTTTGGACTCCTCGCTACAAGACAGGCACTGAGCTGCTGGAGTGTGTCCAAAGAAGGGCAACAAAGCTGGTGAAGGGTCTGGAGAACAAGTTTTATGGGGAGTGGCTGAGGGACCTGTGGTTGTTTAGCTTGGATTAAAGGAGACTGAGTGGAGACCATATTGCTCTCTACAAGGACCTGAAAAGAGGTTGTAGTGAGGAGGGGGGTCAGCCTCTTCTCCCACATAAGAAGCAACAGGGCAATGTCCTCAAGTTGTGCTGCGGGAGGTTTAGATTGGACATTAGGAAAAATTTCTTTACTAAAAAGGTTATTAGCATTAGAACAGGCTGCCCAGGTGGGATGAGTCACCATCCCTGGAAGTATTTAAGGTGTTATTCGCACGATTGTGTAATGTGTTTAGAGATACTGTTTAGTGGTGGACTTGGCAGTGCCAGGTTAATGGTTGGATTCGATTTTAAAGGTATCTTACAACCTAAATGATTGTATGATTTTGTGTTACCTCTTTCAAACATCTGAGAAATCAATTAACTAAATGCTGCTAATATGGTAAAGCAGACTTTTTTTTTTTCCCCTAAGTTTGGTTAACTATCTTATTCAGACTTGTTCACAGATGGCTGTTCTTCTCAACTCTAGGCCCCAGATACTAATGGCATTCTTGGGTTCTTTAATTCAGAAAGGCTTTCTTAGTGCAATATTTTAACTTTAAGTGATAGTGCAACCTGTGCTATATAGTTATGTTCTACTGAGCAAACAAAACATTTGAGTCCGCACATAAATGCACTTTGCAGTTGCATAAACTTTGACTTCTGTGTGTTTATAAATGTGTATTTGCAGTACATTTTCCAACACTAATCTGTGTTTTATGCATGCATTAAACTAGCATATTAATCTCGGAGATTAAGCAGGAGCTTGTTGTATATCAGCAAAAAGTTATTTCCAGCTAATAATTTATTCAAATATGAAAAATCAACAAGTACTGAAGTGCTATTTCATATAATTTGTTCTTAATGTTTATGCATTTTTTTTTATTTTTTGTAGCTGGAGGGCTATAGCTGCTGCTTTTAGGAGTATTCAGTTTGGTGCTGTTGTGATCAAGTTGCATTATTCTTAGCATATTATGAACATAAAGATCATCTGAAAGTTGTACTAATTTGAATGTTTAGGGTTAACAATACTAAACATTACGATCACATCACATGATTATATTGTAATACAGTGAGAAATAATACCAATTAAGCTTTTGTGTTTTTAGTGAGTAAAGCAGAAATAAAGCAATTTTCACTGGTAATGATAAAATGTGTGGTTGTCACCATTTCCCTAATGCAGATCTGTAGCATGTTATATGCAGATATAAAGAAGATCCTATTGCATTGCAGAAACTGGTTGAGTCCTGAGTCTTGACCCATCATTAATTAGTCTGTGCGACCATTTGCGACTGGTGTCCACAAATAAGTGAAGAGCTGTAAAGCAGAGCAGTCAGACCTGATGACCTCATGTCTACAGAATTAATGATTTCTCTTAAAAGTCTTTGACAAATCTCAGAGCAACTCGGTAGACTGAATGCCTCTTTGTGCCTGTGATGTGTTGGGGTGGCCTTGGAGCACAGTTTTCAGTTTATTTTGATTCAGAGGAAGCTGATTTTGTGGTTCTTTGGAACCCTTCTACAGGAACTCCTGGGAAAGGTATCTGAAAAGTGTCTCCTTGATCTGAAATACAAACATGAAGGTAGCTGTATCTGTGGTTTCTGGCATTGCATGTTGGATTTTAGTGTTACACACACCACCTGGTAAACCTTCTAATGTGATGCAAACCTGTGTTTTATCAGAAATGGGTAAAATAGGATTGGGGTGTGGGGATGAACAGTTAGCGGTTTCAGAGTCTCTTCTGGCACTGCAATTTGTTTCTAAAATTAAGTGCTTCTGTTTACACTTTTCAAGTCTATGAATACTTTAACTACACTAACTGTGACTACTTCATACAGTAATTGTGCAGTGTAGGTGTGTGAAACGTCAGTTATTACATGTGTGTAGTCTTAACTGCTTGAAATGGCCTGATTCATTCTCATATGAGACTAAGAAAATAGTTGAGATAGTCTACTCCAAAATTTTACTTGGAGTCAATCTAGTACTATGACATTTAAAATAAAACTCTTGGTTTTTTCCTATTAAGTCCTGCTGTATTGATGAGCTTTTAAGGCAATTAGTCTGTGCAGCTGGGCTATCTCTCAGTTGTATAAATAACATGGGAAACACTGCAGATTTTAATCTCTTTTAATGATATTTGTCCTGCTGGCAATAGCATGTATTAATAAGAAAGGAGCGACTGCAGAAATTGTTGTTTCTTAAAGTCAATATATTGATCAGAATTCTCTTGTTAATCAACAACTGCTACATTCAGTTTGTCATGAGCCCTTGCTAAACAAGCCAAATTAAATTTAGTGTTACCTTCATTTTGATTCAAAGAATCAAGAATTCCAACTCGATAGCCAATGAGACTATTAAGCATGTATTCTTTATTGCAGTGCCAGGAGACACACGGGGATATTCCCACAGCGTATGCTCGTCCTGGCTTTGTCTTTGTTTTGGTTCTATGCATTCACTACATACATATTTACTACATTTCCATGAAATAATTATTATATCTCCTCCTATTCTAAGAACTATTTACATACTCATTTCACTTTCCATTCTACTCTCTTTATTGCCATTTACTGTTAGTTCTTATTTTGGTCTGTCTTGGTGGTCATCAGATGCCTCTGGGGTCATTTACTTCATCACTCCTGTTCTTTCAGTGACCTTCTCCATTGCTTGGCAGATTCAGTGGTGAGAACTGGCTGCAGTTTGCTGCTGGTGATAAGGTTCTGCCTTGGAGCAACTGTTCTGTTCCCCCCCTTCAGTTAAAAGTTATCTTTTCTATAAAGCAGCTCTTGAGCTCAACTAATTCTGTTCTCATGGCCATATTCCCACACTCTGTTCATGTCTTCCATTCTTTATTTCATTTGGTTTGAGGCTTTTTTTGCACAGGTAGCTTTACATGGTCCTCTAAACTGTGCCCAAATTTTGTATTTGTGACTGGTATTGAGAGCCATTGTAGTGTCCTTTTTTTTTTTTCTAATACTTTCAACTTGAATATATTTAAACGTGGGACAAATGTTGACCAGATGCATTCCCTTTGTTTCTTCAGTTGCTTATAGCTGTAAATTTAAAGAGGTTATACCAATGTGGAAATAAGGAGGGCTTATGTGTAGATAGAAATCATGTTTAGTGACCACAAAGTTGCTGTGAATTGCTCCTTTCCTATCTCTTGAATAGGTATAAATTGTTCATATGGTATAGCAGAAAGAAGTGGGTTTTAGGAGCTCTGTCAATCTTCTCTTTTTTTTTTTTATTAGTCTTTATAGCTTTTTATATGTCATGGCATTTAGTATGTGTGTTTGTATATGGCATTTAGTATTAGTGATATTTATATATCTATTTTGCATTGCCTAGTAGTATTATAGTTTAAGAACATGGGAGGGGAAATTTTCTTCCCCCAATTCATGTTTTGTTAAGGCTTTTTTAAAACTGAATTGATTGTTTGAACTCGAGGTCAAAGTCAGGTATCTCACTTAGCAGATGCCAGTCTAGGTTAGCTTTTTATCATCAGTTTTCCTCTGGAATGGAAACCCTTTATCTATGTGCAAGCAGCCTTTGAACTACAGTGTTTTGTGGTTAGTTACAATTATGTTAGGCTGTAATTATATTAAGTAGTTTATTGCATAATAAACTTGGGGAGGAGAAAAGTAAAGATAAGTTCTTAATGTCTGTAGGGCCAAGTTAATAAGGTCACTAATTATGTAAATATAATGAACTTATTCATTCTTCCAGTTTTCAAGTTAGTTGTCTGGACAAGTATGTAATACAATAGAGGATCTTGAGAGTTTTCAGATTGCTGCCTGTGAGGACCTTGAAACATTCTCTGTAACTGGTGACAGTGCAGATACCAGTGTGTCTATTGAAATTCCAGTTGGAAACTTCTGGATGGGGTGAGCATACTGGCAGCCACCCTTGGCTTCAGTTAAATAAGGTCCTACCAGACATTGTCTCTTCTCCTGCTTTAAGCACTTTATTGCTCTGTGACACTGTCAAAGTATTAACCATCTCCTGCCCCCCACAACTGAAGATGCAAAAGTTAATGTACTGTGCTGAGCTCAGTAATTTCAGTCAGGGCTCAAAGCACTGTATTAAACAACTTGTGTGGAACATGAACCACCTCACTGTGTTTGTTGGGGTTTCCATATTACTCTTTTCCATTGCTTGGATGAATTCAAAGCTAGATGAGCTCTAAGACATGCACTAGATTTGTGGTAGACCTCTGCTGTTTGAGTCATTGACTTTTAGCAGCAGGAATCTGTTGCAACTTTCTGATGGAATGCATTGCATGTTCTAAACTTGTCCTGAGATATTGAATGTCATGGACAGCAGTTAGTCCAGGTGTCAGCTAAGTTTGGATTTTTTCTTCTTTTTATAATTTTGTCTTCTGAATCAGTAAAGGGGATTTGCTCAAAAACACACAATGCTGCCAGCTGAAACCTCTGGATTGTTGCAGTTATATTTCAGCACGGTTTATTCATCCAGAATATCCTTTTTGACCAAATTAGTGAGCATCTTAGAAGGTGTGATATGCTTACTTGTACACCAGCCTTTTGAAGAAGTACTGTTTTCTCTCTTTGGTTCTCTGCAGTGCAGAAGAACTCCTTGGTTTTGTTTTAAACATCTAGGATATCTGTTAGGGGGGTTTAATAGCTTTGCCTGAAATGCAAATTCAGACCTCAAATTCTACTCAATTGTCACAAACCCTTGATATGCCAGAAGTCTCTGAGCACTTGACTTTCTGATGCTAATGTTCTCTAACTGCCTTATGGTGTTGTTCTGGTCTTAATCTGACTCACCTCATGCTGAACCATTCGCTGTTGCCAGGACTAAGACTTGTCAGGATTTGAAGACAAATTTTTTTTTTTTCTCCTTCTTGTCTGTTAACTTGGAGTGCAGCATCCTTCCTGCGTCTCTTATATAAATTGCTTAATTGTAAGAAGGTTCACATAAAATATGATAGACATAGGCTCAAATTATACCGTTGCCATGGAGGATTTGAATTTGATTTCAACTCCTTGGTGCTTCAGTGTGGAAGCGTAACGGCTTCAAAAAATAGGATTTGGGAAGCTCCCCCACTGAGGAGCACAGGGCTTCTGGCTATTTAGGGGATAGGACAGCAATAGTGCCTGTGAATGGTGTCCAGTCAGCTGGGTTAGCTAAACTGAATTTTAAATCTGAATTCTAAAAACTGCTGGGGGGGGGGGTGGGAGGGTGGAGGGAGGAAAGATATTTGTTTTACAGATCATAATTTTCCAGGTTGATATTGCCAGCTAAACCCTGAACCTGAATTTCTTGGCTGTCTGTGTCTGTAACTACATGTGTGGAAAACACAGATAACTTAAAGTTCTCAGCTGTATATCTGCTAACCACTGAACAAGAAATGGATAGGAACTGTTAGAGAAGCCAAACCAGAAACTTTAATTTCTCCTGATGCTTTTTCCTGCAAGGGCCCGTGTAATGACAGATTCGAAGAGCATCTTCTTTTTGTGCATTTAGAAACTTGTTATGCCGATAAAGATTCATTGAATTGGGACTGTTTGTTCTCAACTTGTCTGAGCTCAAAGCATTATTTGCTTAACCTAAAAAGCCAACCTACTGCGGTTATGAAATAATTAAATGGCCTTGGAAAAGCTCTTGATTTAGAGAGTAATCTCATTGTATAAAATAACGCCTCTTTCATTCCAAATGTCATCCAAATAACTCAAAACTTAAGTGCAGTATATCAACTATGAACATTTGGCACCTATTTCTCTAGAAATTTTTTATACAATTTGTTTTGCATCTTTAGTTTTATGCCTTAAATTTTTGTTTTGAAGTGGTTATTTCTTTCCATAAAACTAGTTTTATTTCTGTAGGGTGCCTCTATTAAACTGACAATCTAAATTTAAAAACTTAAGAGAATAACATCCTGATTCTATCCAGCTCTAAATTTTGTGTATTATGTTGTGCTTTTTTTTTTTTTTTTTTTCAGTCAGGTGGTACTGATGCATCAAGATTTTTTTTTGTGGGTTTTTCCACAAAAAATAAACTATTTTTAGATGCAAGTATATTGTGGACAATGGCTGATGCTAATAGCTGTTTAATATTTAATATCCAAACCCTTATTTTTTTTGTAGTCTTCCATGCTGTATCTTTCTGTCAGATGGGGACAGGTCTGTAATATAATTACAAAATAATTTTTCCTTCTTGATACTTTTTTTTTTTTTAACATTGTGATGAACTAACCACAATTTTCCTCACTGCTACCTTTTGAAAATCAGTTACTGAATTGTTTTATTACTAAGACAAGTTTTGTTAGTCTGCTGCTCCTCTGGATGATACTTTATTACAGAACTGATTCATTTGGTCCAGAAAGATTTTTTTTTGAAACAAAAAGAAATAAAAACTTTTAGTTGGTTACTGATCCTGAAGAACTAAGGGCAGGTATAAGTAGACTGGTCAATTAGTTATGCAACTAATACCTTTTGAGGTATTGGTGTTTTAACTGCTGTAAAATAAATGCAGAATTCAGCACTTCATTTAGCTGTGTCTTAATAGCATACTTGGAATGGCTATTGGAACTCTTCCTTTTTAATCCAGATTTAAACTTTTGAACCTGGTTTGTAATACAGAGGCAAATTAATGCTTGGTATAACACCAAAGGCTAATAGAGCTTTGTCCTCTTTTGGTTTTGTAGATTGGGAGAGTTCTGTCAAATATATAGCTTTGAATATAGTTTTTCCAGCTTTAAATATTGACATTATCTTCAGCTCCTTGGTAACTTTACAGTTCAAGACCAGCTTGCTTGTCTAAATTTACTTGGGAAAGAGCCAAGAGGAGGTGGAGAGCTGTTTAAAAATAACATGTTTGATTCAACCAACTGCATGCTTTGCAAACTTGAGGGAAGTTACCAGATCCCAAAATCACATTCGGGCTATGTCAAAAATCGAGTGACTTAGTGGCCCTCAGTGCAGTGACATTTCAAAGTAGCATAATGCAGCATAAAGCTGTGTAATCACTGTAACCCTGCATGTTAATCCCCCAGTACTGGGTGCTGATGTTTCAGTTTATGTTCAGTTCTTGGAGGTGACTCCAAAGATCGTAACCTTTTGCAAAAGTCTGTGTTAACCAGTCTACTGTGGTATGTAGGTTGGTTTTAATATTTGTATAATATATTGTTAGTGATGAAAGAGGAAAATGGATTTTTTTGGGGGGGATGGTGGTGTCTTTTTTTCTTGTTCTTGGGGTTGTTGTGGTTTTTTGGTATTTTTGGGTTTTTTTGGAATGGTGTCTTGTGGCATCAAGGATTTCTTCAGTTGTATGTATTTATATAACCCTGTACTATCTTTGGAGTAAGATCTAAAACTAAGTCAGTCTTACATTGTCTAGGAAACAAACTATGGTTCTTAAGCTTTTTATAGCTCAAGCCTTTTTGGTTCTGTGATATAATTGTAGCTGACAGAAAAGTCTAGTCTTAAAATGCTCAACCACATTTAGATTTTAAGAATTAAAGCAGGCTCTGAAGCAATGAAAGTTCACCTTAAAATAAATAAATAATACTCTTAAAAAAAGAAGCTAAGAAATTTGGTTATGTATATGTAAAATCTGCTCTTGGCTCCAGGCTTTAACTTCGCACCATTTCTGGTCAAACATACATCTTTTTGAAGTCAAATTGTAGGATATTTGAACAAGAGATTGGGTAACGTTGTCTTACTTGTGTAAAGCCAGCAGAATTGTTTTGATTTAAACTGGTGATACTGGGTTTTGATTTTTAGCCCAGAGCTTTATTATAGAAAAAACCACAGGTATTGATTTCATGCATCTTGGAAAAAAAAACACCAAACCTTCCTTCAGGTTGACCCTTCCCCCTGCTTCTAGTCAGATCTGCTTATTTTTGTGACATTTAGGTGTGGAAATTGTTTCTTGAGAAATTAAGATGATGTGACAGATTACTGTGCGCAACATGGAAGAGGTGGTGACATTTCTTCTTTGACAGAGAGGAACTGACCATACAGGTTTTATTTTAATTTATATCTATTAATGAAACATACTTTTGTTTTACATTGATTAAAAATTCGTGAAGAATGGCTGATGTTATATTAACATTGATGAAGAGGGTGCCTACTACATTTTGCATGCAGTTGCCATAGCAACTGTACTGTAGAGTGACCCAAATTAATTTTCCACCAGTCACTAAGTGCCCTGTCAGTTTTTCCTTGTGCTAGGGATAAGCAGGCTGGGAAGTACTTGGTTTTTGTCGAAGAATCTTCCCTTATGATTTGTCTCTTAGAAACAATGTCTGAGCTGTGTTAATCAACCAAAATCTGATGCTTCGATTTGTGCAGTTAAATGCCTGCTAAGTAAATCTCACCATTACAGAAAGAAACACTTATATGAATAACTAGTAACTGAACAAAAGTAAATGTACAATACCTCCATAGTAATTGGAGAAGTCAATACAGTATGATCACTTGCAACTGCTGGCTTTGCACTGCTCTGCTGCTTTTACACACAGATTTCTATGTTCCTCTTAGTGAGCTTGATGTCAAAAAGGCCAGAGAATACTGTGCTCTGTGGATCTAGCGAGCTCCTTACATTTCACTAGCAGGATGCTCGGTGAATGCTGGTAGAAAAAGGAGCCCTCGGGTAGCAGTAGAATACAAAAATAGAGGTATTGGCTGTTTATTGCTGGTGCATAGCAGAGTCCCGCCTCAAAACACTCTTGTGCAGTTGATTTGTCATGTCAGTGGCATGAAGTCAGTTGTTCGGGTTTGAAGGTGCTTCTGTAATTACTGGAAACAGTAACCCAGCAAGGCTTTTTGGTGCTTTGAGAAACCTCAAGGAGTTGTGCTCAGCGTGCCAGACTTCTGGGGTGCATGTTTTTGCTGTTCAGCTTTGAGCATCCTGTTGTGTGTTTTAAACTACTGTTTTAAACCCAGCTGCACTGTGCTACAACCTGGCAAGAACCAGGATGGAAGTCTGTGTATGCACTTCACCTTAGTAGACAACTTTTTTTTTGCCCCATCCCTTGCTGTTATTGTTGCTGGACTTCTATTTCTACATCAATGGATGCATCTTTCAGACTTGAAGCTCATCCGTAGTATGTCCATCGGTACAATCTTTTCTTATATGTAAGGGTCACCCCTGTATGCAGAGGGAGTGCATCTGTTCAAATACATCTTGTAATATGCAAATGAATGTCATTTCTGGTATATATTTTCACAGACAGCAGATAAGGTACCTTGAAAAATACAGTCGTGAAATGTCTTGTGCACAAGTTTTGCAAATATGAAGTGCAGTTTAGCTGTCAACTCTATAATAACTGTTCAGAGGTTATAGGAGTGAATTGATGTACTATTGGCTTATACATAGGCAGTGTTCATATGTGCAAATAAGTAATTATATGTTTACCTTGCTGCTTTGTTCAGTAAGAGAAAGGTTTTGCAGATTGGTTCTGATCTTTAACAGCTTAATTGAAAAAAATAAAGGACTTTTTTTTTTTTTTTCAGATCAAAGACATAATTTTGAGAGGATAGGATCTTCCATATGCTTTTTAAAAGCCCTTCTGCTGATTCTCAAGATTGAAATGTTTATTACTTACAGTATGAGCTTTAACTCTGGACATTAGGAAGCAATTCTTCACAGAAGGAGTGGTCAGACACTGGAACAGACTGCCTAGGGAGGTGGTTGAGTCACCATCCCTGGATGTGTTTAGATGTCGCTTAGATGTGGTGTTGGGTGATCTGGTTTAGGGGTGAACTTGTAGTGTAGGGTTAATGGTTGGACTCGATGATCCCAAGGGTCTTTTCCAATCTGAATTGTTCTGTGTTCTAGGAAAGAAATACGTAGAAACTCCACAAACAAAATTTTGTGCTCAAACTAACAAAAAGTTTTCAATCATGAAAACCTTACCTAGTTCCTCCTCGTGCAAAACATTAAAAGTGCTTGCGTAGCAACTCTAAATGTATGAAAAAATTCCACTAAGTTTTTTGTGTTGTATTAATAATGTACAAGATTTCTTGCTGGTAATGCCTGCCATCTTACAGTTATTTAAATAGGATTTTGTTTTGTGTTTTCTCCTGAACATTGTTTGTCAGCTAGCCTGTAAAAGGGTAAATCTGTAGATTTCAAAATGAAAACATTTGGCTGATTCCAAACAGCTCAATGGGAAAAATATGCTTAAATGAACGTGAGGCTTGGGAAAACTTAACCTCTTATATTTTCAGGCATTATTTTTATTTAAAAACTAGAGTAGAGCAGTCTCCAATTTCTCATGGATTAGCAGTGACATGGACTTAACTGGGCAGGGCACGTATCCAATTGCAGAGAAAAACGCTGGGCAGGTCTCTTCCTTCGTTGTAGTGCAGTAGCTTTTAAAGAAGTCCTGTTTTAAACACAAATGAAAATATGCTGTTGATGACTAATGATGTTCTGTCTCTGAAACACTAATTTCTATAGAAGCCAGGTTATTTATGGGAAAAGAACTTTCAAATATCGTGTCTTTGGGGGGAAAAAAAAAAGTTTTTTTGACTCAAGAAGTAAATTCTCTTTTGAGTCATAAAAGCTGATAGGATTTTAAAGACTGAGCATGTACTTTTCCTTCATGTTTTGCGAAGTTGTGGCTGAGATGAGATCATTTAGTAGCTTACTCATTTTGAAGTCCATTTGTAATCAGTATGCATAGACCAGGTAATGCAAGACAGAGACAGATGCAGAAGGGGAAAATTTGCACTGGTGGTCATTCTCCTGTGCCTATAAATTGCTACGACTGCTGAGATGTTGTAATAAATACTTGTGTAGTTCTACTTTTCTTCTGATATATGAGGGAAAATAGACTACATGTTGTGGTTTCTTCTAGTATTAGAGAATTAAATTAGTGACCCGAGATGTCCTTTCTAGTCCCATATTTTGTATTTCATGTCTCTTTCAGAGTGATAATGAGACAGAGTTGAAACTTTCATGTTAGTTTCTTGTAATAATCCAATTCATTGAAATAACAAACTGAGTTACAGACTTAAAGGAGGAAATGTAGTGAAATAGGTTGAAAGGAAGCTTAAGCAAAATTTAAGGAATGTACCAGGTACTGGGAAGAATTAGTCAAGAATAACAAACCATGTAATTATGCTAGAATGTTCTGTAGTCAAATATGGTTTTGCTACTTCTGATTCCTGTCCGGAAGTGTGGTGTGTAACAACCGAAAATACACCTGGACATCTTCAATTTCTTTTTGTCTGCTCGGTTCATCGTGTGCTAAGGGAAGTTCTTCTGGTGGCTGAGTAAATGCTGCTGTTGGAGGCTTTTTTTGTTTTTTACATCAGGCCTTACACCTTTCATTGAAAATAGAGAAGCATTAAAATTCCTTGTAGTAAGACCTGTAATTTGTTAAGGAATGCTGTAAGAGCTTTGACTCATTCCTAAATGGCTTTCATCTTTCCAAAAGAGCTGTTCTTGTGCAGGTCTAATACTGATCTCAAAAGCCATTAACTGAGGTTATAAAAGGATACATACTGAATGGAATGCATTTCTTCCTATATGTGCATAGTGATACATTATTTATTTGCATGGAGACTTTAGGCTATTGCATCATGACTCTTCAGAAACACTGTATTATTTATAAGTCTCCAGGAAATAACAGAAGCCGTACCTCTGTGCCTGTGTTTACCTGTAATTGGGAAGTGGTGATTCTTAGCAGCACCTGTAAGAGGGGTGGAGGACTCAAAAAGGCGAAAACAAAAACAAAACTCCTAAACACGTATCTCTCTCCTTGCCAAAAGAAACCTCAAACACTGCACAGTCTCTTATTGTGACATTTTATTCTTTAACTCTTTGCTGTAATCAGAATTAGATACACACAAGTCTGAGAGTCTGGATGGGATCCACCCAAGGGTACTGAGGGAGCTGGTAAAAGTGTTCACCAAGGCAGTTTACACCATTATCAGCAATCCTGGATAACCAGGGAAGTCTCAGTAGACTGTGGGTTAATAAATGCAACATCCACTTACAAAAAGAACTGGAAGGAGGACCCAGAGAACTACAAGACTGTCAGCCTGACCTGGGGAAGGTTATGGACATCTTGAGTGTCATTGAGTGGCATGTACAGGACAACCAGGGGTTCAGGCCCTGTCAGCATGGGTTTATGAAAGGCAGGACCTGCTTGACTAACCTGATCTCCTTCTCTGACAAGGTGACTTGCTTAGTGCGTGAGTGAAAAACTGTCAATATTGTCTGCCCGGACTTTGGGTAAAACCTTTGACATCTTTTCCTACAGCATTCTCTTGGAGAAACTGTCTTTTGATGGCTTGGATGGGTGTATGCTTTGCTGGGTGAAAAACTGGCTGGATGGCCACCACAGAGAGTGGTGGTGGTGGAGTTAAATCCAGTTGATGGCTGGTCTCAAGTGGTGTTCTCCAGGGCTCAGTATTGGCCCAGTTTTGTTTAAGATCTTTATCAATGATCTGGATCAGAGAGTGGAGTATTTAGCCTAGAAAAGAGAGGCTAAGGTGGAGACTGTATTGCTCTCTGTTGCTACTTTAAAGGAGGTTGTAGAGAAGTGCGTATCGGTCTCTTCAAACAAGTAACAAGCGATAGGACAAGAAGTGGCCTTGAGTTGTGCCAGGGGAGGTTTAGATTTTGTTAGGAAGAATTTCTTAACTGAAAGGGTTGTTAAATATTGGAACAGGCCCCCCAGGGGAAGTGGTTGAGTCACTATCCTTGGAGGTATTTAAAAGATGTGTAGATGTGGTGCTTAGTAACATAATTTAGTTCTGGACCTGGCATTGCTAGGTTAATGGTTGGACTTGCTGATCTTCAAGGTCCTTCTCAACCTCAATGATTCTGTGATTCCATTCTAAACCTTGAAGGAAGGGGCTGAGGAAGTCACAATCCTGTTGTTTGATTCTGTAGCTTCTTGTGCTCTCAAATTCTAAGTGCATGCCTATGCCCGGGATTGAGTCTTAGTGTAGGAAAACCACTGCCTCTAGTCCTTTTAAATCAACTTAAAAAACTTGGTTCAAACCGTACATGTTGAAAATTCATGTGTATTAATCTAAAATAGTCTGGTCATTTTGGAAGGAGGATAAGGGAAAAAGGTTACACAAAAATGTGCTGCAGTAGGGTGAATGTGTGTGTGTGCCTACATGTTGTAGTGCTTTTAAATATAAACTTACTCATTTTCACAAGTGTGATCAGGCACAGATGGAAGAATTTATATTTAGAGAACAGAACAAGTCTGTGATAGTATCTTAGGAACTTGCCTGTCCTCCTACCAACCTCCAGTTGGATGGTTTTGTTCCTCAGGTAATACTCATAACTATTATCTATTGCATTGTGCAGAACAGTGAAGTTGCCTGAACAGACTCTGAGGACTACTTAAGTGTTCCACTCTGCTTTGTGATATTGTTCAGCTGGGGGGAAGAAAGAAAAGTGCAATTAAACATGCTTAAATATTCTTATTTCTGTTTTAAGGGTAGTTTGGTCGGGTTTTTTTTTCCACTGTTGCTTCTAGATCTCATTGAGGAAGAGTGTTTGTTCTTTAAGTGTGGGGATTAGAGAAAGGGGTCACATGTGACTGCTGAGCAACTTCATACAGAATTCTTAGGTTTTCAGGGAATAAAGCAAATATTAGCCCTGCCTCAACTGTAGGCAAAATATTCAAGTTTAGTATTAATAGCTGCTGAACAGAGATTGAAGGTGGTTTCTTCCTCCTGTTCTGCCTCCTTTCCTGTCTCTATCCAAGGGTTTGCTGGGGGCTGTCAGAGCACCACAGGAGATCCTGCTCTGGGAGTTGGGTTCAGTGGTAACTTCAGGCACATTTGTGTAGAAGGAATCTTGAAGCAGGGTGCTTTGTCAAAGTTACTATTCAGCACCCAGACATTAAAGTCAGGTTTGCACAGAGGATGCAGAAGGCAAGCTGGGAGAAGAAGAATGTTCTGTGCAAAATGTTTCTGAACCTGTTTGTGAAGTCTTTCTAATGGATGATTGTAACAGCAAGCACGTTGTGGAACTTGGCGGTTTCTATACTACTACAGTAAAACTGTGATGATAAAACTTGAAAAAGTGGGGAAAGTGGGTTTAAGTAGTATCTGTGGAAGAGATGCAGGGTCCTTATTAGTTCTGCCAGATTTCTGCATTCTCTAATCCAGAAACGGATGCCACTGCTTAAAATTTTTCATAGTTACACATATATACAAAGAGACATTTGTTCTTAATACTAGGCTTGTTTTACTTCGAAGGAAAATGTAGCAAACACATGTAATACAAGACAAGGCAGTAAGGAAAGGGGAAAGGTTAGTGTGTTTGTTAGTTAAAATTGCTACCACTCTGGGTGGCAAGGTTTGTAATATTTGAGGGATGACTAGAAGATTAGTCATAGGCAAAATGGACTGATAGGCGAGGAGAGGGGGCTTTTATTTAATTCAACAAATAACCATTTTGTATCTGCTTGGGTTGAATTTTGGTTAAAATGATCTGAAGAAAAGGAATTTCTAATAATTCTTCGTATACCCTGTAGGCTGATGGACAAGGGAGTTTGTCCTGCACATAACTTCTTATTGTAAAGTGTGTTCTAGTACAGGTTCAGGAATTAGCATATAGCCACTTACTGAAGAGTCAGCAGGTGTAGTTCTTTTTACGCTGTTTGAGAAGCTAAACACTCCCTAGTTGGCTCACGCCTGTGAGCAATTATTTTAGGAAAAATGAGTCATCTCATTAAGTGGACCATGTAGGTAGCATGCTTTGTGGAGCTGCTCAGTCAATTCTTCTATTAAAATAAGGAGACCTTAAGCAAGTGGACAGAGGAAGTGTGTAAACTAGTTTTGCTGTGGTGGTCATCTCAGATATTGGATGCTGTTGCATAGACGCATAAAAATTGCTTACCTGACCTTCTGTCTGTGGCAGAGCTACTAACTGAAATCAGAGCTTAAGAATTTGATCTTAAAGGTCCTTTCCAACCTTTATGATTCTATGAATTTCAGTACCTTAACTGTGAGAGCATCCTTTCATGTAAACACAAACCCATACCACTGACAAAAAAGACACCCACAACAATTGGCAAGCTGTGGGCTCCTTCCTAAAGAGGTGCTCTCCTCAGCAAGCAGTGGCTGCAGGTTCCTGATGCTCCCTTGAAGTAGGTGAGCTTTGGAATGAGGTCAGGTTCCAAAAATGTGGTTCAGAGGTTTTTATTCTTTGCTTTATCTTAGGCTGGTCAGCCCTTTCGTTGATCTGGATTGCTGTATAACAGGATGAGAGCTTCTGTAGGAAGACTGGAGATGATGTGAGTGCATGGTGAAGACAGGCTATCATCTTGGCATATGACTGGCTTCACCCACTGTGCTTTGTGGAGTTTGCTAATGGACTTGAGATCTACAAACATCTTCAAAGACCTGGCTTTTCTGATGCGTATCATAGAATGTCAGAGTTTGGAAGAGACCTCTAGAGATTATCTAGTCCAACCCCCCTGCCAGAGCAGGATGCTCTAGGGCAGCCACTCAGGAACATGTCCAGGCAGGCTTTGAAAGTCTCCAGAGAAGGAGACTCCACAACCTCTCTGGGCAGCCTGTGCCAGGGCTCTGTCACCCTCACAATGAAGAAGTTTCTCCTCATGTTGAGGTGGAACTTCCTATGTGTCTGAACCACAGAAATACTGACATTCGGCTGAAAGTAATGAGAGTAGGCTTGATATACTCTGGTTTATTTCTGTGAAATGGGCCTGAATTTTTTTTAGTTACTCAAAATGACTAATCGGATCACCTGTAACTCTTGGATGCAATTATTAAGTTTGTATATACATCTGTCACTAGTTTCTGTGGTTGCCATTCTAATGCTGTTTGAACATTTTGCTGATAACTGTAGTAGTTCTGGTGAGTGTTTGCAAATGACTTATTTGAATGCTAAGTGACTAGGCATGTGAAATGAGAAAAACAAGCTTTGGTTTTTTTGCTTCTTGAATGCATTTCTGAAATCTGAAGCTAGTGAAAAATGATCTACCTGTAAGTAAACGTTCTGCTACTGGGGAAGTAGGTAAGAAAGAGCATGTTATTAGCCCTAAGGAATCCTACTTTAACAGGAGGTAGTGGTGACCGGTGCCAAGATGAATTACTTGTGCAGCTTGTCATTTATGGAACTCTGTGGTCTTGCAAAATGATCCAAATTGGAGTTAAGTCATGAAGGTGTTTAACACCTGTTTTTCTTCGGAAACAGTAGCTTACCTTAATGTCTTCACCAGTGAATCACAGAATGTTGGGGGTTGGAAGGGACCTCGAAAGATCATCTAGTCCAACCCCCCTGCCAGAGCAGGAACGCCTAGAGTAGGTCACACAGGAATGCGTCCAGGCAAGTTTTGAATGTCTCCAGAGTAGGAGACTTTTTCTTCTAAGTTACAAATCCCTGTTTCGTGAGCAGTCAGACTAAAATATCAAGTTCACTTGCACATTTACAGCAATGCTGACATTTAACTTGCAAGTTTGTAAAATTCATTAGAAGGAGATCACTACGCAACTGAATTCCAGTTCTCTTCCTTCTAGACTGTAGGGCAGAAGCTGGTATTGGTATTTCATGTGAAACAATTATATCATGTTACATGGTAGAGCGAGTGAAATTTTCTGCTAAAATAATCAAATGAAAGCTTATTGTCAAAGTATGGAGCCTGCTTATTTTCTTCTGGTAAAAGCCATCATTAGTTCATAAAATATGTTCTTGAATGTAATATAAACTAAAATCAACTGATTTTCTTTTGAAAGCAGAAATTCTGACAGTCTTCCATTTTATTTTCTTTTTAAAGGTCTTTTGGAAGGCTGTAGAAACAATAAAGCATGAATTTCCTTTTTTTTTTTTTTAAGTTGGTGTGCCATGTGATGTATATAATTTATCACTGGGTGTTGTCAAGTTATGTTCCTGTGTTGTCCAGGCACTACAGATTGCAAGATTTATGCATTTTTTTTGATAACTGTAATGCAACTTCAGTTCTTGATTGTTGAGATTTGTGACACCAGTGAAACTTCTGTTGTTTGCAATTCATTTTCAATATTCTTGAGTCCGGTATGGGTATTGTCAGGAGAAGTGTGCAAAGGTCTTTAAATCACCTTCATGTGTCTGTCTTGACAATATCTATCCCAAAATGATTAACAGTATTTCTGGGCCAACTAATAGGGGAAGGAAATGGTGTTAATGATTTGAAATTTTTTCTCTATTATGTTAGTGCACTAGTAAATATAGAAGTGGAAAAATATCATTTTTTTGAGCTCCAGAGAGTGGAGAGAGCACGTACGTAAAGGGGCTAAGATGAGCTGCTGTGCTTTTTTTTTTCTTTTTTTTTTTTCTTTCAGATCAGTGAGGAAGTAGGTCAGATGTCGGAGCATGTCCGCGGTGAAGTTTTGAGAACCTAGCATTTCAGTGGAGATATTTAGATGGATTATCATAAAATACTTGCAAACTTGCAACTTCACAGTTCGATATATCATTGCAAACTGGCTTTGTAAAATACTTTTGCTCTGAGCTAGTTACAACTGAACTAGTTGCTTTCAGTATGGTTTTTTTTTTTTTGCGGGGGGAGGGAAGCAAACTCCTGGAAATGAAACTTAGGAATCAAATATTTTTTATTAATGGGGTCTTTTTAAAGTGTTTTGTGCATGTAGAAAGTGAACTCTAAGGAAAAATCCTTGTGTAACTTCTGGAATGTGAGGAACTTAGACCTCTAACCCAGTCCAAGTAGTAAAAACCACACAGAAAAGCTGACTTGTGAGAAATGATTCTTATTCCATTAAGCATCCTATGGCCATTTACTAAGAAAATGCTTACAGGCTTTTCCAAAAATCCATTTCTCATTAATCTTGTTGGAAACTCGAGCATAATACTACCGAGTTTAAACCGGGCCAATACGACAGTGCATACATATTCAAAATAAAGGCCACGTGTGGGAGAGAAGTGAATTAAAGTAATGGCATGAAACTGGTTTTGCAGGAATTTTGATGGTCGCATGACCAGGTAAGACAATAATAGATAAAAGGGCTGTGGAATTGTCTTTTTGAGCCAATCTGTTTGCCAACTAATTTCTGTAACCATATAACTGTGTGTGTTTCTTTTCCACTAGGCCAGAGCAGAAATGTCTCTACACTTAGTGTTTGGTTTTCTAGAGGACATTTGGCATTAGTACCCTAGGAAAAATAAAAGTGTTAAGTGCATTGTAAAGCTTCTCAGAACATGGTTCTAGAGCCTAGTGCTCTATTGCTCAGGGAAGGACATGTTGAACCACAGAGGATGTCATTGTGTTTAATTGCCTCCTTGAAGCTATCTGAACTTTCTGGAACCATGTAAGCCTCTGCAGCCAGAAATTCAATGGTTTAAACATTTTACAAGTGTGTATTTACTTTTACTTGTCTTCATGGAAACTTAAAACCTACAATATTAAATCAAAATGTAAAGTTAGAGTGTATCCCAAGAAGAAAGCTAGAAAGATCAAGAGTATGATGAAGCTTATTTGTTCTTGCAACTGTAAGTAGAAAACTGTATGTATCTACCATACAGAAGGAAGAAAAAAAAAAAGATTTTATAGCATTAATTAAGCCATGACAGTAGTACAGTAAAGTTCACAGAGCACTAGACAGTCTGTAAATGCTGTTGTCTGCAAGATTTACAACTGAAATGGAAGATAAGAACAAAGTAGGAGAGACTAAATGCAATGCAATTGCAAAGTACTGCAAACAATATTAGTATTCAAGTTTTTGAAGGAGTTTGTTTTGAAAGATGGCTCTTTCTTCCTTTCTCTTCTCTAAAAGGAAATTTGGAAGGTACAAGTACAGCGAAACTGCAGTGAAGATATGAAGAAAAATAATTGAGGCTTTGAGGAGAGTTCTTCTAGTGTAATAGAGCTCCTTTGTGCTACTTCAGCTTTTCCATCTTGTGAAGATGGACCTAATTACTACTTGCAATCCCTCCTTTGCAACCATCTTATACAAAGAATTAAATACAAATGTGTTTTCCTGCTTAAGTATTAGCAGTGTTTAGGTACAGACTTGGTAATGAAGGTCTGCAGGTGAGCTTCTCTGTTTGAGTGGTCAGATTTGTCAAACTTTCTGGAGTAGTAGTGTAAAAAGAAGGCTACAAAAATAAGTCTCTCCAAGCTGGGGAAGAAGTGATAATACTTATGTGTTTAAAAGGTGAACAAATTTCAGTGAATTTAGTGCAAGGGAATATAACAAAAGCTTATTTTCTGTTTACGTAGACCCTGATTTTTTTTTTTTTTAATAAGTATCCCATAGAGTAAAGGTTATTAAAATGAATATTCTGTGATAGCTTCCTTGAATATGCTAAACATTCTTCAGGTACTGTAGAAAAGCTATGTAGGAAATATATTTTTAAAATAGAAAATGTGTAGTATTTAATGAAATCATTGTGCAGGTTCAAGAACCCTTGGCAGGCCTAGTGGGATTTTAAGATACCAGGATACACAGTTCAGCATTGATGTAGGGGTGAGACTTGAGCAGGGGGAGGGGAGAAAAGCTGTCATTAGGAGGCCCTGATTTTGTTGAAACGGGTATAAAGTAAAGCTGTTTGCTTTATTAGGTGCAAAGCTAGTTAGGAGCCTTTGAAGTACCACTCTGAATATTTAATCTGAGCCTCTGATATTATGCAAAACATCCTCCTATAAAAATGCTGCATTATTCGAGGGTTGTAGTGGATTTTATATGTGAGCTTTAAAGAATGAGGTGGAAATCTACGGGCATAAAGAATGCTGTAACCCCATGCAGGATAGTTAAGTGTTACGATATTTATTAATGAAAATATACTCAGCAATTCAGGAAGCTTAAATTTTAAAACATGAGGAAACAGTCACTTGGAAGACTCTTTTATTGTATTTATTGTATTGTCACTTGGAAGTGGCAACTGATTCTTGCTCAGAATGGTCTTCAGTCTTGGCATTAGGTTTGTTTGGTGTATGTCTTTGTTCTTTGATTAACCATCAGGGTCTTTGTGGATTGTTTTTGGTGCTGCTTGCCTCGTGTTGCCAGAAGGTCTGAAAATCTAACTGCTGGGCTAGCAAATGAATGATGCATCACAGCGTAAAAGGAGACAGGGGAGAATGGTTTGAAGCACTCCTGTTCATAACAAGTAAATTTTTTTTTTTACCTTACTATCCTTTTTTGATTCATGGTTATGATGTGAATTTTAGTTATCTGGGGTATGTCCCATTTCTCTCTGAGAAGGGCAACTGAAAATATCTGAAATGGCTTGTATTTCCTTGTTTTGAAAAGAAATGTAGAAGCAAGGAAATGGAATTTAGGTTCCTTGGGTCCTGCTATGAATGTGTTGGCTGAACTTTGGCCCTTGGAATATGGCTCTGCTTAGAAAATGCAGAAGTAGACATTTTCAAAGCGTATTTAGATTATCACTACAAGAAAACTATATGAAATTAAATTTAATATGAATACGCAAAGGACCTTGCAGGGGAAGTTGCAAGTATTTTTTCATTTCTAGTTTGAAAGCCATGACATGCAACATGCAATGTTTTCAATGGTAGACTTGCAAGCATTCAGTACATAGTCCCTGAAGAAATAGAGACTTGATCTCCAACTTATCTAAACTAGCTGAAATCCAATGTTTGAATCTGCACTTTTCAGTTGTATCAGACCTGTGTTACCTTAAACTGTCCTTATATTTCCTCCACTGCAAGAAACAGTGAAACTAGTCAGTGAGAATCTTCAGTGTGTGTAGCTTTGAGAAATAAAAATTCTTGACCTGAAGGCAAAAGGCATGTTGTTAGTAGGAAAAAAACCCCTCTATTCAATTTTCCGAATAGTAGAATTTCATTACCTGTCCGTAATGTAAAAATGTTTTCAGGTGTGTTTAAAGGGGCGAGGGGGCTGAGGTGTAGGGAAAAAAACATTCCAGGGTTGTCCTTTGTTTAAGGTGTCTGATGTCAGCCTTACTTGTTTTCACTTTGGAAAGTTTGGACAAGGACTGTGCTGTTAATAACTTGTTAAAAATTAATATAAATGCAAATCTTTTGAAGTGGTATGTCACACGTTCAGCTCTCTGGAACTAATATGTTCAATTGGATCTTGTTTTGAAGAGTACCATAGTACCAAGTAGCATAGCAACAGCTTTCTTTTTAAAAGATGCCCAGTGAATGAGTGTGTGAGATGTTTCTTGTGTTTTTTGTCTTCACTTGTTTTGCAGTCCCTCACTTATTCTTGTCTCTCCCTCTCTTGGTTTCAATTCCTGTTGAAATTTTTTCTCCTCTATATATATTCTGTCTGATCTTTTCTTTCCCTCTCTGCTTAGTTTTGTTCCTATTTATTCCTTCTTCGTTTTTATTGACGTGGTTGGATGAACTCAGAGCTGGAAGAGGCTGCACAGTAGGAGAGATGCTGTATGTGTCTTTCATTGTAGATGTGAGTGAAGGCTGATGTTAGGAGGAGGAGGTGGAAGAGTACTTTGTCCTGCTTGCCCTCTGCTTTACTATGCTGGGATATCCAGGTTGTCCTTGATTTGTGTGTGCAGAGTGGTGTATTGCTGTAGTTGTGTATGTCAAGTTGGGAGAAATTAATCCCTTATTGAGAGGACAGGGAAGGCATATGAAGAGAGGTAACTAAGGAGAAGCCAATTGAATACAAGAAACATCTAAGGGAGCTGAAGACTTGAGTGGATGAGCAATGATGATAGGGCTAGTGGAGCTGAATTGTAACTTGAGGAAGGGAGATGATAGTGCTTGGAATATCTTGTTGTTTCCTAGGATACAAGGTGATGTTAAGCTGCACAGTGACCTGTTGGGCAATTTTGGTTCATTCTTGAATCATAAAGCTGGCTTTTATTGTGGTCCCTTTCTTTTTTTAACTTGCAACCATCCAGAAACAACTAAGGTTTTGAAGGGAATCTAACTGCAGACTAACTGCATCCATTACCTACCTGAATTATCCAACTTCTTGAATTTCATCCTAATTTAAGGTTTTTCTTGCCTCTGCCTATCTTGCGCTCGTGTGCATCTTGGATGATGTTGACTCTCAGTTGTTCTCTTGGCATTTGATGGCTTTGAATTTTGATGGGCACTTGTTTCATATTTCACTGCTGCAATGAATTGTTAAACTTCGAGTAGCTTGAGGGTAACCCACTCCAGATAAATGCGTGATAATGTGTGATAAAGAATGGCGCAGAAGCATGGAGGGAGGTGAACCCCCACGCTTGGCTGGTGCCAGGGGAGTGCTGTGCTTAACTGAGAGACTCTCCAGCTCACTTTCTTAAGTATGCTGCTTTAAATGCTCTTGTAATGCATTACTTACTTAATGCTGTTGCAGTTTCTGTTTTAACACAGTTGTCAGTGTTAACAGCAGTCAGGCCAATGTGTTCCTTGTTTACATGTGTTATGTGCTGCAGTTGAAGGGGGGGAAACCAATTATACAGTTCTTAAAAATAGGTAATTGCTTCTTATGCTTAATTGATTTTTAGAAATTACAATGCAGATTTGATTGAAGAAAGCTTGTGTGTGTGATCTGTAGTTGGTTTCCTGAGATACGTATTTCTATGAAGTGGAGCCATATAAATGATACCATCATGTGGTATGTGTTTGGAAAAGAAATATTTGTAGCTCTTTATAGTGCTTAAACCTTATGGAATGTGCTGGTAGAACTTTGTTGTTTTTTTTTTTTAATAAATAGTTCTATATGGAAAGTTCTGTTCAATGGCTTCTGGGGGAGGGAGGAAGGGAATTGGTGTAATAGATACAGGAGAACCCAGAATCACAGAATGTCAGGGATTGGAAGGGACCTTGAAAGATCATCTAGTCCAACCCCCCTGCCAGAGCAGGGTCACCTACAGCAGGTCACCCAGGAACATGTCCAAGTAGGTTTTGAATGTTTCTGGAGAAGGAGACTCCACAACTGCTCTGGGCAAGTCTAATGAAAAATCAGAAATGATGGTTTAAGATTGAGTATTTAGTGTGTTAAAAGTGAAGCTGAAAATGCTATGGTGTTTTTTACTATTTTCCAGGAATCATATGAGCAGTCACATATGAAAAACATCAATGTTTTTATTCTTTTTAACTGGTGAAAAGGATTTAACAAAATTGAAATGAACTTACAAAATATTTTCTCCTCAAAGGTCTTTACACCTTTTAAAAGGTTTCTAATAACAATCCTCAACACTTTATGCAGTGCTACAATGACCACTAGATCTGTTGCATTCCGTATGATTATTAAATTGTGGACTGTTTTTTCAGTTGAATACTAAATTTTGTCTTTGGATTAGCAGTAAAATGTTTTTATAAATAAAAATGCTTGAAGGTGAATTCTCTTCAGTACACATGGGTATACCAGGAATGTGTGTAACTGATAGTTAGAGGAATGGAAACAGAAGTTGCCTTTTTTTAGTTGACTTTTTTAGAAGTCAGTCTTAGTTTCTATTATTCCTTCCATACTGATTTTCAAGAATATCCTAAAATGCAGTTACTTGCAGTTACAATATAACTGCAGTATTTGTTACTTCTATCGATTCTGAGACTGCCATTTCCATTAAGTACCTTAATATACAGTGCCTTATCTAAACTGGGAGAGTAAGAAGTAGATAACAAAATTACTCTAACAAATGGAAAACTAGCAATATTGTTTTCACATTAATTTCTCTAATTCCTGATACTGGTGCTCCCAGAGTTGTGCTATATTTCATTTAATATTCTGTGTTTGCTGCCGCTGTTTTTAACCGTAAGAGCCAGAAATAATGTTTTGATAAGTTTTACTTCCACCAAAAGAGCAGAAGGAAGAAAACTACTTTTCTTATGGTCCTATTTGCTTTATATATGAATGTTTGGGTTTTTTTCTTTTAAAAATGGTAGGAGTTGTTTGAGGTTGTTTCTGTCTTCCCTCAGAGAAATGGCTGAGAAACATGGTAGAAGTAATCATTTGATCCCTGTGGAGTTCAGCTCCCCAACACTTTGTTACTCAAGCTCACAAGATGCTCTTGAAAATACTTCCTCCAATACTTTGCTCCTTACCAAGGGAAGCACTATGAAAATTTGGTTGCAGTAATTGCTTTCCTTCCCCTGATCTCCCCACTTCTTACTATCTAGAAAGTCATATCAAACTTAGGGAATAAAGTATTCTGATATATGAGCTTGTGGCTGGTCCATAGTATTTGTCAATCTTCTCATGCAGAATAGATAAAATGATTCTGTAATGCTCTTCAGGAAATTAGATTTTCTTTTTTTGACAGAAATGTGGCTCTAAAATAACTTTAGTCAACTTCTTTGTTTTATACCATGTACGCTGCAGAACTAGAATTCTGTGCAGGGTGAAGGAGTGGACTGTTAGAAACAAGTCCTTGCCAGTGTTACTCTAAATGGGTTGTGTACTCTAGTTCAAGAGTCTCTTTGCAGTAGAAAAGATTAGTTAAATTGTGTGTCTAAAGATCTTAAATATAATCAAGAGTTAGGTTATCTTTTTTTTCTGAGTGAAAGTGCACGCTTCTGTGAAACAGCAGCCAGTAGCTGTGGATACGGAAACACTTGGAAAGATGAGTTTTACCTTTTGCTGCTCCTAATGTCTTGCAGAATATGAATTTTCCTTGAGTGTAATTTATAACATAAATTGTATCTATAATTTAACATCTTTTGCCTGCTGCCCACTTTCTTATAGCTGGTAATCTTTTCAAGCTAGGTATTTAAGCATTGTTCTTCTTTGCATTTGTTGCTGTTCTTTTCTGAAACACTGTTTACCACCTGTTAAGGTAATCTAGAGGTATGAAGGTTGTTTGGAAGAGCTGTTGCCTTGTTAGGGTGAACACAAAACAAAACTGATTTGAACAAGAAGTAGCATTTTGTAGGCTTTTTTCCTGTTTTCCTTGTAAGTGCATATAAACAGTGTCTGAGCATGAGGTTCAGGCTGTTTGACAAAGTTCAAGCAAACTGAGGAAAACTTGCATATAGCATCCCACTTTGCCCTTAGCCCCTTGGTAGTTACTTTTTGATGGAGGGACTGAGAACTGATAGAAGTTGCCTGGGCCTACCTTGAGCTTGAGAGATCCATCCCAACTGATGCGCTTCTATGTGTAACTAAGTATTTTGGCTTTTCAGATATTTGGTATTGGCTTTGCCAATAACATTATTGGTTGCAAGTCCAGATTCAGGCATCGCATCTCCTTCCAGAGAAGGGCAATAAAACTGGTGAGGGATCTAGAGAATCACAGACTTGCTGAGGCTGGAAAAGACCTCTGAGATCATCAAGTCCAGCCTATGACTCAACACCACCCCATCGGCCAGACCATGGCACTAGGTGCCACATCCAGCCTCTCCTTAAACACCTCCAGGGACGGTGACTCCACCACTTCCCTGGGCAGTGTATCCCAATGCCTGATCACCCTCTCTGTGAGGAAGTCTTAGAAGAACAAGTCTTATGAGGAACAGCTGAGGGACCTGGGATTGTTTAGTCTGGAGGAGGCTGAGAGGAGACGTTATAGCTCTCTACAACTACCTGAAAGGAGGTTGTAGTGAGGTAGGGGTTAGTCTCTTCTTCCAAGTTATTAGCGATAGGACAAGATGAAATGGGCTTAAGTTATGCCAGAGGAGGTTTAGATTGGATGTTTGGAAAAATTTCTTTACCAAAAGAGTGGTGGAGCACTGGAACAAGGAAGTGATGGAGTCTCCATCACTGGAAGTGTTAAAAAAGCCCATATAGATGTGGCACTTTGGGACATGGTTTAGTGGTCATGATAGTGTTGGGTAGACAGTCTAGAGCATCTTAGAGGTCTTTTCCAACCTTAATGATTCTATGATCCCAGGTCACAAGGAGTAAAACAGACACAATGTTGAGAAAAAGGTTCTCTGTAAACAGTTTCATCCTGAATTAGTAGATTCTTTTTCCAAAGGGAGAATTCAATTTTAAAAGTGTGCCACTTCATTCAGACATCAGTGGCAGTGTACCAGCACATTTCAGTTATTAGTAAAAGGATTAGCTTCTCTGCAATGTTAGAAATACAATTAAACTTGTCAGTGCTCATGCAGTACAACATTTTCTGTTCATACATCGCTACATTGTGGTCACAGACTTGTGCATTTATAGAGGGGAGTCTGAGACTAATCTTCATGGTTTGGCTCTGGTGGAAGCTTCATGAGTGGTGTTAATTCTTGAAGACAATGTCATATTTAAATAAGAAATTGCCTTTCTTATCTGAAATATGTATTTGTGTGATGTTAAAAATCTTTGCTTAAGAAATAAGTGTATCTGCACTTAACCCATGGCCTCTGTGCAATTTTTAGTGTATTCAGGAATTATATTTTGCATATCTTGCTTTGTGTTGTGCACATTGTAAGATTTAATTGACTTCAGTACTAAGATTTGAGGAAGATGGGTTTTTGTTATTTCTTTCTGGCAGGATATATATATACTTAAATTCTACAGTAATAGAGGAAAGAGTGTTAAATAACAGATTTTTTAAAAAAAGACTCATTAAGGAAATGTTACTTTTATTGGGGTGAGCATGGTTTTTTTTTTTGCCATGGTTAAATTCTTTCAGGTGTGTGGTTTTGTTCTGGGTGGGGTTTTTGTTTTGTTTTGTGATTTTTAAAGCATACTAACTTGATTACTTGAAGGGTTTGCATGCAGATAGTGCACTCAATCTACCTGAGGAGGGATTTTTATTTTATAAAATTGCTTGTAAATGTTTTCAACCAATATGGCAATGTTTTTGGCAGAAAGAAATTTCACCGAGAACCATAGCTATTAGACTTAAATTAAAACAGGTAAAAAAGCCAGGAGAGGGGAACCAGAGAATTGCTATTACATTAGTTAATACAGCCTGATGTCTAAAAATAAAGCTTATGTGGTTTGAAATAAATGTGTTCTGCAATGAGTATCCTAAAGCATGTGCTTGCATACGTGTTTCTAGGTTGCTCTGAGAAGAGATCACATTGAGCTATGCATTAATCTGCGTCTTATGGTTGCGTTAGAAGTTCTTGGTATGTCTACCCTGAACTTTGCCTAGCAAGCTTCAGAGGGTTCATTGACTTGTGAAGAAAGTAATAAAAATGTCTGTGTGCTTACCAGGTTGGGAAGGCATGACAAGTTTTGTAAAATGGGTATTGCATTAGTGTTTTCATTTTAAGGTAGAGGCAGAATGAATTGAGTCCTTGCTGTGCAACCATCTCTGAACAGAACACCTTGGGAAGGAAGGTACCTCTCTGCAGAGTTGCAGTGTTTTTCCAAGGCAGAGATGTTCTTCAGGGTTAGGGTCTACGTTGCTTGAAGGAACTGGCAAACGTTATTAAATGCAGTGAAGCTGGATGACTCAATGTACAATGAGATTTTGCTTTCTTAAACTCTATTCATGACTTTTCTTTCCCCCTCTTCCCCCCAAGGCTGTGAGGCAAGTTTGCACAGCCTGGGAGGAAGGCTGCAGAGCAGACTGTTGTAATCACACACCCAAGTACCACAGGCTTGATTCTCAGTCGGGGGTAAATTGGTACAGCTCTAATAAGGTGGCAAATCACTGCAGCTTCATATAGGCTAAAGATACTATTCAAACTACTGTTGCTCTAATTGCTTTGAAAATAGAGATTCCAGCTGAACCATCTTCTTTCCCGCAGTCTTGAGCCTTAGGAAACTCTTGCCTGGGAGGTTTTTGGAGGTTTGCTTAGTGAAGGGGGAAAAATGTGGGTAGGCAGTGGTACTGTGTTAATGCAAGCCAGAAGATACTAGTGTTTTTAAAAATCCTGATTGTTATCATGCAGAGTAGATGACAGTTGTTCCTTAAATTGGATGTGTTTTGATATGGAAGACATTAAATCCAATGAGAGCAATGGCACGTGTATGTGTTCAGGTGTATTGGAAATGTGTATTTGCAAAACCAGTTTTATGAATAGCAGATTATGATCCTTCAGGGTTTATCATCCCATTCAAGTGGTATTAAGATTTTTGTTTCTGATTAGTGTACAGTGTTTTTATCAACTGCTATTACTTCTTTCTTAATACTCATTGAGGCTTGCTCTGAACTTCCAGCATGAAAAGAAATAAAAATATGAAGAGTTTTGCTTCAGGACTTCTTGAAATATATCTATAGCAATTAGAAATGCCTTTTTCTTTGAGATGTTTTTCCTCTTGTCCTTTTTCAATGGAGGGAACAAAAGAGTCTAGAAGAAAGAAATCACAGAATGTTAGAGGTTGGAAGGGACCTCAAAGATCATCTAGTCCAACCCCCCCGCCATAGCAGGATCACCTACAGTAGAGCGCACAGGAACACGTCCAGGCGGTTTTTTAATGTCTCCAAAGAAGGAGATTCCACAACCTCCCTGGGCAGCCTGTTCCAGTGCTCGGTCACCCTCACAGTAAAAAAGGTTTTCCTCATATTTTTATGGAACCTCCTGTGTTCCAGCTTCCACCCATTGCTCCTTGTCTTGTCAGTGGACACCGCTGAAAAGAGCCTGGCTCCATCCTCCTGACATTCCCCCTTGACATATTTATAAACATTAATGAGGTCACCCCTCAGCCTCCTCTTCTCCAAGCTAAAGAGACCCAGCTCCTTCAGCCTTTCCTCATAAGGGAAATGCTCCACTCCCTTCATCATCTTTGTGGCTCTACGCTGGACTCTCTCAAGCAGCTCTCTGTCCTTCTTGAACTGAGGGGCCCAGAACTGGACACAATATTCCAGATGCGGCCTCACCAGGGCAGAGTAGAGGGGCAGGAGGACCTCTCTCGACCTACTTGCTACTCCCCTTCTAATACACCCCAGGATGCCATTGGCCTTCTTGGCCACGAGAGCACACTGCTGGCTCATGGCCATCCTGCTGTCCACTAGAACCCCCAGGTCCCTTTCCCCTGCGCTGCTCTCCAGCAGGGCAGTCCCCAACCTATATTGGCACATGGGGTTATTTTTTCCCAAGTGCAAAACTCTACACTTGCCCTTATTGAACTTCATAAGATTTCTCCCTGCCCAGCCCTCCAGCCTGTCTAGGTCTCTCTGAATGGCTGCACAGCCTTCTGGAGTGTCAACCACTCCTCCCAATTTTGTATCATCAGCAAACTTGCAGACAACATTCTCTAATCCCTCATCCAGATCATTGATAAATATATTGAAAAGCACCGGCCCAAGCACTGACCCCTGAGGGACCCCACTAGACACAGGCATCCAGCCAGACTCAGCCCCATTAACCACAACTCTCTGGCTTCTTCCCTTCAACCAGTTCTCGATCCACCTCACTACTTGGTCATCCAGACCACACTTCCTCAGTTTACCTATGAGGATGCTGTGGGAGACGGTGTCAAAGGCCTTGCTGATATCCAGATAGACCACATCCACTGCATGGCCACCATCCATCCACCTGGTTATGTCTTCGTAAAAGGCTATCAGGTTGGTCAAACATGACTTCCCCTTGGCGAAGCCATGCTGACTGCTCCTAATAACCTTCTTATCCTTGATATGCCTAGAGACAGCGTCAAGGATAAGATTTTCCATCACCTTTCCAGGGATGGAGGTGAGGCTGACCGGTCTGTAGTTACTCGGGTCATCCTTCCTGCCCTTCTTGTAGACTGGAGTGACATTCGCTTTCCTCCAGTCTTCAGGCACCTCACCTGTTACCCATGACTTACCAAAGATGATGGAGAGTGGCCTAGCAATGACTCCCGCCAGCTCCCTCAGCACCCGTGGGTGCATCCCATCAGGGCCCATGGATTTATGAATGTTCAAGTGTTCAAACTGATCCTTAACCCACTCCTCATCAATCAGGGCAGACTCCTCCTTTATCATGACTTCCTCTGGGGCCTCAGGGGACTGAGGCTCCTGAGGACGGTCTCCAACAGTGTAGACAGAGGCAAAGAAGGCATTCAGCAACTCTGCCTTCTTTCTGTCCTCTGTCTCCAGGACACCCACCCCATTCAACAGAGGGCCTACATTGCCTCTGCTTTTTATTTGTTGTTGTTCAGAGCCCTCTGTTCTGTAACTATATGGGTCTGTCTCAAACACAGTTTTATTTTTTTTTTTATTCCAGGATGTACATTTTCTTGTGTAGTTAGGAATAACATCTTTCTATTAATAGTGCAAATGCACTGTAAATGTGTATGTATATACACAATACAGAATGAATTACCTTCTTGCTGCTGAGCTCTGCCACTGCTACTTACTCCTTAAGAAGTCATCTTCAGTAGAGTTGATAGAAAAAATCATATTAATGCAATGAAATGTGACTGGGGGAAACTGCACAAGGTGTGGTAGGCAAGCATGTTCTTAGAGTGTATACACTGATACTGATAAACTGTAAAAGGCTAATTCTGAATGCTTATCATGGTTGCTAGATGGCTCTGAAATGATAATGAATGTCTTCCACTTAACTTAAAAAAAAGTGATTTTAACCATTTATTGAGTTGTCCAGCGCTGCTAGACTGCGAAACCTGCATTACCAGCCCTGTGGTTGTGTTTAGTGCCAAGGCTATGGAGTCTCTCCTTCCTGTTTCTTTAGAAGATTTTTAGGAGATGGGAGTTTAAGTTATGGGCTATTCTGAAAAATACATAATTCTCTAGCAAAAATGAATTACTGATTTCATTAACTGTGTGCTGCTTTTTGAGTGAAGAAAGTATCTTCCTCTGTTTTGTGTCTTCACTAGTATTTCAGCTGCTTGCTTTTCTATGTTTGATATCAATTGCTTGGGAGTTTTTTGGATGCTAAAAATGTTACTGTGATGGAAGAGCTAGAATATACTGGTTTTGGGGACTGCTGAGCTGAAATCAATTACTACCCTGAGCTTGTGCCAAAACATCAGAAGTGTTAGTGTTTCAGAGGCGAGCAGAGGGTTTATTGTTGCTGCTACCATGAAGTTGAGAATTTGAGGTAATTTATATGAGAAGATAAAGGAGGCATGAGCTTCTCATGGCATATGTTTGTGGTTTTGAGAGGAACTGGAAATCATACGATCAGTAGCTGGGCTATACTGCAGTTTATGCAGCTGTTTCCTCAGTTTCATGCAAATAAGTCTAAAAGCCGCTTTTCCTCCATTCTGTGATGAATTGTAGTCATGATGACCTGCTAGTTAATCACTAATGATTTCTGGGTTTATGCAGCTTAAGGAAAACTTTGATTCAGCATTGAGTGTGTAGCTAACAGGAAATAACTTTTCTGTAGACAGTGATCTGTTTCATATAGCTTGTTTAGTTTCTTGAGATAACTTCTGTAATGTCAACAATTCAAATGATATACAGTGGTCAGCTAAACTAGCTGAATTGAGGACAGAAGTGGAATACAGATTCTTTAGAGTGCCTCTTGCACAAGAAAATAGCTCCTAGCTGTCAACACCAGAGAGATGAAATTTCTCCTTTGGTAGCTAAAGGTTGTGCTGTTTGATTTATATGCTGTGGCCCTAAAATCAAGAAGTAGTTTTAGCTAGCAGCTACGGCTACCTGCAAACAGACCCGTGCTGAAGATGGGCTTTGGAGATGTCTGTGGGAAAGTGTGCTGTATTATGAGATCTTTGTTTATGTTATTGCTCAAGATGTGCAACAGGTTTACTTCTGCAATTTAAGCAAGATCTCTACTACATATTAGTATGCGTTTTAGTAACATTTGGGTTTGCTTGCTTTTATAGCTGAAATGTTACTTTGTTTCTCTTGGATCTAGATCTAGTTTGGAGTAATGAGCAAAGAAAGATACAAACAGGCAAAACTATTATTTCTGTTTTTTTAATGGGTCTTAAGGTCTTAATATTGAGTCCTCTTCTACGAGAAAACTTTGGAGAGGATTTGACTCTTGAAAGAGTCCTGACCTGAAACCAAATTAAATCAGTGAGATTTCTGCCTTACTCAGGGTGCTTCTATCTGTGCATGAAGAGATAAGTCAGAGAAGTACCTGTAGCTGTGCAGGTGTCCTGTATCCTCTGTCATCTCATGTTGCCAACACAGAAGGAAAAGGTCATCTGCCACTAGATATGGTAAAGCAATGTTGTGATGTTACACATCAGGAAGATCTGACACGGTGGAGGGTTTCTGATTGTAAAATCAAGGTTTCTGCTCCTTTTTTCAAGTAGCAGGGACCTTATGAGGTCATCTAGTCCAATCCTCTCCTCAAAGGAAGTTCAACTAGATCAGGTCCACCTATTGGCCAGTCTGATAAGCAGAGACTTTGTGGATTAACCACAGCCCATTATGGAAGTTTGCAGTTGCCTTTGCTCTGGAAATAACGGTGTTTCTTTTGTTCTTGAGTCTAAACAGAAAGTGTTTATTTCTTTTTGCCTTTGCATTGCATTTTCCAAACTTACTTTCTTAACTTTATGATAAAACAGTTTGACATTCTTCAAAAACACTTCTGTAAAACTTACTTTGCAATAAGATAATCCTGTGTTTATACAGGGCATACATTGTTTTCTTTAGTCCAAACTAGGAAATTACTGTACAGCTGTTATCTAAACATCTTCTAGAAATAGGTTCACTCTGTGTGCAGCCCAGGCTGTTTAATATTATCATAAAATTGCTTTTTCTGCCACTAAGTTCTAAATGGTAAATGTTTGACAGGTCTCAGGCTTTTTCTGGCTATTCTTCTGCTATAGAGGCTGTTCTGAGTAGGTCTGCAAGTAGCAAATGAATCACTTAGCACTGTGATTAGCTTATATTTTAAGTTTGTGTGGATTTCCTTAGTGTGAAAAATTTTGGTGGATAAGGCTTTGTTTCTTCAAACCTTTCTAACTTCTTAATCAGGCATTTCATTTACTAAGAGTAGTTCAAGGGGTTAGTGCCACAAGCCAACTCTTTATTTTTCTCTTTGCTAGACTAAATTGGGCTTTTTCAAATCACAATAGGAAAATAAACACCTTAGAAATAATGTCTCCCTGTAGTTACAAGTAAATATTAATAATCGGAATATAAATTGTCATTATTTGAAATTGCAAAGCTTACCTGTGGGGAATGGTAATGATCCAGTAGACTTGTGAATTTGCTTGAAAGGTAAAGAACAATTTGCCTGGAGTTTTTCTTCACACAAGAGGCAAAAATTGAGCATGTTCCTTGACTTCTTCAGTGTACTTATTTCTGGTAGTAGAATGTAATTTAGCTGCAGTTCACTGGCTTTATTGGAACATGAAGGTAGATAAAATCTGTGACCAGGAGGCAGTTGGCATCTACTGTCAATGTAGTGTTCATAACTTACTACTACACCAATAAGACAGCCAGTAAAGTATTTTCTGTTTCCTCTAGAATTAATCTACATGCTTTCAAGAGTGATCCTTGAAGACAGGCATTTGAATACTTTCTTAATTAGAATCTGACCAAAACATTGACAAACAAAAGTGGTGTGTTTCTGCATTCTTGCTAACGTGCTATTTGATGATCTCTTTATACAGTTTCTAATTGTGCTACCTGTTCATGTAAAGCATCTGTAAAATTAAACTTGGAAAATTACATTTCATTAACACTGACTAATGGTCTAGCATCAGCAAGCTAAGTTAGCTTTTCATTAAGACAGTTGCAAGAATGATACAAAGAAGCTTCCCACAGTGCCTGCCTGTCCCATCTGGCTATAGCTCTGGTGCTCTTAATCCTTCACTTTGATAAATGCTAAAAGTCACCCAGTCTCTGCATGTTTGACTCAAAATGATTGTAGTAAACCTAGCTGTATAAAACATGTATATATGCCTGATGCTGTTCTGAATTCAATTAAAATGAGGAGAAGGTACAACTAGGAGCAGGGCAGACTGTGGTGAGCATTGCCTTAGCCTGGGAGGGGATCAGTGTTAAAGCTCTGACTGTGATTTATGCCTGACGTTAATTATTGATAGGCTGTGGGACACTAATGCAGAATGAATGTGGAAAATGGAATACTAACTAATCCTAGGCTCCTCAAAAGGAAACACTAAAATATTTCCCTTGGACTAGGAGTTTAAAATACATGTACCTTTGCATATTTGCAGTTCTGTCCTCTGACACTCAGCACCATCTGGTCCTGTTTCTTTGTGCTGGGTGAAAGCTAAGGCAAAAAGTTGATAGTACTTCATCTGTCGTTATCAGTTGCTAAAAAAGCGTCAGTTCTCTTGCACTAGTGAAACCACTTTTATTGGTGGTTTTACTAGTGCAAGACTAATGTTTGTCAACTGTTCTTCTGTCTGCATTCTAGCTGACACAGGTTCCTCATGCTCTGGGGCAAGTTATCAACCTGCTCTTTATTTCCACTCCTACACTTGTACAGTAGAACGCGTACTCCCTTAACATCAGCTTGTTTGGTCTTTTGAAGTGACAGGCAGTAACCGATGTAGGCATTAATATGTATTGCAGAGGTGCATACAAATTGTGCTGCAGAAAAGTATTCTAAAACTGAGCCTTTGACCTCTAATGCCATCTAGGAATTTCCCAGTTGATTTGATACTGTTGCACATCCACAACAAAAGAGTTCTGAGTAACAGGCAGAGTTTGTTCCCTGGTTTATTCCAATGCTCAGCTGCTATCGGTTTATTGTGTTATTTAAGTCTTCTGTGTGTACGAGTAATATGTGCCTAAAATGGCAAAGTTTTGGTTTGAAGCTTCCCCATTAAGTCAGGTTTTGCCTAAGAATGTATTGTGAGCCTTATAAGAAATATTGGAAAGGTTGTGCTGCCAAAGACACAGCTGTAACTGAAAATGTAGGGTTATAAAATCTTTTCAATTGCCAGGGGAGCTTTGAGTTTTAAAATGGTTATGAGAGCAGATATAACCTTTTCATGAGAGATACCGAGAATGAATAGGCATTTGATCTAGAGTCCTTTGCACTTAGTGTTTCTTGAAAATATTGTGGTCAGAAGATTTCTGGAAAGGTGTGAAGGAAGTTGACAGGGCACAGTGGAATAGGCCATTAGCAGTTATCCTTTCATTCTAAACTTAAGAGGATTAATTCATATAACTCATTCCAAATACAACATCAAGGTAGAGCTGAAGCATTTAAAGGGAGGGAGAGAAATACTCAATTTAAAGACCTGCTGATTAGTATTTTCATTTGTTAAATCTCCCAAATCTTGTGCATCTTGCTGCTTCTCCTCCTAAAGGGGACTGCTTCATAACCTCCCAACCACCAAAGGCCAAGGCAGTAGGGCAGCTTCCTCCTTTCCACCCTGCTGCCCTGTGCTGGTGATTGCCTTGCTGCAAACTTCACAAGAACATGCTTGCAGAGCTGACTGTGGCTCCAAAATCCTGCTGCAGCTTGAGGCACTGAAAAACACCCTTCTTGTTTAGTCCATACCTTGTGAGGAGATAGTCTGGAAATGCCTCCTCTTGCATGTGCTCTGAGATCACAAAATGAGGTGCTGTGTGGTTTTGGGTGTAGTGTGTGGGGGGTGTTTTTTTGGTGTGTTTTGTGTTTTGGTTTTTTTTTTTTCTTTTTTTTCTTCCCTGTAACGCTGGATTTTGTGAGTAGGGTGGAGGAATTCAGCCTCAGAATACAGGATCAGATCACTTGCTTGCACCTGTGCCTGAAAATGGCACTGCAGATACTCATGATCGGTGAGTTTTACTGATTTGCTTTAGAAACAGCATATGTACCTCACTGTAATTAATCATACTCACCAGAATAGTGAGTACTTAAATCAGCAATGTTTGGCAATGTTACTATTTCTTTGGAGGGGGATGGAACCCATGCTAAAATGAACAACAATTTAAAAAAAAAACAAAAAAAACCCCAAAAAATCTTTTCTCCTTCCAAACTGCAGTAACAATAAGATCCTTAAAATCAAGCAACCCCTGTTTGTACTTGTTAGCTTGTAACTCCTTTACCACTCTCCCCAAGACAAAGCTTCGGTTTCGCAGAAATTGTTCGGAAAGATGCTGAAATGAGAGTGATTCTATCTCTTAAAAAATAATTAATGGGAAAAGAGAGGAAATGCTGGAAACTTTTTTGATTTGCCCCATTCAAAATGGGACTGGGCTCTGGATATTCTGGAGTGTGGTTCGGGAACGTGCCTGTCCCTGTGCTTGGAATTGCACCACGCATCTCTCGCCTCTCCACTGAAAAGGTGTGTTGGAACAAGAGGTAGTCACAGGACTGCGTTTTTGTGTTAATATTGCAACTCCAAGAAAAACTTGAGACCCATATAAGAAATGTAGCAGCCCAAGTGACACAAATTCTAAACAATGAAGTAGGAAAGAGTTTGGATGGTGGAAGTAATGGTTGATCAACTGTCGTTCACAGTCAATAAATAAGTAATTTAATTCCTTGTCTTTTTTTTGAGACTTTTCCTCTCTGTTACACTGCACGTGTGACTTACTGGTTAAATCACCTCACTCTAATAAACTGGTGCTGGCTTCCAAGCAGCTGTTGACCCTTCTGTCTGATTTGACAGTTGTACTTTAGGGATGGGTGGGGCTGCGTGTAACTGCAAGCTGAGGGAGCACTGCAGCAGGACACAGGCACCAGTGACTAGTTCTCCTCTGTGCAGGCACTGTCAGGGTGTGAGCCATGCTACTACTTCCTGTAGTTCTTGCAGCAAATGATATATGTACATGCGTGCCGTGGCTCTTGTGATGTGGCAGCGTAATGGCAGGGGGTTTTCTCTTACTTGTATGATTTAGCAAATATGGGTTCTCTATCCTGTGTCTTTTTTTTCCCTTCGTGAACAACTTAAAACTTATTAATTAGTGGAAAAGTCTTGGTGGAAGTTTGCACTTTCTGTTTTTTTGTCAGAGGGAGCCTGGTGATTGATTCTGAAGGAATGGTTAGACCTTCCTGGTAGTCTACCACAGCTGACTGCAGCAGGGTGGTTTCCAAGCAACTAGACCTTGTGGCTACTGGCTTTTTGGTATGTGTTGCTTGAGATGGGAAATATGCTGAGTAATGGATAGAGAAAAGGCAAGTTTCTGGCAGTTCATCAGATACTTGATTTTTATTTACTTTTTTTCACTGAAGTACATTTTTTAAAAAAATTGCTTCATTTTTTTTTGCTTTAAAGTTTATTTGGATTTTGCCAAGAAGCAATCTTCATTTTCAACTAACTCAAAAATGCATATGCACGTATCTATTGGTATCTACACAGAAGTAGTTAGCTGGGATGAGAACCTTACCAAAATTGTCATCTTGGGCTAAACAGCCTAATTTGTGTTTCAGTAGTGTTTCAATGCAAATAAAAAAAAAAATGGTATGTTGTTAATGTACTAGAATTATTTACTCTTTCAGAAGCAGAGGATAAAAACCATTTTAAATATCATTCTCTGTGGGCCTTGTTGTTGAGACTGATAGAGCAAAAAAGGAGGGAAGGTGAGGAGAACAGAAGCACTGAGTAACGGGCTGAACAGATGTGGCCTTTGTCCTTAAAATCCTTATTAATTTTACTGCATCCCTTAAAACAAGAATGGTAATAGATTTTAGTCTAGGTTTGGCTAACTGAACTAAAACTGTGCAAGAATCAGGCAACAAGAATAAAAATACCCGGGAAAAGAAAATTATGGATCTAGAACAGAAAGGCTTTTACAAGTTCTCTGATGGTATAGAAAGGCAGGTGAGAGTGTGTGTGAAAACAGACACTACAATGAAAAGGAAATGCAAGTAGTCTCATATATTCATGAAAACTGAAATTTGGGCATAAGTTAGATAGCGCATACCTATAACTATTTGGCTTTTCAGAGGCTTCTGTTATTGAATTTTATTAGTGTTTTTCTGTTAGTGACAGGAAGTAAGTGCTAGACAGCAGCTGACAGGCCTTATAACATAATTTTCATAGAAAAGGGCTGACTAAAATGTGTGAAACCTTAACTCATATTTTGGCATATGCTGAAAATCTGATTTCTCAAATATAGTCTACTATGACATGTGTAATCTCTGCACTGTGATCCATGTGCTGCAAGCTCCAGTTGATTGTGACCTTTTTTAATCTTGAAATTTGAGAATTTCACTTTGAGAGTAGTTTTAGTTTCTAATGTTCTTTAAACTTCTACTAAAAGTCTAGTAGTGATGGGAAGGAAGTATATATCTTGATTGACTATTGGTCATGAGGAATATTGTATGCAAGTAAATAAAATAATTTATTTTTCTAATGGAAAGCTAATGTCTATTATTTCTTTTTTAGTCTGGGATAGGTTTAGCGATGACTCATCAAGCTAAAATGTAAAAACACCACAAGTTGATCTATTTCTGGGAAAAACAAATCAAAAAGTCTAAAGCCAGATTTTTGAGTTGATTTGCATACTTGCCATACCCCATGAGTCCAGTGAGATCAGAGTTTAAATCAGGTCAGCACTTGGACTAGTTTTTAGACAGTTCATCAGTTAAAGACCAGTCTCATCAGCTATTATGTGGAAACCCTGGTGATGAGATTTTTGTGTTCGGGAGAAAACTGAGAGGGCTAAATGACTTCTCAGAGGACTCTTGGAACGGAGAGGAATGAACCTCTGTAGTACAAAAAGGTGAACACTCGTATTCAAAGTTACCCAAAGAGATGGCTGTATCCTGAACTCCTGTTTCATGGTGCAAACCGGAAGGGTGTTTAATAAGTGTGCTTAGGCTGGGGATCTCACTGGAGTGCTGGGAAATGGGCAGTCCTCAATGTAACAAGTGACACTAGTATGTGATGGAACTGATGGCAGGGCGGTCATCTCAGTCCCAGAAGCAAGTGGTGAATTTGAGGTGAGCTTTCTCAAGTTTTCTTCTTCGATAAATACTAGTCTGAAATCTTCATGGAAAACAAAGTCACATTTTTAATGTAAAAACAACTTGACATTTTTCAGTATACTTTTTAATGAGCATTGCTTTGAGCTATGTTATAATGAAATTTGCTTAAAAGTAGAACAGGCTGGTGATACTTGGCAGAACGACGTGGCATATGGTAAAACAGTTGTGATTTATTGGCAAGCGTGCTCATTTTTGTAAGAGTGGCTTTCAGCACAGTGGACTGTATCTTGATATTCGGGGCTTTAAGGGAGGAAAAAATTCTGCTGAGCACTATACATGGGTTACTTTGAAAGGTAAGGCCTTTCAGTTAAATGTAGGACAGGAAGTTTCTATTTTATTCTCTGGTTTACATGTGGCATCTGACTTTTGGCTAGCTCTTTATCCCATTTTTCAACTTTTCTAGAAACGTCAGAGAACTCAGTAGCTTGAAGTGAGCATTTTTAACTTTTACAAGATGGGATTTCTGGGACTGACAGACCCACTGCTTTCATTGTGGCTGTTTGTGGACTTACGATTGGATTTCTTGCGTTTGACAATATTCTGCAAGAACTACTACAGAAGTTATGACTGTCAGAATAATGTGTGATTGCATCTGTAAACTCGGTAAATGAGTTCAGGAGGAGTCCCTGGGATAGATTTTTATAGCACCCTGACAGAATTCCACTCAGATTTAGGGCAGATGTTTAACTTTTACTGGTGGTTATAGTATGTAGTATTACCTTCTCATTTTAGTTTCCGAAGAGTAGTTTTCTCTTAAGAGACCCTGGTCATGAGTGTCAACCTTTTCTCTATGAGCAAGCTTCTGCTGTCCATGTACAGGTGAAGACTTGTTTGTAGCCGTTCTTCTAGGTTTGTGAAAGAAGGCAAGCAGGTGACAAAACCATGTTTGATTCTGGAAGGGTATGCCCATGTTATCATTTTGTGCCCAACAGGTAGTACTTAATCTTTAAAAGCACCTAACTGGCAGCTCCCTGTTTTGCTTGCTTCTCATCTTTACATGATGGTATTTTTCACCGAACACAAGACCTTCAAGTGTGTGTGCGTATCAGCCTAGATACAGAGCTGAAAAAGGGAGTAATGAAGATGCAAAAAAAATACCAAACATGAACGTTTCAGTTGATATTTTGTTCAAAGTTTATTAGACCCCAAAATGTATTTTCCAGCTAAACGTTGTGGGTCTTGAGTGTATTTTTACATAATGCAAGATGTGAGGGGAACCTGAAACAAGATGATGTTTCGGCTGGAAAATCTCAGAAATACACAGTTACTTCAGGATTTCCCATGATATTAATTTACTACCATATGGAAAATAGGAAATGAGTTGCTAAACTCCCTGCTTCAGGTTCTGTTTGGCATGGCTTGCTGTTGTTTGCACATGCAGTCATAAATGATAAATTCCTACCAGTAGCCAAAGAAGGTTTGTGGTGCTGCCACTGGTCCTTAGTTGCTTGAAGGAATAATTGGACTTAACATCTTGTGGTGGTGATAGGGGTGTCAGTTTTTAAATATGCTTGTTGTTTTAAGGACTATTTTCTTTGTCAGAGTCTGGTGTTGTAATAACACATAGGGTCTGGAAAAAGGATTGTATGAAGTTATCGGATATCTTTTCTTTTAAAGGATATGGCAAAGCTGAAATACGACAGTGCTCTCGGAGGGGAGGTCTGTCACTTAGAGGTGCATGTTCCAGGTCACACGGGGAAGAGATGAAGCTACTGCACAGGAGAAGTAGCAATTATTTTCACAGTTTGGTCAGATGTTAACCCATATTACAGATCTCTGGCTATGTCCCAGACTCACAGGCTCATAAGTTATTAGCCTATTTTTTTTTAATGAAAGATTCTTGTCCTTGTGATTGCAGAGCATGAAATAAAGTGCTCTGAAGAGTAACTTAGAGGGCAGAGCTTTAGTTAGGCAAATGCCCTTTGAATTAGGGGCATGGCTACAAGCTGGGTCAATTATATTGGTCTGCAGGCATGTGTGCAGAGAGGTGGGATCTGGCAAGAGACAAGGAAACAAGTAGAGTCGAGTCTGAATTATCCTCATTTGAACTATTTGCTTTATAACTAATTAATAACTCTCTGCTAGGACCCGAGTTATGATATAATAAAACAAGCTTTCAGTATCACAGACATTCAGTCCAACGCTCATTTTTTCACAAAACTAAGAATGACTGATGGTGAATTTAGCATGTGGTGACTTGGTCATACACTCAGAAATACTTATTAGTTTGGTTTTAGAGATTTTGTTGTAGCTTACTAAATATGCAATTACTGGTATTTGCTAAATACCCTTACTGCTGCATCCTTTCAAGTTATCTTAACTTAAACATTTTTTTCTTACTTTTTAAGGAAATATAGCAATAGTTTTTTGCACTAGAAATACTTAGTCTGTGTTCTGTGGTGTGTGTGTATGTTTAAACAATGTTGCTGATCTTTGGTTGTATATCTGAGAGGTGTCTGTACTGAAAAGTTAATTAATGGTTGCCTTATTGGGGTTTTTGACCAGAATATTATAAAAAGTGCCTCAATTTTAGTTATGAATCATCTTCTGAAATCAGTTTCATGCATTTGAATCACTAGTTCTGGATCTTTGCCACTAAAATGTTAGGATTTTCTGCGTGGTGTTTGGCAAGGATATTGTATTTGTTGTTCAGATACAGTTTTTTTGGAGTAGGCACATACTGAAGACCTTGAACCTTGAATGTAAAGGATCAGTTAGGAATTTACTTCCATTGACATATGTTGGGCACTGAGTGGTATAGTTCTGCAAGTTAGATGATGATATTGTAGCAAAAGTAAAAAGGGGGAGATATTTCATTGACAGTTAAAAAGGCATTTAAGGGTATAGTGTGTGGGTTTGTTTTTTTTTTTAAATGTGGAGCAAGTGTTATCTTATGTACTTCCAATGCTTTCAATGTGATTATGTCACTTATAACCTTACCTGACTGTGGGGAGTGTGTGCTTTATAAGCTGAGCACGGCATAAGCAAGAGGTGCCACATAGTTCCTACGTGAAAGAATTTCTGGTCTGTAGCAGGTCTCCTGATCCTGTTAGCGACCCTCAAATTTAGGTGCTAGATATGTTGGTAGTGGTAGCGCTCAGGTAAAACTGGGTAGCTGATAATATTTCAATAGCATATAATGATTGTTGCTTTTGAGTTGATCTTCTGTAACTGGTTAAATAAGATTTCTAAAAGGTTGTGTGGTGTGTTTTTGTTTGGTTTTTTTTTTTTGAAGCATACTCAGATATTTTTCATTTTTGTTACAGGGTTGATAGTTGTTAAATTCTTTTAACTAGCTATAATTTCCCTTGGCTTTCAGTTAAAAAGCTCTCTTTATACATAAACCCCATAAAAGGTGACAGTCCAGTAAGTATCGAAAATATCTTCTCATCTGAGAGATTATCAGCTATGTGGGACTTTTGTCGTGGCTTTAATGCAACTAGAAGCAGCTTCTGAATTTTGAAGTATAAACATGAAAGCTGAGATATGATAAAACTCACTTGCACTGTGAATGAACCATGAATTTGAGAAAAGCTGATTGTGATTCATAACTCAGAGTAAAGCAAAATTGTCGCCTGGTAATAATCTTCACCTGTACAGCATCAGTAAAAATTGCTCTGGGTATGGCTGACATCACAGTGCATAAAAATACTCTAAATATAGGTATTTATACATCTTATTTCTGTTTGTAGTGGGATGAAATGAATGATTGATGAGAATAACATTTTTATCTGCTTAAATCCTAAGGCTTTTTTTTATTCCTTGCAGAATCATGCAAGTACTTAAGTCTTCTCTCAGTTTTCTCGTCAACATCAAAACTTGCACCTTGTCCTACTGCTTAAAATGTATTTTGCTGCTGCTACATATTGAAGTCAAGCTCTCTGCTGATATAGACACAAAGTTCTTTATGCAAGGTAGTAAGAGTCCTTCCAACAATGTGATGTGAACTGTCAAATGACCTATTTGTAAGAACAGTAATGAAGACTCACTGATGGCGGAGGTTTTGCTGTCTGCAGAGTACACCTACCATGAAGATGGAGCTTACAAGACCCCTCTGCAACCTTCCCTAGTCTTTCCTCTTGAGTTTTTGCTGTTTCTGTAAAATGCTTGGGCAACGACACACAGAGCAAGATAGATGGTCTTGGTGTTTTTTTGTTTAGCGCAATAGTTTACATACTGGATCCTTCTCAAAAAAGTGGTTATTCACGCAAAATAAAATGGGTTTAGCAGAAGGGATAGAGTGAGCTTGAGTAGCGTATCCCATGGCCTCTGGGTTAGAACAACCCTCTAGCTATCCTAAGAGGTGAGTTTAGCTCTTGGGTGAAGGAATCTTGGGTGAAGGAATTTAATTGCATCTAGGTTTTGCATGGGTATTTAAACCCCTGAATTCTCCAGGTAAAAGTAAGATTATTTTTTTTCCTCCTCTCCTGTCTGCTTAGTTTTGTATTCCTTTTGTCATCGTTGTGTATTGCTGTCAGGCCTAAAACTAACTATTTTGACCACTGAAAACATATAACTTCTCAACTGTTTAGTTATTTTCCCCTTCTCCCTCTTTGGAAGGCGTAACTGGAATGAGATGGGGAAAGAATTCAATAGTGGCTCGGTGGGTTACTTAAATATTTTAAGCGTGTTCATCCTTTCTAATTACGTTGTGAAAAATGATCAGGTCTGTTAACTGTATGTTTCATACCTGTTCTGCCTTATTAAATCTAAGTAAAATATTTTACTTGGCAAATGCTACTGTTTTAGCTAATATTGGCTGCCTTTTGATGCAAGATTTCTTTTGCCTCTGTTCTCCCAGAGCAGATTTATATCTAAGGCAGCTGCTAAAGGGAGAGCACAGGTATTGAGAGTGTCTGGAGCGGAGAACAGAATTGGATTGGGAAATCAAACTCCAGAAGAGAGCAGGTGATTGTTTCTAATGGGGAGAAATAAGCTAAAGCAGGTTTTATGAAAGTGTGGGCCTACAGAGGAATGCATCTTTGTTACTGACTTGGACTTTCAGCAGAAATGACTGAGTTGGAGGGGCTGAGGATACATTGTGAATAATTTATGCAGAATATCACTTCTGTTAGGTGGGAAATTTAATAGCTAGTGCACCATAACCCTGACAAATAAATGGACCTGGGGAGAAAAATTCTGAAGCTTAAAACTGGCTTTTTCTTTTTAAGTGATCTTAAAATTGTTCAGCTGTGGCAATGGGAATAAACAGAAGCCTTGATACAGAAATAAACAGAAACCTTGATAGAAATCTTTGATACAGGAATGACTGTGGTCCTGCAGCTTCGACCTTTGGGAATGAGACTATAATTATACACTGTACAGAATCTGTATTGTGTTTACATGCTTTCAATTTATCTGCCATCAATCTCAATGTATAAGAAAGTCATTTTGGGGACTACATGACAAAAAGATTCTCATTGCTTGTTTAACCTTGGTCAGATGTTTTTGTGAGTCCATTTTATCTAATCTTTGCGTTAGTTGCATGCCTCACCATTATGCACGGTGAACTTCATGATCCTACTGACTGTCAGCAACTATAAATGTGAAAGAGCTAAGTGGTTAGAAAAGTATGTCTTTTGATCGGCAGAAGAGCAAAATATTCTGGAGAGCCTGTTTTGAAGACCCAGTGGCTTAAGATGTATGCCTTGCTGTCTAATCTTCCTTTCCTACTGAAACAACTAAGATGTCACTAACAGTGAGGTACTTTGGTGTAATTGCATCATCATTCTGTGCATGCTTAACCCTGATGCTCTGCCTAGCATGGAAAGGCAGCCTAATAAGAGAAGTTCTGATCTTTTATAAAAATAATAGAGCTTTCTGTATGTAGGCTGAAATGTCAAATATTTTTCTGAGGCTATACAAGCCCTTTTTATTTATCCTGATAGGTCTGACTTTGAGTGTTTGTATCATAAAAGTGATTTAGTACTGTTTCTTGGTATGCACTTTATTGAGTAAGACTGAACTGAGCTAGGAGAAGGTACATAGCAGGACAATTTGTGTAGAAAGACCATAGTATTTCTATGTGTGTTTTTGGTAGCTTTTTAAAAGCTATTAAATGTGACTGAATATCTGTGTAGGCTCCTTTTTATGCTTGGATAAGGTAGGATGGGACCTCTGGAGGTCAGAGTTCAGTCTCTCTGCTTGAGCAGAGTCACCTAGAGCTGGTTGCCCAGGACTGTGTCCAGGTGGCTTTTGAGTATCTCCAAGGATGGAGACTCCACAACTGCTCTGGGAAACCTATGTCAATGCTTGGTCACCTGTTAAAACTGTTTCAATATGCATCCTGGAGTTCTGAGGGGATTGGCTGTTGTAGTCACTAAGACACTCTCCATGAAATTTGAAAAGTCATGACAGTCAGGTGAAGCCTCTGGAGAATGGAAAAAGGCAAACACAACACTTTTTAAAAAAGGGTAGGAAGGAGGACTCAGGGAACTACTGATCTGTTGGCCTTACTTCTGTGCCTGGGAAGGTCATAGAACAGATCCTCTGAGAAGCTCTGCTAAGGTATGTTGAGCACATGGAGGTGACTGGAGACAGCCAGTGTGGCTTCACCAGGGCAAGTCTTCCTTGAGCAAACTAGTGGTCTTCTATAATGGAGTGACTATATCCATGGACAAGAGAAGTGCTATGATTGTTTTCTATCTGGACTTCTGTAAAGCCTTTGATGTGATGCCTTACAACATCCTTTATCCCTAAATTGGAGAGATAGGGATTTGATGGGTGAACTGTTGAGTGGATAAGGAGTGGGATGGATGGCTGTGCCCAGAGGGTACTGGTCAACAACTTCATGCCCAAATGGAGATTGGTGACAAGTGTTGTCCTTCAGGGGTCCGTATTGGGACCAGTGCTGTTTAGTATCTTCATCAATGACAAACAGTGGGACTGAATGTAGATGACACCAAGCTGAGTGGTGCTATTGACATGACTGAGGAATGGGTTACCATCCAGAAGGACCGTGACAGGCTAGAGAAGTGAGCCTATGTGAACATTGTGAGGTTCAACAAAGCCAAGTGCAAGGTCCTGCACCTGTGTCAGGTCAACCCCCAGTATTAGTATAGGCTGGGGGATGAAGGGATTGAGAGCAGCCCTACCAGGAAGGACTTGGGATTACTGGTAGATGGAAAGCTGGACATGAGCCAGCAATGCACACTCGCAGCCCAGAAGGCCAACCATAACCTGGGCTGCATGAAAAGAATCATAACCAGCAGGTCAAGAGAGGTGATTCTTCTCTTCTGCTCTGGTGACACCCCACTTGCAGTACTGTGTCCAGCTCTGGAGTCCTCATCCTGAGGGCCTGTTGGAATGAGTCCAGAGGAGGGTCATGAAAATGATCAGAAGACTAGAACACTTCCCATATGAGGACGGGCTGAGTGTTAAGGCTGGGGAGAGCTTGCGGCCTATCAGTTCTTAAAGCGGGCTTATAAGAAAGATGGGGACAGTCTTTTTAGCAGGGCCTGTTGTGATAGAACAAGTGGTAATGGTTTCAAACTGAAAGGGGGTTGATTTGGACTAGGTATTAAGAAGTTCTTTACAGTGAAGTGTTCAAGGCCAGGCTGGATGGTGGATACAGATTAAGAGGATTCTGTGGTGTCAAACATGCTTTTATATTGTTCAGAATTCTATGTTTGACTGTCCTGTTCCCTGTCTTAAAAGTGAGAAACTGTGACTGAAGTCCTAGCAGTCCCATACCATTTGCACTAGCCTCGCAGATGATGCAGATATTATGCATTGCAAGACTCATGAAAAAATGGCTTGGGTGAAACAGCTGGGTTCAGCCTCAAAGACAGGAGTGAGATACAAAGGTTATGTGGAGATTCCTCATCTCTCACATGAAAATGACGCTGATGAAGTTGAGATCCACACTCATACTTTTAAGTTTTTAGTTACTCTGCTTGCAAGGGTTTGGTAACATTCAAAAATCTGTAATATGAAAGGTGGAAATAAAGAGGTGTGTTAAGCATACCTTCTTCCTGAATGGCTCTCAATAGTCTTTCAACTACGCTTGAATGCATATGAAATACAGCCTAAAATGCGGTGACGTAAGCAAGTTCCTTGATACCTAAAACCAGTAGCGACGGACTTCATCAGAGTTCCACTGTTTGATTTGCAGCTACAAGGCTGAACACTTATGCAAGTATATGCTAGTAAATCACACTGAATACACTGTTTTCTGCCCCCTGCTGGGGTGATAGTAACACAAAAGTTGGTTGGCTGGTGTGGATGTTTGTTTTGTTTTTGTTAGGGCTGGGGACGTGGCTTTGCTTCAGTAAAGACCTTGCTCGAACACTTAATCCAGTTATTAAAAACTCAAATCTTCCCCAAGCTATCTGTAGCTCCCAATTACTGTTCTACATACGCTGTATTTTTTTTTTTACTCTCGTTTAGATTCTGCTTAATGAGAAAGCAATTTCTAGTGTCAGAGGTCTTGGCATTATTTATAGTGTTGCTGTGTTAGAGGAGAACATTTTCTGTCTTTGGACTAATAACTGCTTTGGGATAAAACGCTGTTTATCAAGTGATTTTTAGAGTCTTACAGTGATGACTTCATTGTACAGAATTATGCTTCTCCAAATGTTTTACTAGTGGAATTTTAAATAATTGTAGTGAACTTTGACATGTTTGTTTTATACATGTAGAAATTACAATATTAACTGGGCATTTTGTTTTAAATATTTGTTTTCCAATCCTTTTTTTTCTTTTCATTTTTTGCATTTTTTTTGTTCAAGTTGTGTGTCATGAGGGCCGGTTTAGCTCAGTGGGTTGAGTGTGGTGCTTGACACACCAAAGGTCGCGGGTTCGATTCCCATTCGGTTCTCACATGTTGCCTGACCTAGTCGAGAGGTGGCGTCCCTGCTCACAGCAGGGAGGTTGGATTAAAATGATCTCTAAGGTCCCTTCCAGCCCAGGCCAGTCTATGATTCTATGATAACTCATCCATATAATGTAAGAGTACGTGCTAACCAGTCCTTTAGTAATTTGGGATATGTTGGCGGTGCAGGAAAATTTGATGCTATTACAAATTTCACCATGGCGAATGCATACGAACAATAGTGTCCATATGTTGTTGATATTTTTCTGTGTTAGGTTTTTTTATAGTATGTCCAAAAGTTTCTATGTAATAGAAAAAGTTTAAAAAACAGTAGTAACACAAAATAGTTCTAGTAAAAATGAGGTTAAGTGCTAGTTTGCTGCTTAAATACACAAGCCATTACCTCAAACATTTATTTCAGTTACTGCAGCGACCAATTAATAAAATTTAGATGTGTTTTTGTGTTGCTGGCAAATATAGACTTGACTATCTACTTTACAAAAGCTGCTGCTGTGTGTTCAGGCCAAGAAAAGATGGTGTTAGAGATCCTGCTGACATATGAAAGTCATGGCAGTAAAATATCCTTGTGCCTTCTAATTTAAGAAGTTTATGAAATAACGATGTTTATCTCTAGGCTTTATCTGCCCACCTAGGGAAGCGACTTCCTTTCATGAAATAGTTTTACTTTTAATAAATTAGATGCTAACCTTTACGTGATGCACACCCATTTATTTAGGAGTTATGAGTAGTTCTTGTTTACAAAGCCTGTGGGTTTTTGAGAAGTTGGAAGGGATTAGTAATGGTTTGATGTTCCCTCTTCTACATCGCCCTTTCAAGGGAATCGTTACTGGATTCAAAGGCTGAAACTATGTAACCGTTATAAAGGTTTGTATATCCACGCATGATTGTAGTAAAATTAACCCCAGTGGTTTCACTCCAGTGGGCTACAAAAAGAAAAATGGCTGAAGAGCTGTGACTCTTTGTAGGATCTCTCTACTGTCAGTTGGTATTTGAGCAGTACTCAGGCTTTAGAGCTTAGCACTGGTACAGAGCCACTGAAACAGCAGAGAGGCACCAGTTAAAAGCTGCAGTAAAGTTCTGTTTGTTGTGGCAGTACAGGGCATATAGCACGCTGGCTTCAGTCCTAGTCTTAGGGAATTCCACCCAAAGGTAAATAAAGTTGGAGGGGCATATTGTCCTGGGTATCAGCAGCGTTTTTTGCTTACATTGGCTCTGGGGAGAAAGACCCTTCCAGAGTCTATAAAAGAAACTCTGGCTAGCAGAACTAACACTTCCTTTCTCTTACTCCCCCACAAGCTCCATCCCTGACTGTCCATAAAACCTTCTGAAGTTTTTTCAGATGTATAACGTTACTGAACATATGCTTAGAGATAGTTTCAGTATAACTTGATTCAGTATTACAAGTCAAAATTTTGTGTGTTGGCCCTAAACTTAATTATTACTATCCAGCAGACAAAGCATTGCCTTCCGGATTTTTTGCAGTCTGGACAAAGGTGAATAATCACTTCTGAAGATCTGTGAAGTACAGCCATACTACCAGGAGCTGCTTCATTTTTGTGTATGTGTGTCTTCAAGAGAAGATCATAAAAAGCCTCATGCAAATGATACTGATGAGGAAAGAGAAACAAAGCAAAGGTTTCTTGAGAATTACCGCATCTGAGCTTCTAAATATGCTGAAGTAAAGCTCTGAAGGAATTATAACACTGAGAAAAAGAGGCCTGCACTAGAAATAGTAGTGGACTCTGAAGTAGATTTGAGTAGCTATAATGATGGGACAAGTATCTAAAAGCAATTTTGAGACTTGTTTTGCTGTGAAAATAAGCTACTAATATTTATCATGGCTTTAGATGGAAAATACTGAAACTTCAGTGCTTTTCAGAACTTTTGCTATTATCTGTAAATGTTTAATTATATAATAATGATGCTGTATGTGATTCTCCTACAGGTTTTGAGACAGATTCTTGTTTGATAGACCTGGTTTTGAAGTCTGTAGTTTTCAGTGAATGATAATCTCCTTCAACAGAATATTTTAATGTAAGGAGAATTCTTCAAAAAACTGCATAATTATGCTACCGAAGCATTATGTCCAAACTGGCTGACACTCAAAATTTAAATAAAACCTGCCTACACTCAGTACGGGAGAATCTTGCTGTATCAACACTGTATTTTTTACAAAGTGATTGGATTGAGTTGATTGCTCATTTACTTGGAGTCTTTGGGATTGATTTGTTGGTGCAACTTGGCACAAATTTAAATCTCTGGCCCTTTTTTAACATCTCTCCTGTGATGCCAGTGAAGTAAGGTAGGCTTTTCCAATGAACTATTTTAAATCCCTGGTACTCATAGAAGGCATTTCTTCATAGCTCATTTGTTTTATATAGGCTGTCGCAAGTGAATTACAGACCTTTCGTTGACAGAATAAGTCACACCTTGTAACTGAAGCAGCTGGAGAATGTTTGGAGGTACTTTTTGTTGTGTCTTCAGGAGAGAAATAATAATTTTGATTAAAACCCAAAACCTTGAGTACTGTATTTGTAAATTAGTGCAGAACTAATTTAGATAGAATTTTCCTTAAAAGTAATGAGGGCTTTAGCTCTCATGTCTTTTAAAGTTGGCTGAAATTATACCTTTATAATAATTGGGTGAGAGTAAATTTTGGTCTGGGAGTTAGGGTTGCTATCCAGTTGTTATACTGTGAGAATGAAAGCAGAAAGAAACTTAGTTTTTGAACCTGTTAGGAAACCACGTACTTAGTTCATTAGCTACCTAGGCATACTAAGACCCCACTCTTGGGGTCCCTAGTACAAGAAGGACGTAGTTGGAACCAGTCCAGGGGAGGGCCACGAAAGTGATTAGAGGAACATCTCTCCTATGAAAAAAAAGGCTGAGAGTGTTGGGATTGTTCAGCCTAGAGAAGAGAATGCTCTGGGGACACCTTGCTGTGACCTTTCTGTATGTAAAGGGGGCTAATAAGAAAGATTAAGAAGTGCTTTTTACCAAAGCCTGTAGTGCCAGGACAAGGGGCAGTGGTCTTAGAACTCAAAGAGGGTAGGTTTAGACTGAATATAAGGAAGAAATTTTTTATTATGAGGGTGTTGAAGCACTGTTACAGATTACTCAAAGAATATGTGAATGCTCCATCACCAGAAGTGTGCAAGATTAGGCTGGATGGGGCTTTGAGCAACCTGATCTAGTGGAAGGGAGATTGGACTTCAAAGGTACCTTCCAACCAAAACTGTTTTATGATTTCCAGAGACGATTAAGCAGCAAAACCGATGTCATGTTGCCCACTACTATTAGCATAATCCTTTTTTTTAATTTTTTTTTAAAGTTTGTCTTGCTTTCCTCTCCCACCTCCTTATACCCCTGCTAGACATCATTCCTGTACTTCCCAGGTTTCCACTAAGTACTGTGCTTCGTATTTGACACCTGGTTTTGTTTTTTTACATACAGAATGGCTTCCTTAAGCAGACTTGGTAGTTGCTTTCATCTCACTATACTGTCTTTATACAGCCTCATTAAAATTACAAGTTGCTTTTTGTCCTGCTTTCAGCTGGTATAGAACTAACTTTTTTCCTTTCTGTAATGAAACAGTTATGCTTTGTTGTGGTGTTTAAATTGCACATTTCTGATGCCTTTATGGAAATTAACTTGAGTATGACAGATGCCAGAATAACTTTTTAGCTGAGGGATCACTTGTCAAGTTTAAATTGGAAGGTGTTTAAGTCCACAGGTAAGGGCAAAAAACAAGTAGCCTTACAGAATGCAGAATTTAATGATCAGCCTTGTGATGGACGATCATCCATATTTCTCATTATTTTTCTCGAAATACCGTTATTTTCTTGAAATTGGAGGGCTTTCAATCTGAGGGTGTTTTTAGAGGTCAAGTCTTCAGCAGCTTATTAATCTCTAACAGTGAGCATGTCTCTCCTTTCTTCCTTTTGTGCCACTTGCATTGTGCTCCTTTGTTTGAAGCTTTTACAGAAGTATGTGGTGGTTTTATAAGTAGATGCAGAAAGAGAGAGAATTTTCTTCAAGGTGATGAGTTTGTACTCATATCTGTAAAAGCTGTGATTGCTCCAGAGTACAGCAGCTGGCTTAGATACACAAAATGCCTTACATAGCAGATCAGTTTGTATTGCTGGGAGACTTTGTGTCTCTCAGGTCATTTCTAAGCTTTGCTGTTGATCCGAGTAGTTTCATGTCTTTACATCCTTTTATGGTTCCTTACTGTATAAGAAACTTCTTTGCTGTGTCTTGGCATGCTTGTGTTTCAGAACAGAATGTAGTACGGAGATGATCTAACTGGTTGTAATTGAGCCACCTTGGGTACCAAAAGCTTCTAGCCATAACAGCATGGATCTCTGCGTGATTAATTCACTCCTATCCTCGTAAGCTTTGCAGTGCTGCAGTCAGGCTTGTCAGCAAGATGATTTGTTTCTTCCTTTTGTGGAATCTGGGACTTAGAACGCTCTCTTTGCCATAACAAGATGGAACACGTTAATAAAAACAAGCAGCATGCAAAATAGAAAGCTTAAGTTTGTGGAACTGACCTACTCTGGAGCTGTAATCATGCATCTCTCTGAAACTTGGTGCTAGGAGCAAGGGAGTTTCTAACTGGGCTGCGCTCACTTCTGTAAGACGGACCAGCAGATGTGACCAGTTTGTGTTGCAGAACATGGAGTTCTCTTTCTGCATGCATGGTCATGTAGTCTTAAGGCAAATACGTTTGTTGGTTTTTGTAGTGGGGTTTTTTTGTGATTTTTTTGGTATGTGTGGGTTTGTTTGTTTGGTTTTTTTTAAAACCTCAGGGTCTCTAATACCAGAGTATTTTGTAGAAGGATTGTAATTTTGCAAGCAGTTCCTCAGCCAAACTGAGAAAAGTGAATGTGGCTTTTCTTCCATCTTTACATCTTCCACTTTCCACCTTTAGAGATGCATTAGTTTTCAAATATAATCTTGAGATTTCTGTTCATGATTGCTTCTATTTATGCTGCCATAGTTCCTTAAGAGCAACAAAAATTCAGTGTATTTAATATTCCATAAAAGTCTTTCAAAGTTCTCCAGATAGTTCAAGAAATCCTCAAACTAAAATTCTGATTTAATTAAGTTAAATACTACATATGTATTTACAGCTTGGTCATATGCTCCTCTATTCTGTAGGCATAAAGGAAATGAATTTTTGTTTACTTTTTAATTTTGCTAAACAATAGGTGTTTGAGAAGTCCTGCATTGAGCAAACTGCGAAGATGTAATCAGTTCTAGTTTTCCTAGATATTTGATTCTCGGGACCTATGTTCTGAACTATTTCTGTTAATTATTTTTAAAGTAAGGGATGAAACCATCTGTCTCCTTCTGATTAAATTATGCATTTTTTTTTTTTTTAAGAACCAAAAGCATTAGTCTTCACTTTTTTTTTTTTTTTTTTAAACTGAAAAATCCCTGGAAAAAATGCACCCTCTGCAGTTCTGATCTAGCAGTGAGTGCAGTGAAGCTGGGCATCTGCTTTCTCATTCTGTCCTGTGAAAAGGCGTTGCTAAAGCTGTTTCCTACATATCTCAGAGAGGCTAAATGCCAGAATATGATGTTAGAAGCAAGACTTATTAAGGATGTTTCTCAGTATTCCTTTACTTTCTATTTATAAAATGTTATTTCTGTGGAGCTGTTCTTGTCATTGCAGGCAAAAGACTAGTTTAGTCATGCAGTATATAGACTTCTTTCCAATAGTATATTTTTATTATTATTGTTATTGAAAGGAAAAATATGTTTTCATAGAAAGCTTTCCAGTTGCTTATTTCCCAAATTCAGAAATGCTACAGCTGTGAGCAGGATAAAAACATGTCTAGATCAGAAAAAAATATCCTCCCTCTTAAAAAATATTATTGCGTTAAAACAATGTAGAAAACACTCTAGAATAGCTTATAAAAACTGTGCTAAACTACTAATATAGAAAAATGCTTAATGGCTTTATCATAATAAAGGCAATAAGTAGCAGAACTTGAATTTACTTGGCAACCTGTTCAATATTACTCTTATTTTGACTTTTTTTTAGATGATATGAAACTAATTTACCGTTCTTTGGAACTATTAGTACTTTGTCTTCAAATGGGATTAACAGACAGAATCAGTATGAAGAAATATTCTGTTTTCAGCTGCAGCTAGGAAAGAAAATACTGATCTTAACTGGATCAGACATGGAGCTTTTTCAAAGACTCACTGCTCTTTCGGGTCCATGGTTGGTATGCTTACCATGTAGCTGCTGGAAGTATTCTTGCATTAAAGACTGGCTGTTCTCTGCCATGTTTTTAAATGACATATTGACTAACCACTGCAAATTGTGTGGTTGATGGATGCTTATAACATTCCCTTACACTTTTATTCTTAGCATTGTGTTATTGAAGAAGGGTCTTGTTGACTTTTAATTCCTGATGCACAGCTACACTGAGGTTGGAATGTATCTATTGATGAGTTATTTTTAATGAGTTGGCAATGACTTTGAGGCCAAACTGTTGTATTGTCAAGAGTATTTTTAGAACTTCTACATTTCTCCATTTTCAGGAGGTATTTGTTTCAGGAAAACTAATGAACGTTTTCTGCAAGGGAGGCTTAACATGAGAAATAAGGGAAAAACAAGATCCAAAGGGGGAAACCTGGACCAGTTGTGTTGGTTTTCTGTGTTCGCTGTGAAGCCTGGCTGGGCAATAGAGTTAACATTTCTTAGAGAGTGTTTTTGAGAGACTCAAATTATGGATGTGGGGATTTTTAATGTTTCTGTCTACATATTTCTGACTCCCCTATTTCACTTGATATTTCCAAATCACAAACATTAGAAATTGCAGGAGAAATGTTGGGAGGAGAATCTCAGGATTGTTGGTGGAAGTATTAAGGAGCACATTACTCTTCTTCTCCTCAAAGTGGAGTCCAGCCTCTTGCCCCTTTTGATTGTAGATCCATGGAAAGTTAAGTTGATGACACAAATAATTAGCCACTGATGATAGCCACAGTGAATTTCTGTAGCAGCTGCCCTCTGGCTGTTCTGTCAGTCAAGTGCAGTAAGCAAGACAAATCAGAGTAAACATAAATCTTAGGGTTATAATCAGGTTTACGTATGGCAACATCATTCTGGGAAGCTGCTTTGTCTTCTGTGTCAGCACTCTTCCTTACAAAGGATGTACTAGAATATTGGTGATATACAGAAAGCATGGAGGGGAGGAGATGGAAACCCAAAATTCACATTAAGTGCTTGGAAAAATGAACTTTTCTCTTTCTGGTGTCAAGGCTGATGACCACAAATGCCTGCCTCTCTGTGCGTGCTTTTCTTTATGAATACATCCTATTCTGTTCTGCTAAAGATACCTACATACAGGCTAGAGGAATACTCATTGGTGAGGTATATTTTAAACCTGGAAAGCAAGCATAACTCTTTCCCTCTCATCACAATGCAGTGAACAGATGTGGCTTTGGCAAAATGTTTCTAAAATAGATACTTGAGTCTAAACAGATCATAATCTGCAGCGTAACACCTTTAGTTTGTTACAAAATTAGTGCTCATTATAGTACCCACTAACTGATTATCTAGCAGTTAGCTAGACTAAATATTGCAGGTGATCATAAAGGGTTGTATTGGATTGGCCTGGCTGGATTTTGGCGGCGGGGGAGGGAGGAGGGGAGCTGCAGGGTGGCTTCTGCAAGAAGCTGCTAGAAGCTCCCCAAGATTGATAGAGCCAATGCCAGCCGGCTACAAAGAGGGACCCGCCGCTGGCCAAGGCTGAGCCTATCAGTAAGGTGATAGCAGAGGAACGCCTCTGTGAAAAACATATTTAAGAATGGGGAAAAAGAACTGTGACACACAACAACTGGCAGAGAGACAGAGGAGTAAGAATATGTGAAGACACCAAGGGCAGTGAAGAAGGAAAGGGGGGAGGATGAGCTCCAGGCGCCGGAGCAGAGAGTCCCCCGGGTCTGTGGTGAAGACCATGGTGAAGCGGGTTGTCCCCCTGCAGCCCATGGGCAGGGTGTAGATGTCCACCATGGGGCAGAGGACCTCACATCATGTGGGTGGATGCCTGAAGGGGACTGTAGCCCGTGGGAAGCAGCATCAGAGCAAGTCGCTGCCGGAACCTGTAGCCCATGGAAGAGTGAATGCCCACACTGGAGCAGGTTGGCCGGTGGGACTTTCGTGATGCTGCAGGGGACTCACGCTGGAGCAGTTTCCCCTGACAGACTGCGCCTCAGACTCACGAGGGGTGGGCTGCCCCTCGTGAGGTGTCTCACGTTGGGCAGTTTGTGATGAATTGCCCTTCGTGGGACGACTCACACCAGAGAAGAGAGCATGAAGCTTGTCTCCCGTGAGAGGGACCCCACAGTGGCCCTGGGGAAGAGTGAAGAGTCCTCCCCTGGAGTGAAGAAGTGGTGGAACCAACATTGGATGAACTGACCGTAACCCCCATTCCTTGTCCCCCTGCACTGCTTGGGGGGAGGAGGTGGAGAAACTGGGATTAAGCCTGGGAAGAAGGGAGGAATAGGGGGAAGGTGTTCTACTTTTAAGATCTGTTTGCTTTTTCTTAATTTTCACTACTCCTCTCTGAATTATTCTCTTTATAAATGTAATTAATTTCCCCAAAACTGAGTCTGTTTTGCCTGGGACAGAAAATGCAAGTGATCTCCCTGTCCTTATCTCAAACCTTGAGCCCTTTGAAATATTTTCTCCCCCTGTCTAGCAGAGAAGAGGGAGTGAGAGAGTGGCTGTGTGGGTACCTGGCTGCCAGCCAGGGTGAAACCACGACAAGTGTATATTCTAAAGATGAAATTCTTACATTTTAGAGGGATGTAGTTGAAAGCTGCTCTCAAGGGAGATCACTTTAGCTCAGTCTCTTGGAATGAAAACAGAAATCAACCAGTTTAGTGGGAACCCTTCCTGATGACAAGTAAGAGAGATAACATGGACTATGAGGGCAAAGGAGCTTGTGCAAAATTCACTTTCAAGAAATATAGGAAGGTAATAACTCAGTTCAGCAAGTATAGATTTTGAAAGAAGAAAATTGCACATTACAGTTAGTGAATAGATTTTATGCCCATGAGCTTCTGTGGCAATATCTTGAAAGATAAGTGCAACAAACTAGCTGCTGAAAGCATATATAGTTAATTGAAGACTAGTTGGAAAATGTCAACATCTCCCATTAAGTACGACTTGTAATATTGCCGAAGTTCAAAACCAGTTTCCATTCTCCTGTGGTGTATGGCAAGACTATCCTTTCAAATGTTTGGAGTTCAAGCAGATAAAACCTATTCATTTATAGGAAAGATGGAAAAAATAAAAGTATGAATACTGTAAAACAGTATGTTAAGGAAAGTACAATAGATCCAGGCATGGCTGATTGCTCTTGAGTTGACTGTTAATGAGGCATATCTGTGCAAGTACCTCAGGTAGAAGCTGAGTATTCTGAATTGTCACTGTAACATCTGTAATAAGTTCTGAAGGCTAACAACACCTGGAAATCACTGCTACACAGCTGGCTTTAACAGGGAGGTTTTCCAAGTCATTACAGAACTAAATTATTTTAGCAAGTTGGAGTAAATGTGGTGTGTTTTTTTTTTTTTCATTTTGACTGAATTGTAAGCCTGTTCATAAATGAACTTGAACAATCTTTTTGGTGGCCATCTTATGGTCGTTTTTTTTAAAATTTAAATTATTAAATATGCAAATGTGAATGTCTGTTCATTAAACCTATTTAAGAACTACTTAGCAATTTTTCTCAAGATACTCAATGTTAGGGAAGACTGGCAGTTATCTGGTTTTCTAGTACCTATAGTTGTATTTAGACGCACAGCTTAAGAGCTTTGAGAGAGGAGTGCGTAAATGGACTCCTCTTTCCTGGGGAAAACCAGAAACTAGTTCTTAACTGTATTGCAAAGAATCCATGGAATGCTGTAACGTTATGCTAAACCAGGTCTGCTTGTATTGGTGTTCCTCTGTGAGATTACTCGTTTCCAGTTCTGGTTTTACAACTATGTGATTCAGTTTATTTCAGAGCAGCTATTCTTAATGTTTTATCTCTACAAGTCATACTTGAAGTCTTTCATGGAACAAGGACTCACCAGAAAAGAAGAGTATTCTAGAATCCTGCAGAGCAGTTGTAGTTGAATAAAAAAGTAATATTATGAAAGATAAATCTTTCCTACATATGCAGCAGCTATCATTTGCATTGACAGCATGTTGGGGAATGGATTCTGTTAGTGCATGTCACTCTCGGGAACTATTTTCTCTTTCTTGCTCAATGTATTTAGAGCACTGAGAATGCTGAAGACTAGCTGCACCTGATCTGACTCAGAAGGTAAATTATTAGTTGCTTTGAAAGATATTCCCATTTCCAAAGCATTGTTGACTTAACTGTTACCAAGGCTACATGTGAAGTTATACTATTTTTTCCCCATTTATTTTTCAACATGCAGTAGAAATGCATCAAAACACTAGAGAAGTGATGTGTCTGTGGGTGGTGAAAATAATAATAATAAAAAAAGCATTTTGTGTCTTTTTTTTGTTTCCTCTAAAGCTGATACTCCCTTAGTTTCTGCTATTTAACTTTACTCCTAGCCTCCAAATTCACTTTCCTGTTGCTATATACCTGCTGTGCAGTATACCTGTTTGTGAAGAGTATCTAAAGTCATGAGAGGGGGATGCCTGTTGAAAAGTCTTCTTCAAGGGTACTGAAGTGGTTCCTCCCTCTGTTTTGTAAATAAGTGTGGCCTGGAAAAAGGTGTGTGTGCAACTCAATCTTGTAATGATGCAGTTGTGGCAAGAAACTCTGTGGAGAAATGAGAAGTCACTCTCCTCTTTTTTCTTTTGTTAGCCTTAGCTTGAGCATTTGTGTGAGAGCAATTTAGACAGGTTAGCCTACTAGGCAAGGAGTGTGCTCTCTTGTAGTATTCGGCATCACAAATCCTGGGCCTTGGTGTTCATACTGCCTGTGCTGAAGGAATGTTTTGGTGCCCAGCGTGACCTTTTTTGATGCAAGGGATTTTGGAGGTACGTTATCAGATTAGTGCCTTGTACTAAAATACTGTCCGAAATGGTATTTAGAAAGAGAGCACAGAAAAGCCTTTTGTCTACAATACACATTTTGTTTTTCAGACCTAGCATGTGGATCCTGAACTGAGTTTCAGGGTTTTTAATTCATAATTTGTTGAGCATACTGAGGAAAAAAAGTTGACAACATTTTTAAGTAGGGAGTTATTCAACCATGCCAAAGAGCAAAAGCTCCACGTTTCTGCAACCCTCTTCTCTCACTGGTAGATATGACTTCAGAATAGCACAGATAACACTAAGTGACAGAAACACTTTGCGTATAATTCATGGGAGAAATTATGTGTTAGAATAAGTTAGTATTGATTAAGGAGTTGAAATTCCTTCTCAAAGTCTAAACTATGCAGTGAGTTAAGAGGCTTTGAGTGCTGTTCTTTCACTCCAGGGTCACTCTGAAGACACCAAACACCTGTTTCCTTGGATTGGAAGATCAGACCATGTTAGTTCAGTGTGGAAGGACAAAGCATGGCAGGAAGCATGGGGCAGTCGTTCACTTGTGGACATGCCATGCTCCTTTATAGCGCAGTTACATCAAATGATTAATACGGCTGAAATAGAACAGGAACTTTCAATCATAAGCATACTTAAATTCTGTATCAAAATGCAATCAATATAGGTGATTTACAGCTTTGTAGCTGTTTATCTGCTAATGCTCTGCTTGTTTCCGAGTTGGAGTTATGGTAGTTTGCATGACTTGCTGTTCTGATTTCGGTGTGACTGTGAAGGGGTTATATTGTTTAGGCTGCTCTAGTCACTGATACTAATGAATGAAAACAAATTCTTAATACCAGTTTTCATTGAAGTCTGATTGCTATTTCCTTTTGAATTCTACTCCCGATTTGAAAATTTGCTGACTTTTGTTTTATTTTCCCGTCTTCTGCAAAGTCTGGGAGGATTAGAGGCAATCTTTTTCAATACGCTCACTCCAGTGTAGGTGAATTGGATAACATCCAGTAATAATAATGGGATAAATCAGTTTAGGATTAAGGTAAAAATATATTAATTGTCTATTCTTTTAATAGAGTATCCTGCCGTGTTTCAGAGTATTCAGATGTTGCTGAGTGTGCAGTACAGGTAATCCAGTTGATGCTGCAAATTACCATTTAAAAACAAAATCCTTGTAGTTCAATCTTTTTGAAAAACTTTTTTTTTAGTGCAGTAACTGGTCAGAATAGAGAAAGTAGGCAGTAGAAAGAAATACCTTGTGGTGACAATGAACTACACACACCGTTGTGGTTTCATTATGCTTGCCAATGTCATAAACTATCAGAAGGGAAGGGAGAAATAATAAGACAGATAAACCTTGCTGGTGTCACAAATTACTTCAGATAGTGAAAACTAAAGCTGAGATAGGTAGTTTGGTGCTTCGTCAATGGACATCAAAGAGGTAGTTGAAACCAATGGCAGGTAGCAAGAAAACATAGATGGCAAGAAAACATAGATGGCAAGAGGTGGCAATGAATGGTAGAACTGTGCCGGTAGGCAGACTGATTCTGAATTGGGTTTTGCCCGTCAGGGAAAGTGGGTCTTACTCTGTTAAACTTGCTTGGAGGCACAGTTAATATACAGTCGAAGTTCAGCTAGCCTGAAAAGAGCACAAACCCTATAAATAGTTTTTGGCAGTTGTGTGGGGAGTAAAGAACAAAGCAAGAAACCAAGTCATGCAACTGTGTAAGATTCTACATATGGCATGAGCATTAGTGTGAAATGTAGTTTAATGTGTCACCTCAGATATTCAGAGTTAAATAAAATGCAGAAAAAGGACATGAGGTATTGTCTGGCTTCTAATTCTTATAGGAAAAAGTAGTAAAGGACATCAAAAGAAAACCAAGGTAAAAGCTCAAAACGAAAGGAATTATCTTTTTGGGTAAACAATGAGACTTGGTACTGTCAAGATCACAGATTAGCTTGTGAAGTGCTTATGAAGTTCTTGAACATAAAGTTTTGTCTACGTTTATGAAAAATGACAGTATTATTAATGAGCATCAGTCCAGTTTTGAAATTGCTGGATGTTAAAAAGATGAGGTTGTGTGGAAGCACTGCTCTGCCAGTATTTGATTGTTGATATTTATATTTGAGTACTGATATTTCCTTTATTTCACTTTACTCCGAGGGATGCTGAGTTTTCGTGCACCTTTAGGCTCAACACTCATTGCTGCTGTCAGCCTCTGAACTGGTTTTGGTGTGTTGGGCGTGTATCTGGGCTGATGATGAGTATCTGAAGTATTGCCACGAGAGTTTCCCCGCCATGCTTGATGGATGTCTGAGATGTCTTTTCCTTAAACTGTTCGCTGTAGCTCTTACCTGTTAAATTCTTCAAAGAGAAGAACTCCTTTTCTCTTCTTAATATGAGAGAGCCCAAGCAGCTCATTTTATATCTCGTTATTCTGTACTGTTGTGGAATCCTACTGATTGCTTGTGTGTTGGTGCGCGCTTGATCTTTTTGTTGCTTTTGACCTCTTTTGTTCTCCTCTTGACGATGTCATTATCTTGGTGCTTTGGCAGAATACCTCCATTGGGAAGCTGAGAAATGGAGAATGAATAAGAAAATATTCTCAACAGATTTCTGGAAAGGAGAGAGCAAATGGTTGACCGGATATTATATTTGATCATTGTCAAAAAGTCTTTGCTGAAGTTAATGAAAAAGAAAACAGGAAAGAGCCAGTGCAGACTTATGCCTCTCAGGTGTCCTGTAGATTCCTGCATTTTAGATGTCAGAAAATAACTTCTGATCTACAGTGAACCATAGTGTTTTTCTTTTTTTTTTCTCCTCACAGAGTGGTAGTAAAGGACATCTTAAAAAACAGGCAGCAACGGTGATTTTTTTTTTTTTTTTTTTAAACTTAAGATTACATAATGTGTATCCCTGTTCTTGTATGTGTGTCATGGACACTGGTATTACTTGGACATTTTACTTACATGTGGGTTGTGAATATCTTGTTAATGTAAATAGGTTCTTTCCTGATATGGATATCTTTACTACTTGCTGTTTTTTTTCCTTGGCACTTTAAACAAGGTAGAATATACTTGGTAAACCACATTTTGAGACTTGGTCCTAGTTTTGGACTACTATGGCTTTAATTTTTTTCTAATTGAGAAGAATGATGATCCAAATATGAAGTTTGCAATAGAAGAAATAGATCTCCTTTCAGTGAAGAGACTTCAACTTGTCTTGCGAAGAACTTGTGGACAAAAACCATAAATAAAATTACTTCATGTCATTGTTTAAAGATGAACTTAAAAGCACCTAACCTAGGGGGAAAAAAACCTTTCTTGGTTTAAATATAAACTAAATTTAGCAGAAATAATATTTTTAATTTAGTGGAAACTAAACTTAGAGGTCTGGGAATTTAAGAGTATATCAACTTCATTGAAATCCTGTGGTTTTCTTGGTGTCAGACAAAATGTGTGGGGTAAAACTTTCTGAATGGTTGCAATTATTTTCCTTCCCTTCTACTTACTATAGACTGACTGAAGTGTGTTTCAGGGAGAAATTTCTTGGCAAGGTGTTAAAATCTGAGTAATTGTGTACATTCCTACTCAGAAGTAGCAACCATGCTATAGCATTCCAGGATTGGAGTAGTTTGATTTTGAATTCAAACTATGTTTCTCAGAATCATGTTTCCTACTGGAATTAAAATGGGTAAGGCAGAGCCTCCTTAAGAGGAGTTTTAGGAGGTGTGTAGTAATCTGCAACTTTTCCAACCCAGCACTAGAGCTGTAGTTTCTTGTAAGTTACTTCTAACTAGTTGGAATTCACCTAGCCTTGAAGTGAATTTTTCAATAAGTCATCTTGTAAACAGGAGACTCCTGATGGAATTCTAATACTTGTGTGAAAAACAATTATCCTCAGGACCATTACAAAATAACTGCATAATTTACAGTCTTGGTAGAATTTAGTAACATTTGTGTTTAACTAAATAGATTATATGTGTGTGTGTGTGTGTGTGTGTGTGTAAAACACAAAAAAAACCCAAAACTAAAACCAACCACAAAAAACAACCAACCAAAAAAAATGAAGATGGGAATACCTTTGGGCCAAGGCTTTCCAAAGAAAAAGCATCACTTCCCAAGAGATCATGGAAGTAAGAAGAGTTTAAAGTTTCATCTAAGATGCTGTCCAAAGCCTATATGACTCCAAAGTATAAAGTGCTGACTATAGTGTTATCAAAATACCAGGCCTTCTTGGTAGCAGGAAAAAAAGTATTTTATTTAACAACCTGAGCATGCAGTACAGGGAACAAATAAGAGTAGTTAATGCTACAGATATGGCAGGTTAATCTTACTGTGTACATGCTTTGAAGATGTGAAATACTTGGCTTGGGGAAATAGAGAATGAAAACAAAACCAAAGGTGCATAAAACCAGTACTAGACCTCAATGCAGAGGAATGCCAATAGGGAATTACTAGTGAAGACCAAATCTTGCTGGAGTACTGGGGGAACATTTCAGAGGGTGGTTGGAAATCTGCAGGTGATACCTGAGTGAACACAGCTTCAGGAGCAGATGAGTGTAGTACAGACCCTGTGCTTGCAGAAATTTAAGATGAAATAATTAAAATAAATGAAGATATGACTGTATTATGGAGTCTAATGCTTTGGTGTTTTAAGCTCAAACAAATGACAAGAAATAGCTTTCTGAAAAGCCTTGACTCATCAAAGGTGTTTTTCCCACCTTTGTTTTCTGATAGTGTCTTCTGCTTAGACTGTATTTTAATTTTTGACTCAAATTTTCCTTATACTCTGAACTAGTTTTTCAAATATTTGAAAATACTACTGATTTTGTGTTATTGTTAATAGTTACAACAGTTTAGGAAGTATTATATAGTATGCTAAGTGCTGTATTTAGAATTTCTAGTGGCATCTAGAATACCACTAAACATTATTCAAGTTGAGTTATGCAAGAATAACCTTATGTTTTTCTCAGTGAGCATGTACCAAAGTCAGACTGGAGTTCATGAATACTGCATTATTTAAAATTCAGTATCTTGCCCACCCCACAAGCGTGCATGTTCATTTTCTACCTCTTTCTCCACAAATTTTTGGTTCAGTTTGTAGAAAGCTCAGTCTTAGCCTGGTTTCCCTGAAATTTCCTCCTGCTCTAGAGTTGGTAGTTCTTACTGGTTTGAGAGGTGGAAAGTTTCTGTTACACTGGAGGTCTCGTACATACTCTGATAAATACTGATTTTTTTTTCATCCCATAAACCACAAGTTCTGGTTACTAAGCCCTGCATCTTGAGCCACTTTACATCTTTCTATTCTAATTTTCTGTAGACGTTTTTTTTTTTTCCCCAATCAATTGCTCCAAGTCAGCCAAGAATTAACTAGCGTGAGTCCTGTCTGTAGGTGCTGCTCTGCAAGTTTGGTCGCAACTTTAACACTCCAGACTTATTAGCAAAAGGTCAGTCTCCCTGTCGTGTAAGGGTTAGACACGATGAATCCTTTTTATACTCTCCTATCTATTCCTCCTTTGTTTCCTTCCCTTTTTCTTCCCCTGTGCATTCCTCCATCAGTGTGCATTGCTTCACTGATGCCTTCCACACCCAATATCGCAGACCCTCAAGTTTATCCCCTTATCAGTGGCAAAGTCCTGACTTGAACTGCAAGTTCTTGATAGCCTGTCAGTTAGGTTCGTGTCTCTGAATTTTATATGTTATTTTACCGAAATTAAGCGTTCCTGTGGAAGTCATGGGATTGACCATGTTTGGTTTTCATTTCTGCTTCCCTTATTTATACAGAATTTTTTATCTTAGTACCTTGTTTAGGGCTTTTTCTTTCTCATCGCTTTTACATTGAAAAAGGTCCTTCACCAGATACCCTTAAAGAAGCAGACACTCCTCTTCCACTTTCCCTTACAATATTCTCGATACTGTCAAGTGTGTGGGTCTGGAGTGGGGGGGATGGCTTTTTGGGTGGGTTTGTGTTTTTTTTTTGTTGTGTGTAGGGTTTTGGTTTTTTTTTCTTTTTTTTTTTTTTTCTTGAGTCGTGTTCTTCCAAATCTGAAGACTCCAGTTTTCTGGAAATTATTTGATTCTAAAATTCATGTGTTCTGTCCTAAACTGTTAAAGACCCATTAGATACTTTGAAGTCCTTCTAAATAATATATTAAAGCCGAGAAGTTAGTTTTCAGTAGATCAAAAAGTTGAAACAAAACTTAATCCTGTCCCAATGATCATGATCTTTTTCAATTTAAAGGTTGAAGAACACTTCTTGCAAGTACATTTGAAGTCCTGCTTCTGTGTTTTTAACGGAACTAAGCTCTAATTTTGTAGATCTCTTTAGTAACTACTAAATGTTTCTGTATTGTATATGTGCACACATGTGCCTGACCATCACTGTAAATGTATGCAACTTGGATACATAATACTGCATTTAGGGGATGCTGTTCTAGTTTTTAAATTACAGTTTAATTGCCTTCGAAGTTCGTTTGCTGACAATGTAAATGATTGTTGAGTGCATTGAATTAATTATGTTCCTTTAATTGAACAAGATCTGCCTGGAACAAAAAAATTGTATCGCATCTAAAAAAGCCCCACTAAATACTGTACAGAAATCATGAGCTTAGAACAAACCCTAAGATTTGACCACAGGGACCTTGTTTTCCCTGGGAGTACAGTTACTTTTTTATAAAAGAATCTTTCTAAGATTCAATGAACAATCTATACCAGAGTTAACATAATTAGTCTGGGTATTTCAGTGCTTTCTTTCATAAAGCATTTTATTATATATTTTATAGTTATAGAAGTATGTTCCTCTGGTAGACACATAGGATTGTGAATGTTTGCATAAAACCTATACAGTCTCATAAAATTATAGCATAAAAAGATGTAACGTGCTTGTGGGACTTTGTATATGCAAATTCTGGCACTATGGGTATTCCTAGACATGCGAGTGGGTCTATATAACTGAAAAGCAACTAGGAAGACCTGAGCCTTCCTCCCAACAAGCTTTGGCTTCAGACAGATGAGTTGAGCACCAGAGCTTCTGTAGGAGTGATCGGTTTTTAGTTCAGATTCCCATTTTGAATTCATCCTGCCAAGTTAACATCTTTAACAGTTTTTTTAAGTTTTCTTATTTTGACGTTACTTTAGTTTTCTTAATTTGACTTTAAAAGTATATTTGTATCTGATTCTGATAGCATGAGGAATTGTCTGTAATAAAGAATATAGAGGATGGAGCCAGGCTCTTTTCAGTGATGTCCAATGACAGGACAAGGGGTGATGGATACAAGCTGGAACACAGGAGGTTCCACGAAAATATTGGGAAAAACTTTTTCCCAGTGAGGGTGCCAGAGCCCTGGCACAGGCTGCCCAGGGAGGTTGTGGAGTCTCCTTCTCTGGAGACATTCAAACCCCGCCTGGACGTGTTCCTGTGTGACCCACTGTAGGTGATCCTGCTCTGGCAGGGGGGTTGGACTAGATGATCTTTTGAGGTCCCTTCCAACCCCTGACATTCTGTGATTCTGTAATAGTGTATTTATAATGCTATTTAGCAGAGAGGACAGTCTTCCGTGCCAGAAAGCACTATTTGTAAACAATTCATGTGATACATATTCGGCAATGAGAAATCCTTATCATTGGTACAATTGTGAGCATGTGGTTTTAGGAACTTGAATAACTCTCTCTTTCAGAGTTGCATAAAAAAAGGTTTTAAAAGGGGAAAAAATAACGTCTTTTTTGATCGAATTAAAACTTTGTTTGCTCAAATGGTAGACCTGCAACTGCCACTGAGTGGGTGTCATTAAATTGCTCTTATCAGAAAGAAGCCAATTGTCCTCCCCACCACTGCTCTAGCAATCTTTATGTGCATCTGCTTCTAACAAGTATTTTTGACAGATGGGGGGGAAAAATGCCATTTTCTCATGCATAATGTGCTATGTAGTATTGCACACAGACCTTTAGATTGTCTGCAAAGATTTATCTCTGATCACTGCAGTAAAATACCATCTTATTTACAATTAAATGAAAAGCCCTTTTTGTCAGACTCTTCCAGACACACATTTTAAATGTCACAAATCAGTTGTTTGCTTCAGTTCAACAGTTACTTCGCTTAGTACCTTAGTGTTAGCAGGGGAATGCGGGGAGCATGGATGACAATTTGAGGCAATGAAGCAAAGTTCAAGTCCTGGAAGATACTGAAAACTTTGGTCTTCCACTAAAAGCCAGAAGAATTGATGGCAATTGGAAACAAACTTTTAAAATAGAATGAAATTTAAAAAATAAAAGAGAGCTCTCACAAAGTTGCTGTAGTATGATACTCTGAAAATAGTTTTCTGTTCCCTGTTAAGTTACATATTGTAACTGAGTAAACCAACAAGATCTTGATATTTAGCATGCAAACTCTTTAATAACATATAATCACGTAATGGTCATGAACTGAATAAACAAGTGAGAAAATCCTGTTGAAATAGTGTGTTTTTTCCAAGTTACTGGGTGACAACCTGAATTATGCTGTCTGTTCCACAGCACAAACATAGAATTCACTATTGATGTCACAAGTTTGACATTGTTTTTTAGGATGGTGAGACTTGAACTTTCTGGCCTTGCTTTCAATTTTTTTAATTTTAGTCACTTTATTTGGAGATGTGGGAAAATAATTTTACAATTAAAGCTGCATAAGCCTTTGAGGTGACTGACTCCAGGTACAAGCGGAATAAGGAAGACTTCGGAAATCAGTCGATCAGACTTCTGTTAAGAATGTCTTTGCATAACTTCTCTGCAGTGAGCCTGAGTTTTCCAATCTGTGGATTTTCTAGCTCAAGCAATGATGCTCTTAAATGGTCTGTTTAGCTTGAAGCTTGTGATTTTATTCACTAATGCATTGTGCTTGGTAAGGTTGTCAGCAAAAAAACTTGTGTATGTGAAAGCTCATAATGTAATTAGGTTTAAAAGAGCATAGTGAGAGAACTATGTGTTATTCATTATTGACGTGGTATGGACGTTATGTACTTGGAAAACAATGACCACTTTCTCAAGGAACTTGCTTTGTCAAGGTTTTGCTTAGTTCAGGCTGCTGCACCCTTTTCTCTTCTAACTTGGGAGGAGTCAGCAAGGTCCTTCCTGAGGGCAACTTAGTGTGTTACAAGTGTGTGTCTGTATCTACGTACATATGTATGCATAAACCACGTTGTAACAACTCAAATCAGGTTGCAGGGTTTGATTGTCTCTGAGCTTGCAGAGCATGTAGCAGCTCAGTGGCAAAAGGAGCATTTGGGAAAAGCTTCAGTGTCGTTAGTGAAATAACGGTCACTCCTTGTCCTGCCTATTAGTACTTCTCTGGTTAGGAAAAGTTTTGTCAAGCCTCTGCAGAAATCTGGAATTTCAGTAGTCTGTGTGTCAGGAGAGCATGCCAAACTAGTTTGTAAGTGCAGGAGAGTCCCAAACTGACATTTATTTTGATATGAAACTTGAATGCTGGAGAATAGGTAACTCGAAGACACGCCTATATGTAAAGCTTTCTTGAAAAGCAGATTCAGGGAGTGTCCCACTCTTCTGCAAATCCTGCCCTAAAATTGTTCAGACCTTGAATTAGATGAAGTTTAGCAGTTTTAATTTCTGGAGGTCCATAAGGGAGACTTTCAACTACTTGAAAGAGTAGCTGTACCAGTTCTGGGGTTTTGACGGTGGTGGTGTGGGGTTTTTTTGTTTTTTTTTCTTCTCACTTGGTTTTGTTTGTTTTAAGCATACCAAAGCCCTGCAAAACAGAAGTAACAAAAACCTTCTGATTTAATAGCAGTTAGCAAAAGTCATCTTCTGTAACTCAGTGGGCTATATGTAACCATGATCCTGGTAGCCAAAAGGTGAACCTTAGCTAGTATTGAGCTTGCTGGTCCTGATCCAGAGCTATGATGCTTTTAACAGAAACACTTATGAATTAAGTGCTCGGCTGGACCTGAGCCAAAATATGCTTAGCACAATGTAGGATGGTGTCTTAAATTACTACTGAGAATTGAGAGTTCAGTTAGTGTGTGTTTCTTTCTGGGGGGGCTCCTTGGGAGCTGAGGAGAAGAGAATGAAAATGAGAAAAGACAGATTAAGGCAAGATATATTCAGCCAGATGTTGCCAATGTTGGGGTTTAGTAGTTCTCCCATGAAGTGTTCACAGAGAAATAATGACTTTGATGCCAAGTGTGGTGTGGGTTTTATTAGAGGCCTGCTGAAATCCTTTCATGTCTGTCACATAAGCTGAAGTCTACCATTTGCATGGCTATTCAGAGCTATTCAGGATAAGGAGAATTAGGATAAACTCTGCACAAAATCAGATAGTTACCAGCTAGTGAGTGTCTAGCTAAGGGAAGATGTTGCGTCAGATGAAATTCTTACATAGGGTTTCCAGGGATTTGCATTTGTGGCTTGATTTGTAATAAAATATTAATATTTAAAAGTTACTTTTAGAAAAAATGTGCAGCAGTAATCAATGTAGCTGCCATATTAAGTGCAGGACAGTAATTTTAGTTCACAAAAATAATAAAATAAATTCTTATGACTAGAATGTAAAAATTTAGCAAGCAAGAATGTATTTTTGTGTATGAGAGGTTGAGGTCAAATTCTACAGGCACTATATAATTTATTTTTTTTCTTATAATGGCAATGCATTCTTATTTATATGCACAGCAAGCTGCAGATAGCTTTGCAAAAACTACAAGCAAGCCAAGCATATATGTACATTAAAAATTATATTCCCTTAGAAAAATGAAACTGCAGCATCATGCCAGGACATGGATTAAGTTGTAAAATTGTATTAAAAAATGCTGTTCTGTCTGAGAAACAAAGTGATCATAACTGTCTGACTCATAGAAACAAATTGTGCTCAGGAGCCCTCCTTACCTAGAAAGTCTGGTTACTTTTTAAAGCCACATGATGTGATCTACTCATGCTTAATGTGTAATCTTTAGAGGTACAAAAAACACTTTGAGAAACCTTCATGAAAACAAGTTTCGGTTTATTTTCTGGAGTTTGACAGCAATTCTGTGGTTTTGATGGAAGTTGTTGAAGATACTAGAAGGTGCATTGTGGCTGCTAACTGGGAAGAGAATGTTCATATCTAGTGCAATGAAGCATAATCAGAAAGTTGTGGAAGGATTTAAAGACAGAAGCTGGGCGATGTGAGTTGAAGGTGTGACTGAATTGCCAGCTGCTTTTTGTGCCCCCAAATTGTAGAGCCTCTGTGCTCTAACGTGGGAAGTATTAAGTATCTACAGAGCTTCAGAAGCAATCACAGAATTGCCTAGATTGAAAAAGGCCTTTGAATCACAGAATCACAAAGTGTTAGAGGTTGGAAGGGACCTCAAAGATCATCTAGTCCAGACCCCCTGCCAGAGCAGGATCACCTACAGTAGGTCACACAGGAACCCGTCCAGGCGGGTTTTGAATGTCTCCAGAGAAGGAGACTCCACAACCTCCCTGGGCAGCCTGTTCCAGTGCTCTGTCACCCTCACAGTGAAAAAGTTTTTTCCTCATATTTTTATGGAACCTCCTATGTTCCAACTTGCACCCATTGCCCCTTGTCCTGTCAATGGACGTCGCTGAAAAGAGCCTGGCTCTGTCCTCCTGACACTCCCCCTTGACATATTTCTAAACTTTAACGAGGTCACCCCTCAGCCTCCTCTTCTCCAAGCTGAAGAGACCCAGCTCCTTCAGCCTTTCCTCATAAGGGAGATGTTCCACTCCATCATCTTTGTGGCTCTGCACTGGACTCTCTCAAGCAGTTCCCTGTCCTTCTTGAGCTGAGGGGCCCAGAACTGGACACAATATTCCAGATGTGGCCTCACCAGGGCAGAGTAGAGGGGCAGGAGGACCTCTCTCGACCTACTTGCTACTCCCATTCTAATACACCCCAGGATGCCATTGGCCTTCTTGGCCACGAGGGCACATTGCTGGCTCATGGCCATCCTGCTGTCCGCCAGGACCCCCAGGTCTGTTTCTCCTACACTTCTCTCCAGCAGTTCAGTCCCCAACCTATACTGGCACATGGGGTTATTCTTTCTCAGGTGCAAAACTCTACACGTGCCCTTATTGAACTGCATAAGATTTCTCCCTGCCCAGCCCTCCAGCCTGTCCAGGTCTCTCTGAATGGCAGCACAGCCTTCTGGAGTGTCAACCACTCCTCCCAGTTTCGTGTTATCAGCAAACTTGCTGACAACACTCTCTAATCCCTCATCCAGGTCATTGATGAATATTAAAAAGCACCGGCCGGAGCACTGAGATCACTGAGTTCAGCCATTAACATAACATTGACAAGTCCTTGACTAAACGCTATCCCCAAGCTCTATGTCTGCCTGACTCTTAAATACCTCCAGCGAAGGGGACTCTGCCACTGCCCTGGGCAACCTGTCCAAGTGCCTGATAACCCTTTTACTGAAAAATTCTTCGAATACTCAATCTAAACCTCCCTTGGCACAACTTGAGGCCGTTTCTTCTTGTTCTGTCACTTGTTACTTGTGAGAAGAGACTGATTCCCACCTCACTACAGCCTCCTTTCAGGTAGTTGTAGAGAGCAATAAGGTGTCCCCTCAGCCTCCTTTTCTCCAGGCTAATCTAAGCACAAGCCACTACACCTTATGACAGAACGTGTATGATGCTTTGCTGTTGTACCAGCTGTAGACTAATTGTACTTCTGCTCCAGTCAATGTTATTTAGCAAAATATATTAAACCGCCTTTTCATGTGCACTGAGGAAATGAATGCTTTCTAATTAAGGTAATTGGGGAATAATAACAGAGGAAAGGAAGAACTGAATTGTAAGGAAGTCAGTAGCTTCTCCTACCTTTATTCAGTTGTTCCACTTGTGTAGAAAACAGATTTGCAAACCTATGTATTCTCATAAGCAAATATGAAATTCTAGTTTAACTAAAATAAGCGGTCAGTTTTATGAAGTAATACGTGGTTATAGGACCCGTTTTTCAAGCTAGTATTTGTAAGTCTTTTTGCTGTAAGCATTATTGTAGTGCCCAGTGCTGCTACTTGCTTATTTTTCTATGAATGAGACACCACATACCTGAAAAGTGTGCTAAAGTGGTTGCATTAAGTATTCCTTTATATTGAGTAATTATATGGAATTAGTATTTTCACCCTCTTAAACAAAAATATCAGCTTTAAAATAAAAATGATTCTAAATACACTCAGTGCCCAGAATAGTTTTTGGTCTTAAAATCCTTCTTGGGAAACTTTAATACAGGATGAATTCTCACTGTAGAGTTATATAAGGGTTATTACCTTTTAAATACGTACATTGGAATTGTCTCCTGTAATTAAGTGACAGCTAAAATTAGTCACATATGCGAAGATAAGCCAGTCCCTCCTTCTCTATTAAAAATTTCTTTTTTCCTTTTGTTCCAAAGGGAGAGTGATGAGCAGGTAAAGCTCATTCACACATATTGGAGAATGGTTGAGACATCAAGTGCTAAATCAGTGACTCTTGCTGTGGACTTATTAATGTATATTTTACTTAAAATGCACAAGAAAAAATTTATCTGCTGTGGATCTGGTCTTATCACTGAAAGCTTTTAAACCAGAGGATACATAAAGTCTTGTTGCTGTTTCCAAGTCGTAAAGAAAACTTCTCAGTATGAAATTCCTGGAGAACTTTGAATACAACGATTTGCACCTACAGGAAAAAACCAAAATACACACACAGACACACACACACACACACACACAGACAGACACAGACAGACACACACACACACACACACACACACATCTCTGACGAAATTAAATACAGAACACTGAAAAGACTTGTTCTTAAGAGTTTTAACCAAGTATGGGCACCTTATTCTCCCTTACCAAGATAACTAAGTTATTTGAAGTTCTAACATTTCATGTATGATTTATGTATACTATGCACATTATGTTTTGAGGACTTAGTTACAGATGAAAACATATCCTAAAGGTTTAGAAGTTTGAAGTCAAGATGAACAAGAATGTACATATGCTTTATTTTAGGTGTGGTTTTTTTTAAGACAGTTTTGGGCTTTTGGACAATATGACAGAACGAAAAAGGCATTTGGAAGCAACAGGGCTGTCTGTATAACATACTTGATCATAGAATCACAGAATGTGTTGGGCTGGAAGGGACCTTTAAAGGTCATCCAGTCCAACCCCCCTGCAGTGAGCAGGGACATCTGCAACTACATCAGGTTGCTTGGATGCTTGTATCATGTCTGCCTGGGACCCTTCAATCTCATACCAGTTTTACTAAGTCTCTCCTAGTTATAATAGTGTAAAAGTGGTTGTGTTATTAGTCTTATCTGTTGTCTTTGCACTTTTACAAATAGCGAAGCCTGGTTTTGCTGTGTAACAGCCTACATTACACACAGTGGTGTACTGCAGTAACCTTAGTTATTTCTCAGACTACCGTCACCTCCTTTTTTTTTTTTTTTTTTTTTAATATCACTCCCCTATTCCTTCCTTCCACAACCTTACTGTGTTACTTCAGTATTCTCTGACAACCTGCCACTTGGAAGAAAGTGTCTGGCTCCCAAAGGCGAGACTGAGCTCATGTGCCTGGATTGATGGGTTCCCTGGTGGGCAAACCTCTGTGAGGAAAGTCGGAGTTCATGTTGTACTGATACTTCCCTCCTCTGTAGCTATGTTTGAAGTGTTTCTATGAAACTGGTATCTTTGGCCTCTGCTCTCCATCAGATTCATGTCAGATGGGAGATAAATTCAGAAGTCTCTGAAATGGACCTGGCAGATGTCTGTGTCAATGAACAGCATAATTACAGCTTTACTTTTGGAGAAAGGTGGGATAAAGTAACTGAATAAACCCCTACTGTATATCAAAGCTGGTCCTGATATTTCAGCTTTTACAAACATTAAATCCTATGTAATTTTTGAAACTTGTTACCAGTTTTCAGGTAGAGTTGCTACAATAACAATGTCATATTGCTGCTGAAAGTTTTTATCAATTTTTTTTTCTTTTGCTGATTGAGAGGCAGGCCATCTGCCACAGTGTTCCATATTTTTCTTTAGTGTGCCACCTGCAACTTTGAGATTTATTTTTTTTTAAGTAGCATTCAGTCTGTCCTATCTTCTTACATACTGGATTTCTTAAAAAGGAAATATTTTTTTAATTTTCTTTTTTATGGTTCTAATCTATCTGACTATTCAGATTTTTTTCAGCTGAATCTTGAGTTGCTCAAAATGATTGTAGTGTTTCATACTGGCAAATTATTCTTAATGTGGATGTCAAGGGTAAAGGCTGGGCTGGCTACTAAACAAATGACAGTTGCTCTCTATTAACCCCTTTCCTCTCTCAAAGGGGAAGAGTAAAGAAAATAAGGCAGGGAGACTTCTGGAATGTAAAACCAACTAAAACAGCTTTAATGAAATAATTCTAGTGCTAATAAGGAAATAAACATATACAAAACCAACACTGAACCTAAACCTCCTGCCTGACAGCAATTGCCACTGTTGCTGCAGAGCAGGCAGGCATGGGGGAAGTTCCAGATCAGACTCGGAAGCAGAGGGGAGCTGGATCTGGGAACTGGACTCAGGAACTCACTGATCAGGATCAAAGGCAGAAGATAGGAGTCCTTCTTGGGCACTGGCCGTTGAAGAGGAGGGCTTAACCCTTGATACCTCATATTTATACTTAATATGATGTCCAGGGAAGGAAATATTTTGGTCAGTTTTGGGTCATCTGTCCTGTCTGCTCCTTACTGGAGCTGTGAATTTTTTATTTCCTTGGGACCCTTTTACTTCCTGGCACTGCCAACATGTTACACTAGATTTAGCAGGGACCTTAGTCACTATAGGAGCAAGTAGCAAGAGCCTTTCTGCATACCAATCCCTGGCAGGAACTGTAAACATCAGGTATTATCACTTCTAGTAGCAGACACTGTCTGCAAAAACATGCTGTTACCTTTGGAAAGTGCAGCCTATTAGACTGAGCTGAAAAGTAAAATCACTGAACAGAATTGGCTCTGGTTTAGCTCAAACCAGGACAAATCGTTTATGTACTTTCTTGATCAGAGAAAGCATCTTGATCATATGCCATGCTGGAGGAATGAGGATGAGAAGGGATATTTAACAAAGTTGTTACAAAATTAGTTAGGGCCCCCCCACACACATGTTTTACATTCCTGTATGAAACAGCTGAAGATACATAGATTAGGAGTGTATTTGTGTAGGTAGGGAAATCAGTTTTTTGATTGAAGTGCATCCTTATTCTGCTGCTTGAAATGCAATAACAGCTCCCACTTCTGACAAAATGTGCCCTAATCTGAATGTTTTGAGCAAGGCAGTATGAGAAATGTGTATTTGTACCACACCATCTTGTCTGCATGGCTGATTTCACCTCACCTCCATACTTGGCTGTTTTGAGTATATTGTCAAGACCCTTTTAAGTGAACAGGTTTTAAAACTTCTGAATAAGGAGTTTAAACTACTCTCGCAAATGTGCAGCCTGTATTTGGAGTGATATGGTTCTGAGGGGGAGCCGAGTGTGATAATTAGCAGGTTGTTCAGCACATACTATGATATTCTGAAAGTACGTGCCTGAATGGGGGCTTCACGAGAAGAAGTTTTCAGAAACACCAGAGTGTGGTTTGCAGAAGGGAGATCTTGAATCCTTTGAAGCTAATGGAAATGGTGGTGTGGATTTTTTAGAGACCAAGCTCTTTACTCCATGTTATGTTCAGATTTGTTGTATTGACAATCTAATTCTGACAGTATTCTAATTGTCCTCAAATGTATTCATCCATAGTAGCTGCACCAAAATTTCATAGTGGAAAATTGCGATATTGATTTTAAGTGTGAGAAAGTCATCTGGAACATCATGTGGAGGCTGCGTTACGATAAAGCGCGAAGCAGGATGTGTGATGTGGAAAAAAGCTGTTCGTCATGAGTAGTAGTTTCAGGAGAGATCATAAAATATAAATCTTGCTCTATTTTCTTATCTTTGGTTGTTATTATTTACTAATCTAATGAGACTGGCTGCAAAATTAACTTTCTGTGGAGGGTTCCTAAAATAAACAAGAACAAAGCATTTGTTAGATGAGTGAATTTTATTCAGTGTGTTAGGTTGTGTTAGGTTGTGTTAAGATGTGGCTTTTCATACTCTGATCAGAATTTTAAACGTGTTCAGGAATTAAGAAGCAAGGAGAAGTAGTTATGTGGAAAAAGGCTCCAGAGCAGCTTCTTAGAGAGAACATTTTGACCTTGAGAAAGATAAAACCAGAACAAGTGTGAAATAGGAAGAAAATAATCCTACTATTAAAATATTGTAATACAACATTGTCCATAAAGCAAAAAATCAAAATAATAAAGAAACGGATAAGAAGGCGATACTCATCCTAGTCAGACGTGTAGATCTGTTAAGAAGAAATCATAGTATAATTAAAGATGCTAAATTTTTATTTTGAATCTATTCTAAGCTACCATGGAAGTAAAGGCTTTTAAGGGCCTGGAACAACTAGCAGTTGGTATTTTCTATAAAATGTTTCCAAATATTTCTGTAGTTATTGTTTTAGATTCCTAAATATCCCAGTTTAGCATCTTGTTATATAGGTACTATATCACAGAAATGCTTTTTACTGCCATTACTGCGAAGAATGCAAGATTGTGAAATGGGGAGCAGCTAAGTTATTGCAGTAAATTAAAAGAAAACTGTTGTAGCCTGAAATTTTTGTTACAATGAAGATCATTCCTCTGTTTCCCTGGGAGCAGTCAGAATATGTGTAACAGCATATATTGATTTCAGATAGTCATAAATACGAATAGTCCATCAGGGTAAAATATCGATTGAAGTAAGCATTGATTTGGCTGTCAACATAAAATTAGTGTGTATTTATAGGTTATCTTTGATATTTTAAGTTTAGATTCAGAGGAAAAAGAGGAGTTGTGGTTTATCAGTTAGCATTTTCCTTATTAAACCTAATTTGGTTGGGAAGTAAATGCATGGAAAGAGCATCCTGTTTTAAACATGATGATAAATACAGCCTTGAACCTCTTGTGCCTGGCTAGTGGGCAAGACAGGTCATAGGAGTGGTACAATGTGTAGAATATTCCTTAATAATTGTCTAAACTATTCCTTAATAACTGCTGAACTGTCTCATACATGGTGTAGTCATAAACTCCACTTTATCTTAATCTGAACTATTTTGAATATTTGAATTAGAATTTTAAGCACTCTGGAGTATACTGCTGCAAGATGACACTTGGGATAAGATATTCAGAGCTTGCAATTTCATTCATTACCCATGTCTTGTCTTTGTAGCAGAAAATATGTAAAACAAGTAGGATCATAGTCATAGAATTGTCAGGGCTGGAAGGGACCTTAAAGATCATTAAGTTCAAACCCCCCCACCATGGGCAGAGACATCCCCCACTAGATCAGGCTGCTCAGAGCCCCATCCAGCCCGGCCTTAAAAACTTCCAGGGATGGGGCTTCCACCACCTCTCTGGGCAACCTGTGCCAGCGTCTCACCACCCTCACGGGGAAGAACTTCTTCCTAACGTCCAATCTGAACCGATCCATCTCCAGCTTCAATCCATTCCCTCTAGTCCTGTCACTACCCGGCATCCTAAAAAGCCCCTCATCAGCTTTCTTGTAGGCCCCCTTGAGATACGGGAAAGCCACAATAAGGTCTCCTCAGAGCCTTCTTTTCTGCAAATTGAACAACCCCAACTCTCTCAGTCTGTCTTCATAGGAGAGGTGCTCCAGCCCTCTGATCATCCTCGTGGCCCTTCTCTGGACACGCTCCAGCATGTCCATATCCTTCTTGTAGTGGGGGCATGTAGTAGGATGATTATGACCAGTGTGAAGATTGTGTAGTGTATGACCAGTTAAGAAAACCTTGTTTCTGAGAGCATCAAATTCTCTAGGTATTTAAACTGAGTCACTTCTACCAGCTAGCAAGACAAGATATGTTTAAACTTCCCCCCATATGTACTTGTGCAAACTTTGAAAGCTGCAAATAGTTTAAGTTTTGGTAAAAAAAAATTGTCAAATTTAGGTTGCTAGTTAGGATTTTTCTTTTTTCTTTTTTTTTTTTTTAGCTTTTGTAGAATAAATATTGTTTCTTAGGAAAACTTAGAGAGAGAAACTCAGCAAAAGTAGTACATGTGCTTTTTATCATCCATATGTTTCCCTAGAAGACTATTTGAAAATGCTCTAATGTGATGTTGACAGTGAAGGATATATTGCAGAATGTCACCATCAGCTTTGTGAAGACTGGCTGAAATTTTTGAGCAGTCAGATCTGAATTTATCAGGTCAGTTACAGCAGCTCTCAATCCGTACATGTTGGTGCAGCACGTGGTCCCACTCGGTGTAATATTGTACTATTCAGCTCTCACCTTTAGATCAGAACCAGCAATGTCAGGTTTAAAACAAACTTTATTTTGTAGACAAACTGGAATGTTAAGCCATGGTGCTATTTCACTGTTGGTGTGGTTTTTTTGGTGTGGTTTTTCGTCAGGGAAACTCAAACAAATATTAGCATACAACACTGGCAGCATTTATAACATGTGGTCAAAACAGGTTATATTGAGTTTAAATGTATTTAAATTTATTAAATTAGAAATATATGCAGCAATCCATCACTTTCAGTAACGGATCTCCAGATTTTTAATCCTGTGAGGGATGACAGAGCAAGTTCTGAAATTTTGATAACAGTATAACCATCAAGAGAAGAGCCTCAGAGAAACACAGGACTATAAGCTACAATGTGTGTGTTCCTTTCCTTAGAATATTACTCAGCATGCAAGCTTAAAAAACCTTCTGATTAGACAAAACATGGAAAACCAAAAAAAAACCACACAACCCCAGCACAATGCACTGGAAAAACTTTTTCCCTTAGGCAGAAAAACTCTGCCAGGGCCCATGTTTTTGAGCTACAAAGTAGCTGTGAAACTGTAATAGGCAGCAAGCCAACTTGTCCATTTTACTGTTTCTGAGAAAATTACTCACAAGTTCTTGTAGCATTTATTCTTTAATATTGAAGCAGAAGATTTTTTTTTTTTTTTTAGTTTTGTAATAGTTAGTCTTAAAGTGCTTTGGCTATATGAAAGTAATAAAGCATCATGGAGACATAAACACAGAATTGTTGCTTGCAAATGTAGGTGTTAAATAAATATCAAATTAGTTCTAGCTGTGAGTGTAAAAGTAAATATTCCTATCACATACAGAACACTCTACCAAGCATTTTCTTATTGCAAGATATTGCTGGAGGGAACTTTTCTATTGATTCTTCATTATTTTTTACCTTAAAAAAATAAGTTCAAGTCAGTAATTATTTTTGGTAATTTAACTTCATAATACCTTTTAAATTGAATAACCATGAACTTTGTGCACTCATCTTCAGGAATCATTTTAGAAAGAAGATCCTGTGCTTTTCCTAGCCTTGCTGTATTCTGGTAGAGCCTATATACAAGTGCTGAATTTAACCTCCATATGTATACAAAATAAAACAGTGCAGCTTTTTTGGAAGAAAGAAAATCAAACACAAGTTTCAGGCTAGGTATTAAGACTTGGTCCATTTTGGCATGAAGTAATTTAGTAGTGTTGTGCATTGGTGCAAAAGAAATTTGTGTTATGTCATGCATTGACTTTGTGGGGTGTTCAGGTGTCTTCAAGTCAGAGACCAGTTGTATCATCAGCACTGAACTGTGTGTCATAGCATTTTTACTCTTGAAAACATTTGTAATGTGAAGATTTTTGAGGTCTGTATATAGCTATTGCTTGGAGAAATTTCACTAAATACAGAAAATGCCAAGAATAGGTAACATTAAGGTGATACTACTTCATTTTTATAGACTCATGTTAGAAGTGATGGCAGATGTGATGGTTTTTAGAAAGTCACCAGAATATTCCACTTCTAGATTAAATGGCATACCTGTAACAGAGCAGTGCACTATTAAAAATAGTGGATTAAATAAATGACTTCTGTGCCTTCTCAAGGTCAGAGTTTAGGAACTTTCTTCAACAGAACTTGCTTATATGCGGTTTGGTTTTGCTTGTTAAATATTCTTGTGTTGCTTTGTTTTGGTTGTTAAATATCTGATCAAACCTCATTTTGTTTGTTACAAATGTGAATAAGTTATAGTGAAAGTATCTATATAGATTTGTGATGACCAGGAGTATGTTAAAGTTGTGAAAGTGTCTAATACATTTACAGGCTGTGCAAGATTCTTATGTAAAAGCTAGGAGAGAAGGCAAGTGATTGAAGTTTGGTAATTGGATTTCCCCCTGATGTCAAGACATGGTAATTCCAATGGTACTAATATTTCCTTTAGTCAAGGATTAATACTCTACTTACCTTTCGGTCTTTTCGCCCTGTCGGAGAAACCCTTCCCTGCTGTTTTGCACACTGAAAACATCAGTGCAGTGAATTTCTTTTAGAAATTGTATGAAAGTTTGTCAATGCTTTTAATTAAAATCTGAAATGGCATTGCATTTTTGATTTCCTAAAGAAATTCTTCAGAGATGGGCTCTTTCTCCCATCTCTGGAGGCCATAAGTGGACTTTGCCCTCCAGAATTCTTTTCTAACAGTCTGTTTTGGAAATATGAACAAAGCTATATATATGCACTAATGATGTGGATAAAGTGACACAGTAAATAGCATTTTTCTGATATTAGTTGTTTACAGTAAGGTGTCTGCTGTTCTTTTCAAAGAGAATCCTTGGCTTCCACTTGAAGGCTGAAGAGTGGTTCTCAAGTTTGAGAACATGACTAGGGAAGAAGGGATTCTGTGAGGTGTACAAAATCATGGGCTGCATGTAAGTGGTGGATGAGGATTGGCTGCTCACTCTCTTTTCCAACACCAAAAATAAGCCTCAAAACAGGGATGGTACAGAACCAACAAGATCTAGTTCTTTGCATGTCTGTGGATTTGTGGAAATTGTTGCTAAAGAGCTTCGGTGTGATGCAGGTTCTGTAAGCTTCAGGATACCTGGATCAACTGCTTGTAAGAGATTTCAATTGAGATATCCTAAATGGCCATTAATCTAAAAGTTCCCTGAACTTAAATTAGTTAGGAGGCTGGCAGAGTGCACACATTGGAGTTGTCAGATGTCCTTGGATACCTGAGAAAGCCTTTGTAAGATATTGAGAAAGAGAAACCCTTGGTCTTGAGTCACCACAGCTGATTGTTCTCTTGCTCATTGGAATCTGACTGGGGCATGAGTAATGTTAACAGTAAATCACTGCTGTTATTTGAGACTAGAGAGTGAATGTTAAGGATACCAGAGAGATCTTACCTATGTACAAAATTGAATGTTGATGCTGGAGAAAAACTAGAGCCCTATGCATGGCTTCATGAAAAAAAAAAAAAAAGAAAAAAAAAGATCCTTATCTGCCACTTCCTATTACATCATCATAAAGATTTTAGGTTTTAATCTTAGAGGCCAATAATTGATATTAATTCGTCTTTACTATGGAGACTGTTTTAATTTGTTTGTACAGTAAGGATCACTGAAAATATAAAGGAATCATCTTGGGGGACAAAGTTCTTTCTCAAATCAGAATTGCAGCACACCTGCAACCACTATTTTTACAACACTTGAGTACAACAGCAAGTTTTAGACTGCTACATAAAACTAGTCAGTGTCATCGTGTTAATTGTAGTTATCTTTAACTGTGTGTGGTCTAAAAGAAACTAAAACTTGTGTGTGTTATTTTTTCCCCTCCACTGAAACATATTGGGTAGAGATAGCAAGATACTGTTCTTGATCATTTATGTGTTCTTTCCTTTCCACCTCCACTCATCTGTTTTGACTGGGTGACAGCTTTTTAGTTGTTAGAATTTACTGAACTTTGAGACTTCCATCTGCAAACCGCTTAGTGTGGAAATTAAGCAAACATGTTTAAACTTTCCTAGAAAGAAGGGGAGTCAGCGTGAGTGTCTGAACTTGTCTCTTATGAGTGCGAAGATTGTTTACCTTTGGGAATTTGGTAAAATGAGAACAATGTTCAGTAGTCACCATACCTGTTTGCTGAGTTGAGGCTCAAATATCAAAAAGAGAAAAAAAAAGGATGCTTTCCAGATCTAGTGACTGAAGTTTTTAATGTCACCGGGGATATATAATATGCACAATTTTGCATCATTAGCCACTACTAAATATAATATGGAGTGTAGTTTGTGAATCAGAGACTCTTTACAATCTTAAGTCAAAGAATTCACGGACAAGAAAGAGAAGTCAAAGAACTAACTTGAATTTTGCTTTGCAAAATTTAATCGTGTTGGGTGAAGATAAGACATTTCTTGGGTAGCATCTGTGTGCCTGAAAGTGTAGGATGTTGAACTGCACAGAAGACAATGTGCCATTGATTAAAATAAAGGTAATGTTAATGTGCAACCTTCAAAGAATACATTCAAATGGTCTTCTAAACAGAAAGCAAAAATGAGTAACTTGTGCCAAATAAAACAAGTAGTGAACATAGCTTCAGGCACAAGACCTAGACATGAAAACATTTGAGTCTGAAGGCTAAAATGCTTTCTCCTTAGTAAGTATTTCACCTATGAACATTGGTTTATTGCTAATTGGACTTATACTGCTGAATGGTAGTATGTGTTTAAGTGAACAGAATAGTCCTTCCTCTTGTATATGCTAATACTCTACCATTCTTGGTAAAGAGACTATCCTCTCTCTTGGTGATCAAACTCTGAATGTCCCCATGTTGAGGGTTAGGGCTGGACCGGCCACTAACGCGGACAGATGCTCTCTGACCCCATCTTCTTCCCCCAAAAGGGGAAGGAAAAGGGAATGAGGCAGAGAGACTTACGGGTTAGAGAAGAAAAACTAGAACAGCTTTAATGAAATAATGGAAATAATGGTGACATGATAAAAGTAAAGAACTATATACAACTATAGATAGTAGCCTGATATCAAACCTGACTCCGTCCCCAGATAGCAATCCCCACTGCTGCTGCAGAGCAGGTGGCACTGGGGAAGCAGGAGCTGGATGCAGGGAGCTGGATTCGGCAACTCAGGATCCCAGATCGCAAGCAGGAGGTCAGATGGAGTCCTCCGTGGACACCGGCCATTGCAGAAAAAGGGACGAAACTCTCATGATCACTCAATTTATACTAAATATGACGTATATGGAATGGAATACTCTTGTTGCTCACCTCTCCTGTCTATTACCCCCTGGAGGTGCAACCTGTTACATCCTTGTGCCCCCTCTTACTACCCAGCACCCCCAGCGTGGCACACAAGAGCCAGCAGTGGCCTTGATCACTACAGGAATAAGTATCAGCAAGAGCCTTTCTACATACCAGTCCCAGGCAGTGACTGTAAACATCAGGTGTTATCACTGCTCGTAGCAGACACTGTCTACAAAAACACGCTGCTAACTTCAGAATGTGCAGCCTTTTAGAAGACACTAAACTGGTAAGTAAAAATCACTAAAGAGAACTGGGTTTTTAGCTAAACCCAGGACAACCCACTACAAGGGTGATATTGCAATCAGTCCATTCTCACAGATTGACACTGTAAAATTTCAGCATAATTGCAGCGTATTCTCAGACACTGCATCAATCCAGTTCTACCAGTAATATATTTGTGTTTTGTATTCAAGTGTGAAAGCAGAAGAGCATGTTCCTGGCTCTTTCTGCAGAGAACCTGTAACTTGCGCATGGTGGTTGCAGGACACATTAGGAACTAACTCTAATATCTTCAAGGAAAAATTTGGAGAATAATTAGACAAAAAGAATAAGTGTCAAAGATATTTGGTGCTATCACTTAGAGAATGCAAGTCTGTTTTTCTGCTAAAAATCAAATTGTGCTATTGGCATGTTCGTTAGGTGTGCGATGATTTGAGAAAACACTCAGTTCTTTTTAAAAAGGTAACTTACTTTCATGGTTAACTCCTTAGAGCCTGTATAAAGATAGTTACAAAATGCACGTGGTAAGAACATTCATGATAGCAAAGGTATTTTTAGTCTATGTCAAGAAGCTTTCAGATACAAAAAGACCCTAAACATGCAAATTCATTAGCTATCACAACATTTATTGTATAGGATGTGTAAGTACAGGATAAAAGAGAAAATGTTTCTGATGGCTGTAGGTTAACTAGTAAGTTTGCATGCATTAGCATCTCTGCATTTAAATCAATAGTATTTATGGTTAAATCTCTTACTGTTTGTGAATCACTCTTTCACTAAGATACATGTTATCTAAAACTTTGTAGTTAGCTGTCCAGTTTACAGTGCAGTCTCATGACTGATTCTGCTGATGTTAGATAAGCACCTTGACAGAGAGCCAAAGTGAGAGCCTGCAGAATTGTCACAACCATTCATTAAAGCATTATTATCAAGTTATTCTTTGGTCATCTGCTACATTGTTGCTTTCCAACAGTAATCCTGTTGGGAATTCCTTAAAAGATGCGGTTATATCTTAGTTAATGTCTGTGACTGAATTAGTATATGGCTTGCTTTTCAGAAATGCAGGTTCTTGCTTATGGCATAACTTTGAAATCTGAGACAGAATTGAAGGGTTTGGGTTGGATCCTTTGTCCCTGGTATCTTGTTTCGTTTGAATAGCGGAGAAGGCAATCTGGAGCTGAAGAGTTTTGGTGCGTGCACGGCAATGTTCAAAGCTGTGGTGGCTGCTAGTGAAATGCATGTGATTCTTTCAAAAATGGAAAATTACATCTAATACAGTGACAACCAGCTAGTTCTTCAATTTGGTCTGGAAAAGTGGATTTTCATTTTAGTAGAGATCTTTATGCTTTACAGCAACCACAAAGTGAGATTGCTACTGCACATGACAGGTATAGACACAGAACTTGATCTTGTGCAATTAAACTAAAGTGTGACCTGCAGGGTACTGGTCAGATGAATTACCTGCACTTTAATGAGTTCTAGAAGAATGCAAGAGTATTATAGTATGAAAAACTGCCGTTGCATTTACTTCTGTAAAGATTATTTAAAGAAATTATTTTATATATAAAAAGTAAAAATTCTTCAGTTTACTTTCTGTAATAACTCTACTATAGCTTTAAAGTTTGTTTTCTTCCTTAGTTGAGGTGTGTGTGTGTTCTGAATTCAAACAACCAAGCAAATTGCAGAAAATTGACTTGTGTGCATTGCAGGCACTGGCCAAATAAGAGAACATCAGGCAGAGAATTCAAACCAAACCGTCTCAGTATTACGTGGTTTAAGAAAAACCTGTCAACATCAGACATATGTACAATCTCCTCCTCCTCCTAAACTTTCAAGAAAATAAAATCTTGTACATGCAAATTTCCTTATGAAGCTGTTTCTGCATTAAGTGTATCACTTGTGTTATTGTTTCGGTTCAAGAGATGTGACATGGGATCTTGCACCATGTCTCATCAGACCAGAGTAACTGGAAGCAACGGCAAGTGGAAGTGACAACTCCTGCCAGACCACAGAAATACAGTAGTGTTATAACCCAGTAACAAGGACAATAATGTGTGTCATCCTTGTTAGTCCTTTTTTTCAACTTTTTATGTCTGGTTTGATGCAGAGTAAAAGCAGTATTGAATGCTAACTATGCCAGGGTACTGTCTGATTTTTATTTAAGCTGAAGAAGCCTAATTTTCAGAATTAAGACTAATTCTACCTGAAAGTTTTGTGTTTTCATTATCATCACTGACACTTAATAGGCCTAGCAATTCTATTCATAGCATGCTGTATCACCACACCTCATAAAGTCACCATGTTATGATAAATGTACACAGAGTGCTCTTTGTTGTGACTGTAAACCAATATAATCAAGATAAATTATTAAAAAAATAATTAAAATGCCTTGAGGTTTTGGTTGCTATTGGGGTAAAAATCCAAACAAACTTGCTTCTTATAGTTTTAAGTAGCTGCAGTGGCTCTATTACAAGTCAGCAGTATCTTCTGTGAAGGAAGGTAACAGACTGGAGGGAAATTGGGAGAAAAATAAAATGAAGTACCCTTATGTATTAGTATGTTGTGTCTCAGTTAGGAGCAGTGAAGTCGAGTGGTGTGCTGGGATACTGAGTGGGAATAAAGAGCCTGCTAGTTTTAGCTATATGGAGAATAAGATGTTTTATACCCATCTTGGGATATTATGAAAGCATGTACTTTTTTTCAGGAATGTTACTGTTTGTATTGTTGGAGTACCCATAAACCCTATTAATAGATTACAAACCTCTTTTCTGACATGCATAGGCACAAATTTCAACCTCTATTTTAAGCATGACAGAAGACGACAAATAGATAGGAGGAGCTTTATCAGAATGTTAAGCTGTAGTCTTGGTACCCTGCATAACCATTGTCAATTTGAGTTCTAATGTTGTAGGCGAGTTGTTTCGAATGCTCTGAACATCTCTTGATGACAACGAAGAAGGCAAAATCAGTTTTGGCAAATCTTGTAGATGACATGTCAAAACATATTTACATCTGCTCTCCTTGTAGAAAGTATTGATTTTACTGTGTGTGTACATCGCTGTAAAGGAGAATTATCTAAAGAGAATGTGAAGATGATGGTTTTGCAAAGGCCCTCGTAGAGGGAAAGGTCAATGGTGGACAAAGTAAATAGGCTACTTGCAAGCTGTTTAGTGGGCAATGGTAGAAATGGTAATCTCAGACAAAGGTGTGGTTCATACCACAAGGGATTTCAACTCTGGGAGCCAACAGTTGCTTTTGGAAGGTGTTTTTTATATTTACAATAAAAAACCCACAACGCAAAACCCTTTCAAGTGTTGCACTAAGAGGATAAACTTTTTGACAGAAAAATGGATTTATGGTACAAAGATTACATTCATCAAGCCTATGAAAGGAAGCTTGTGACTTAGAGGTGAGCTGATGAAAGAAACACTGTGTGAAGCTGAAAACCATACAAATAGATTTAATGTAGAAGCCTTTCCTGCTTTTTCTGTACTGAGTTTTCTTGTATCAGTGATGGTTGTCCTTGTGACTGTTTTCCAAGTCTTGCAATCTTCTCAATATGTTTTGAACCAAAAAATTGTTTACCAACTTTCTGATTATTATTTTTTTAATTAGACCATACTCTGACAACAGAATATGCTGTTGAAAAGATTCCCATACCAGTTATGAATGCTTTTTTTTTTTTTTTTTTTTTTTTTTCCTCCAGACAGTTTTGATTTTCCAAGCTCAGAAAGGTCAGGGTTGTTCATCTTCCACTTGGCCTCCTTCTCTGAACAAGCAATCCACATTTCAAACGCATTACAAAGTCTGGCTCTGATAAGAGGCATTGAAGAGAACAACAGAATTCCAGCACATTATTCTGACTTGACTGCGCCAATTACAGGACAGGCATGAACAAAAGGCAGCAATGCTCTTGGGAAGGAGGCTTCCCCATATGGATGTGTGCTGCAGCTACTGCTCTGCTGACTTTACAGTCCTCTTTAAGTGATCAGGAGCTATTAGGTTTCTATATACAAGCACGAAAGGGTAAATTTAAAGAAAATTGATGTTGACACCTTTCATTGTTGGGATTTAATTAGACCTATAATGTGTGAATGAGATCCCTAGCAGGAAAGGAATGGGTGTGATTTTTATCTTTTTATTTTTTATGGGTATGTTACATTATTAGAAGAATGAAGAGGCGGTTATGAGTGTTTCCCTGGGGACTGCAGTTACAAGCTAGCTGTTAAGTGTATTTAGTTTTGCTGAAAAATACCATTCATTGAATTTTTGGTGTCTTTGGCAGCACGACGAGTTATGAGAAGTTAACAGACTCATTTGTAACAAAGATTCTTAAATCCTGTGCTTTTAGTGTAAGTAGAGTGCGTGTAGCAGCTGGAACACAATTGTATTAGTAATAGTAACTCTTTAACCAGCATAAAATGGACAGGGAATAATGACACAGAATCTACTTGGGGGGGGGGGGGGGGGGGGGAAGTATCTAACGTACTTGAACATACACTATGAAAAATAAGCAACAGATGTTACAGTTAAACAAATGTATATTTGATTCCCTTCCCTCCCCCCCCAGATTTGTTAGATATTCACTTATGGTAGTGTTTTTGTAGAGAGATAGTTGGGTTCTGGGGAATTCATTCAGCTTTCTGTATTATTTAGTAATTTTAATTAGCTACGAGAGCAAGGATATTTTTTACTTTAATAGCTAGACTATAAAATAGCCTATCAGAGAAGTGTTACTTTTGCTAATCATAATACCTGAATTCTCTTAGGAATGTTGTTCTTCTTGTTTGGGGTTTTTTTTGTTTTGTTTTGTGTTTTTTTTTACTGTGTGCAATGGTTACTTTAAAATACAAGATGTAGCAAGTTAAAAAGGGGAGGATACTCCACACAAACTGAATATAGAACTGCTATAGAGGAAATAGACTTAGTAGATGATTATTGTTTTTTAGTTTACACATTAGCTTAAGTAGAAAACAGGCTGTCATACTGTAAGTCTGTTATTTGACTTCTATGCTCCCTATTATTAATTTCAACTACTGTTTCAAATTTTTTTAAAGCACTCTACTGGAATAAAATTCTGCTGCAGTTTCAGATTAAGACACGTAGTCTGCGGATACCCATAAAAGTATAGATCAGTCTACAGCCATTTGCGCGAGAAATGGTGCATGAACAATACAAATTCACGGAGGACCTGTGAAGAGAAAGTGACTTTCCTGCTGGAAAATGAAAGCCAGGGAGAAGAAATGAGATAGAGGCGCATGAGATTGAACCTTCCTCTTCTAATATATAGAGTTTTGTCCTTTATTATTAAGGCTCTAAGAAATTGCCAAAATTATTCCTTCGTTAATGTGACAGTCATACTTGAACCTTCTTCTCCCTGTCCCCCAAAAATCTTGAGAAGTGCCAATTTATTTTTGTATAGTGTCTCATCCTTTAAGTGAATTACAGCTTTTACTTTTTTTTTTGTGCTCTGTGTGGCCGTAGAATAATAAATAATGGATGTGATTTGCTTAAAAGCAAAGCTGCAGCAGCAGACACAAGCAGTACAAAATCAGTGTTATGGTGCAGTATTTTTTCTACTTTTTTTTTTCCTCCCAGAAAGATCTAGAATGCATTGGGGTCTTTAAGTCAGCTGAGACACAGATGGAGCCAGTCAAATGTGGAGCATGGCCAGCATTCCCAAGAGTTGTTTTCAGTCTATTTTCTAGTCAATAAGTTTCCCAGACAAAAAAAAACCAAAACGATAGCACTGAATGTATTGCCTTCCCTGCAGAAAGCAGAGAGGATGGAGTATTTCCACAGTGAATTAAAATGCACACATTGCTGAGCAATGAAAACGAATTAAGGCAAATTCAGTTAACTTCATTTTAAAAGCAACTGTGAGCTTTAATTGTCATAAATTCAGAACTAATTAAAAACATGTTGACAAATATTGGACAAACAGCTTATCATTTTCAAATCTAAGTGGAATGCAAAGTGCTAGGCATAAATTACCAGGTCTGAATTCTGTTCTTGAGCGCGTTTGCTACGTGTAGGATCTCTCAGGATGCTGAGGGGAGAAACAAACAAACAAAACCAACCCCAACAACAAAAACCCACCAAACCGAAGAGGTACCAAACACCATAACCAAATTAAAAAAAAAAACAAACCAGCAAACAAAAAAAATCCCCCACAAGAGCAGTAAAACATACCAGAAAATATTGTCTCCAAATGACTAACATTTTACAGATGAGCTCTAGACCTCGTGTCTCGACTTTGAGACCTGGAATTCTTTCTCCGTGATCAAGTCTACATGGGTGATTCAGTCCTGCAGTAACTCCGTGCTGGATAAGAATGAGGCACGTACCATCTCCTATCCTCCCTCACAACATGTAAGAAGGAAATAAATCTGGGGGTATGGACTGTAATGTGTAGCTCCGGGAGGTCCAGATGGGTCCCAAGTCTGGATTATTAAGTAAATAGGACCACAACATGTGCTGTGGCACGTAACTGCCCCCTCAGTCTGTTCCCATCTGCTCTGATAAAAACTAGGTATAATGTAATGTAAAAAGAAATACTAAAATCCCAGTAGGTTAACTATTTCAGGATTGATAGATTCCCCAAACATGCCTTCATATGCTAGTTAAATTAACATAGGTCTTGAGCATGCAAATGGTGTTCTTCCGGGGAACCAGTGGATACATATTCTACTTTGCCTCTTCAGAATTATTAACATATAAAAATTTGTATGTGCAGGATCGTGCTACAACTATTGTGACTGGAATGTTCTTGCAGCTAGTGTTTCGCAGCTTTAGCCCCTGTTTTTGAAGATAAATCCAGCTCTAACATCCAGAAGCAAACTCTGCATTGATGTATGCATACTTAAAACATGACCCAGGTGCCACAGGGTAACTAACTAGTGAATTCTGAAGTGTGATCAAGCATTTTCATAGAACCATAGAATTTTGCTTAGGTGAGACATCATGCTTGCATGTTGCTACAGGCTGCCAGCACCGGACATAACTGGCATTTAAATATTAAAGATCTTGAAACTAGGACTGAAAAATATGAAGGATTTTGTAAAGTATAGGCTAAAACGAACATCCTTTCACCTTTGTATTATTATTTTGCTTTTTTTGAAGGACTTGATGACAAGTATGCCATTGTGGGATTTTTGTTCTCTGATCCAATTACTTATTTGTAATTGAAATTTCCTGAATGAGTTTGCAGCCTTTGGCATCCTATGGTGAGACTTTTGGATAATGACTGAGGACTATATGTACAGCTACTAGAAAGACAGGAGTAAAAGCATGTGTAGTAGAGGACCAAGTAAAGCTGTTATGCCTTCTTTGCTACTTAAAGGCCTAGGTACATTTCAGAGTAAATTTAAGTGTCTCACCAAATTCCAGCCTTCTTCCTTTTTACGATCTCCGTTGCTTGAATGCTGCTCTGGGTAGAGTGGAAGGGTGAAGAACTTAGTTCATTAAGTTATCAATTGTGTTGAATTTCACAACACCTTGTGAGTATGACATCCCTAGCAATGCCAGTTAACGTTTGGGGTCTGCCTCAAAAGTCTGTGAGTTATTCTACTGTCCAACAGAATTCTTGGGAGTGGATTGTAGCTAATACAGAAATTTACTAATACTATAGTATATCTTACAAGGTGAAATTATGAATACATTTTTAAGATGTATGGCTAAGAAGAGAAAATCAACTCTGAGCTTTCTGTGAATATGTGGTACAAAATTTATTTCTTATTGCCAGGATGATTAATTTATTTTTGAACAGTAGTTTGACTGAATTAAATTTATTTTGCATTCTTCTCTATTTTAGCCATTTTAGCTCACTGATTGACAAGTATTAAATTATTAAGTCTAATTTGAGCGCCCTTTTTTTTAATTTTAGAATCGTGATTAAGTGATGGTTTACAATCCTCAAGTAATGGTGGCTATTATGATCTATGGAATCTGCATATTAAGATACATGGCAACATTTTTTTATTATTATTTTTAGGACAGGGCTGTATTTTCCTGTACCATTAACATTGTAACTTTTTTTGATAACTTGATGCATTGACTTTTAAGACTCAGGGGTGGGAAATCGATTTGCTTAATTTGAGGTATAATGAATGCTTTCCTTAAGTTATCTCTTTCTTTTTTAGATAATTAAATACTTAACTGAGAAAATTCACTATAACAAGGTTCATACAATAATGTGGTTTTGAGTATTCTGTTATGTTTATGTAACTTGGAGTAACTGACCTTTACTTAATGAGCCTCTATGTGGCGCACCTTATTGCAAAAGTAATCAAGACATATATTTTAACCTTTGTTTATAATAATCAACACTGAATTTGCTAGTTCTGTGAATTTACAGTAACCATAAAAGACTTTCCAATACCTCTTACTGACTGTACCTTGTATATTGTGTCCAGTTCTGGGCCCCTCAGTTCAAGAAAGACAGGGAACTGCTTGAGAGAGTCCAGCACAGAGCCACAGAGATGATGAAGGGAGTGGAACATCTCCCTTACGAGGAAAGGCTGAAGGAGCTGGGTCTCTTTAGCTTGGAGAAGAGGAGGCTGAGGGGTGACCTCATTAATGTTTATAAATATGTCAAGGGAGAATGTCAGGAGGACGGAGCCAGGCTCTTTTCAGCGGCGTCCACTGACAGGACAAGGGGCAATGGGTGCAAGCTGGAACATAGGAGGTTCCACAAAAATATGAGGAAAAACTTTTTCACTGTGAGGGTGACAGAGCACTGGCACAGGCTGCCCAGGGAGGTTGTGGAGTCTCCTTCTCTGGAGACATTCAAAACTTGCCTGGACGGGTTTCTGTGTGACCGACTGTAGGTGATCCTGCTCTGGCAGGGGGGTTGGACTAGATGATCTTTCGAGGTCCCTTCCAGCCCCTAAAGTTCTGTGATACTGTAAAGCCCTTTGGCAGCAAGTACTTAGTGACTTTTCAGTTACCATGGTAACTTTTCCACAGCTGAAGAGAGTTCAAAAGTATCCATTTTTTTTTCACTATCTAGAACAGAAAAATTGTTTCTGTTTTTGAGCAAAAACTAAAAACAATCATAGGATTTTAAATAAGTTATACATGATGAGCCTGTATATTCTAAAATGGATATTTTTAAATGCTTTAGATTTTTATTTAGGTATCTAAAAAAAGATGTAAAGGGAGGAAAACTAACTGATTTGATTAAAATACATTGAGAAAACCTTCTGTGTTTAGAAACTATATATAATTGTGTATTTATATTTTTATGTATGTGTATTCAAATATATACAAATGGAATTATGTTAGAATCATATAATAAATTAAACGTAAAGGTTCTGTAAATTACAAATATTGTCCTTGTAGTGTGATTCAGTTCATATCTTGAAGAATTTAAAGAAAAATTAAAATAATAAACCAGTTTTGTATTAGAGCTGTGTTTTAATAAGCTGCTTATATTCATGTGAGGGATTTGCTGCTTCTCTCCTGGAGAGACTGCTAAGAATAAGATTTGAGTAGATGGGAAATGTGTAAGAATCCTTTGAATGGGGTCTTGCTGTTGGGGAAATACTAAAAGTAATGCAGGAAACAAATATTCTTGTGACCAAGTTGCTTAGAAATAATACAAGACATAGTTTAGCTATCCATGGTCTTAATTTTTTTCTCAGCTTGAAAGCTTTTAGACCAATTTATTTACATCAACTTCAGAAAATATTTGTAACTTTTTCCTCTTCAGAACATAAAGATTTATATCTGGTAATTATGGAATTGGCTTTGTGATAGTTATCAAGGCAATATGATAGTAAGCAATTAAAACGTGTAATAAAAAATGAGCACAGGACAAAATCTCTGGCTCACATTAATTCCTGCTTGCCTTTGTTATATTAAACACTTTTCTAATTTTCTCTTGATGAAAGTCACATTGCTCCTAATTACAACACAGGTACTTTTGTGATACTTTAATGGAAAATACTCTGATGTAGCAAACCAAGGAGAAGAAAGACTATATAAGCCACCTCCAGCTCCATTGCTTAAAAAAACCCATTTGTGTAGTCAGCAAAGTTCCACTGGTTTTACCAATGTCCGACAAGTTCACCCCATCAAGATTCTTCACTTTTTTCTCTTCTAAACTATCTAACGTTTGAGTCTCATTTTTGTCAGTCATGTTGCTAAAGGAAAATAAGGAAATTATTGACTGAGCCTGGGGAAAATTTAAAAAAAAAATTAGTCAGCATTTTCTGTAGATGAACAATACCAAAACAGGCTAACAATTTGAGGCAAGAGAGCTCATCAGAAACACTTACACTGTCTATCAGGAAGAAGGTCAAACCTCTATTTTCAGTGACTGGTATTTCTTCCTGTGCTGGTCCTTTAAACCATCAAGACTTGGGAAACTTGGGAAATTTCTTCTCTTTAATAATAAATCATCTTTATTCCAAATACATGATATTTAGGCTTGGATATTCTTATTCTCACTCCTAATTATAGTGTGTGAAGTACCCAGTCCTGTCCTGGAGTGGAAAAAAAAACAAACCTGATGTTTTTATTTTATTCTTTTGTTCCCCAAATTTCATCCTATAATAACATGGAGGAGGCTGAGGGGTGACCTCATCAATGTTTATAAATATGTCAAGGGGGAATGTCAGGAGGATGGAGCCAGGCTCTTTTCAGCGGCATCCACTGACAGGACAAGGGGCAATGGGTGGAAGCTGGAACACAGGAGGTTCCAGAAAAATATGAGGAAAAACTTTTTCACTGTGAGGGTGACTGAGCACTGGAACAGGCTGCCTAGGGAGGTTGTGGAATCTCCATCTCTTGAGACATTCAAAACCCGCCTGGACGCGTTCCTGTGCGCTCTAGTGTAGGTGATCCTGCTCTGGCAGGGGGGTTGGACTAGATGATCTTTGAGGTCCCTTCCAACCTTTAACATTCTGTGATTCTGTGATTCTGTGAACATGTATCTGCATAAGATATGGAGTATTGATAAGTGTAAAAAAAAGGTCTTTAATAAATACCAGTCTTGCTTCAAAAGGCGGGAATTTGGAATGATAATGTTTGTCCAAGAGACAAGTTTTGTTCTTAAAAGCAACTATATTTTCAGAATTTTTCTGAGGAGCTACTGAGCCACTTGAGGAAAAAGCTCCAAAGTTAGGATTAGATTTTAAGAATATTTTATTATTGCATAGCTGTTAAGTCTGCCTGAATGTTTGTAGACAAAATACTTAGATGCAGCTAATGCCCACATTTCACTTCAGAGTAGATTGTATTAGCTTCTGGGATACAATAAATCCACTGGGCCCAATGCTTGAATTAACATAATAATTAAAGTTTCAGCACATTGTTGTAGGTCACAGTAAGAAAATGTTTAATCTTTCTGCATTCATCTGTGTATATTCAAGGCGCTGGGAGGTCTGCAGAGACTGAATTAAATTTAAGTGTGTCAAAAATGAGCAGAGTGTTTTAAGAAAAATGTGAAGAAGATTTAGCTTTGTTGGGAGCTCTTCATAATTGGTTTTGTTGTAACAATAAAAGATACAGCAGAATTGGGTCACTACTCAAGTTACAGCTCATTTAATGAGAGAAAGCTCTAGGTGTATAGGAACCAAAAGGCAGAATTATCTTGCATCTGCCCACTTAAGACACCGTTGTCTCTGGTCAGCTCTGACTATAAGAAAAGTATCTGAAGTGCTGCACTGAAATGAGTGAGGGTGGGATATCTAGTAGGTTGGGTGATGTGCAGGGGTGGTACTTTACAAACCTGCTAGGATATTAAGGGAATGAAAGCGTGCTTTTCCAAACGTAATGCCAGACATAAAAAATTATTACTTTGAGAGGATGATTTAATGTCTTTTTATGAAACTTGAACAAACCCAAAATTATCTTGTCCTAGCACTTGTAGGGAAAATGTATCTAGATGCTGGGTATTGCATCATTAGAAATGGATCAAGATTCCACTTCTCTCCAACTCGCTTTGGAGATCTGGGGTAAAATTCTGAGTTTCAACAGAACCTTTAGCACTAGTTTTTCTTCTGAAACAGTTATTTGCTATTACAGGGGTAGATGGATTTAGTTTAGTGGGTCATTTACTATGATAGGCATCTGCTTGACAAAAAATCCAACCAACCAAACAACACAACAACAGAATGAATGAAGTTATCTGCTGTTTGTGTTACAGTATTCTGAGGAGCCAGTACAGGCTGTTGTTCAGCTGTGCTTGAAGTTCCACAAATAGACTCAAACAGTGGAAGGTGAAGGGAAAAATAATTGAAATCAAGTTGCCTAAATCAACCAGAGTTTCTTTTATGGAAGCTTGCAGAAGTTGCTTGTTTATTCTGTCTTGGGGGAGTAGCAAAATAGCTGAGAGGGACATAGCCTAACAAAACAAGAGCTTTATGAGCTGCCCTTGGATACATCAAACAGTTCTGATTTTGTGGCTAGCAGATTGGTGAACACTGCCTGCTTTTGCTTATGAAATGGAAATACTTCAGCATGCATATTGTCTCCATAGCCACAGACTAATGTGCAAACAAACAATGCTTGAATAATAAAATAATTAAATTATCCTGGAGTTAAATTGTGTTTCACCTCTCAATTTCGATTTAGGAATCTAATGAAAATGTACACAAGTAGAAGAGAATTAAGAAAGAGTAGACAGCTAGTCTGCAGATTTCTTGTGTAATGATAATTAAGCAGAATTTTAATGATGGACATACCTTTTACAACTGTACTATTGTTTCTTTTCAATACTGAGGTATAATATTACAAGGGGTGGGATTCTAATATACTTTAAACACAGCCTTCTACTAGAAACAAAACTGAATGCTCTATAGATTGCCATCAAAACTCGTAGTGCATCTGGTGCCTTAGGGAAAAATACGGATAACAATTACAGAATGTTTTTCTGATTGACAGATGCAGTAATTCTCTTTCTTCTCTGGAAGTTCAGAAGATTTAAATAATTCTATAAACGTAATAACTGACCTGATGTTTCAGTGATGAATGCTAGCATATTTTGTGAAGAACTCTTCAATTTTAATTAATTTGAAGGTATCCAGAGTTGCTTTGAAAGTCTAATAATATGCTCTCAATCAGATGTCTTTTTTATTGTACATAAAGGTTTTACTCATTTTCTCAGGGTGCTATAAAATGGAGAGGGACTTTAGAAAAGCAGAACTGTATTCGACAATCCAAAGAAAACATTAGGTTGTAGAAGATTGAATTATTAACTTATAGAACTCATGGTACAAACGTTTTTATGAATCCATAGTAATCCTGTCATTCTGGCTACTGCACCATGACATTCTCCTAATGTAGTAAGTGTAAGACCTAATTGGCCTCTGGGGCTTTATGTCTAAACACGGGAGCAGTAGGGACCCCAGAGGCGTGGATGGAAGGGAGGAAAAAAAGGGGAGGCGGCTAGTGAGAGCATTTGTGTTCAGATTATGATTTGAAGCAATTTTGCAGTTATTTTATGCTACAGGGACGAACAAAAATGAATCTTATTTCTTCTGAGGGGAGTGGAAAGGGTGTATTATACCTAGAGTTAACATAGCATTTTTCCTACACTGTGTTTTTTTGTGTTTGAATAGTCAGTCCAATTATGCTCCTTGCTCTTGACTCCTGTGGAGTTTAGCGTGGGACCAACAGTCATCTTCAAGCAGCGCAGGAGGAACCAGCCTGTGGTTCCTGCTGTTGTTGACAGTGGCTTCAGTCCTGTATGGGTTTTTTCCCCTCCTTGGTTCAGAGATGGGAGTTTGCAGAGAAAAGATGTCCATTGCCAAAACATTTGGTGCCAGGGTACAGACTCCACTGCCTCTTCCCCTGCCCTCTCCAGCCAATAGCTTAGTGGAGTACCCAGCAGCTGTGGAGAACCAAGTCTCTCTGTCTTGACAGGTAGAGAAATTTTACACCCTGCATGCAGGTTAGATTCTTGAAAGAGAGGCAAATCTGAAAGTTATGCACTCTGCTTTTCAGTAGAGCATCTCACCTTCTCTTTTGATTATCCTTTGTAAGACGTATTAGTTTTTCGGTTGTGTTTTTGTGTAAGTGTTCTGTGAATGATTACTTTTGTCGTGTTTTCTTCATATCCATGGGGCATGAGGCTATAAATAATACCAAGCTCCTATGCAATAAAGATAAATACAGAAGTATGTTGGGCAGTTAGTTTAGACAAGTTCTTTAAGAAGTGAAATTACTTGTTAATATCTAATGTTTTTAAGATGAGTCAATATTTCTCATAGAGTTACTTTCTTTCTGTATCTTTTTCTCCATACTTATTTCCTGAAAAATGAGATCTTAAGTTTTATGTTAAGTGTGTGTAATGATGCAAATATGGCAAATTATCTGTGACAGTCTAAGTCTGTCACCTTCTTGGGCATAGTTATTGCATAAAGAACAGGATAAAGTATCAGTGGTGCAAATGTGCTGTCTTCAGTGGAATTTACCAGCAGATAACTTGGCCCAGACGTGACAGCAAATCTTTCCTCTAAAATGTCAATACAGCACTAGAGTCCAATTATTTTTATACTCTGCTAATCTTCTTTTGCTTTTACAGTGTTACTGCAGGGTTCTATAAAAAGACCACTGATAATCTCAGTAGGGAGGCCTCCTTATCAAGCAGTTTCAAAGACTTATGGTTTCTGAAAAAATAAAAATCAGGAGGTAATACAGAATTAATGAAAAAAGCTAGTAGTCTTCAAAAAAATGAATGCTTAACATATATAGTACTGATTAATTTGCGGCTTGCAGAAGTTTTCTTGGGTTTTCTGAGATTTGGCAATGAGACTTTGTGATAGTTAGAAATCTTTTATGTTTTTACAATACATGTCTAAAATGGTCCTTCAAAGTTAAATTTAGACATGCCTTTTTTTATACATTCAAACTTGAAGATAAGTCAGTGTACAGTAATAAATGTTTTAAAAATACAGTCAGGCTAAGAAATCTTACTGTTTCTAAAAAGTCTCACTTTAAAAATAAAGTTGGTATTGAGTAGGTCTTGAAAGCCTTATTTTGATGTAGCTTACTGATAGTATGTTAAAACATAATTAAACTCTGTTAAAGTCAAGTTTTGGTGTTTATTGTAAAGAGGAGGAGGAGAAGGACATGATAGAACTGTCTTCTGTTTAATATAAGAAAGCTGAACAGTTGTTACTTGAAACCTAATATATCCATCAAGTTTCTTTAAAGTGTCTCTTCCTTTATCACCTTATGGAAGTAAGCTTTAGAAAAATCACAGAAAAAGATGTGTGGGAATAAGTTTAAGAGCTTTAAGATGGCACTGATCTCTTACTATGTGTTTAAGAAGTTGTTGAATTGCAGAGTCCCGACCTCTGTAAGCTGCCTTGTTTCACCAAGTCGCTTTGCAGCCACGACGACTGAGCTCTGAAACACGTTGGGGCATTTGTTTCTCCAGCACTTGTTTCTCAAAAATCGCTGGCTTTCAGGTAGCTGCCTTTATAACTTGTTGTTGATTATGTTGATAGCTATCTGTGTTCATTAGCAAAACAATTGCTTACCTGCTTTTGTGTTTGCAATTGATTAAACCCAGATTTTGAGACCTCGGTGTGAGAAATTACCTTCTGTGGTGGCTGTTTACACAAGACCCTGGTTCTGTATTCTCCAGACGTAGGCCATTGCATACATCTACAGAGCCCTTTACCAAATAACTCCTGAATTTTGATGGAGGATAGGAAGGATTATAAAAGCAGCTGTATCCTGTCAAACTATTACAAAAAATAATTTTACTTCTTTTTGTTTGTTTATTATCCTGGGAAGCGAGCATGAATCTAAGCCTTAAAAAGTGTAATAATGCCAATACACTTGCCAGTCCACCATCAAGCAGTAGTATTGGAATAACTCCTAAATCAAGTAAAATCAGTTCTAGCATGGTAGACAGGAAAAAAAACCCCAAAAACTAGAAAATATCAGTATATAAAATAATTTGAAATTCTTTTGTAGATTTCACCAGCGTTTAATATCTTTTCTGAGATAAAACACTTTAAAATACTTTTAATTCAGTTGGTCTTTTACCTGTGTTCTTAACATGTCCTCACCTCTACTTTTGTCTCTGCTGCACACAGAATGGAAATAGCTCTTTTTTTATTTAAGTTATTAAGGCCTGTTCTGATCTTCAGATGTGATTGGGCATTTTTAGTGGCCACTGGTTAGTGAGAACACTGAGCAACATACAGCTTAGCCTGCCTTTGCCTCTCACCAGGAATTACAGTGCAATAAGAAAAGTCTTTGAAGGAGAAAAAACTAAGAGAGAAGAGGGGAGCATTGAAAAATGGGAAAGAAAAACTGAAGTAATAGATCCAACCGTTTCTAGGAATGTTTATCACAGCCTTAATGTTATAAGAGCATTATCATAACCATCATGGATTTATATATGTTAGGAAGCCATTTGAGAGTTTTATATGAATTGTCAAATAATCAGCTCATGATTAAGTGCAACTGCTCTGGGTTTGCCCTTCGATGTTTTTTTACAATACATGTGCTGGTGGTTGCAGGCCTGTGTAAACACCTACTGGTATTTTTCTCTGTAAAATACAGAAGGTTGTGGCCATGACCTTGGGAGGAGTCACTGTTCTTATACAAATAATTACTAATAGTATTTTGTTTGCCTCCATTCAAAATTGCACACTTTCTGTGCCTCTTTCCAGTCTATAGCTGATTCTTCTTTCCAAAGAGTGTTTGTTCTTACCTCAAATCAAGAAGGCTCTGTGATGTGCTCATCACTTAAATATTTGTGTGTTGTCCTTAGTTTTCTCTGTTAATTGTATTCATAAAAGAAAATTTAAAACAATTTTTGTTACTCACTGTAGTGATTGTTAGTCAATTTAATATTTGGAGACAGGCAATCTGAGTTTTTACTTAAGCTTATTAGATGTTAGAATTCAATACAAATTATTAAAACCAAACCAATTTAAATTAGCAATATTCTTTTGCTCACTAAATGAGAAATTCTGCTACTTTTGCCCTCACTCAGAAGAAAAAATTTCTTAAGATCTTCCAAATAATTAATAACTTTTAGTTTTTAATAATGAAAAAGGCAGAAAGAAAACCACTGTGTTCTTTCTTGTCAAATCTAAATCCATTTTCAATTGCTTTGGAATAGTGATTTTTATTTTTTTTTGAACTTGTTAAAAGTTTGCAAAGATGCTACTAAAGACTGTTAATTAAGTTCTTATTGCTTTTGTGTAAGTAGTGGCATTATATAGCCCAAAAAATAAGAGAAGGAGCATACAGGGTTATTTTGGGGTCCGTTTTTTCATGATTCATTGGGCAGGATATGTAAAAACTCATTAAATATTTACAAATGAAGTCAGCATATGTAGAAAGAGAAATGAAAGAGCTTTCTGATCATTTGGACACTTTTGATCTGGTTAGTGATGGTGGCTGAAGGCAACTCTGAGGTGCCAAACGAAATACTAAATGCACCAGGAGAAGGCATATTGCTCCTGTTGGTGATTCTCATAGAAGACCTTATTTTAAAATACAGTTTTGGTTGACTTGCTAGCGATGTGAAAGTGAATTAACATGATGAAGCTCAAGTAGTATTTTTGTGTAATGGTATGTCTGTGAAAATTTTGAGCTTCTTATATATTCAGAACTCAGTCTTAAAACAAAGTTCTTTTAATGTTTTTAGTCTACATAATAGTTCCTTTAACTTTCTTTCAATATAAGAGATATTGTGAATTGTTTGTTTAAAAAAGAAATTTCTAGCAGATAGTAATAGGCCATAAGCACATCTGTCTGCTCATCATTTTAAACAGCAGATTACTTGGAGCCCTCAAAAGCTGAAGTCTTTCTGTTGCTGTAGGATTCTTTCATAGAGTATATTCATCATATACCTAGTAACTTGAAAACATATTAATTTGTTTTAAATGTGAGAAAAACCTCTTGCTGTTAAATTTTAGTATCCTCAACAGGTAAAAAAAAAATTATAAACCCAAATTTGGCTACATATTTAATTTCCCAGTTTATAGGAAGATTAAGAATTGTAAATTGCTTCTTCCAAACATTTTAGAGACTAACACAGAGATCCAATAGATTTCCCTGACATTTGCATGTAGATATTCCTTCAATAATGCAATCTTAGGCACATATTGAGAAGAATATGTCAGTTGTGGACAATACACCCTCTAGAAGGTGGTTGTTTTGGTTTCACTTTTCCAAATCATAGAACAGTTTTGGGTGGAAGAGACCTTCAAGATTGTGTCCAACCTTTGTCCTAGCCCTGTCAACACCACTAAACCCTGTCCCATCATCACATGTCATTGCTGTGGCCCTTCTTACTGAGACAAATGCTGCATATTCCTGTAGTAGATCCCTAATACTAAAAAAAATGGTTTTTAAAAAATGGCTCATTATGCACAATACCATTGCAGTGGCCTTCCCTCTGCATCTCTGGGAAACTTACTGTTGCGCAGGGCTTCTTTTGACGGGAGTTAATTAGGACCAGAAAATTGCTTGTTGTTTTTTTTATTGCATCCAAACCCCAGGACATACTGCACTAATCCACTAGTGCTGAGTGGTGCCACAAGAGAACTGTTCAGTTATTTAAGGTTCAACTCACCTTCTTTCAGAAGTTTGTTATTAACATTGAAAATGTTCTTTATCAGATTGTGTAACTAGTTACTCTATATGTTATGATAAATTCATGTAATATTAGTTTGGGACTGTTTTCTACCATATTCTCTCATTTGCAATGCATCTTGCAATAAAAACATTATTTTTACTATTGTAATGTCAGTTTTTCTACCACCTCTACTATACGTAAGCAATTTGGTATAGAAGGCTCCTGTGCTTGTGATCCTTTGAAAGCTGAAAATCTGCATTTAGCAGTTTAGCTGCAAGGTCAGGGGAAACCTTGAGTCCTGGAAAAGGCTTTTGGTCAGTGTCCAGCACAGTTATTACCTTGGTGAAGGAACTGAAACCTGTGTTTGTCAGCATAATGCTAGCCTGCTTTTCCAACTTCTCATCAAAGTCCCTCATTTAGATTTAAGGCAAAAGTAATGTTGAGTAAAACTTGCTTCTTCTGTGGATGTAAGAGTGCTACATATATTTGACATTTTGCAGTTTATTCTTAATTTGAATGCCTTTAAAATTAGTGTCAAACTTGGGGTTTTGAGTGATTATATGAGAAACATTACCCCTATGTTATAAACTACAGGACTCTCTAATCTACTTTTTAATGACAAGGCTGTTGTCAGGAAGATGATCCACTTACTCACCTTCTAGCAATTTAGTATTTAATGTACCATAACATGATATCATTCCTAAAAACTCTTGCTCAATTTACCCTTCTTCCCCAACTGCAAGTTTACTTTTGAAGTGCATTTTCTGTGTGATTAAATAAAAGGAGATGAAAATGAATGAGGAAATTGTATGGTCCTAGCCATTTTAGGAATTAATTAAAATTGCTTTTTAGAGAAATGGAGTAATTTTTCACTTACCTAGCGTTCCCTGTAAGTCATTCATCATGAGTGGCAACTGTCATCATTTTGTTCTAATCTGAGATGGAGAGGAGGGATAAGAGGCTTACATTGCACAAGCTCGAACTTGTAATGGGCAAGTGATTTAACAATTGTAAGTAAAATAAACAGAAGTTAGTAAAAGCTTTTCCGAGATTTCTCCTCTGCTCCCGCAGCATATTATGCATGACTTTGTATCATTTAAGCTGTTAAATTCTTGCTATCAGATGCTATCAGTAAACTTTGCACTTCAGTTTACTTAGATGTATATTAATTCTATTCAAATGTTGGTGTTGAGGGTTAGGGCTGGGCCAACCACTAAATGCTGGTAGGTGCCGTCTAACCCCCTCTCCCTCCCCAAACGGAAAGGGAAATTAGGCAGAGAGACTTAAGGGTTGGAAAAAGAAAATTTAAACAGCTTTAATGAATGAGAAAATAAAAATAGTGAACTACATACATATATGTGTATATATATATATAAAACCAACACCAAACCTGAATCCCCCTCTCAGCAATCTCCACTGATGCTGCAGAGCAGGTGGCACCAGGGAAGTTCCAGCCTCAGCAGCAGAGGGGGGCTGGATACGGGAGCTGGATTCAGGAACTCATCATCAGGATTGAAAGCAGAAGATCGGATGGAGTGTTCCCAGAATGCCAGCCATTGAAGAAAAAGAAGGGCCAAACCCCAGTGATCCCTCAGTTTTATACTGAATATGATGTATATGGAATGGAATACTCTTATTTATCACTTGTGCTGTCTGTTACTTACCAAAGGTGCAACCTTTTACTTCCTTGTGACCTTTCTTACTACCCAGCACCCCCAGCATGGCACACAAGAGCCAGCAGTGGCCTTGGTCACTATGGAAATAAGTATCAGCAAGAGCCTTTCTGCATCCCAGTCCCAGGCAGTGACTGTAAACATCAGGTGTTATCACTGCTCGTAGCAGGCACTGTCTGCAAAAACACGCTGCTAACTTCGGAAAGTGCAGTGTCTAAGAAGAAACTGAGCTGAAAAGCAAAAATCACTGAACAGAATTGCTTCTGTTTAGCTCAAACCAGGACAGCTAGATATAAGCAGTGCAGACTTTGCCTGGGATTTGAAGTGTTGTGTCTTTCTGAGATTAAACCATGTGTGGATAGTATAAACAGAGACTATGGTAGCCCAAATTAATTGGTTTGAACAACCAACAGAAGTCTTACTTTCCTTGTCATCTCTGAGTTCAGCATGTTGGCTGAACAAAGGCTGAAGGAGCTGGGTCTCTTTAGCTTGGAGAAGAGGAGGCTGAGGGGTGACCTCATTAATGTTTATAAATATGTCAAGGGGGAGTGTCAGGAGGATGGAGCCAGGCTCTTTTCAGCGACATCCACTGACAGGACAGGGGGCAATGGGTGGAAGCTGGAACATAGGAGGTTCCATAAGAATATGAGGAAAAACTTATTTACTGTGAGGGTACCAGAGCCCTGGCACAGGCTGCCCAGGGAGGTTGTGGAGTCTCCTTCTCTGGAGACATTCAAAACCCGCCTGGACGGGTTTCTGTGTGACCTACTGTAGGTGACCCTGCTCTGGCGGGGGGGTTGGACCAGATGATCTTTGAGGTCCCTTCCAACCTCTAACATTCTGTGATTCTGTGATGTTCTCTTGGAGAAGAGCTCGGGAAGGTTCACCAGCTCCCCAAATCTTTGGAACACAGACATTTGTACAGCATTATTCTGCAAAAGGAGAAGTTATTCCTGACTTCAGAATAAGTTGCTCAGCGTCTTAAGTGTTTTGTACTCATGTTAAGCTACCTGTGATTATCTCATAATGGACTTTTTCCCTAATAAAGGAGAAAGAAAGTAATGTAATGTAACCACTAAAATTGAATTTTTTATTATTATTTCTTTTAATTTTTAAGTGCCTTCTGGAGCTGGTAACTGCTGTTTCTGTGATACTGTATCTTCATCTTTCTGTAACAATAGCAGCTGTTTTCATGCAAAAAGTTCACATTCACAGTGTAGCTGTTTGCTTTTATAACAGCCTGTGAGTGCGACTTCATTTGCTGATTTATGTGTAATAAAAATTTGTCTTGTTTCTCACTCAAAATTGGCTTAATTACTTCAACAATGGAATGTGCAGTGCATTTCTGGGTATGTTGACAAATAACGTGCTCATGAACAGCAATTTCAGTTCCTGCTAGAGAATCTATTCCATCGTGTTTTATCCTTTTCAGCATATGCCGTATTAATGGGAAAGGGACCCAGGGATTTGTATTTACGTGATGTTGGGGGTGCGTGGAGGGGTGAGAGAAGGAAAGAAACAGGATTTTCTTTCTTTTATGGATCTGGAATCATGAATCTTGTCGTCTCCCCAAGTTGTTCCCTTAGAATTTTCTGTTCAGAGGGAAAGAAGATTAGGTTCTGGAAAGGAACAAAATGTGAGAAAGGAAAGGAAGAATGAGAGGTTCTTCTATTCTAAAAAACCCCCAAACCTGAGCTTGAGTGAGATAGGAACAAAAATCTGTTGTTGCTGTACACTATCAGTATGTTAAAAAATAAATTCAACTCTGGTCAAGTAGACTACCTGTACTCTACTTGAATTAACTTCTTGGGTTTTATCATAAATCCATCTTTTTTTATTGGTTTCCTACTTAAGTCTTAAATTTGGTAAGCAGACAGTAATAGTTTTATTTCTTCTTTGAGGGTCTGCATGAGTCATTTATGTGTGCAATCCAGTAAGCCTACTTTATGTAACTGGAAACAAATTAAGATCTAATTCAGGTTAAAAATTTGGAGAAATGCTCTATAGTGTTACAGTTTTTTTTTTGTCTTAAGATCTAGTGAGTGATATGTTGATGCATCTGGTCTTCCAAAAGGGTTGTATGCTGAGATGCCTTGTGCGTGATGTGTCCTGAGAACATTCTAGGTTCCATGGTACACACCTTACAGGGAGAGAATTTCCCTTGTATGTAATGGGAACAGGCTGCCCAGGGGAGATTGTGGAGTCTCCTTCTCTGGAGGCTTTCAAAACCCGCCTGGACGCCTTTCTGTGTGACCTACTGTAGGTGATCCTGCTCTGGCAGGGGGTTGGACTAGATGGTCTCCAGAGGTCCCTTCCAACCCCTGACAGTCTGTGATACTGCAAAGATTCTGATTCTCGATATTTACTACAGAACTAGCAATCTGCTTGCCTTGTTTTATTCTATTAGTCATGCTTGTTAATGGTTTTGTCTATGTGCTGTTTCAGTGTAGTTTTCCCTAGGTTGTGTTATCTTCTAAAAGGCTTTATGAATAAGATGATGGTGTAATGGATGAGTGTTTGGATTTTAAATTGCCATAAAACCAAGTACAAAACAGTGTGTCTGGGAATATACTAGACTCTAGTTTGGTGTAATTCACTTATTCAGTCAATATTTCCTGTTTTGAAGGTTGTGCAGGAGAGAACTGGTCCTTGCAGTATCACACAGAATCAGCTTATTTTCTCTTTGAAAATAGTTCTTTTGGTAGGTAGGCAGATAGACAGCACTCCATTTTGTCTGTATAATAATAGATTGCTTTGTCATGTGACATGGGTCTTTGGAATTTAATAAACTAATTTTTAGACTTTTGGTTTCTTCTCCTGCAAAGAAACGTTGTAGCTATCAACAAATATCTTTGACTTACTTCTTCTGGACAATTTTATTTCTCTAGTGTATGGTCTCCACTATTGTTACTACTTAGTAAGATCAGAGCATCCAGCTGTAGGCATTTGATTTAAATCAGGCATGGGCACACGAGCAAATCATTATTGTATCAGCCAGACCTATTTTATGATTTAATACTGCCAGGGAGGAGGCTACGTATGCTATAAAAGTTAACACAGGATTATTATGTACGATTGTAAAATCTTCTAAGGCCTGTGAAAGTATTTTTTCTGAACATTGGATCAGACCCTAAGTGAGTGAGCCTACAAAGAACTGAATATTAAAACTGTTGTTGAATTCAGTGGGAACTAGAGCAAATTCTAAGTGAGAAAATAGGAAAAACATCCTTTCTGCGCTAGCGGGTGCTTGAATAAAACATATTTCTTGTCTGAACCTTTTCTGTGACACAAACACATCATGTCTTTCTATATTTATGACATATCCTATTGCTCAGGATTGTAACTGGTAGTATACAATAAAATACAGTACTCAAAATTCAGAACAAAAGCATGTTAAATTCAGCTATTGGTGCTCTCATATCTTGTGCTTTTCAATGCAGGTAATTATATTTTAGTCATTAAATGAAGTGCAACACTTCATACTGGCTAGAATGACTGCCATGCATTTTTAATGGTTTCTCTAAGTGTCATTAAGTGATAGTTTGAAAAAATAAACAAACAACAAGCAGTATACACAATTGGTTGTTAATAAAATCTCTTCTTAATTCACTTTTCAAATCAATGAATGCTGCGGTATGAAATGCAGCAACTTAGCAGTAAATTATAATGTTTTTTATGTAAAGCAATTGAATGTCTTATATAATGTTTTCAATCTATCTGTTGTAAATGCATACTTTCATATCAAGAGTAAAATAGTACATCTGCTTGGCATTAGATTTAGCACAAGGGTGGCTACCAGTATTGCTTTGTGGCTTTTTCTGTGTCAAATTGATGAAACATTTTAACTTGCATGTGGGGTCCTGCTGTATGTCTGCTAGAAATGTCTCTGTTTTTTCAGAGACAAAAGTAATTCTTGTGGAGAAGTAATTCTTAGCAGGCAGCACCTATGGGAAAATGAAATGACTTATCTAGTTGAGTATGTAGGCTCTCTCATTAGTTGCTCAGTCAAGTCCTGTAACCTTTTGTCTGACAGACTTGTCTGGTGGTGAAACTCATCAGAAAAAAAATTGAAGTTCTTTTAACTATTGATGGATACAAAAAGTGAATTTCCTAATATATTGAAATATTGTTGAATCATTTTCATGTTTTCAACCTTAGCTTCCTAAAAGTCATTTACATTAGAAATCTCTATTTGATAGGATTTATTGAAAACGTAGCAACTACTGAGAAAAAGGGAATTGCTGCCGTACCTGCTGCAGAAGCTTGCCTGGAGGACCTATTGTTGAAGTTTGATTTCTCTTCAAAAATGAGATTTTGAGATTTTCGGAATCACAAGATGTGACATATGAGCTCCTGGCTGTCCTTCTGCTTCTCTGAGCTGGCCTTCCAACAGCTTTTTAGGGGTTCTGTACTTACTAAAACCTTAAAGAGCAAAGGAAAAGGATGAAGTGGAGCCAATCCAGATCAGAAATGATGCCATTTGGTCAGGGTGCCCATAGTTGCATAACTGAAGGTTCGGAAGGTGATGTTGTCTTGAGTTTTGTGGAAGGGAGGGTTCACCTCCTGACTCTGCAGCCCATGAGCATGCTGTTGTCGAGTTAGAACCTCTCCCAGTTATCTGAAGCATGGATGAGACCTGCCTGGTAAACATCAGAGCTCTTAATACATTAACATCCTGCCCTGATGGAGTGCTGGTACTGGTTTGCAATGCCATTGCAGCCAGGGTCTATGCCATAGCATTGCAATGAACTCTGGAGATGGAATGTGTGAAACCTCATCCCACAACAACAAAAAAAAAAAGCAAATAATGGACACTTTCTAGTTTGTCAGGTGTAAGCCAAAAAGTTAGTTGAGCAGGAAAGGTATGAAATCAAAGGGTTTTTTTCCCACAGGTTTTTAAATCAAAGTATTTTTCTGAAGTAAAATGCTATGCTAAGTTTGGGCTTTTTTTTTTTTTCTTTCTCCCGGTTTAAGGTCAATTTTCAAACAAATGCTGGTTTTGATACATACCAAGTAGGTTTTTTAAAAAAAAAATAAAAATGAGTGTTTCAACATAACTTAAAATCACTTGACTCAAAAAATTCAGATTCAAACTTTCTATGCTTTCTGTCTGTGGTGAGATGTTGGGAACCAGAGTGCTGGGGGGGCAGCTTCTGTGAGGAGAGGCCAGGGGTACCGCGTGTTTAACGTGGCTGGTTCCAACAGATCCACCTCAGGATCCAGCTGAGCCCCTCCACCATGAGTGGAGTATCTCTGGCAGAATGTAAGAAAGAAAGAGTAAAACAGCAGTGAGAAGAGAGGAAAAAAAAAAAAACCAACTGTGAGAAACAGCCCTGTGAGCGCCAAGGTGAGAGGAGAGGAAAGAAGAGATGCCTGTAGGCACCAGGGCAGAGATTCTCCTGCAGTCTGTGGAGAGGAGACCGTGGATGGCGAGTAGATACACTGCAGCCCATGGAGGGCCCTACAATGAAGGAGTTGGAGATTTCCTGAAGGATCTCTGGCCTGTGGAGAGCCCACACATGAGCAAGCTTATCCTGAAGGACTGTACCCATGGGAAGGACCATGCTGGACCAGGGGAAAAGTGTGAGGAGGAAGGAGCTGCAGAGAAGAGATGTTATGGGCTGACTGCAGCTGCCATTCCCCGTCGCCGGCTGCTCAAATAAGGGTGGGGAGAGGTAGAGCAGTTGGAAATGGAGGAGTGATAGAAATGAAGTTGAGCCTGGGAAAAAAGCAGAGGCAGGGAAGTGTTTTAAATTTAGGTTCCCAGCATCCAGAACTATGTTAATGGCAATAAATTGGTTTTCCCCAAGTTACCTTTGTTCTGCCTGTGATGGTAATTGATAAGAGACTTCCCCTATATCTTGACCCATGAGTTTTTTCATCTTGTTTTCTTTCTCTGACCTGTTGAGAAGGAATGAAAGCAGCTAGGTGGGTGTCAACCAACCCTAAAGATTTTCTCAAATTTGTATAAATTTTGGCTCTATTTAAAAGCCCAAGATTGTAATTTTACTGCTTATTTCTTCAGGCCGTTCTTTAGGAAAAAATTAAAAAGTGTGTGCCTGGCATGCATTTACACTCCTATGCATTTCCAAGTCTATGTAAATGCTCTTGACTTTGCAGAAGTAATTTACAGAGCATAATATGATACATAAATATTTTACATGTTGATTTGTGCCTTTCAGCTTTTTCTGTTACAGTCATTAAATACATGGGACAAAACTACAGGTACCAAGTTGCTGCACTTAAGTTTTATCATTTGTCCATTGCAGTTATTCATGCTGATTTAGTATTCCTTTGCAGTAAGCATCCATACCAAATTTTCTCTTGAGCATTTTCTGCTTTTATTAAATATTCATTAAATGAGATGCATAGTATTTGGGCACTCTACTGCTTAGTGCACTGGAAACCCAGAAAATGCGTTGTTTGTAAATTCTTTATGCAGAATGAGCCAAGGTTTTCCTCTACTGAAGCATGTCAGGGTCCAGGACATGTTGCTAACAGCGTAGTGTAATGTCGTTCTGCACGCAGGACTGATTTGGAAGGTTTAAGACCTGAACGGGTACAGCAATTCCTGTGTGTCTTTAGTGCAAGTTGCAGTGTCTCCTGACCTGCTGTTCCTGATAGGCGAGGAAGTAATTATAAATAGGAGAAATTGGCATTTCCTTGTTTCTTTGTCAGTAATGTTAAGGTAAAAAATAAAGACGTTTGAGCAGATTAAATAGGTTAATTTTTGAACTCAGTCATGCACATTATATATAGCATATATCTCAGTCAGATTCAGCAAAGATTGTCCGAAGTGTCAGAAATTTATGCTGGATAAAAGTGGCCTGGTGATAAAATATCAGAATTCTAACTGCTTTTCTCTCTGCGGTAAGGATTAGTCAGAACACCTCCAAGAACCTGATTTTTTGTCCGGAATGGAATTTCGTGTTAAGAAAAAATTAAAGAATCTCAAGATTGTTGTGTTGTAGATTGTAGCTTTTCTCCACCTATATTCATAATTCTGACTATTAATGAGTTCCTCCCAGAAAGGTGATTGGGTTTGTCCATGGAGGTACCAGCTCTCTCAATATCACAACAGAAGTCTGGTTAGGATGAAGCACATGATGATGATACCTAGCTCCTACTGCGTATTTATTGTGTATGATGAATGGCCTAGAGGGGAAGCAATCCGTGTACTGTGTGTGATCAACTGCTTGTTATAATAGAGGAGCATTGCTCAATCTGAAACTGGAGACCGGTGTTTTTTTTGGTTTCATTTGCATTTTGTGAGAAGTGTTTATTATCAGATAGCAGGAAGAAGCATCCTTAGGTGTGCTCAGAGAGGTGATCTTCACTTTTTTTTTTTTTTTTTTAAAGTGTTTGGAGGTTTTATGAAGTGTTTATTTACAACGTAGGCTTAGGCTGTGCAGTCCAGCTTTCCAGCTACAAACTCAAATTTGTTTCACTTGGATCAAGATACAGCTGAAGCCTGTTTTGGGCATATTAGATAAACACATTAGGTAAATAAAAATTAAAACATATTAGATAAACAGTCACTTTATGTTTGGGTTTTGGTTGGGTTTTTTGGGGTTTTTTTTCATACATGTAATAGTGTAGCATGATTTGATTCCTGCTAAAAGAAAATAATCCAAAGAATTCTGCATCAAATCTGTGACACAGCACTTCAAAATAAGTACAGATCAATATTTATTTATATTCTTATTACAAAGTGAAGTGAAGCCAAAATTGCAATTGCTATCTGGAGCCCTATCTGAAGTTACCTTGCAGTACTATCTGAACTTACTATGCACTGCTACCTAAAAAGCAGCATTGTAAAAATATAGCATCAGTGTTAATGTATCATCTGTTGTGAGGGGTTGTAAGCAGATAACATGGAGCAACAGAAGACGGATATGCCCAGGGACTTCAAAAAAATATCTTCTCACTCTTGCTTTTTGCATGCTCAGTCATCCACTGGTCTCTTTTAAATTCACACTGTTGTTATTTTCCTTATCTATAGATTTATACGTAGGTTTGGGGTTTGTGCTGGTGGCATCATAGACTAATATATGCAGCTGTGTTCTGGAGACTGAGTTTATTCTCAAGAGTGATGAAATTTGACATTCTTACATTTCATACCTTCGTCTTTACACTGCATCAACATGTACAGGTTTCCATTGAAATTTTACTAGCACTTACTATTAGCTAAGCAAATAAAGCCTGACTTAAGCAGTACAAGTGCACAGGGTTTAGAGTTGTATGAAGGTCAGCATAGCGTGTTCATCTCTAAGACTCAAGGGGAAAACATAATCTCCATATATGTTACATTTGCTTCTCTGATGAGATTGAAAGCTTAGCTTCTGCTTTTTGTGTTTCTTGGTCATCTTCAGGATAAACTAAGAAAGTAACCTGTATGGCACATACTGGCTAGTGAAAGTACGTCCCAGAAAAACCCAAGAGTTTACTGATGCATGTTAACTCGCTCTCCAGCATGGTGAGATGTGCAAGTTTGAATGAGGTGGATCCTTGAGTTGAGTGACTTGTAGTTTTTGTGTATTCAAGACCTTAGGCCAAAGCATTTTGCCATATCTACCTTGTTGATTCTTTCTGAGATGCCACGATTTTACTGAGAGTTTGCAATGAAAAGGTCTGGGTTTTGACTAGAACAATGCTTTGGTTTGCACGTTCAGCTTGAATGTTATGTATTTACAGGTGTTCTAGATCAGATTGTGTAAATAACATTGATGTGACTGCTGATGCAGTGTATTTTCTGAGCTTAATCATAATCATGACAGTTCTGTAATAAAATAATTTAAAATACATAATATGATAGTTTAAAATATGTTCACAGTAAATCTTACAGTTATCTTTTTTTCTTCATGGATTTTAAGTGTTTTAAATGAATTACTCTTTGATACAGTTCTTACAGTAATACTACTGAATTGGCTATAAAAATAATGAATATAAGTTGCTTTTAATTATGTGCCATTAATTTGTTTCTCTCCTTTGTTTGTCAGGAAAAGAAGAATATATTGCGACATTCAAGGGATCAGAATACTTCTGCTATGATTTATCTCAGAATCCCATACAGAGCAGCAGTGATGAAATAACTTTGTCGTTTAAAACGCTTCAGAGGAACGGACTGATGCTTCACACAGGAAAATCGGCTGATTATGTCAATCTTGCACTGAAAAACGGAGCTGTCTCCTTGGTCATTAATTTGGGCTCAGGGGCCTTTGAAGCACTGGTGGAACCTGTGAATGGGAAATTTAATGACAATGCCTGGCATGATGTGAAAGTAACCAGGAATCTGCGTCAGGTAACAGTACAATGGATACAAGAATAACTGACTTTTGTTATGAGTAAATGCTTGATGATTTGGAAATTGCATAGTGTGACGTTGGATGTTTAGCAGGCATTTGATTAGTTGTTTGGGTTTTTTTTATTTGCACAAGGAGGGATATTCCTGCCACACTTGAGCAGGGGCATATCT